>JAXDDW010000003.1:7130000-8337500 GCA_034670385.1 Hoplostethus mediterraneus | reverse complement strand
ACCTCATCACTCAGTGTATTCAGTTTTTGCACGTCAAGCTAACACTGATGATGAAACGGCAAAATAAGCCGAGGCTCTGTCCAACCACTGAGTTAGACCTTTTTTTATTGGACTCATATTATATGATCACAGGAGAGCAATAGCCTGCAGCAAATTGATTAGTTCAAAGCAGCAGTTGGTAAAAGGGAAAATCCCCGGTCAGATGGCACCTTGTTACCAGAGACAGGGAGCAGCAGATGATGAGCGTGGACTGTACATTCAGTCCAAACACCTGTCTGCCAGCAACAGCTTTTTGCCCACTAGTGTTAAACATGTGGGGAGAAAGAGCCTGGGAAAACGCAAAAATGCAAATAAAACAATAATGCCTTCTCCCTGCTTTGCAAAACAGAGAGGGCTTGCATCTGTGGGAGGGGTGGGATGTCTAACAAGAACTAATGCTGTTTATGAAAGCAGAGTTTTTGCATCTAATCACAATGTCTATTCCCATGGGCCCGCTAGTTCTTCATGCTTCCCCTCAGACTGGTAGAGCACCTCTCTTCCAGGAGCGCTGTATTTTTAGGATGTTGTGAAGCTTCCTCAGCTGCATACAGAATGAGATGCTCGCCTTTAGGGGGATGTCGAGTTTGAAGATGATGTCCTTTGGATTTGATTAATTCAGTAACGGAGAGAGAAGCTGTCCCCGACTCAAAATAGACTCCCTTTAAACGACTATATTGCTGTTGTTTTCTTACTTTTCGCTGTTTGGTGTCTTTCCCACTTATCAGTGTATCACGACAGGAAGGAAATAAATAAATAAGTTGTAGGGCTATCAGTGAGTGAGTGTGTGTGTGTATGTGTGTATGTGTGTGTGTGTGAGCATAGAAGAATACACTCAGAGAAGCCTGTCGCCTCCTCAGCAGAACAGCCCCCTCTCTCTACCACGCTGCTCTTGTCTTTGCTTATGCCACGCTTGTCCAAAGCGCAGCACTCTGAAGTTTACCATCAAGGTAAACTGCCTCTTCTGCTGAATATTAGTCGTTTTTACAAGAATACATTAGTTACAAGTTGTGCTGAAAGACCCGGGGAGAAGAAAGCACACAATGGCTGCCAACACAGCTGCTCATTTCTCCGGCGTTGTGAGATGAAAAACAACACCAGCTGAAATAGAGGTGTGTGTGTTTTGTGGTTGCTGGTAAATTGACTGCCTGACTGAACGGTTCCGGCTGTAAATGGGAGATTTTGACATCAACAAAACGGCCCGTAGATGTTAGTATTGTACACTGACAGACAAGTAAGCAGTTGTTCACAAGAGCATTATTAGGCTCTGCAATGGATGTATATTTCTGATCCCTCACATTTATCAGTGACTGTAATTGTCTGCTTAAAAGACATCATGCTTTGCTCGCTTGATGGTAAAAAAAAATAAATCTGAATCCCCCCCCACAAAAGCTGACAATACATCTTCAAAAAACCATGTGTACCAAAAATCCCATTGGGCTGCGTCAATCAAGTACTTAAAACTCTTGCTCATTTAGCATCTTCAAGTGAGATTAATGACACGAACAATCTTTACAACAATGGGCCCCCCCCCCCCCCAAAAAAAAAAAAAAGATGAAAGAACCATCAGACAAAAGCACACACGCGCTACAACTTTGATATAGTGCCTTAACACAATGCTAATGAGATCACATGCTAGTGTCTCCTCATGAAATCTATCCCCATCTTCTAATTAGAAGGGCCCGATACGCCATAATAAGACACATGTATTGGAAATCAGACAGAGGAGAGGAAGAGAGTGACGGGCGGGTCGAGCGCTGCCGCTGTCACCGTGTGTGTGTACAGCCTGGACATTAGTCTCATTGTGTCCCTCTAGTACACCCTTGTGACGACGCCACCCCAAGGCTACCGCTCCATAGAAGAGAAGCTGCTGCTGCTGCTGCTGGCTGGCGGGGTGGGAGGGATAATTGTGTGTCTGTATGACTAGTGTGTAGCCCTGGGATGACTAATGAAGAATCCTCAGCTTTTGAACACGTCGTTCACCTCCTTCAGCACTAATTAATGGCTCATTGGTGAAGGGCTGCATTTCAGCCTTTTTCACCTATTATCCACTACTTTAATATCGGCCTCCTCTGCATACTGAGCATGTATTAAGGCAGGCCCGAGTCATATAAACCCTCTGCTGAAAGTCTTCTTTGCAAAGTATGTTTTCCTAATGAATTAAAGATGGCTTCCCTGCTCTCCGCCTGGTAAACAGCGGCTGTTTGCTGCATAATCAGCATACGGATTCACACAAATGAGCGCCGTGGTTAAATCCAGAATCCAGATAATGGTTAAGTGAAAGACATCCGGAAAAACAGTGGATGAATCAGACGCAGACGTGCACTCGCTGTGTCACAAAAGCGGCTCTTAATCACTGTCATCTTCTGTACTTGTGCTCTGTCTTATCGGGGCGAAAGAGAAATTATCATACATCCTGTTTTTGTATTTCCAGGAAGATGTTTTTTTTTCTTTTTTTTTTCTCTGGCTACAAATGCAGCTCGGGGTGTGTCAGTGTGTGGGCTCGTGTGAATAGGTTTATCTGTACCAGCGGTGACCTTCCGTTGTGCCGGGGTTGATACGGGGGCCGTGAGCTGACTGTCGGAGAGAAAATCACAGCTGGGAATGTGAGAGTAGTTCCTGATCTGACAAAAACAGCCGCTGATGTGAAAATGGCTCAATTAGGGCAGCCATAAACTCGTTAGGGCCCACGTTGAGCCCACCAGGGCTGGGGCTTTTTTTATTTGCCGCTGCAGTCAATATTGCTTCAGCACATTAAAATGTGCAGTTGATGGGCGCTCAGGAGCCCTGGTTGTGTCAGTGAGTGGTCTCCTGGTGGACACTTAAACAAAGAATGAGCCTACTCCACTCCCTCAGCAGAGGCACAATTACCAATGCTGTTTTCCTGCGGAGAGAACAAAACAGCGTAGGGCTTTTTTTCCTACAGGCTAATAGCAGGGTTTCACTCCTTCCGTTATACAGCTGGCAACATGATGTCAGCAGCAAAACACGCCATCCAGTAGTCACGGATCAAAGCATTAGTCTTAAATCATGGGTTCTGTTGCTGACAGGTTGTAGCAATAAGGGTCTTTTTCCTCTGACTCTGGCTGCCAAACAACTGAAGTAAGCACACCTTTTCTTATGCAGAGCCGAGATGCACACAGACAGACGATCACAGTGGCTGTTGGGCAGCCGATAGCGCTATCCTCCGGCTGCTGCCCACGTTTGTGTCTCTGACAATTAGACTCCGGGCCGACAGGGAGCATGGTTCAGCCACTGTGTTAAGAGACTTTGTCAAATGTGTAGCCCATCAAAATGCACGGGCGGCCCCAGCTGAAGTCAGTCATCCCCTATTAACGATGGCCCTATTAGCTCCTCCCGTGACCTGTGAGCTGGGAAATGAAAGGCGTGGAGGTGCAGTCATTTATATAACCAATGTCAGGGTGCGTCGGACATGGACACCCCCCGTCTCCCTGCGCCTCATCAGCCTCTCTGATCAGATGGGGATGCATAATACATCAGACGGCCAGTAAGTGGAGGAAAGACATTCATCACTGTCCACCTTTCAAATTAGATCCCACAGACGTGGCAATCAGTCAGAAGCATCAGTATTCAGCCCCGGCTGAAGGCTCTCCTACAGACACATTCCCTCTATTACAGCTCTACAAACCGTACTTTAGCTTAACAAATACCCTCACTACACAATACTTCAAACAATCCTGTTGTTCCCTACATTGACTTTTTCTCCAATGTGTTAACATGCCACTGTGATTGTCTGCATAGATCTATGTGGGTGTGAGAGGAAGGCAGGGATGTATTTAATCATCTAGTTTTATTTGAGCAAGACAAGATCCTGCAAGGACTCCATAGTGGGCATCATGTGGAAGTCTTCATTACGTCTAAATGTTACCCAGTGTATTTGTTTGTATCTTGTGAGGGCATTCTGTCTATGTTTGGTCACGCCACACAATCTGTAACATATATGTTTTTATTCTGGGAACATTGTTTGCATGCAACTGTTCCACAAATATTTTTTAACCCCGCTGTCTGGTCAGTGACAATCAAAGTGAAAATCATATTTCACATTTAGTAGAAAAAGGTACCCAGTCGTTAGCTTGCCTTATTAAAACCTCCCTGTATTTCTGTCTTGTTGACGGTGGCTTCTTCCTTCTTTACCTAATATCCTTTTGGTTGAATGGTTTCCTCTAGCCGTAAAGTGATGAAATGTAATCACACGTTCCCTTTATGTTCTGTGAATGATGTACTTGGCATTAACCACTCTGAACAAAGCCAGGCTATTTAGCACAAAGACCACTTTTTCCAATGACTCTATTAATTCCAATGAATATTTTCTAATCATTTGCCTTTTTTTTTTTTTTGTAGGTTATTTATAACACTGTAGGAGCATCTTGATATACCCAGTGAGCTTGGTGCATGGCTCCATTTGTATGTGTACATGCATGTGCAGTATTTTGTGACTGTATACGGTTACAAATTAATTGAAATGTATTGGCTCACTGGAAGATGTGTCATCATGAATAGTCAATTATTAAAAAACCCACCATTCTGCAGGGCTGTGAATAGCATGTGGTTTAATTCCACCCATCACAATAACATTTAAAAGTTTCCAAAACTTTCCCAGGATGTTTCATCAGCCTAATTCATTTTGCACTAAGCTCAATTACTTCAGTCGTATTCCACTGGAAATTGCACATAAAATCTAAATCTGCATGCTCTATTACAGTGCAGAGCAGGTTCTCTCGCCGGCTCTGCAACCACAGTTAATTATGTCTATGTCGAGCCAATCTCAGCACTTGTTTCTGATGTATTAAGCAATAACCTCTCTGTCTCTTGGTTTTCCTCAGCAATTAAGACAGCGCGAAAAAAGGACTTTCCAAGAGTCTTTTTCCATTTAGACCTCAGGGAGAACGCTTTATTTAGTCTAGCCAGTCTGTAATGTGTAGCTTCTGTTGGTCCTGACTGAGATGGACCATGATGGTAAGTGAGTCTCTGTCTATGCCAGAGTGCAGAGAAGCAGATGTGCTGGGCGATCAGCTTGAGCCCTCAGCTCCTCGTCCGGCATGTTTGGTTCTGTGGTGTCCAACTGTCAGAGTTTCCCCGATGCTGCTAATCGGCTTTGAAATGGAAACGATTACTTCCATAGCTGAGGTAGTCTGTTGTGTGTTTGGACTCGGGCTTGCTCTTAGAGTCCAGGGCTATTGCCGTGTCACTGGGAGCTAACGGAGAGGATGTCGGTCTCTTATAATTCATGCCTCGTGTGTTTCAGAAATACTGAAATTAGATGGCAATCAGGTTAAGCCTCATGCAGTACAATCTTGAGTACTACAGATTTATAGCTTATTTGTGATCTATACTAGTAATCTGAGGGACCTGTTGGTGAGAAGTAAGATTGTTTGTAATGTACAAAATGAAAATAATTGGGCAGTGTAACCTGTCCTCTGTGCAGCGACTTGAATGTGTGGAAGTGTTGAGGCTGTTCTTGGAGCAGCTTGGAAGGTCTCCTTAGTCTCCTCTCATCAGATGTCTGGCTTTAATTTGTCTCAGCGCGCCTGAGGAAAGGTCATGATCCAGATGCTTTCACCCTCCTCTACTGCTCCTCAGCTTTCCACAGGAGGAAAAAAAAAAGAAAAAAGAGGCAGAGGAAGGAAAGTCCTGGTGTTTTTTCTGCCTAGGCTCTCCCCTATTTCCCCCCACAAACGCCCATCCTCATTTATTATGAGCCGGCCTGTCCAACAGAGTAGGGGCTCATTTGTGGGTGAGGGGAGGGACTGGCTGGGGTGGCCAGGGGATGCCTATGGATGGCTGATGGGATCTACATGCTAATTGTAGCATTGGTTTGATTGAACAGTTCCCAGAGCACCCCTTGTCTCTGGGATCCCTTCTCCATGCTGTGACAAGTAAAGCTCACCCCCTCTGGTCCTCCTCTCCTCTCCTCTCCTCTCCTCTCCTCACTCTAAATCACTCTGGTCACTTGGCAGACACAGAGTGCTCACAATAATATTAAAAACAATATTTAGGTGTTCAACAAAATCAAAAGGAGGATTTTTTTCTTCTTAAGAATGTAGGAAAGTAGATTTTTGTTTTGACTGTGTCCAAATACAGATGCACTTTTAATTTTTCTACATGCACATGCACCAGGCGAGGCTTAATCGAACATGTGAAATTAAAATTATTGTTTAAAATTGCCCTCATTAATGCCTCTCGAAAATGTTCTGCATAGAGTTTTTAGTACATTTCTCTGTGAACGTATATGCACATATTAAAGTAAAGATTCTCACCGCTGAGTTTATTCATGCACACGTGCAAGCCTGGCACTGGTGTTTGCAAGGAATACTACACAAATAAAAGAGCAATGAATACTATTATGATCACAAGATGTCTCACGCTTTGTTTTACCACACAAAATGAGATCACGTACGGCAGAACAGATAATCGATGGCAGCGGGGGGGGGAAACGTTTTTAATAGGTTCTGACCTTAAGGCAATAATTGATTCTATTCACTCCATCACAATTCACTTATTTCTGTGGGAGAAATAGCTGTGGGATTTTTCTATTTTATATGCAGAGGGGGTTGTAGATGGCTGGGAGCAGGCACAATTACTCACATGAAAGAGCCCATGTTAAATGAGCTTGGCATTCAAGAAACAAACCTAGGAATGTGCCTATGCAGACTGTTGTGTGCATGTTAATCAATAGTCATGATTTATTCAATGAAGTAGTTGTCAGGAAGTGGTTACGTGAAGTGTGGGGAGGCTGAGAGGCACACACTGGTTTGCATCGGTGTCCACAGAGATGTGGTTTTATTCTGAAAAAGCCAAGGATGAGAAATGTGCAGCTGTATATAATTAGCAATTACTCTTATTATTATAGTATTATATTATTATTATATTATTATATTATTATGGACTGTTAGAAATGCCTTGTGATATATTTCTGATTCATCATAATGACAGAAAAGCTCATGTACTATTGAATTAAACATTGTAAAAGAGTTTATTTTGTGTCCCGGTGTTGCGTCCTCGGACAGTTCATCGAGGGCATTCGAACCCTGTGTAAATTGGCGCCCTATTCATTTCTAATCTGGTGATGTCTAAATACTGCCTTTGGATCAGGGTTTTGCTAGCTAACGTGACGGCCTGAAAATAGAGTGAAAAACAAGCAGAATCAGCCATGTCTGTGTTTGTTTGGCCCACTCCGTCGAGGGCTCTTGCGAAACTTAACCGGCGTGGCATTGACAGAGATTGTGCTACCACAGGCCACAGTGGGTGTGCAGAAGAAAGTGGCCTGGCAACTGGCACTGAAACATATATACTTAGGCACAGTGGCATACACTGGCACACACAGGCACACACAAACACACACACAGAAAGAGGGAGAGAGAGAGAGAGAGAGTCAGAGAGACTTATATAGCATCAACAAGGGAAGTGTCAGAGTCAAAACATCCGAGTAAGTGTTTGACTCAGCTCAACCCCTCATAGACACTTTTAATGGAGTTGGCTCTCCCTCCACCTTCACCCTGGATCCAGACCAGATGGAGTGCCACCACCTATCTCTCTCTCGCTCGTCTCCGTCTCGCTCTCTAGACAAAAAAAGTAGTCAGAAGGGGTAGTTAATGATATAAAAACCACCACACTGTCTCTTTAAGTGGGGATTAGAAAAAAAAAAGAGGAGTGGAGGCCAAGGGAGAAGAGGGGGCTGTAGGGGGGGGAGTGTAAAAATAAGAAGCCCGGCAGGAGCGGCACTGCAAGGTCACCTCTGCTGTAGTGTCGGGCCTGTCGGATCGAAGGCATGGCTAAGGGGTTGCCGTGGTACGGACCGGTCTCCCAGGAATGCTTCAGGAAGATCTCCTGCCATACCTGAGGCAGCCGCTCATTTATCTGGAATGCTGCGCTCCGACTGCTAACGACCAGCTCAAATTGGACTATTTTTTCCCATTTGTCAGTTGGCCAGCTGCACTGGCTCAGCTGCGCATCTGTGCGGAGGGAAGGCGTAGGACAATGAAAGTTCCAAACTCATTTTTCTCACTTCTCCTCATTTTGGTGTCTCTCTTCTCACAGTCGGGAGAGTTTTCAGTATTTTTGCCGCCTGTCAGTCTAAGTAAGTCTCCTTTTGGCACAGCGTTAATGGAGACGAGCACCTTTTGGCAGGTGGCAAAGTTGTTTCCTGTGACATATTTGAGGCCCCTGAATTTTGTTATGAAAAAAAAAAAAAAAAAATTATGGTTCAGCAAAATGATAAAGTTTAAAAAAATACTCATTCCCATATTACAGTATCATCTCAGTATCATCACACTTTGTTCACAAAGAGGAGATGAGAGGGTTTTCCAATAACATAATCTTTTTGTTCATCACACAGGTTATTCATAGGGAGATGGACCTCCTTCAGTCAGCTTTGTTTTATTCATATTCTTTCCAAGCCCAGTGGATGACCAGATGTTACTGTAGGTTCAGTCTGGCTACTTTTCAGGTTGTCTGCAAGTATGTCCTCAACTTATAAGACTTTATTTCATTAGCTTGAGTTCCTGATTTGTGCCAGAAATTCACCAGAAAGTTTTTTTAGTTTTTTTTTACCTGTGTGCATACCGTATATACAATATGTGTATGGATTATACATCAGTGCCCATATATCTAATGTATAAACATAAAATGACAATAGACCTGAGACAGGCTTCGCAACATGGCCTTGGTCTTATATTGCAATGCAGCCTTAATTATGATATCTTTTTGTTTGGGGGACTAAACCTTTTCTGCAACAGGCACATAAACCATGTGCACTATCCACCTTAAATCACATTAGGAATTAAACCATGCACTGTATATTACATTCAGTTTCCCACTGAGAATCAGGAGAAATGTCAATTGCATTAGTGTTCATTTTTTGTTGAAAAATTACGAAATAATGAAATTAAAACCCTTATTGAAAACGTCTTTTAATTATTTACTCCACAGTCATCAGTATATTTTTTTTTACCCGAGGAACATGCCGGGCAATACTCCTCTACTGCAGGAAAAAAAATCACAGACTGGTCTGGAATTGGCAGAGGCTAGCCAGACTGACAAGGTGTGAAAAGAGTCATGATCTTCTTCTCTCTACCTCTCAGATCTCACTTTGATGGACTACTTTGTAGTGCAAGTAGTGGGGAAGTGGTGCTAAGCTACATTACAATATATGGTGTGTTTTCCCAGCAGGTGCCGTTTCCCTCTCTATCATAATATCAAACACTTTATATTGCGAGCACAGTGAACGATTTCCTTACGGCCAATGCCAACATAGGCATGTAGCGTCCAGACCTCCTTTCAAACCAACTACACAACCAGGAAAAGGCTCAATTATGTGCTGCTAAGTGCAATTTTGTATTAAGATGGTGTTTTGAGCTTGCATCTTAGTTTTTCTACAGTGGGAATCATGTTTCGCCCCTTCCATCGTTTCTCTCTATTGCATATGGGACTCATGCTCAGTGACAGGCCAGCTGAAACTCTGTCTGTCAGTCAGTGGGCAGCGTAACAGGAAGTGACATGTTGTGTGGAACTGCGTAACGCGCAAATGAATAGTGATATGTGATGACAGGACAAAGCCACTGAACACACCTGTGATTGGCTGTGGGCTGCTCTGCGGAGGCAGTTGAAATGCCTTAGCCATTGTTGTTTTATGTTATGTGACATTGCTCTTTGTTGGTTGCTAATGGTTCAGTCTCCAACGTCTGAGCAACAAAGCCGTGTACGAGCAGGCTTCTGTTTTGTTGTCCCTGTTATTTGCGAGCTTTAATTCTCTCCGTAAGATGTGGTTAAGGCCTAATGAGGGACTGGGGAAGTGGGTGGTACTTAATACTGAGCATCAAGGTTAATGAAGTCAACATGCAGTTAACTCACCAGCAGGCCTTGGTGATACAATGTCTCTTTCACCCCTTTTGATAATAACAGAGTCGCTCCTCGCATTCACAATGCCAGATTATACACTTCACTTACCTATGGGCTGGCGTAGATACGTGCCTTCTAAAAACACTTGAGTAAACACTCTGTTCCCTCGCCACGTCTGTATCAACTTTGATGTCAATAACCCACCACAGGAACCTCACAGAGTAATTAATGTGATAAAAGGCTAAGTTTCCACTAGATGAATAGAGCGTTTCTTTAAGTTCAGGGAAAAGGCCAAGATTCTTTCAACATTCTGTAGGTGTTTACCAAATAATCCCACACAACAAGTGAAGCAGAAACTTAATTGTAACTAATTAGCTCCCTCGAGGTTTAATTTGATCTGCATTCTTTATTCCCCAGTTTACCTGCGATATGTAAATCCCGCTTCCACGTCGAGGAGAGGGAGAGGCGAGAAACACTCGGGTATGGGGAGGGATCAGTAAAAGGGAAGCTGAATTAAGTGAAGTTGAAAATCAGTCTGTAACAAGCTTAATTTCTGTCTTGTCTGGCTCTCCTCACCCGTCCCAGCACCCCCGGAGCTGTTTCCAGCATGTGTAATTGAATGTGCATTCACTAATGGTAGAGAATACAGCTCTTCTCAGAGGTCAGGTAACGAGAAGGCTTTGTTCTTTGCTCAGATGAGTTGCTATCACCGAATTGGAAGTGACAGTGTGGATATTCTTAGTGTTCAGTGGGAACCCTCTGAACTCACCTGGAGGAACTGAGGAACCTGCTTTGTGTTATGTTTTTAACGGGCAAACGAAGCCGCGTTCCTTTGAGGGAATGTGTAAAAAGGACAGTTGTTTCTTTTGCATGATTTCACTTGAAATGATGAGGCTTCATACCGGAGCACCACCATCTGTCCACCCTGACTTTGGAGTGCACTTTTCTCTCGGCTAGGGCCTTTTTCTCTTTTCAAGTTAATCTATGCTGTCGTGAATGGGGTGTTGGCCGGTGGGATATCGTTCATTTTCCTCTTGACAAATGACATAGTGGGTTAAAGGTTAAATAAGCTACGCCACAGGCAAAACAGGATATGAAGTCTTTGAGTTAAAACGGCTTCACATCTCCAACGAGAGAACACAATGGAAGATCCTTCATCCCAGACCTTCAACCACAGTACTGACAATACTGTCCATCCTGTTTTGTTTCTATAGCAACTGCAACTCTTTACTTGGCCTCACCAAGCTAGAGTGAGTATAAGTTGGTGAACTAGTAGAAAACAGATGTCAGCGGACTATTCGCCAGTCCCAGAGTCATTTTTGTTACACAGCTTTATTCCTTTTCATAACACTTCATCAGCGATTTGATTCCAAGCAGGTTTAGATTTCACTATGAGGAGTGACCTCATCGCCGAGGCTTTTAATTTTAAATCAGATGTTGCACATGTGGGCCTTGGAAAAATAGATATATTTAGTCACACGGAGCTTTAACAAAAGTCATCTGCGACGCTCTGCTTCTGCTTTGTCAGTGTTTGTAATCACCGCAATGAAACGAGGAGGAAAAGAAGACTCATGGAAGGTCATGTTGGTAGCAGAGAGAGGAACAGGGTGTGGAATGTTCAGCCTCAGAGGACATGACATCACCAGACTTTTCCACTTTTCCATTTGACCACAGAAGACGCTGCCACAGTGAAACCAGGCTGACTGGAGCGTCGGTTTCCAAAAAAATATTTTGACATTGAGTTAAAACAAATTGTATTACAAGGTGAGGAATGTGAGAAAATAAGAAGCCTTAAACAGATTCACTATATCTATAAAAATAAACTACTTACTAAAAAGAACCAAATGTTCTGTTATAATTTTATAACATTTTATAATGTAATATTCTATAACAATATAATATAGATAGATAGATAGATAGATAGATAGATAGATAGATAGATAGATAGATAGATAGATGTAATCTGTTGATAATACAGTACAGTATTGGCTTTTTGAACCAATCTACAGAATGAATCAAAGTTTTTCCTTTGAGAATTCAGCTCCTTCAAGAATTGTCATGAACTGGACCTTTAATATTAAAATATGACTTTTTATAACCATTCATTCATTCTCTCTACCCACTTAGTCCTTGTCAGTGTCATGGGGGGTTGGAGGTCATATCCCAGCATACACTAGGCTAACAGATAGACAGACACTCACATTTATGCCTAATTTAGAGTCTAAAATCCACCTGACTTGCATGCCTTTGGAAAAGGGAGAAAACTAAACTGGGGCATCTGGAGAAAAACTTGCAAAGACGCAAACAGAAAAGGTTGCGGATTGAGCTCACATCTTTCTTACTAAAAAGCAACAGTGTTAACCCCTGCGCGACCATGCTGCCCCTTTTAAAAGCTATCACATGACACAAAAATGATGAAATCTGTTGGACCTTTTGTATTTGAGGAAAGCTTTTCTACTTGATACTGACATTGAAGAAATTGAATCACTACCGGATGAAAGTCAGAGTGTGTCTTAAAATACTCCTTTGGTGTTTTGAGACTCTTAAACAGTGGTTCCATGGACTTGAACATTTCTAAACTAGAAAAAAAAACACCTATTAGCGATCCAGAACGGTGATCTACAGTATAACACTGGTACAGGAGCCCTAAGAGGCAAGAGAGAAAAATGGGATTCTCTTGGAAGACTCAGACATCAATCAAATTGTTTTTCTCTCCCGTGTTTCTCTCCATGTATTAACTTGCCAACAGGTGAACATATAATCACAGGACCCTTTTTCCAAGTTCTATCAAACTCTTTTCCTCCTTTTTTTATTTCAATATATTGACTTACCAACAGGTAAAAAAAATAATTGACACAACCACTGCACCAACTGGAACATATTGCTAGTGGGTCCTCCCAGTGATGCTGCATGCTACCAGTTAGCTTTTGCCTTAATCTTTACAGGAAGTGATGAGTGTTGAGCTACGATGACTCACTCTCAAGAAATTAAAAAAAGATAAATGTTTCATATAATTCATTACCAAATATTTCACAATTAGATAATTCTATACATAAATATACATAATATAAAGAAGTGCTTATTGAGGACAAGCATTTTTACGGCAGAGTCACCCTCTTACTGCTTGGTTTCAAATAGCACAGTGGACATGGAGACGTAAGAGAGCAGAGGTAAAGGCATAACATAAGATAACCCAGCGAAATGATCTAGTTACCATGCTGATTAAAAGTAAATAGCCATAGGGACTCATTTTTAGCAATGTGTTTAAAAGGCCCCATCTGTAATTGTTGTATGGAGCCCCCTGAAACACTGTTGCCCCACTGCTTTGTTTTCTCAGTGGTTTATTTGACTAACAACCTTTTTCACTCTGAAATCTCTGGGCATGCTGTATGCAACAGATAACTTTTACATGTATTTTGAAACTGTAAAAAGGTTTATTATTCTTAATAGTCGTAGTAGTGATAGTAGTACTAGTAGCAGTGGATGAGAAGGGAACTTTTCCTATGAGTCTGGCACCATCAGTGACAGAATGGTATCATGCATGCCTGGGAACGTTCATCATGAGCTCTAGCAAAGCATGCCAGGCATGCAGGTGAAAGACTGGAATGTGATTAGCCTGTCCTGCAGGAATGTGATAAGAGGCCACAGTTCATGCATATCATTGAAGGAGAACTATTAACTCAAAAAGTGATACATGAAGAAGAAATGCTAAAAAAAAAAATGTTTTAAATAGATTTAGAAATAAATTAAAAGTTAATTGGCTTTCATTTGATTATTGAGCTAATTGCGGATGAATTTTTTTGGGCACAACATGCTTCTGAGGCGGTATTGATTTCTCGATTATGTGCTTCAATGTGAGCTCTGTTTTCTAGCCGTGTAGTCTACACATGTTACTGATAGCAAACAATGCTTTCTTTGCCTCCTGGAGAAAATAATGATGGACCACAAGGTTCATGCATAATGCAAAGGCTGTGAAGATGGTGTTTCCTGAGAGCACCGCATCGCCTTTGGACTAAAGTGAAATATAACCTGAATTTGACATTTTCTAATATCCTACACCAAACTTTTTGTTTCAAAGAGATAGGGACGGTAATTGCTACACCCGAAGAAAGACTGCCGATCCTTCTGGGTATTGTGGGTGACTGTGGGGACAAGGCGAGATTGGAACACGGTAATTGCAAAGACAAGGGCTGAGAATAAATGGAAAAAAAGTTCTTTACTGTCAGATAGAGGAAGGTCAAAAGCACAAGTGTATGACATCCATGCATGTTACAGTGTATTATTCACAATGTACACAAGGGACCAATACCTTTTCTTAGATATCCAATTCATCGCTTTGCTTTCTGACAAAGAGAGGAGATGATCTGTGCTGAAGTCCCCCCGACTGCACCGAAGTAACAAGATGTGATACGAGATGCAGGATGTCAACAGCGCTAGGTCACAGTGAATATCAGAGCAGACTACAGTATGCTTCTTTTTCCCCCTTGCCAAATCATTATTTCATTATTTGATTAATGCTTCCACGGTGTTGTCAGAATGCTTATACATTTCCTCAAAGATGAAAGACAAACAGCGGCAATTTATTTCTCCAGATTAGATATTGATCACAGCTAGGGTGCTGGGCGTCAGATGTCTTCCCTGAAAAATGAATGTCAAATGGCAAGCATCACTACTTTTTTTATTTTATTTTCTCTTTTTTTTCTTTTAAAGAGACACTCCTCCCATGCACTGTTGTAGCAATGTGCTTTGCAGACAGTCAATAGAAAATGCAGTTATATGTCTACTTTTGTGATACCGATTCCCGAGGTAATTTTTATTCTTTTTGACATGATCATTTCTGAACAGCCTCTTTATGTCTTGTCCCACTGCGTAGTATAGTCATAATAACAGATTTCCAAAGCTCCTCAATAGTGTTCTCCCATTTAGAGACCTAGAGCAGACAGGGAAGAGGCTGACTGTTGGCTGAAGTCACAGCACACTATAATAAGAAAGAACGTCAGAGCGAAATGAATAGGACCAATGTCCCAAGCAGCTTCCCTGCATACAGGCCAGTAGCCTTGTCCGGGTAATAGACTGTTACAGTGGGCTTTCATGAAGATTGTAAAAAGAAATGGCAGTTCATATGCTCAGAATGTTATGAAAATTGCTGTTGTTGTATTGTCTGCTCGCATCTGGTCGATCTGGGATGATGACTTCACTCAAGGGAGTGGAGTAAAGACCACAAATGGGAGAACAAACATAATGGCAAAGAGCTGTGCTTAAAGATGTACCTATAGTTAGTGAGTGAACATACATTGTAATATACATATTACATATATGACACATTAGACATTGCCCACCTGACCTTATATAAGAAACTTCTAAATATAATCATTGTTACACGTAGGATTATTTTTATGAATTGCAGGGCCTGTCCATGGACATGCTCATACAATGCTATGAATCATCTCTGCGTGTGTCTTTGTGTAAGAGATGACAACAGTAGAAAAATTGCACAATGGGGAGGATAAACACCATAGTTGCTCAAAAGACTCTAGAGACAGATGGAAGTAAACAAATAATTATGTCCCTGTGTGGTTGCCATACCATAACTGGGTCTTTAGCTAGGTCATTATTGAAATTGAATCCATTTGAATTGGGATCGTTCCTTGGGGGATTCTCTGAGCGACTCTTGTGTAACCTGGCCAGTCAAGCTGAAAGCTGACACAGAAAGTCAAATGATACCATTACACCGTTGTGTTTGTTTCTCTGTCTTCACGGAACAATCCATCTTTCTCAGTGTGGCTGTGTAAACGCTTTTATTTACTCACTCTGAACGAGCCATAGGTGAAGATTAACTGTTAAATCGTATTTTTTGCTATGTAGTGGTAATGCCATCCACGCGGTCATCGTCAAG
Source organism: Hoplostethus mediterraneus (assembly GCA_034670385.1). Taxonomy (NCBI): domain Eukaryota; kingdom Metazoa; phylum Chordata; class Actinopteri; order Trachichthyiformes; family Trachichthyidae; genus Hoplostethus; species Hoplostethus mediterraneus. The sequence goes on along the minus strand of JAXDDW010000003.1, from coordinate 8,321,710 downwards.
CAAATACGTTTTGCTAAGAAAAAATACAATTTTGCATTGCCAATTTGACCTCTATTAATCCGTGTGCGTGTGTCTGTCAACTACGCGAGCTTGCTTCATCATCATATTCCAAATTAGTTTCCTCTGTAGTTTCCATTTATTCCGTGTAGTCAGGGAAAACAGTATTGCTTTGTATGTGGTGCCAGTGTGGCAGCCGAGTGTGAATTATCTCACTGATTCTGTCAGAGCAAAACAAACAGACAGAAGAGCGAGACATCAATTACTGTCGCAACTCCTGGGGAAAAATAAAAGCATCGGAAACTAATGAGTGTGTTGCGTTTACCTGCCGTTATATAATTTATATCCTTTTAACCCATCCATCACCTTCCTGCGCAGAGTTAACCGCAAACTGAGATCCTACTGTTATTCAGCGAGGGGGTGGGGGGGGGGGGGAGAAAATCTCTTAATGGCATCGGTCTGTAAAACGGAAATTCCTTTCCTTTATAACGTGAAATGTTTTGTGTGCACTCGTCTCATAAACACGGGTGTTTATTTGGTTAGTGTGTTTCGTTTCAAGCACGTTTTTAACCCTGCATTTATGAAGTAATTCTTCTGACTTTAAAAAGCTCCTCCACATCAGAGAGCCACGCTGATGATTCTCACTGTGAGCTGTGCAGTGAGTCACTGAGGCTTAGCAGGATCTGCTGCTCTGACTCAAAAGATGTGCTGCCGGGGATAGAGGCCTACTCCTCCACTTGTATTGTCTCGCCGCCACAATGCCGCCGCCTCAGACGCACACACACACACACACCGCTCGTCGCACCGGAAACACAACTTTTCTCTCATGCCGTCGGGAGTGTTTTACCTTACGAGCGCGGGCCGATCGGACTCGGTGAAATCGCTAGAATAATATCTGGGTTATTTCCCCACGTTGTGTTGCGTTTGGGTGACTGCGTCAGGAGAGAGAGAGAGAGAGATATATCTCAGGACGATTTGTTGCTGTTGTGAAACTGAGCCAGCTGCTTTAACAGAGTTGGAAGTCCAGTTTTAGTTTTGACAGTGAGAAATGTGCCATCTGGACTATGCAACGAAAAAAAGAAGGAATAAAACTATCACAGTGATGAGAGAAGAAAAAATATAAAATGGGACGGCCACAACTAGACGGGCAGCACAATAAAAAACAAATCCAGTGCAGACACTCTGTACGGACCTCACCTATAAACTATGACAATCTTTAAGAGTGTGCAGCAGCACTGTGTCCAATTCTTTCCCCGACTGCAGCGTTTCTTTTCCCAATCTCTTTGCTCTAGCCTCAATCATTTTCTCCCCAACTAAGAAAAAACCTCTCCCACTCGCTCCCTCTAGCTCCACCGAAATTCATTCAAGATGTCCGCTTATAGGCGTTCTATTATTTCTTTATTTATGTATTCCACTTTTTATTCTGAATCACATGTTAATGAAGAGCGTCATTATCGACCTTAAATATTTAATTTTCCGCTCTGTGTCTGGAAGAGCAGCGGAGAAGGGAGAGGACGGAGAGGGGTGGTGGTGGTGGTGTAGTATCAGCCTTATCTGCATCCGCCGCTTCGACCGAAGCAAAAGACCAGCACCGGTTTCTGCATCGGCTTCATCTGACGTCCAATGGCAAGCTTCCATTCTGAGCCGAAGCCCGAGACCTGCTGTAGCGGCGCTGTCCTGGTTTTTTGGTCCGGCTCCAGACTCAGCTCCGGTACCGGTCTTTGCCCCTGTCCCAGCCATGCTTAGCCCCATCTCTAAACCACCCCCAGCCCCAGCATTAGCTCCAGAGAGGCTGAGTGCCCTTGTGATAAGGTGTGAGGCCTGTCTGCCTCTGACTGACAAGCTTGCTCTCACCATGCCAGTGCCTGCTGCTTGATAAGGGAAAATGTCAGCGTGATTTTGGGAAATGTCATTTATCGCGGCTTTCTGGCCGTGTCTGTAACCCAGACTGATTATGGTTGCTGGACATTTATATCACTGGGGGTGGCTTGGAAAATTGTACAAATGCTATGTTTTTGTGTGATAGTGACACTTAATGTCCCTTTGCTGTAATGGATTCGATGTTGTTCCCTTACCTCTCCTCCCTTGTCTGAACAGTCTCAACGTTGTGTACCGTGCTTTCTAGTTTATTTCGCGACGCGCGTATCAAAACGCCATCAAAGTGTGTAGCGTGTGTGTGGAGGCGTTCAGATCAGGGATTCACTCCACACACACAAGACAAAGACTTCTAGCATTCTGAATATTGTGCACAAATCTATGAGTTGAAATGCGTGTTTGTGGTGTAAGAAAAAGCCCCCAGATTCAAGTGGCAATCTGCTAGTCTTTGTCAGAGCTTGTGTGTGGGCTGTATGCTGGATAGGGGACATCTTGCTGTATTATTTAGAAAGACAATCCTCCCCAAAGATGAGTGGGTTAACAGGAGCCATTAATTGGTTTAGCAGGATTCATATAGACTCAAGTTCCGGCTTAGCTTCGAGGCTGAAAATGCTTGCGTTCAGATGTTATTCAGCGGCTCCTGCTCATTTTATTTATTTATTTATTTTTGTTCACTCTGTAAATGTTCGCACTGTGAAGACGGACTATTTAACATTACTTTTAAGCCTTAGGTTTTGATTTGTGGGTCCAAGATGAAGCAGAGCTGAGTTTGTACTCACGTCATCACTTTTAATGTTGGATTCAAAACCCGAGCTGTCATATATTATTCAAGGCGTTCTCGTCTTTTTCGCCGAAGTGCTTGAGCGTAGTACTGTACCTCTGCTCGCTGCGTGATTCTAGGAGCCATTCAGTTCAGAGGAAGGTCTATGATTCAGTACTGTATATTTTTTTTCTTCATTGTTGACTCAAAGTGACATTTATGGGACACACTGATAAAGCAATTCTTCCTGCTGCTCAGACCAGCTCTGTATTTCCAACAGATTTTCCCATTCATTTGTATTCACTTTTTTTCAGGGAGACCTTGGCTGCCTTTTGTGATCCACAGCCTGGAGTAGACTGAGACAGAAAGAAGTGTCTTTAACATGGGCTCCCTGGCAGCCTCTTGGGAGCTTAGTGAGAATGTTGTCCTCCGCTCTTAACCAAATTTATTGCTAGTCTGACTGTGAAAATCTAACAAAGGCACGGGGCCCACTGTTCCTGGTATATTTGTCAAATCACTGCACCTGTGAGAGTCCCCGCGCAAGATGAATTCTAGGTTGGGAGTATTCGTCCAGGAATAAATCTCTCTCTCTCTCCCCTCTCTTTTTGCATTGTCTCTGTTTTGGAGGAGCTGTATAGGCTGGGAATGAGCGCTTCTCGTCACATGAAGCGGTAGTGGTGAAAGCCATGATAAATGGTGCTCTTTGTTGACACCTTCATTGGGTTATTTATGGCTCATTAATTGAAGTGAAAAGGAGACTTGTTGGCGCAGCAGGGGGAGGCTGCGCTAGGCCTCAGAGCGGCCCGCAGGCTTCGGAGGAGAGCGGCGGTGAGGGAGAGGCAGCCGTCCTCCTCTCTCTCTCTCTCTCTCGTCTCTGTCTGTTTCCTGTTTTGCTGGGGAGAGAAGAGGGAGACAACCCATTCATCAGGAATGGATGGGCAGTGAAAGGAGGAAGACAACCATGAGAAAAGCCCGTCTTCACCCGTCCCGGTCTCTCTCTCTCTCTCTCCCCCCTTTTTCATATTTCAGTTCACACACCGGAACCGGAAGAGTTTTATTCATTTCAAAATGTGTGTTCTGTTAAACGAGGGAGATGTGTTTAACCTACGTCGGCAGGAAAAATGGATTACACCGGATATATTGAAAGGTGTACAGGTTTAATATTGGAGAGACACAGTGTAATGGATTCTAGAAATGTAATGACATCGGTCGTTTTGAAGCCTCTGGATGTTAGAGAAGGAATTGTATCACAAAATTGGGATATTGTGTATTTTTTTTGCATGAGTTGCATTCGGATTTTTATTGAAAATGTAGATACCTCGTCTTTTGACTTCGCCGTAATTTCCTTTGAACGCCGAGTCTTCCTAGGAGAAAGGGCCACTTCAGACGTAAGCTCATGAGCACACTTGATTAACAAGTGGATTAACTATGCTCGTTTCATGGGATGATGTACCTCAAAGTACTTCAAAGGCCAAGCCGAGTGCCCATGAGGTGCAGTAATGAGGGGTTCTCCTACACAACGACAAATTTGGTGGCCTCGCTTCATGTGAACCCGATCATTTTCTCATTTTGTGTGTTCCCTCTCTCGTCTGTCTGCCGGCTCGCTCCCTCGCTCTTTCTCCTGCTGCCGCTTCATCTTGCTCGCTCTCTCTCTCTCTCTCATTTCTCATCCCACCCTTTTCCGTCTCTTTTTCTCCCCTCTTTTTCTCCTCATTTATTCCCTCGTTATTGCAGTTGATTTAAAATGTAAGGAGAAAAAAAACGCAAGAGGATTTCCTTCTCGGCAGTGCAGTCTTTCTAAATATGACTTTCAAAATAAGACGTTTTTGCCGGTTGTTGCTGTGGCCCCCATCCTAAATATCGGACCATCCATAAAAGCAGTTGTCATATGTCTGGAGGTCGTCAGGCTGCGAGTCCCATGCTCTGCTGTGTCCTTGAACCGTGAGTTGCTCGGGCACACCCAGGCCTGACTCCTGCAAAGCCCCGCGACTGACATCTCACCGCTGTCACAGCTGTCAGTCAGCTCTCAGTGACGCCCATGTCCTCCAACACCTTCCCATCTCTCAACATCCAGACTTCCGTCTCGCACTCTATGAGAGGAACATGTCCAGGCCTGTCATACACTCATCCAGAGTGAAGTTTGGGAGAGGGGAGGGGGGGGGGGAATTTGATTTTCTAAGTGGCATAACGTTCTCCTGAGGAGGATAGTGAGGTTTCTCTCGCCAGCGGTGGAAAGGCATGTACAATCCAGACTGCAGCGCTGCCACAGTGGACTAGCCTGCTCACATTCCACTCTCTCTCTCTCTCTCTCTCTCTCTCTCTCTCGCTCCCTCCCTGCATTTTTATTATTTTGATCTGGCAAGCACATGAGAGATAGTAATCTACACTTCAATTACATCGCACAAGTCATCAGATGCTATCTTGCGCTGGTGATAGAATGTGCTCTGAGGCAGCCCAGCGCCACTGTGAAACAGCCCCTAGAGAGCTACCGTCTCAGCGTGTGTGCATGTGTGTGAGTTCAATCCATTTGTGTGTTTGTCTGTCTGTGTGTGTGTGTGTGTGTGTGTGTGTGTGTGTGTGTGTATTCTTGTTTGTGTGTGTGTGTGTGAGTGAGTGAGTGAGAGAGAGAGAGAGAGCGACCGACCGTCAGACCGACAGAGAGACAGACTCTGAGCTACTTCTATTTATCAGTATAACACACATATTTGCCAGTAGGGTACAGTATTTAACCTCAGTTTGTCATTGTGCTGATTCTTATCGGTACATATTCCATTTACTTTGCTGTAATAAGCAGACAAATTAATAAGCAGACAAATTTCGTGCATTGTTTGTCATCTGAATTCCTGATAGTAGCCAGCAGAGGGCTGATATTGGCGTGTTTTAAGGTCTTTGTCTACGGTGCTGTCCTCCACACTTTCATATGATTTATTACAATCATGTGAGCTGTGCTGTGGAAGTGCACATTTTAATGACGTTCACTATATATTTTTTTTTATTTTCTAAATATTTCAATTCATTTCATATGTTACTTGTATGATCGTGGTACTGTAAGTTGTCACAGCTGTTAGTGGGTGTCAGCATGTCTGGAGCATAATTGTGAATGGTCTGTCTTTCTTTTCTTTTCCCGGTGCGGTGTTCCTCCCTGTGCTGTTTCCTCATCTGGTAACACATTGTAAAGGTAAGTGCTGTTACACAACCATTCATTGAAGACCATTAATTAAACTTGAGCTGTTAGAAATACATTTTCTACTTAGTGTAAAACAACAGGACAAAAAGCAACTCTATATGTCTGCAGCCTGACGTTTACTGTATTTGCACTGTAAATCTTCACTGTACAGTAGTTGGTGCAAATACCATTTACTGTATATGTGAAATTTATTGCATGTACTTCTACACTGATAAACACAAAGACAAGTGAGGTAAGTGGGCAACGGTCCAGTCATTGCACAACAGAACACCTGCATGTCTGAATAGCCTCAGTGATGTATAAAAACATCCGGTGGGTGATCATCATGAGGCGAACAACCACCAATCTAATCTAAAAAAAAATCAGAATAGCATTGATTTTTTTGTAATTCTTTTTTTCTTCTTTAAGGACCCTATCCTCATATTACTTTTACATACTTATTATGATCTGTGCCAGAATTTCCCCCCGGGATCAATAAAGTATATATCTATCTATCTATGAACTTTCTTCCACAAATTAAAAAAATGTAGTTTAGGTGGGTCTAATAAAATTGATTATTTTTAATATGGAAGAACAAATTCATATTTTTTCTCAGTAAACGAGAGTCCCTTCATGTGATTTGTAAATGGTAGGAGAGGTGCAACAGCAGTCTGTCTCCGAAGCCAGCCACCTACAGTTGCGCCATTCTTCCACTGAGTGGCAGGTATTCGGTTCTTATACTCCCCACCCACTAACACCAGTAAATCAAGATGGATGGCTGGATTCCATAGTTTTTATCAGCCCTTAATGTGCACTTATACAGTGACAGAGAACTCTCCCAGAAGACGACAGACCAATGTTTGAGAATTGAGCTGGAAGGAGATAGAGCTCTCCGGGCCCGGCCGTTTCCATCAGAGAGTCTGTGAAGTGAGGCAGCCCTGGCAGCGAGGCTGTTTCCTCAGGTAGGCACGACGCTCGGCGCTCTGGCCTGCCTCTCCACTCCTGCTGAAACAGCAACTGGGAACTCTCACCTACTCTCCTCTCATTAAGCACCACTTCACGCTCGACTATAGAGGCTCAACGCGTGATCGTGAGGCAGTTTGTTGTCTTTTTCAAGGCATCTGTGAGGACTCAAGTAGTTACGGTCCTCGTGGTCGCGCTTCGGTCCCCTTCGTGTGTTTGTTCTTTTACTGTATGTCCTCCCGCCACGACGCTGACTAGACGTGATCTGCAGATGTTAAAGGGGAAGGGTATTTATTTTTCGAGGTCTGGTACGACACTGAGCCAAACTCCCCGCAGTGTAAAAATGTAAACAGATATGACTATTTTTAATCAGAGGTTTAATTGAAACAGTTGTACACCGCTCCAAGTCTGTTTGGGGGAATGAGGTGGCAATGAAAATTTGCTCTCTGTCTTTGTTTGTATGTTACCCGCTGATAAAAGTGCCTTGATGTTTGAATATCTAACCGAATGCGAAAATGTAAATATTTTCTACCAGAATTTTTTTGAGCTGGGCTGCATGCAGCGAGTGTCTCCAAAGCACACTGCTGTCTAAATGAGTGGTTATTGACAGACCTTTGGCGTCATGAGAATCGCATGTTCTTTGAATCTCTGGTACTCTAGCAAATGTGATCCTCTCTGATGGTTCTATTTGAACTTATTTTGATGTCCCTGAGCATTAAGGGAAGTGACAGCTTACAAATAAATCCATAATTATCACATCTGAAAGCCGCCATCCCAAACTTTATTTGCATACCCAAGACTTGGAGGGATGTGGGTAATAAACCCGGAGGGTCTCCCAGACTCTGGCAAAGTCGCGGCTGTCATCTCATCAGCCTTTGGGTCTTTCTCAGAAACTAGCAAAAAGGGAAAGGCAGACAGGAGTGAGACAATACTGCTCTGTTAAAAAGAGGCTACAGTAAATGGGCAGGACTGACTAAGGTTCAGCAGAGCACAAAAGGAAACTGAAGGACAAGATTGTTCCCATTGTGTTTCCACTGTGTATTTCCCCACAGAGCAAGGTCTGCCAAGGCCCCGCGGGCTTCATTTCACCCCTTCAAAACCCAACATATTTCTTTGAGTGTTCTGAAGATAGGAACACAATGACTGTCTGTAGAATTTCATCTTAATTCTACCTGGGAACACAAAAGACTAATCACAGCCATCACAAAAGCGCTGTTCCTGCAGCCCAGTGTGTGATAGGACAGACTCCGGCAGCATAAAGGCCTAGCTCTCCAGAGAGCCAGGGAGCTGGAAGAGGCAGTCAAATGGGAAGGAGAATAGGCCAGGTGACACCCAAGATTATGTCTGTTCCACCGTATGGGGAGAACGCCGGCCTATAGGACCAGACATCTATCAGAAGAGGTCAGGCTCAGGTCTGGAGCAATAGAACATTAATAATTTTTTCCGACGCACACGATGAGAAACTGAAAAAGTTAGGCGATAACACTATTCAGGATTTTTTTGCGATATAAGATTAATTGAACATGTACTTTATTAATACTTTACACTTTATTAATAATTGGCTCATTTCATAAAAGACGATAGCGATAGCAACCTCACAATAGGCTCTTTATCAGGAGTTGTTGGTGATCATCGCAGTGAAAATGCAATCAGTCGAGGTTTCTCCCATTTGATTTATTTATACATCCCCTGCTTACCTCCTTCCTCCATATCCTGCATGGTGCTGCACTGCTGCTGCAGCGTGTTGATCCTAAAGTCTGGGAAGAAAAACAAAATAAACCTGTAACCATCAGGACAGAAAAAGTGGAGGAATATTTTCAGTTAACTCCACGTAGCTCCACCTCTTGAATAGATATCCCCCTCTGTGGCTCAGCCTCAGCACCTCCCCACAAGGTTCAGCTAAAGCTCCTCTAATTGGTTGCTGGGCTTTAATTAGCTTGGCTGGTTTGCATGGCTGCCATTAGGAATTCAAACAGGGTGGAGTGATAGCTGACATCTCCCCCTCACTCCCCTCCTGCCACAATCCTCCCTCCTCTGATTCATCTCATCTTCATTTCCCCAGATCCTGTTTTTAAAGTTTTATTTATGGTGTCATTTATTTAACAAGGGATTATTTATTTAGTGCATCAAATCATTCTGGAATGAATATTTATATATTTGTGAGGGCTTTAAATATTTACATGGTCTCTCCATTTCTGGTTTGGGGAGCCACTGTAATGAGTGCTGTTGTTGGATGTTGAGGGGAATAACAAGACTGGTTTCAAAGTGAAAAGTCCTTTGAATGTATTTCTAACTTAATTGGTGTGAATCTATTATCAGGCTTGATGCTCTGATCATAGTTTAATTGGAGGTATATTATTATGGAGTGACTTTAGCAGTGGTTAATGGTATTTCATTCAGCTGATGATATTCATTTGAATCATAATGAATGATTCATGTCAAGGGTGGCGTGTGAAAACACTCGGCGGTGCCATGACCCCATGTCAGCTGCTCTAATGCACTCACAGACTCCTACTTGACTAAATTCCATTAATCCTCAAAGAAGCTTAGCCATTTTTGCCCTGATGCTTGCTCTCTTTCTGCATCTTGTTTTACAGAGACACCATTGTGTAATGGTGGCTTATTAAAGGGGATGAACATTAACAGGGCTGTGTCCCCAGGACTTGTCTTCCTCCACTGGATCTGCCCCGGTCCTACATTGTAGCGGTCTGAGGAGCACCAGTGGTTGAGCGGCGCTTGTGGAGGCATGTGGAGACTGACTTCTAAGTTTCCATGCGTCGGGCCATAGAAGAGTCTTATTAACTGCAGCTACAGGCGACAGGAAAAACAGAGCCAGGCAGCATGACTGTTGAACCAGGGAACGCCTCTCCACACTAGAACCCCCCCTAGTCTTAATGACTAACCAGAATGAGGAGTGGAGGAGAGGAAGAGCCTGGAAGAGCCTGATTTGTTCTGCATGCTAAATATGGCCTGTAATCTTTATTCCTCTGAGTGCCTTATTAAAAGTGAAAGGAAGATGAAATCCCACCAGCCAACCCATCCTTTCTGCTGTTTATTAGAGGGGCTTTTCCTCTGTTAATATTGAGGTTATGGTAACCTTAGTGGTGATAGATGCATCTTGTGACTTCAGGTAATAATAGCAATGATTGATTCCCACCTGAACCCTGGAGGTGTAATCTAGCAGGATGGAGGAGATAAAGTGGCAGCCAGCGTCTGAGAGATACACAGAGAGGCAGATTCCATCCAGCAGTGCTGTTTATCATCCGCTAGACAACAGCATCTTGTCACAATTTATGATGTTTCCCCTCGTCTCTAATTCATCATTCATTAACTACTCTTTTCTCCACTGTATCCATCTCTATTTGTTAGTTTTATCAGTGAGGGGTAGGTTGAAAAATACGACCGTGTTACTTTTTGATTCTGCGTGGAGATTAATGTGATTTTTGGCTGCAAGTGTGTCAATTTAATCAGATCGCATTTCCTAATTAAAGTGAAATTCTTTGCACAGTCGTAGAAGATGGTGCAGATCAGAAGCCACAATCAAAGTACAGTAGTTGTACCTAATATATTCTTAGCCTGCAATAATTTATTTAGTTCGCTGCAGTGTAATGTTACATTTCAACTGCAATCCGGTCTTTCCACGTAAATAAGTCGATATTGAGAAATAAATTGGAAAATACATTTCTTTGTTCGAAACCACAGCAGATTTTGCAGCGTTTCTACACATTGCTCTCTATATTTCTACAGCGCTGAAGTGAATTTCCTCTCATTATGTAAACAGATCACCAATATGATCAACATATTTTATGTGCCTGTGTTTGCACTGCGGTGTGTTGTGTTGGAGCACTAATGAAGCTCAAAGACAAGTGGAGTCCTAGATAATTATTTTTTTTCAAAGCCCACACCTTTCCTGTTGTAGCTGTGCTAGGTGGCACATCTATTATTCCATTAGCAGGTAATTAATGACACTCATTTGTATAACTGTTATTAAGCCCTTTGAAAGATTGTTTGTGTTCAGATGAAATGAAACACATCCCAGAAGCCATCCATTGTGGCGGATAGATTAAAAGAGCAATAAGGCTCTTTGAAAAATGATATTTTATCAACGGTAATTTTTCACTGTACCTCAGGGGCAGCAATGACAGGAAAACACTCCAGTCCTCCTTCATGTTGATATCCTTTTTTTAGTCAAACTACCAGGGGAGTACACTAAGTGTGATTTATTCATCCCTTGACCAGTAAAAGGTGTCAGCCAGGTGAAAATGGATGCTGGGAGAGTATTGACAGGAGAAATGGCTGTGCAGTTGTCCTGCTCTGTCACAGCATATAGAGAGGAGGGGGGTAAGATGTCCTATACTCTACATGCCTAGTTCACATGTGTCTGCTTCTCACACACAGTTTGCCTTTTTAAAAAATCCAAAAACTGCCACTGTTAATAATTCCCCTTTATTTGCAGTTGGAGAATTATAATCTTATGGACATTTTACATGTTTCTATTTCTTATGCAAGCTACTTTGTGTATTTTTTCTATATGATATCGTGATTTTCTATTCTTTTTTTTTTTTTGTCCGTTGCTCACGAGTATCCTGGAGCACATTGGATACATCTCAGACAGGGATCTGATTTCCCACATGAGCAGATCAAATTGTCTCTTTTGTTCCTAGTTTCTATCTGGCAATGTTTTTTTGTTTTTTTGAGGTCTTTTCCTTATTGAGGAAAAGGGGGATGGCGGGAATCAAAAGCAGTGTGTCTTGTGAACAAACACCGAGCCTTTCCAAAGGAGAAGCTGATGTGTAACACAGGCACTGGCATTCCACAACTCCTGCTGGAGAGGCAGAGAGCATCTCCTTGGGATTTATATTTAGCATTTGCTATGCTACTTATAAAATATTTCATAAATAATGTGAATATATTAGACAGGGAGAGCACTGTCGCCAGTCTATCCATATGCACTGCCATAGCAACAAGATGTTCCGCCTTTATCTGTTTAGGGCCCATGATTCTTAAACTGTTCATTGCCCACGTTTCCTTTTTTAATCAGAGTGTGTTTGGGATCCCCTGCAGCAGGGATCTAGATAAAAGGATTATCTCTGCCTCTACTAGTTAACCACGTTTAGACTTTGCCAGGCAGGCCCCTCAAAATGAAAATAGATGGATTTCCGATGCCTACTTCAGTGTGTTTTGATCCCGTCTCATTATGTATCATGTGGCAGTGCATTTATCAATTCATCAATAATTATGGCTCATTAGTGAGTTTTTTTCAAGATGACAGCAAAATTGCAGCTAAAGTGAATAATGCACATTTGTTCTTTTTTGAGGATTTTAAGTGAACAACAATTTGGACAACTTAATTATACAGGAAATAATTTATATTTCTATTTTCATTGTGATAAACATTGTAATTATTATTGCGCTTTCACAATTATTTTTTTTAAGTATAAATCATAAATTATGTATTATTTTAATTTGTATTGCATTTTCTTTTTACCCATATACCAATCAATATGTCTCACTGATGAACAGTGAAATCCTGTGGGATAGGCTGTCCTCTCTAAAATATCCATTTCCTATATTTTTCATTTTAAAAGTTAAATTCCCTGTCAGCCTCTTGAAAATGCTCAGATTAAATTTCTGTAATTGAAGTATAGTGACTTCTCCTTATTGAAAAATACCTGGAAATTTAAAAAAAAAGAAGAAGATGGAGCTGTCTGCTCTTTGTCCAAATGTGTTAAATGTACTCATGGTTAAAATCACAGCCAGGTAAGGCTTCAACACACACAGTAAGCCTTGACCAAGGTGCAGGCTGGGAGGAGATAGAAATCTTTCTAGCAGGGAACATCCAGACGTCTTCATTATTGGCAGGATCCAGTGGGCCTTGCTGGAATCTGGAGGCATTATGCCGGCCACTGCTGCACTGCCGGTTTGGTAACACCGAGTAGCAGAAGAACCGGCTCCTTTGTCACTGCTGTTAGCATTAGCCAGAGATTTGCATATATTTCTCTTGGAAGCATTAAAGGAATACAAAAAAGACTAATTCACTATTGAAAGTCTCCCTTTCAAGATTAAAAGAGTCCCATTAGAAATGTATGACTGCTCATGTAGTTTTTATTTCATTTTTCTGTCACTGTCCCCCTTTTCTTTTGTGGGAGGCTTTGATTATTCGCCAGGTCGGGGGGAAAATGAAATGGTGAAAAAAAATAACAGCTGCCACCTTTTCTAATATTGCTTGTTCTAAAACGCATTTGCTTTTTGGGGGCGGTAGTTCTTCTTCCTGGGATTATCTATATAGAAAACATACTGAGGAAAGGGTGAACTCTGCTTTGTCACAGTGGTTGTAGCTTATAAATCTGCAGCAGGTTTCTAGTTTAGAAAGCTGACAGATATAATATTATTTTGCAAATGTTTTGATTGAATGAATGATTGATTGATTGCTGGAGAGGACGCCACTTGTTAAAAACAGAGCAAAATTTTCCTAAGAAATAAGTTAAAAACGTTATTTCAAACCTTCGCAGGCCATCTACGGTACGTCGTCTCAAATAGGTTTTGTTTTTGCTTTGAACTTCCTTTTTCTCCGTGCTCCACTCAGTTCGGTACATGCTGCCAGCCGGCTCCTGCCAAAGTGGTACCACACAGACACCTGGATGAGAACATGTGAACAGCACTCCCAGAGGAAGTGCCCACAATGCTTATCACTCTGACCTGAATTCTGTGACGACAGACAATTTTACAAACAGCTGGGGATCAATCAAAGCCTACTTGAAATATGCCACCTGCCACTTTTACATTAGGAAACATGCTGTTCAAAATGGAACATTTTCACTTGTGTTTGTGATTATTTTACAGGCAAAGTTGGTCTCCTCATGGGGCCTCAAGTGCCAAATGATTTATTCCTCCCCCCAGTGCCACCTCCACTCTCCAGAGCTGTGGTAAAGAGGTGGAGGGAAGGAGGGAGATTTACTTTAAGTTGTTTCTAAGCCTGGGGATGCAGTGAACAAGGGAAAGATAGATATAGTATTTGTATTTAAGCTAAAATCCTGTGCCCACCACTAACCCCAGCCCCCACCACACCCCCGACGTGTTGTCCATGTGCATCTGTAGGCTGTGTGAATTTATGATACCATTAGTTTTGACAATGTGAACTACCAAGTGAAGTGGATGAAGTATAGTAGCCTCAGATATCTTAGAGGCAGAAACCCCCGTCCATACAGTATAACCTTGCTGTTGGTGGGTCTAAGGCCCCCCTCGGTGCCCTGCCTGTCCCCAAATTTAGTCTGGAGTCACTCCACTCCCAGCAGGTGTCAGTGTTACATACTGTATACATGAGAAAATGTCACCGCTACCAAGACAAAGATAGATAACTCTCCTGAGTACCACTGTTTCTTAAAGCTACACAGAACTTGGGAGCCACCTGAGTTCTGCTGCCAATCTGTCTGTAATTGATTCATTGCTTTGAAGAACAGAAGAAGCTCGATACGCGGTCAGTCATTCGACAGGTGGCATGGTGCTGCATTGAAAACACATGAATTAACTGCTTAGTGATACTTTTGCTGTTTCATAATTACAAGTTTTTCCTGCCAAAACACTTTCTGCACAACTCCCTATGATACAGTCAAAGCTCTTTGTGGTATAAATGTACAACAAGGTGCCTACAATGTCATATGTATTTTTAAATAGATTTTTATATTTTATATTTGTACTATCGTCAAGTGGGTTAAGTTGAGTCCCCTAAAATGTGTGTGAGTTAGGCCTAAGGCTCTTCAATAAATCTCAGGAGGGGGGGGGGGGCAACTCTCTAGAATACAAATAGAAGAAAAAGAGCCGCAGAAATTCACTATAGTGCTCATTAGACGTCTGTGGTTGAACTTGAAGTTCTCATTACACTCAAGCAAAATAAGGAAAACATTTCCTGTGGACCACATGCCACCTCTTGGCCCTGGTCAGTCTTACTGAAGGTTGTTCCCAGACAAACAAAAAGTGGAAGAATAAAAAAAATCACTGGAATTCAAGTGCATCCACCGGGTGAAACAGCTGTGTTTGGCTGCGGTGTTGTGTTCGTTGTTTTAGCCAGACTCTTAACTCTCCTGAATCCAGTGAGCTTGGTCTTCCCCATCTGGTGTGTAGAGTGTCAGTCCTCCAGAGTAATGTTCGACACGAGGTCAGCAGAACACCACAGACTCGCTACATATGCTTCGCAAACTGTTGCTGTTGGTCAGGAGAACATACATTATAATCCAGATTAAACCGGATAATTAGCTTGTTGTGAGCCATTAATTCTGGCAGGTGAAGGGGGCAGAAGGGGGAATAAATAATGTGGCTGCGTCTTGTGACACGGCGGTAAAAAATGGGCATCTTTCCAACAGCTCATTTCAACTCTTCTAATTGGCCTCATTGTAGATGAAATATTAAATGGCCAGCCTGGCTATTAATGCTGACTTTTATGGATTGGATGCTGTTGTACTTAATATACCGGCTCAGTTGTCCCTTTTATTCCTCGGCAGTGTCCTGTCTGCCTGTGATGTATTGCATGAGGAGCAAACCCACCGGAACACAATGGGGTTTCAGCCCATGTGAAGCTCTCTGGCACGGGTCCAGGCTGGGAGTGAGAGCAGTCTGAGCAGTGTTGTCTGGGCCCTTTTCTCTGCTCTGTAGCATAGCCTTATTAGGAAGGCTACTTGGTGGCATTACACTTTCAAATTTGTTTCAATTTTCATTTTCATCTTCTTTTTTTTTTTTTTTTTTCTTTTTACAAAAGCTCAAGAGAAATTATTGGGAACAAAGTCAAACGCTCATATAAACTTGACACTGTACAAATTGTTTGTCTCCAAAAGGAAAAAGACAGGTCAGCTATAAAATTGTGGGGCTGTGGTAGAAGAATTATAGCCGTACGGGAGTGCCAGCAGCCAAGACTCTCCTGAAGAAGGACGTCCCCCTCAGCATCATCCACAGTGGGGGAGGATGTGGATGTTTTCTGCCTCGTGGGAAGACATTGGCCAGGGACCATAATGCCTGCAGCCGCTAGCAAAGCCCCCTAAAATATTCATCACAACTTTTCTCTGTGACTATGTGTTTTTAGCAGATGGTAACATTTTTGAGTGGAGAACAAAGTTGTAAAAGGAATATGATTTCACTCGTTGCTATGGGAACAGAGATGGATGAAGATGTTTCATGGTTCACTGGTTGCCTCGACTCAGCTCGTGTGTGCGCGTGTCTGTGTGAGTCTGTACATGTGTGTGTCTGTCTGTGTCTGTGTGCGCGTGTTTGTAAGTGTGCGTGTGCGTTACGTGCACGTGAGGAAGTGTTTATACAACTATTGACTTTGTGAGTGAGTAGCAGATTCTGCTGTCACTTTGTTTCTCTGAAGGATATTAGCGTTAAGTTGCTCAGTGAAAGGTCATTGCAGTTCCAAGAGAGGATCATTCCCTAATACATTATTACAAGTAGTATCAAGTTGCCAGCACTATAGAAATAATATACACTCTTGTCAAAAGCTCTGTAGAGCATGATTTATTTTGCTCTGTGATGGTGAAATGGTGCTCATTTCACAGTGTATTAGCTGACTGTCTAAATAGTGATGATTCAGTAGCATGGCTGCTCATTTTCACATGACACTTGAAAGGGAGGATCTGTCGATAAATGCGACAATAACACCAGCCCAAGTTATCTTGTGCCGTTTCTTAGCTGCATTTCAAAATGAGTGTTCTCTCATTCGAGAGGAGCTAATTAGATTGTGTGAGTTGCATGATATGGGGTCCTACACATAAAAGCCTTGCTGTGGAGATGAGCAACGGTTGCCTGTACCCCAGACAGTGCTGATAGCGCAGCCACTCCTTTAATTCCACTCTCAAAAATCAGATCCTAATTGGGTGTCTGATTTTAGTAACTTGTTCAGCAATTTAAGAAAATTGCTTTTTGAAATGTAACAATTTCAGTGATCTTAAGCGTCTCATTTCTCACCCCATGCACTCCACTGAGGACTGTCTCTTTTCAGGCCTCATCAGGCAGTAATTGAAAGGTCCTCCTTCGCCTGTAAACCATTGACCCCTCAGAATTTATCATGCAGTTCATTTGGAAGAGAGCTGTTATTCCAGTCCAATAGGAGGCCCAAAGAAGAAAAGAGCAAGATGACATTTTTTTGGCTGGTAATTGTTTAAGCTGCTGGTATATTACTTATGTTAAGCTGGTAATTGTTAAGGCTGTTGTTGATGTCAAATGTATTTTCTTCCTCGTGTCCTCATGCTGTGCAGCTAAGTATCATTAACAGAGACAGCGCACAAATATACAAAGGCACTTTAAGGAAGCAAACGCATCTGCGCGCACACACACACACACACACACACACACGTGTGATGATATATATAATCTAACTTGGCAGTGTGGAACACAGAGAGACCAGTTGAAGAATGTAGTTATTAGAAGAGGCACCTGCAGACGGAGTATGAATCCTTTTATTTTGCTCCCATGACAAAGAGGAAGACAAAATATCCACAGAGGCATGTATGAGTGGTGAAGTGTAGTTTAATGGGATGATTTTATTCATCAGGCGAGGTCTGTGCACTCGTCCACTGCGAAGCTGCCTTGAGGGACAGTGAGTGATTCCGACCACTCAGCCTCATTATGGAATCATATTAATATTTAAGGGGCTGGAATTGAGGAATAAAGAGGGTAATTGATAGCATCAGAATGGAAGTATTTGAACTCTATTTTATTATTTCAATATTCCTAATAGTGCTGCTGCAATACGTGCTAAAAATGCACCTACACGTTTGTTTTTTTCTTCCCAAAATTGTATTTAATTGATCAGTACAGATGCAGCCCTTGAACCTTGTGAATGGCATACCCAGTTAGAGACGATGAAAGAATGAAAGGCACAAATGAGTGGCTGATGAGTCGTGGCAAGCAGAGGGGATTGACTCATAAGATAAGCAGTGGGGTTTCTCTTCCTTACTCCAGCTACCCAAGAGCCTTTTTTTTTTTTTTCACGGAGAGAACGAGAAAAGAGAAACAGTCTGTTTGTTTTAATTCCCTGTTTATTCTCATCTAAACTCGATACACAGGGTTATTGAGATTAAGTACTGAGGACGGTAACCTTTAACGACTTGAGCGCGAGTGTGTGTTTGTCTGCGTGTCTTTGCGCGTGTGTGTGTGTGTGTGTGTGTGTTAATCAGCTGATTAGACTGTATGGAAGAAGGAAAGTGACATGTAAGCATAAATGAGTCTGCAGGCAAGTCGACTGAATGATAATGATGTTCAGGAGCAGCATAACATAAGGGACTGCTGCTCGTGCTCTCGGCGTTCTTTAGCATGTAGTCAGTGGACTTTGTTATGGAGTAGCACTAATTAGGCTTTACCACATTTAGCCACCGGCTTTACAAAACCACCGTTGTGGCTCCTCTCTGGATCTTGTACTTGATTTTGCCCAAGCGTTGCATCAGCCATTTCCGGGGCTGAAGCAGCTAACTTATATACCTGCTATGAGAACAGCATATGGAGACACAGCCGTGCAGGTGCATGCAGCCTGTTATTTGATTGTTGCCTAGAGATTGATAATCATTGAACAAAGGGATCGGGATGATGTTCAGTCTGCTTAATGAAAAAGCCTCCAATAAATGCTTTTTAGATAGAGCATGAAAAGTGCCAGTACACAGACAGATTGCAAACAGATGCCAGCACACCTGTAGCTTCCTGTGTTTATCCGAGTTTATTTTCTGATTGGCTGTTTTTTTGGGGGGGAATAAATGTATCAGGAAGGCATGGGGAATGTGTAGGACAATAGGAGTGAAACACACCCACGCTGTTGCTGGATGTATCAAAGTTTATAGTGATCGTAAGAAAAAACGAGCCAACATTGCGGTCAATTATTCTGCGTATGATTGTGATAATTGCTGCTACTGGAGTAACAAAAAACAGCATACTCCTCAGATGTTTTAAGACTATCGGTGCAAAAAAAAGGTCAAACATCAGATAGGTCTACAAATAAAGAAACAGATTGGTTTAAAGAGACAGCAGTAAAACGAGTTAAGTAACAAAACTATTTATTGATAGTTACTCCACTATTTATAGTAGATGATTGTAATATAATCTTTCATATAGTCATGTCATATTGTTAATTCAAGCATTTGCTTAGAAATTCGTCAGATCAAATTGCGAGCCTGCGAGCTGAGGAAGACCTGAATGCCAAAATGTTTAATTTTGCACTGAAAACATGAAAAGAAACAAACCAAAAAAGAAAAACTGCATCATTTGATACTTTGTCCACATCTTTTCTTCGTTTTGGTAATAGTGACAATGATGCTATAAAGACTGTAGTTATACTAAGACCGTGTCTGAGCGAGCGATGGATGATGAAGGAGCAGGGCAGCCGAACGCTACATGCCGTGCTGCCGTGTCTATTGCCAGAGAGAAAACACTAATGCACCGACTCCAGCCAGTGATTTTTTTCTCGTCGAGTGCCTGTGTTGGTATAAATAGATAGCCAATTTGTAAAATCGTCCGCCTGAACATAAGCATCTTGGGCCACTCTAATTGGTCAATTTCCCGCCTGTATTGAGTGCCTAGATTGATTTATTGCCTTTTTTAAAAGGCCATGGGGACCCACAGAACAGCTGTGCCAGCCGTCCGCGCCGGAACTGTTATGAAAACAAGGGGCTGAGTGTTGAGCGTCGGACAGCAGTCACGGCAGCAAACGGCAAGTAGAATGGAGCAGAGCGGCATGGCAGACAGCTGGCAAAGACGACGTCTGCTGTCTGGCACCACTGGAGATGCACGATTTATTTCAGCAAACACTGCTGAGTGGAGAAGCCCTGCCCCGATGGAGATGACACACACACACGCACGCGCACACACACACAGGCATTTGCTTGATTGCCGCATTGCCTTGATCATACGAGGGCCTGTGTGATTGGAGGCAGAGAATAGGCATAGTTCATGTCATGATATCTCCCCATCCACTTGGCATGGAAAGCGCTCAGTGAGAGCAGATTTGAGTGCTCTGTCTCTCAGGGTTGAGTGATAGCTCCCCGACCTGAGCCTATCTCCACTGAATCTAGCTGTTTGTGAGCAATCATAATGATTTACCCTGCTGCCTCGGATCTGGCTGAAACAATTCCATCACATACAAGATTTGGAATAATATATCCATCTCCTTGTGCACATGTGACCTGCCTGAGGTTTGCAGGGCTTGTTTTACTGTTTCCTATCACGGTGCAGCCCCGTGTTTTTAGAAATGTGAACTGAAGAAAGAAGAAACCGAGCAAAGCGCTGTTCACGGGATGATGTTTACGCCAGCGGTCTCTCTTCGATGTAGCCTATGACCTGTGCCGGTGGTGACAAAGTTGTGTGCTAAATGTACATGATGAGCTGTGTATGACATCAGAGAAATGCTTCCTTAAACACAAGCACATGCCTGTGTTTCCTCTCCCTGCAACACATTTTCTCAATCAGGTTTCTGTAGTGCATGAAGATAGTTTCCCATTGGACACCGGGCGTACACTTCTGCATCAACCAATGTTTTTTTCCATATTCCCTTCTCTTATCCCAAAAGTAAGTGGGGAGATTTTATAAATGCCCTTCGTTGTCTGGCTAGACAATACTACATTTCTGGGCAACATTTACGGTAATCCATGTACTGTAAGGATCCTTGCCCAGCCATTGACTCCAGGTTCACTGGTGAAATATCAGGGCAGATAGCTGTCTCCTTTTTGAACTGTGATTCTTAGAAATTCCTGCATTTCGCACTGGGGATTGGGAGCTTGAGTCTTCCACAGGCATTTGAATGCACATCTCATGAGTCCTCCACTAAAAGAGAGAGAGAGAGAGTGTGTGTGAGAGAGTGTGTGTGTGAGAGAGAGAGAGAGAAAATAATCGCACAGTCTTCATCTAGTACTTAACTTTAGGAAATATGAGTCTGGTTTAAGATGAAAGGGACTTAATCTCAAATGCCTCAAATGCCTCTCTCTCTCTCTCTCTCTCTCTCTCTCTTTTTTTTTCCCACTCTCTCTCTGTCTGTCTTTCTCACTGTTCTCTGTCTATTGGGACTGGCCCATTCCGGCACATTGGAGTGCATTATGTAATCCCCCTCCAAGTCTCCGCACCCTGCAGTAATGGTTTAATTAGGGGAGGGGGGAAAGCAGGCGTCGTGGCATCCCACCTGCCATCACTTCTCAAACATCCACCAAGTGATTTCCACACCAGAGACGCCGCTCCGTCTCTCAGTCCTCCTCCACTCCACTTTGAGAAGCGCTATCTGATTGATATCTTTCTAAGCTGTTAGGATTGCGCCGGCTGATACACAGAGAGCGACGGAGTTAACAGAGTTAGTCTGTTCGTCGTATACCCACGTGCAGCTTGTGGCCCCGGCCTCTCTCCTTTTCCCTTCTGCAGGCTGGCTCTCTCCACCCCACCCAGTCCCTAGTCAGCCAGCCAGCCAGTGCAGGCGTGCTCAGTCTGTCAACACTTCCACAGCACTCAGAGTGTTTGAATGGAAACAGGAGGAACCGTATAGACTTGCCGTAACAGGCCCCAGAAACAGGGGGGGGGGTTAATACCAGCTATGATGTAACTCAAACACGTCTGCCACACTTAAGCCTCACACTAGCTGACTGTTTTAATGGATACTCAGTTCCAGTCCAGGTCGGTGTGGATGGTAAACATGCTGAAATTGTCAAGTAAGAATGTTTGTTTCTAACACTGTGCAGGTTTACATTACACACTGAGGGATTTCTGTGTTATCACACAAGGAAATATGAACCCCGTGTCGCTGGTGTGCACTATCAATCACTGTATACACAAGTTTATTTTCCGTTTTTCCAAATAGTTTCTCATAATTGAAGATCTCTTAAACATTCAGACAGTAAAGTGAATTTTCTTTCTTCTGCTTTTTGATATTCTCACACCCATACGCAGCATGTTGTTTATTATTTTGTTCATCACTCAAAAAAAATGTCCAACGCAGATTGTTCTTGGTTTCAGAGAGCTGCCCTGGTCCTCTCTCACACACTCTCGACCTCTGACACTTTAGGATGTCTGTGACCTGGAGTTAATATAGAATCACAGAGTATGAATGGTGTTTTGACTTGACTTGTTTATGTTGATGCACACTGTAGTGTACCCTCCAGTGCTCTTCATGTGAAGGGCTTATCAGAGGGAGGAGAGGCCAGCCTCACTCCGGGGCTGAAATCTGTCTCTTCCAGGAAGGGGGACTGTCCTTGGTTCAGGATTCACTCTGCTGCCGGCACAAGCACACGCACACACACACATTTCGCATAGGGTTAACAGCACTTCCTTCAGTGTTCTCGCTATCCTGCAGGGCTGCAGAGAATTAAACAGAATTTGATAATGACTTATTAAAAACGGTGGCTGAATAAATGAAGTGTGTTGTGTAGCCATTAGAGGACGGGAGCTATTATGTTAAACGTTTTGATTTGTGAAGTGGGATGTGGACTTGCTAATCCAGAGACAGTTGGGGATGCTGGAGGGAGGAATCAAGCCATGCATGTAATATGAGAACATTAGGTTGATGTACACAGACAGGTGCTTCTGAGCAAGACAAATAGGGATGATCGATGAACTCCAGAAGGAACAAATGATGGAGATGAAATTAGCTAATTGAGCCAATGGAGCTCAATCAGATCAGAGATGTAGTTATGTTAAAGTCCACACTGTGAGAATCCACACTCGGTCCTTGTTAGTCAACTAAACCTGAAGAAACAATGATGCCATTTCAAAACATCCTGTATATTACAGGTGACGGCTGAAAGGCTGGATTTGTAGACAGCTGTCATTGTATTGTGAGTTTGGCTGAAACAGGCCAATGGTGATCGAGCATTTCTTCCCAGCCTTTTCCAGGCCTGACTGCCAGACTCCGTCTGAGACTGATAAATCACCCTGCCCCAGCCCTTCTCCTGTGTTTTCTTTTCAAATGTAGAATCGATGGATTTTTCCTTCGTTTCATTGACCTGTGCATAATGGTGCTCTCACTCCTCCACCATTGGGAAGGAGCCCAGCGCTGCAGACGTGCTTGCCCAGGCAAAGACAGGCGGCCTGGGCTTTGTGTTGCTTATTGTTCAGCCTGGAGAAATTAATGTGCTGTGAAATTAGCATTTTATCTGACTGCAGATACAGTAATGGAGGCAATTAGAGTGCAGGGGAGAAGCAGTGCTCGGGGTAGTAGCGAGGTAAGGGACAATCCTCGAGCTGCAGGAGCCCAGCGGAGAGCTGCACAGCCGGCCTCACAGATAACACAATCACCTCCGTCTGGCAAACAACACGCTCTGACTGCAGTGTCTGTTGGTTAATAAAGAACACATTTGTTTTATGAAATGACACTGTCTCATTTAGATTAGTTAGCTGGGAAACCACCCTGGAAAATCTTTTATTCTCATGTTAGCACAAAGAGTGTTTTTTTTTTAATGCATTTGAGAATATATTCTACTGTTGATTTCTTTTTACAATTTAGTGGAGTTGTGCAGCTCTCACACAGCAGAACGAGTAGCTGACATCTTCTGGGATATGTCCAAGCTAAAGTGGTGTGGATGCGGTAACGAAATCAATGTACATTTCGAGCTTAGATCATTTCTCATCAGTTATTTTCAGACATGACACTGTGTATTTACAGCTGCCGGAGCACATTGTCAACTCTCTTTATCACGTCTCCAGATTGAAATTGATCCCTCTGATTGTGAGCCACGGGCAGGGAGATGGACCTTATCAGATGTTGAGGAGCTGGCAGTATGCTATGTTGTCACCTGAAGCCTCATAGATAGTTTATTTATTCTTCAAAAGACTCTCAGATGTGATGCTAGAGGGGAGATACTAACATAATGCTATGTTTAATTCTGTAAGCTCTCATGGCGCTGCCTATGAGCCGTTGCTAGTCTGTCTCTACACTATGCCCATACGGTGTTGTTAGACACTCATAATGTTATTACATTCCTGTGTTATAATGTCCTTATGGTACTGTATATCCATGCGGGTTACCTTGAACATCCTGTCAGGGTCTGAGTCAAATATTGACATAGCTTACAGTTGCACTGAGAAAGTTTCTTCAAAGTAAAGAGCAGATGAAGAGTTCTCGCTTTGGTCCACATGACCTCCCGAGCAGCTAGTTTGTTTGGCATGAGCACAGTCGAACAGGTGCACGAAGACTGCTGGTTAAGACATGTTCAACTATATTTTTCCCTGTACAATATCTGGCAAGGGTTTTCATAAATAAATTGAATTTCAGATTTTCTGTATACAATCTCAAATGAGCCTCCTCTTGCAAAACACTGTTTGTCTGTCTGTTTGTCAGTGTATGTGATCTGTAATAAATAATTTGTAATTATGGCAATAAAAATCACCTTTCTGTTTATTATCATCACTTTCATTTCCTGCCAACATGTGGGTCCAAGTGCAGCAGTGGAAAAAGTGATTTTTCTATATATTTTTTTAAATCTGCTGGGGTGAAACGAGCCACCCACCTCAAGTCCCCCTCTGCTTTTCTGAGTAAAGACAGCATGACTTCTGCAGTTGGAGGATCACGCCCAATAAGAACATTATCCCAAAGAGTGCACTGGGTTGGCAAGAGTCTGAGATAATACCCCCTCCTCTTAAACTCGACCGGCTCCGGCTCCCAAAAACAGGGGAGAGAGAGAGAGAGAGAGAGGGAGACCTCATCAAATGATACACAGCACCCATGAAACCAATTCTTCCCCCACCACCTTCTGCTTTACGGGGGGGGGGGGGGGAAGCTGAGGGGTAGCTGGATGTCTGCATAATGTCATTATTCTCAAGCATGAGGGTGTAGTCCACGTGTCGATCAGTGTCAACACACCTATGCTAAATGGGCCGGGGCTGTCTTTTCTTTTTAGCCGCGGAGTGTTTCTCCGTCTGTGTCGACAGTGGTAGTTGGTCCACAGGGTATTATCCATTCTGATTGGGAGGCTGTGCTGCTCTGAGGAGAGGGAGATAGATGAGGACGTGCCACAGTGCCTAGGTATATGTATGATTAGAGAGGCAGCTCTGATACCTGTCACCAGCAGCGTGTTTACTGCTCTAAATGATGCCGATCCAATGGCTGAGCGCCAGCAGTGCAGCAGATGAATGAGAGGTCTCAAGCAGCCATTTACAATATCTTCAGTGTGAGATTAACCACATTACACCGTGATACCGAGGAGCGGCACCTTTGTCTGGAGGAGCTCATCTTGAAAATACAAATGGGATTCCTGCAGCACTGCGCTTTTCTTCTCTCACTCTCTCGTTTACAGCTCTTCATTGTGAGTGGAATTGAAAGGCTCTCTCCTCATTAAGGCCAGCGTTGAAGTGGGCAGTGTTACGCAACCTGAGTTATCTGCTCGGCGCTCGGCTCCGGCTTGCAGCGGGCGGTAGAAACCTCCTTTCTCGGAGAGCCCCTTGTTTTCTCCGCGCTCCCTCGCTGATCTCAGACCAGGTGCTTGTGGCTGAGGCTGACGCGCAAGCAAGAGGGCAATCTGTCCCGAGTCCAGCCTAATCAGAGGGCCCCCAGGTTGAGCGCAGACTTGGCCCGGGGCCTCACATCTTGTTTGAGTTAACAACGCAAGCTCAACGGCCTGTTTACAATCTCCACAGCAGGGGCAGAAAACCTCACTAAATCTGTCTGGATGGCTGTCAGATGTGGAACAGATGTGCTGAAATGGAGGAAATTATGTCAGTTCTCTCCCCCCCCATCGCATGTGACCGTGATGACTAAAGAGCCGTGATCAGGGTGATGTGATTACACATAGGGAGACTCTCACTGTGGTGACAGTAGTGCCAGGTCGTATTTTTTTTTTTTTTCTTCATCAGCTTTAGGAGCCACACAGCAGCGGCACCGTTCCTTACGTGCAGCACGATGCCCTCTACAGGTGCATATCGGTGGTATTATTTTTTTTTCTGTATTTGACTCCTTTTCCTGATATAACTGCCGGAGAGCACAAAATAGAGCCCTGGTTCTCATTAGAAAAGACTTAGCTTTAATTTGACTTACATTGATTTATAAAGTGAAGAACACACAAACTGAGATAACCCAGGTTTCTTGAGAGAGTGCTGCTGAAATGCTTTCTTGCCACTCAGCATCTGTAAAGGCCACCTGGATAAAGACTTCTTTGTAAACATTGTTCCTGCTGGAAAATGGGCAATAAAGTGCCCGGCCGGTCCGACGGAAGCATTAAAAATGTACACTGTCCAAGGTAAAGGAACAGCATGCTTACTTTTCCTCAAATATTTATTCACTCTCATGGCCCTTGAAAGCTTCAATGTGGATTGCTTGAAGGGACGAGATATGGAGTCGGGCTAGCTGTGTGTGTGTGTGTGTGTGTGTGTGTGTGTGTGTGTGTGTGTGTGTGTGTGTGTGTGTGTGTGTGTGTGTGTGTGTGTGTGTGTGTGTGTGTGTGTGTGTGTGTGTGTGTGTGTGTGTGTGTGTGTGTGTGTGTGAGTGAGAGAAAGAAAGGGAGAGAGAGAGAGACACCTGGTCACACCTGTCTCTCACTCTGGGCTTCATGCTGGGATGCTGCATCTCACTGAGGGCCATGCAAGGCACTCACTTCACAGTGCACTTACTGCCGGTGCCCAGGGACGTCCTCCACAATGGCTGCGGTGTATAGGGCCATATTTCCATTAAGATAAGGAATAAAATGACTCTGGTCTTGATGTCTTTGGCGTGTTGTGTACAAGCCCCAAAGCTATTCAAACAACCTCGCTATCTTTTACTTCATATCTCGATGTGCAACATTTGTACAAATTGTTTTTCTGTATTTATCTTTTGACGTGTGTCGCGCAACACGACTTGATTCATTTTATTGTTTTAGTGCATCTCCTTGCCTCACTCTCATGGATGCGATGGCTCACATTTGCTAAACATGTGCGATGTTTCAATTATGGTTGTAATTTACCTCATCAAGTGGAAGGGGAAGTAGATTAAGGGTGCTTAGAGAGACGAGAGGGTTTCTAATGAATGCTAGGTGTATTGCTCCGTGCAAGTTTCTCTCTGATGAGCTTAAGTTTCACTGACCGTCCCTCAGTGAGCAGACAGGCAGACACTAGACCAGACAATATCACAGTATTCTGGTTTAAAGAAAAACTATTTTAGAGTTTTGATTAAAATCACGAAATGAACAATAAGTGTGTTGTAATATTGTTTTTAATTTTTTTAGTGCATGTTGATACTTCCCCTCAGTATACTGACGCGTTGTGATGTTTCATTCTCAACAATGAGTCTTTTCCTCTGTCTTTTGGATATTCTTAAATCTCTTATCTTATTAATCTTTAAAAAAAAAAAAAAAGGCTTTTTGCCGCAGGCGGCAGAAGAGGAATTTGTGTTTAGTGGATTCCTGCTCCCTGATGAGGAGAGCTAAATGAGTTTGGAGGCTTCCTGAATGCTCTATAATTGTGATGAGGCTCTGTTCCTCTGAACAATTAAAGATGCAGGAGCCCTGTCTCTTCTGAGATCCATCCCAGATCACTATCGCTGAGTCTACCCAGTAAATCACACACACATCGCAGCCTGATGATGACCACTTCTCGCTTTTCCGCTGCCCAGCCGCCACTTTAAGAGGAAATCTCAAGGTCGGCATCACACCCGACTCTATGATCAATTTATTACTCGCTGTCAAAGCATTAGAGGGTAGACACAGAGGACTTGCCAGTCTCCCCAGTGGTCCGCTCCCCCCCCCCCACTCCCCTCCTCCCCTCCCTCCTCCTTTCCTCCAAGTCTCACATAGCAAGCTTTATTTGTCCCCTCAGAACAAAGCGGAGAACAAAGCTGCATAGCCGTCTGGTCTGTGGAGCTGTGTGGCGATGCTAATGTCTCTGGGCTGGTTGGAGTCTTATTGAATGAGCGAGCAGAAGAGGTAAATAAGCGTGTCTGGATGAGAGGTGGGGGCCAGCGGGTGAAAGAGATGAAGTAATAGGCTATTCCAAGGGTCAGCCCATGCGAATGCAAATATTTATATAAGTGATTAAAATACCCTCCCCACGTCCCGCCCACTTCATTTGAATGAGGAACTAAACTGTAAACCGATTCATCTCCTAAAGGCGAGTCTGAAAGAGGAAGCAGGAAGAGGCATTTGTGGGTGGAAAGAAGTACAAACAAATAGTGACGTAAATCTGACTCACCCGTCTTTTGCCTTCACAATGCAAAGATTAGAGCGGCAGGCTCTTTTGGGGGATGCAGATTTCATCCCTTTGCTTTTCTTAGACTTTCATCCCCACAGCGACGAGTCTGTGGAATTTCACACTGTCACAGCCATTTCCTCAAAGGGTCAGATTGGCTAATCTTGCTAGCAATATTGCTATCTTTATTCATTTTGTACCTCTAAGAATATAGCGTTTTTTGACAACGCTTTGATAAAGAAATAAAAAAACACGGAGCCTCTATTTGTATTTGTGGGGACATAAAGAATTTGCTCTGAATGTGTTAGCCTTGTGTTGATCAGAGGGCAGATCACTTCAAGTCTTGTTTCTTTGTGTATTTATCACAAGAAATATATAATAATCCCTTTTGTGAGTTTTTTTCACACGTTCAGCTAAAGGGTTGAAGGGTCTTTTTGCTGGCTGGGCCTCACATAAACAATCTAGCGTGTGTGAGTACTCTAGATATTAGCGTCACTTAATCCTTGACAACGTTTATCTAATCGAAATGATCATATCTCAGTATCTTGTGATTTCTCCTGTCATATGATAGGCACAACAAATGGATTCTCAAGTCAGTTTTAAACCATGAACTCTGGCGATTGGTCACAGAACCAATCAGGTTTGTCTCAGTCATCCTCTCATCTGATAATGCCGGGGGATCCTGAGGTGCAGACTCTATAACATGCAGCTGTCTAGATCTGTGTCCTGCTCTAATTGAAATCAGGATGAGATAGCATGCTTATTATGGAGGCAGCGTGAGGAGAAGGACTCAAGCTGACATCCCCGCCAGGGCGTTGCCTTGATGGAGTGTTGATGTGGCAGCCATGCCTCACCTTGACCACGTCTTTATCAGAAATCTATGTCTGTTTAATATTGCAGTCCTTAGGCAGAGCAGATGATGAGTCGGTGTGTGTGAGCGTTTGTCTCCAGTTGCATCTGAAGCTGATTAGGCTATCATCATCTAGCAGGAGCATTGTTCCCAGTGCACCGCGGTTTGGGAGGGGAGCAATTTGCTTTTTATTTTGATGCATTATTGAAAACCTCGGGCTGACATATAGCCCAGTAAAGCACCATTAACAAGTTTGTTAGATCACATCTGCAGACATCACATCCTCATTCATATTTCTAGTTGCTTTATGCTATGATTCTGGGGATCATGTTATGTATATATCTAGACTTATCTCTCATGAAGGAAAACAAGTCATATTCCTAAGCAGAATGCATTATAGCACCACTGACCTGAAGATCAAAGATCAAAGATTTTGAATTTCTACAGTGATTTTTTTGGACTCTCACAGGAAGGCTTTCCGATGACTCACCTCCACTTATGCAGTATCAAAAACATATTACCATGCAATTACTGATCAATCAGGGGTTGAGGTTAAGGCGTTATTACTGATTATGTTCCATTCGCACAAACAGAGAACATTGTAGTGCAGTGATGCCAAGCTTCAGCCTTTGTATGGGCACTGGTGGTGAGAAGTTACTGCTAAATTGAGCAGTAGTTTTATGGTAGTTTAATTCAATTCATAGTCTTTTTAGTCTCATACCATTTTTAGCATTCAGCTCAGATACTACAAACATAACCAAACACTGTCTGGAAGGATTCAATGAATTCTTCTCGGCATAATAATTGCGTGATTACGTTTTCCTCCTCTGCTTATTGCTCGGCTGTTAAACTGTGTGTTTAGCAGTTTTTCTGTCATTCCTCATGTCATGATGAGTTTGAATCATGTTAAACTACTCTTTGAAAGCCATTGTAGTTTGACAAACAGAATTTTATTGAGGTGCCTTGTAATTTAACATTTGGTGACCTACATTTTCCAAGTAGTTTCCCCAATGTGATGAGTTTTATATGACTTTACATGACTTTCTCTGAATATAGTTTTTAACTTCTACTCCTCAGTGCTCTGAGTGCTAAACAATAATGAAATTCAAATGAATAGAATAATGAAAATAGTGAATACAGTGGATGGACAGGCCTCAAGTATCCACAATTTGAAATTATGGGCATGGTCAAGCGCAAAGTAGAAAATATCATGATACTGCTGTTTACTCTATTTACTTTAATGATGGCAGTCTGCAGCAGAATGCATTGATTTCTCTTTGCTTAGTTTCATGCCTCATCAGGGCTAATGACACAATATTGCATTACTTACCCAGTAATGGTTATTAGATAAAACAGAAAAATCATTAATGATTTTAATGACAGGGAAAAAAAAGGAAAACAAGTATAGTTAACCGACATAAACTCTGACATTCACATCAGTGTTTATTGTAGTATTTAAAACAATAATGGTTTCCTTGTACTGCAGCAGGGCAGATATTGTATGTTGGAAAGAGTGAGACAGGCAGTTAGAGTACTGCATTATGAGCTCAGCTTGGGAAAGTCTTTTGGACTATCTGATGTCAAAAGGAATTATTTCATTTCCTCCTCCTAGGCCCTTTAGTGGTCATCAGGGAGCATTAGACATGGCGCTGCAAATCCCTCTGACTTTGGTGGGGCTGCAGCTTTGCTTGTCTGCCCACACCTTAAATCAGCCTCGTACATCTCAGCCTGACTCTGAGTCAGCTTCCCAGATCAATGACTACAGTTTCTAGGCATTTCCATCTGTTTGTATTGTAGTGTATTGAATTCACTACATATTTATCAATTCCATCAGGTAGAAGGGTGGTCAAGAGATTTGTCCTGTGCACCTGCTTGAAAGGCGTTAGGTTGGTCTATTGAAAGTATTAAAGTGTTTACAGTCTATCTATGTGTTTACATACCAACATAATTACTGTTGTACAAGTTTGTCATTCAAAATGTAATTTTCTGGCATACAATGATCAATCCAAAAATATAGAACATTAAAGTTCAATTTTAAAATCCAAAAGAGTATGAAACAAAATCCTTAAGGCTTTATGTCCAGCAGATACTTCTCTTTACAGCCCTGCCTCTTTTTGTTCATAATCGAAAGGATGCACTGTTTTGCATGTTCCTGATTTTTTGTTTATCACTCAGAGCACTGAGGAGTAGAAGTTAAAAATCATACCAAAATAATGCTGTGCTTCAAATACCGTTTCAATAGCTGCATAGCAACAACAGGAGCCATGACCAGAGCTGCCCACAAACTCCTGTTCAGCGCTAGCTAAAAAAAAGATAATAATTCTTTAAAATGTTTATTATGCTTGAGAGAAGGGCGAGCGTCTACCTGTAATAATGTCACTAAGAGACTGCATGGTTTTCATAGGGTCTTGTTGAACTGCCTTTGACCTTTATGTTTACGCCAGCTATGAAACTCCAGCATGCAAATAGATATAACATGTGTGCATGTAATAAATTAATATTTGGAGCCAGAGCAACCAGCCCTGTCTGAGATGTGGTGGTGGAGAGCGCAGGATACAAATCAAAGTCTATAACAAGTCTGAATATTGACAGCTATAGCCCATCAGCTCTCAATAAATCAATTGTCAATTGTCTTACTAACAATGACACCATGTCAGCAGGCAATGCCTTTTTTACCTAAAGGAATCTGTCATATCAAAGCTCTGACTCAACCAAATATATTATAATAACAAAATATGAATTATATTAAGCTAAATAAATCAATGCAATCAAATAAAATCAACTAAATAAGGCAAGCGCCTCCTTAATGGACTACAGCAGTTGCAGTCAATGCATACAATAAGTACTGCATTTCATCTTTACCATTAAAGTCTTGAAGAGTTAGAAAAAAATCCAAATAAAACAAAAGTAAACGCTAAAAAGAAAAAGAAGAAAATAAAATAGCCTGTGTAACTCTATGCAATTCAAAACAATCACAATCATCAAATCTTCTCACCTAATATTATGTTATCAAAACACTTAAATAATGAAGATTGACAAACACAACTTCCCAAACACACTTTGGTATCACACATCCACATACATTTAATTTACAATAACCATTACATTTTAATTGAATTATAATAAATGCTGTTATGGTTACAATGCTGTCACTCAGTCTGTTATCAAGAAAGTTACTTGTAACATCTCTCCTATAACACTGAGTGGTGTTGCTAAGAGGTTAGATATGTTGTCTGTATCTGTCATAGAAAAACACTTTTTACATGATTTCACAGTTTTAACTAGCTAGGCTGGTTTTCACTTGTTAATTTTCAATATTAACGAGCTTGTTACTCTTCCTGTTCCCCATTATTCTTCATTCCTGTTATGTGTTGGTTTGTGGAACTGATTAAGTTGGACCAATAGAGAACATTATGTTGACATTAGTGCCACTCTGTCATGGGAGAGAACAAGCGAGGCCTCCCTGCTCGCCTCCCCTACGGAGTCTCCATCACCCGGTGGAGGCCACTCATTAAAGTGTCGCACAACAAGTGCACTGTTTCTGCCTTGCGCGGTGGATGTTGGCATCGCCTGCTCGCACCGGAGCTGTGGGCCCCTCGTTGCCTCTAGCGCCGCTATAATCCTGCGTTTGAATAGGATCTGTAGGGGGTGGACTGAGACAAAGCGTTCTGTAGAGGGTATCAAACCTCTGCCACCGGAGCCAGGCTCCATAGGCTGCCTTGCAGGGGGTTTCCTGTGAGCTGCAGAGGAGGCAAGGTGAGGCTCGGTCTGCGGGCCTGGATCTGAAGGCTTTGGACGTGGCTCATTTGGCGAGCCTCAGCGGTGGTCCGGGCGAGATCACAAGCCTCCGCTAGTTTGGCCCCTCCCATCTGTGTTTCACAAGGTCGATATAGTGACTTCTGACGTGGTTTGTTGCGGGGGTTTTTCCCCAGCAATGCTCCACTGACCTACTTCCCTTTAATCCCTAGATGTGACTTTAATTGACGAGAGGGAGGGGCAGGGAGGAGAGAGGGGCGTGTCTATGTGTTCTGGGAGGGGGCAGCGGGTGCCGGAGGGGGGGACGGGGGAGGTGTGTGTGGGGGGGGGGGGGACAGGCAAAGGGAGGTAGGGAGCACAGGAGCAACCAAGAGAAAGTGAGATTTGAGAGCCTGAGTGATTTCCTGCTGCTGCTGCTGCTGCTGCTGTGTTCAGGCC
This sequence comes from Hoplostethus mediterraneus, assembly GCA_034670385.1. Classification (NCBI taxonomy): domain Eukaryota; kingdom Metazoa; phylum Chordata; class Actinopteri; order Trachichthyiformes; family Trachichthyidae; genus Hoplostethus; species Hoplostethus mediterraneus. Next base: position 8,288,803 of record JAXDDW010000003.1, on the reverse strand, counting down.
ACAAATTAATTTGATTCTGTTATGTAACTGTAATCATCATCCTCTCTAATCACATCAGCGGCTTTGTGAGACACCCAAAATAGAGGGATTGTGGGCTGGACAGGGGGCGGGGCACATTGAAGGGTCTTCTAGCTGAGGGCCAAAGACGGCGAATGGACTCGGGCCCAGCAGCAAGCTTCTGAACGAGACAGATATCGTAAATGAAAGGTGCAACAAAATTCAGCTTGACTGAAATGCATTTCCTCTGCCTTGTGTAAAACATATCTCGTCAGGAAAAAATCAAACTGGCTGGTCTTCCTGTCAGCCATGCTACTGAACACCGGGACCTTCATTTAATCCTGAGGAACGCTGGGTCCTAAATACCTTGGACTGTTTGATCAGCTGCATCTCTCATTGGACGTACTGAGCATGCCCAGTAATCATGTGATTTAAACTCAGACTAGAGGGGTTATCAATCTTAATACTGTACATCTAGCTCCAGCTTTCACATATTGTGATGATAAATCAATGCATCATAGTGAAGGCTGATGGAGCTAAAAAGCTTTCAGAAAAGTTCAGTGCTGTTTGGTTCACAGTCGTTTCATATATCAGGATTTTTCCTCTGATAAGTCAGTTTTGTTGATATTAACCATTTAGAATTGAACACTGAACAAGCTGGCTTGAGTTGAATTTTGAAGATTTTAATAACTATCCCATATGTTTGCATTTTCAGACTGTTTTCAGACTGCTTTGGTCAGTCACACCACATTCATTAGAGGGGATAGCCTGTAGGAGATACTGTACATGCTCACCCAGGTCTGGCTAAGAAGGTTTCTATTCTGTTTTCCCATTCTATGGAATTTTCACTAAAATGAAAACATACTTCAGCCAGGAGCAGCTAGTGTTCACATTTCAATGCCCTCTGTGTTTGACTCTGACACATCTTCAGGGTCTTGCCTGCTCAAGACATTATATTACGATGATATAGTGGAAAAATCGACAGGTTGTAAACCAGATGCATCAAGTTATCTCCTGCTTTGCGGGAGAAAACAGAAAGCGTCGAGCCAAGACTTGTATTATCAAAGAAATATTTCCTGGCCGGCGTTCGATGGGCCAATGATAAACTGCTGTTCCTTCATTTGGCCGAGTGGACAGATGCCAACTGGCGTGGCCTCTACTGACAGCAGAGAAGAGCATGAAGTAGATTGTCAACTGCCTGGAAATGACTCTCGGGTCCAAAGTTGTTCCAGAGGGGTCGGAGGTTAACTGATGTGGTGCAGCCGGTCTCCAGGGGTCTGATTGGGGAGCTGAAGGCCCTGTGAATGTCCTCTGCAAAGTGCAGTCCTGTGTCACACACTGACGCACTCATGTTTGCCTTGAGGTCCTCCGCTGTGTCCTGGCGCAACAAAAGCTGCTGTCTCTGAAAAACTCTTTCCATGTCGAGGCCTTTGTTCCCCAACCCGGTGCTGGATGAAGACAGTTATGGTGGAAAAAAAAAATACTGTCGTTGTTTTTTTTCTTCCTGTATCCTGTTGATTCTTTGTGATTTGTTTGTCGTGTTTCTATTTAGCCGCTGAATCACACTGGAGCTGATGTGTTCATGGCAGACTTCATCCCGGGCTCAGGATACAAGACAACCATGCTTTGTACCTTGTTAGCGCACCGTGATGTGACAAATGCACATGGTCCACACGGCTTTTTTTTCCCGCTTTGCATTGGCGCTGCCTGTTTGTGTGTGTCATGTGTTTGTTGTTGTGGAGGGGCAGGAGGCTTGCGGTGTGCCTTCTCCCCTCCAGCTGAAACCTGTCAGTCCCCCTGGGGAGCTGGGGCCCAGGTTTACAGGACAGCTGAGGCAGCCCTGACAGCCCCGGCTCATCTCGTTTTGGAGCAGGGGCATGCCGCTTGGCCGCTCGCTTGCCTGGACAGGATTTGTTCCCTTCCTGCCACTTTACATCCACAAGCTCTACATTTAATTAGAATCACTTGTCATGTCTCGTATATCACCTGGGCCTCTTGGTGTCAGCTGTCAGCCAAAGAAATGCGATAGTTATTCATTGCTCTGCGGAAGTGTAACAGCAAGGTCACAGGACAGAATGCACCTTGAGCTAACTGTGCTTAATGTCTGTGCGTGCCTGCGCCGGGCGCGTGGAGACGAACAGCGCACATCTATTAAATTAAGCGCTTGTTTTGCAGCCCTCTGCAAATTGGACTGTTAAATTATTGATTATGTTACATTAAGCGCTAATATTGTAGTACATGCTGAATTGTTGGACTCCGGCACACAAGTGCAATGCTAATGGTAGTTGATGGGTGGGCACTGTAGGGCTGAGTAGAGTTTCAGGGGCTATTAGTGGCCTTAGTGGACGTTGGCTCGTGGCGAGGCTCGGCCTATTCCAGATTTCCTTTCCGCGAAGTTGGACGAAGCCCAAAAAAGCTCGGCGGCCGCAGAGGTAACCAGGCAACCGTGCGGCTCCAGGGGCGCGCGAGCATTGCTTACACGAGACCCTGCACCAAGATAATGCATACATGATGGATGTGGCGACCCCTGACCCGTGTTCACATCTGGGCGGCACTTGCATTTTTAACTATTCACCAGAGATCTCTGCTCGTTGGACACTAACCCTCCCCTCTGTCTGCTGTGTGTTCAGGCGGCACCGTGTTTGTTTTTGCTTTGACCATGTTGTCCCTGTCACTTTCACTTTTATTATCATTTTTTTCCCCTGTTGGTCTTCCCTCTCTCTCTCTCTCTCACTCTTTCTCTCTCTCTATCTCTCTCTCTCTTTTCCTCACTCTCTCTGCCTTAACAGTCTGGTTATATAACTCATTTTCTTTCTCTGACATCCCAGAGCTCTGGCAGTCAGCTGACAGCACCCAAATGTCTGCTGGTAAACACACTCCTTTCTGTCTTTTCTCTCTCTCTCCTCTTTTTCGCCTCCTCTTTGCCCCTCCCACTCCCTTCTCCTCAGCGATTAGGGATTGATTCTCTCCTCTGTCGCTTTGCCTCCTCTTCCATTGGTTTGGCTCCATATCCCCAGGCCAGTTTCCACATATTAGCACCCGAGGCCAGGGGAGGCAGGCACATACGCACTGCCTGCCATGGCCCATGGATCCTGCAAGCCAGTGAAAAATGAGCTTTGGAGAGGCAATAAATTGCATCCAATTTAGAGATGAAGGCAGAAATAAATTTCTCTTTTCTGAAGTCTGAAGAAAGGGAAAAAAGCCCCTAGATAATTTCTGTTCCATCTTTTTAAATTTTCTTTGAAATATCCTTTTTGTGTTGTTCATTTGAATTCATGAAATAATTATACGTCTGTGTTTTAGATTGCCTTTTTATGTTTCCGGAGGTTATAAAAATAATCATTCTTGTCTTGGCTGACAGTTTTTGCATCTCGCTTGAAATGCATTAGAGTCAGAGGAAAAAATGTTGAAAAGATACACTTATCAGACATGATTTGGCACACTCACAGGATCCCCCCCCCTCCCCATTTCTCATCATTGCATTATCCTAAATGAACTGTCCAAGAGGCTTAGGCTCTCTCGGCTCAGTGCTGCAGAAGAACTCGGAGAATGAGTGTATGCGTGAGGTAGTCTCTGCAAGGATGAAAGGAAGTGTCTAGTAATGACCACATCAACTTCCCACCTCTCCCGTTCGCTGCCTGTTCCCGAAATGCTTCCAGAAGCCTCCATCGCTTCTCCCCGGCGCTTCTCTAAATGCTTCCTGAAGTAATGAAACAACTCACCAAAAACACTTCAGACTGTAAAGCTTGCATCAACGGTATATGCCAATGGAGAGCCTAACCCCCATTTCCCCTGTGGTGATGTGCAAGCCTCCTATTAGTCTCCGAAGCCCAAACTCCAGGCTAAGATGTTTCCCTTTGTGTTCAGGTAGAGAGAGAGTTGTGTGCCAGCGCTTTCCTGTGTATTACCCGGCCTGCCAAAAAACAGTGGAGAAGACATGAGGGGTATAGACTCTGGAGAATTGCATCCCATTCTGTTTTTTTGTTTTGTTTTTTTTTCCTCCTAGAGATGTTTCTTCTCAGTTAAAAGGCTATGTTTCCCAACACCATTTCAATGTGCTGACACCCCAACTGTGAGGTGTTGAAATTGGCAAAAAAAAACATTGTCAGCACACAGTGTTGTGGTGCCAGTGAACTCCAAAAGTACAACATGAAAGGGGTGATTTTGTGTATGTTTGTGAGTGTATTTACTGACAACATCGCCATGCTGTTACTCATCACTGACTTCACCCTAGGAGATGAATAACGTGTAAATGGGCAAACACTCTTTGTTTGCTGTTCACTCTGACAGTATTTACTTTGGAACACATAGTAATGTTTTGTTTTGCTGCCAAATAAGCACAAATGGATTTACAGTTCTTTAGATTTAGTTAGTCATTAGATTGTTTACTCACTGTATAAGATTGCATCATTTTCACCCTCTCACTGTAGGAAATAGAGGATATGTTATACGCGCTACATGAGAATGAAACTAAAGGGAACGACACAATTTCACCAGAAGATGTCTCTACCTGAAGTTAACGCACGGAGCGTTTGAACTCGCATCGTGTCAACAGGGGCTAGCGGGCTGATGCTGCAGTGTACCGCCGGGCTCGCTCCCCTGCTCATCTGAGCAGGCAGTTAGCTAAGCTCAGCTGATTAATAAATAACCACGCCGCGGTCTTGGATCAGCGCACTTCTAATGCGCTCCGACTGTCTGCCGTGTTCCTGTTGCGTCTGTATTCTCGCTCGGCTTCGTAAACACGGCGGAGGGGGGGTGGGGGGGGGGGGGGTGGGGTCTCTTCTCCTGCTGCCTGTCAGCGGTGTCGTAGGGAGCGTCTCAGCGTGTAGTCATCAAAGCCCGCTGTGGCTGGAGCTCTCCTCACGCTGGCGTATTTGTCTCTCCACACGGCCAAACGCAATTGGACGCGAGCTCCCCGTAGTTCAGCACTCCCGCCACCCCCCCGACCCCCCAACCCCCCCCCCAACCCTTGTGTAAATTATGTAAGTGCAGGGGAGGCAGCGGTGATGAAGCGTACAGTAGTGGCATTTCACTAACCGGGTCTTCTGAGCAGACGTATAACCCCGGCTAGCACCGCCTAGCACCGCCTAGCACCGCCGCATCACCTGCACCGAATGCATTTTTAACCGGGGTTTCCAGCGCGGCCTGGCTAGACGCGCATAGAGGGGTTAGCGGGTTCACCACACCGGTCGGTCTCTAGTTCAGGGCCGACGTCTCTAAATGCGCTGTCTGTGTATTGTGTAGCCATGCAGGGGAATTCTCCTCCCACGGCTCAGACGAGGCTCCGGCTCTGTGTTGAGCCGGTCTCATGAAATAACAATAGAGCGCCACTTTAAAACCCTCAGTGCTCACAGAAGATTAGGAGTCAGCTCCAGACGGTCCTACAGGCTAGACAATAGAACGCACCTTTACTCTAAACATGCATCTTGTTGTGTGTTTTTTTTACTGCACTGTACATTCATGCAGCAGTACCAAGTACACCAACATGTTGGGCTAAACAACTTTAGTGTGTAGAGCTGACCTCTCTCTCTCTCTCTCTCTTTCTCTCTCTCTCTCTCTCTCTCTCTCTCTCTCTCTCTCTCTCTCTCTCTCTCTCTCTCTCTCTCTCTCTCTCTCTCTCTCTCTCTCTCTCTCTCTCTCTCTCTCTCTCTCTCTCTCTCTCTCTCTCGTAAGAGCCTATAGCCAGACAGAAACTCACACAGAAGCTGCACAGAGCACAACACATATCAGAAGCCAGTAAATAACTCGGCCGTCTCTCCTTCATTCATCCTCTCAGTCGTCCCACTCTTCCTGTTCAGCCGACTGAGGAGGTGCACCTCATCTCCTCTTGCTTCCTGTGGGCGGGACCTCGTGCCGGGATACGCCACAACAGGTCGCCACTCGTGTGTTTGATAGAATCACCACGGAAACATCCTCACGTTCTCCGCGGCATCGTCGAGTGCGTCTCACCTGTCTCATGGCCGGTTGTGGTTCTCTGTAGCTTGAATAGGAGATAAGTACCTTCTCTGTCTTTCGGATCTGCCACCCACTCTGTGAGTTGCCATAAGTAAGTGTGTCCCGTCTGCCGGGCAGAAATCAATAGGCGCTCTTCACGCCGCGCTGAGTTTGTCTGGCTTCTGAGGAATAATTAAAGAGCCAGCTTGCTGCACACAGCCATGATGACTAATGCTGTTTAAGGAATGCCTCTCTTACATAAATCAATAGTTCTTATTTATCTCTCCCTCTCTCTCTCTTTCTCTCTCTCTCTCCGTGTCTCCCTCCTCTCTCTCTTTCTGCGTGTGTATATGTATTTATCAAGACAGACAAAGTTCTCCTTTGTGCTTGTAGGTCAGTGTGTCACTGTGCCATGGCCTTGATGCTCACGCATTTTGACAACCTCCCTGTACTAAAAAAAAAACAAAAAAAAGTAACTCCCCACCCGCTGAACGCAAGGCAGGCGTAATGGATTCAGTTGTTATTTTGCAGGGTATCTCTCTCTCTCTGTCTGTCTGTCTATCTGTCTGTCTCTCTCCAGCCATATAGTCTGGGGTCAAGACCAGAAACAAACAGAGCAAGCCATGTTTACGCTGCTAGTCCTCATCTCACTATGGCAACCGGCAACGCAGTGCAGTAAATAGGAATGAAATAATGCATGGTTATGAATGAGCTCCACGAACACCTTTCCACCATATTAGGTTTTCATAATTGAATAGAACATGGAAGGGCTCTGAACAGCCCCTCGGAGGGAAATGGTACTCACTAAAGCATAGACGCCAACTCAATAAAGAATAGTAAATGAATAAGTGATGAGGAGCAAACGAAGTGTGGCGTTTGAGAACACCGGGATGATTTACTCTAAAACAATATTTGAAGCAGCAGGTGAATGAAGGGCAAAAAAACGGTGAGAGGATGGTAGTTTTGAAGTGGTGCCCACCCTATGAATTATTGCAGTGTATTCATAAGGATTTGAAACCATACCATATTTTGTCTGCATACACTGTACACACACACACACACACACACACACATAGATAGAGAGAGAGAGAAAGCTGGGAGAGGGGAGGTATGCTGTGAAATATCCTCAAGGTCCTTGGCAGCATCAGAGAAAGGCCTGGGAGGTTAGGAAACATCAAATCAATGCATTGTAATGTGAATTGACTGCTGACTTTGATCATCTGCCTTGGGAGTGCTTTAGCATTGAGTGCTGTCACACTGGCTGGGTTAAGCAAATATGGCATGGGCTGAAATGGAGAGAGATGGGGAGGAAGAGACCGGTTAGAAGGGGGGAGTGAGAAAAGAAGGGATGCCTGGGTTTTCCTCATCACAGTAATGGGCCACATTGAAACTAAAATGTACTCTCAGATGACGTGAGAAGGTGTTCGCTCTGCTTTCTAAAGAAAATACACACACGTTTTCTGTTTTCTCCGAGTGCCGAGTGACTCTTGAAAAAAAAAATGTCGACATGGTAGTGGTCAGGGGAAAATGATGTTCGGCTAGACTTTTGCAGCGACTGTATTGCCGGCCAGTCAGCTGATACCCTCCCCCACCTCCCTCCAAAATGATGGGTCAGCCCTGCTTAGTGTCAGAAGCTGCTGATATCCTGGCTCTGAAAGTGGAAATGCTCTTAAGCCCTTCTCCTATAATGGAGTGGCCAGTCTAATCTTGCCCTCTGTGAGTGAGAGCAGGTAAGGAAGAGGGTTTTTACCACTCCTCCCTGACCCTCCGCTTGGCACAGTGCTGTCCAGATTACCTACAGTACAGTACAGGAGTGGCATCTTCCCTCTCTTGCCGCTGTCCCTCGGCAGCGTTCAATATCCTCAGGATACCCCTCTTACATAAGGCACACAGTAGCAGTTGTTGTTTTGGGTCTGAAATCCTTGTGTGTAATTTGAGACATTGTGATAAAATCTGCGGTTTGCCAATGGCTAAATGAAAATTGTTTTAATCAATCAAGTGCATGTAGCATTTAATCTGATGAAGTTACGCTGTGAAACAAAAATACAGATGCGACATTTCTAGTCTAAATATTACATGGGGAAACTAGAAAGACGAACAGAGACACATTGATGGAAGTGAAAGGGAGAAAGAAATTGAGTAGAAAAACAGGGGGAAACGGCAGGTAATGACACACTGACAAAAGAAAACGTGGAGGAGGGCGGATACCGTACAGGAAGAGAGAGAGAGAGAGAGAGAGAGATTCCTTGACTGGAGCCAGAGCAGCAAAGAGAAACCCGAAACCTCTTGTCACCGTATGAAAAGAATAGTGAGACGACCCCTAGGTACTGGGCTGCTAGGTGCATCTCCTAACAAGCTGACTGTTCAAAGGCTTTTTAGTGCTCTAGAGAACATGAAAGGCATGTTTAAAAATTTAAAAGCCCGATCTGTTCCAGTGCTATGGAGCGGCAGAGGGAAGCAGATTTTTACGTCGCCATAATTCCCCAGTTGCTTGCTTTGTAAATTAATTAAGATGTTTATGACAGCTGCTTGCACCTAATGGAATGCTTATAGACTATGCTATTAATTATTACTGCTGGCCATGGCTGCTGGTTTTCATACTGCTGAGGATGTATGGCTGGAGCTATAGTGTAGACACGGCCCAGGCTTTAACCCCAGACGCCTCATTCAGGTGCCTTCACAGTCAGTCTGTGATATGAGCAGGTTCTTAGGAGTCCATTTGTGATCAGACTATTTATTTATTTTATTTTTTTATTTAACTTTATTTCAGACACATAGGTCCATATCAGGAAAGAAAAGGAAAAAGAATAAAGTACAATATGAGGACAAACAATACAGAAATATGTCCACAGTGATTAAAACACATACAGACATTTATTCCAATGTTTCCAAAAACGAGGAATACCTTATGTCACTTTGTATATATATTCACTATATATTCTTTATGAATATTCTTTATATTCTTCATACAGTGTGTGTGGCTGTCTATACAACACAGTTACCTCTTGCATGATAGAATATCATAAGATGGGCTGTAATATAGATGCAAACAATAACAGATATTTGGTCAGTAGTCTAGAAAGTGGCGTTGAACACGTTGGTGGTTTGGTTGCTGGATTTGATATCACTCTTGTATCAGGTGCAACGTCCCTGCCCTCTGTCTGTCCTCTCCATAACCTGCCTCGGCTGTGGGATGTGTTGTCCTCTCGTAGTGTAACAGTTGAAGTGTATATCAGGATTGTCATCTCCCTCCTCAATAAACCAGCAGCCCTTCCTCTTGCATTGTCCGGTGTTTTTAGCGCAGGGCAATAGCATTGTGAGCTGTAACTGGCCTCGTGAGCCCGGAGGAAGTTGCGGTTAACTTGGCTCCGGTGTGTGCAGTTCTTTCATTTCGACAACATAAACAACTAAACTACTGTGCCTATGAATGAACAAATGCTACGGCTAATTATAGTCCCTCTTTCATTTGACTTCACCGTTAGTTCTTCCTCTGACATTGTTATGCAAAGGCGTAAAAATAACCCCAACTACAGCGGGAAGCTTTGTAGTTAGAAGAAGAATATGAATTATACATCACTTTTAATGGCCCTTATGAGCATATTTATCATCCAGTGCAGTCACCCAGTACACCCCAAACAAAAAAAAAACAAAAGCATGAAAATATTCTTATAGTTTTAGTTGCAATTTTATTTATTTTGTGGCTATCATCAAATATTTCACTTCAGAATGGAGAACGGATAGGATTCCTGTGTGTTCATAAGCGAGCTGCTTGTGGTGGTTAGTGGAAAAAGTGTCTCACGGCCCCAGCATCCAGACAGCGTGCCCTGTAGCGTTGAGTTACCCAGAAGTCAGCGGGACAAATAAATAACGCAACACAGCTCACTCCGTTGATTACACCATGTGAGGTAGGTTTGTTTCCCTCTATCCCGGCAGAAGGCTGTGCTCTGCAGAGCTTTATCCTGTTATCCTCCGATTACATTTACATAGGGAATGCAGCGGGGAGGGAGACGGCAACAAACTGAAGCACACTCCACCTGCACCGCAAGAGTCGATGTGTGAAATATGTATTCAGTCAACCTCTTTATCTGCCGCGCATGTCTTATCCTCATGTGTAAAGTCCTCTGTTGTGTTAGCTTTGAAAAACAGAGGGGGGAAACTGTGATCTGTGTTCTATTAATCATAGTCCAGCTCCCCGGCTGTCCCGTTATCACACATGTGTGTAATTACAGAGTATTTGTGCTTTAAGCGTGGCTCCGTTGCCTGAAAATGGAAGAGTGGCTCCACTGATGAACTCCTTGCTAATAGGACTACCTTTGATCTGCGTGGAGCACGGAGGGCTTACAGAACTCGCAGGTTTTAATTATGAAATACATGAAAAATAGATGCTGCACTAAGTGCCGGCCATGACTGCAGTGAATCACAGTAGTGGCAAGCTTGCTAGTTTGCCTGTTTTCCTTCCTCTCTGTCCTCCAGCGTTCATAAATCCTCAAACTCTCTCTGACTCCTTCCGCTACTGCGGAGAAGCAAAAAAGACAAGTCCATGATATTAATTAGTGGATTGACAGACATGTAATTCATCTCAGAGGAAGTTTTCATTACATGGGAGGCTTCAGAGGGGCAGTTTGGCTTATTGGCAAGTGCTAAGACCAGACCTAATGGGGCTGCAGTTCCCTCCCTTCTGAGCAATTACAGCCAAGTCCTTATCAGCAGAGCCATGAGTCCACTGTTGTGGGACCTTGGCTTCCTACACAGACATAGAACGATCCTTCCCCATAGACCCCTGTTCATTAGACAAGTGTCTACTGTACTGTGCTTTACTGGATTAGAATTGAGACTGAATGAGTGATGGTAATGAAAGGGTTTCAATATATTTTTGAGTCAGCTGTTATAGAGCTGATATTAGCTGACATTAGTTTGTCATCAAAGCTCTAGTGTCCCCCCCCCTAGGAGATTATACAAGCAGTGTTGTGAGCACGATCTATTGACAGACCTGGACGGCTCTCTTTACAAATCGTCACCGGCTATCATAGCACACATCGATTCCACTGCACTAATCTCATTTTTTACTATTACTGTTGTTGCTGTACGGTGCATTCAGAGATAATACGAGATGCATATCATGCTAGGACGGGGCAGTTGAGTGAGCAAATCTGCAGCAACAAATTCATCTCTCATAGTGGCATTTACCTTTGGCAAAAGCAGTCTGCCGTTGTGGTTTCCTGAAGGTGCTTGCCCTGTGACTCATTCTTTGCACACCATGCACAGCAGCAGAACATAGAAAAAATAGATAGAGATTTCAGTAATAGATCTGAGATCCTCATTGCCATTTTTTAACTGTATTGTACAGCTTATCTTGAATATTTTAATGCCTTCTGAATAAGTTAGCCCAAGGGGGCACATCTCTATTGGCCAATTGTATAACTCTTACAACCCATTAGTGTAAAATGTGCATAACTGGAGTGTATGCCCCAGGAACTCTGGGTAATTGTATTCCTTTAGATTTCAACCTGTGTGGAGCTCAGGTAATTTATTGTAATGTGAATGGGAACTCACAAGTGTCCTCAGGGAGCATCATTGTTGTCTACTAGAGAGTGGTACGAGACAGAACGACCTCTGACCTCTGCAATGTACTATAAAGTAGGAAATGCTAATAGGAACTATGTCTGGGTGCATTTTGTGTATTCTCTCTATCAGAACAAACCCATAGATATGAATAGGCCTCGATGAAAAACAGTTTTTTAAATGTAACTACACCTTATGAAATATAAATTGTTCCGATCAAGTATCCACTTCAAAACCCTGAGTTACTGTATGTAAGCCTGTAAACACCCAGCGGTGACCAGTATAGGTTCAGTGTATCTCAATAACTGTAAAGCAAGCCGGGGTGGTCCGCCGAATGTGGTTTGTCTTTATTTATGGTGCGGGCTGAAAGGCTATTGGGTTTCATGTGTGGTTGAGGCTGGATCACAGGGAGATTACCGCTGGGCTGGGAACCGCCTGCTCAGAGAGTACACAGAGGCCTGCCTGTGCCCCTGGCCTCACTTTGACCAGTGCCCAGGGCCTTCCTGTATCCGTCCGGCCCCCGGGGACTAGCGAGCACTCAAAGGAGAATAAATGTACATTATAGCTTTAGCCAGGATCAGAGGGAAGAACATCAGAGCAGCAGAAACCCTAACATTTTATTTTTCTTTGCTTTTCACCTGCAGCATTGTACCAAATAACACAGCAATAAGAAAACACTGAGGCAATTCCACTCAGTGTTTTCTTATTGAAGCTGTTTCATTGCTGAGGTTGTTTCCTGAATCTTTTCCCTCCACCAGACCTCACCTTCATCGGCCCTCTGAGTCCACTGCAAATAAACACTGTGCTGCACTGTATTAAATACTAGTTTTCACACAGAGCACAATGGTAAATATTAGGATGACAGTAATGATATGAACCATTTCTCCTCAGAATAGCCTCTAACAGGAAGGTCAGCGGCGCCGCGTTAGAGCGCTAGGGTGTCGGGCAACAGAATCGTTTTTTCGGGAGCTCGTGGTTTCTTTAAGCGCTCGGCTAAGTGAACCTGTGCGGCGGTGTCTTACCAATAACAATAGCGCTTATCGTGGCGTTCCCCGCGGTACAATTAAAATTCCGTCAGAGTCTTCAATCTGCCTCCCAGCCATGCCTGCTGTTCCTGCGGCCCTCCTGGGCCACGTCAATTCCTCTGCTGCAATGTATAATTCACGAGCCACCAAACAGCACTGAGGACTCACCTGGAGACTCGCGGGCCCAGCAAAGCAGAACTGCACTGGGGGGGAAACTGTGCATGAGCCTGGCAGACATTTGTAGGGGGTGAAGTGCGTGTGACATGGCACCTCAGTCAACAAGGGCTCCTATGATCACAGGGTCACCCTGATAACACCGCTGCCCCGTTGGGATCCTACACATGTCTTTCTTAGTAAGGCGTGTGTGCTTGTATTTTTTTTTTTTTTCCTCCTTTCTCCTTTCTTCTTCTGAAAGACAATTGTGGTGTCCTCTAAAACTAATTTGGATGTATATCTTCTATTTGCAGACAATTCCATAGCGATGCATTGGAGTAACCTGTGGAGTCTGGGAGTGGTTGCTTTTAGTTAAAACCAATTAGAAATGACCAGAAATAACAGCGCCTGGAGACAGAGAAGTCATTTTTCTCTTGAGCCTCCCCAGAGAGTTGGCCTCTCCATGGATTAAGTGTTTTAGTATATTAGGGGGCAGCTGATTAGAATCATTGTGCTTTTTTAATCATTACATTTTTGCATGTATAGTTTATAGCGGTATAATAGCTAATAAGGCTAAGTGTGTCACTGCGAAAGGGAGGATTGTTGAAATGACTTTGTGTATGAAACTTGGCCTTCACAAAGACTGCCAAAGTTAGAACAGCACAGAGGTCCTTGATTCAGCTCACCCATTGTATTTTATGACTTTTGATGAGATGAGCATTAATGCAAGAGCAACCTCTCATGCCTTTGTGCTTTTTACTGCTTTTTACTGCTTTTTACTGTCTCTCTTGGTGAGCCGCTGTTACTAAATGCATGAATAGCCTTATTAGACCGTGCGGTTTTGTTAAGTCACCTATCTTGCATCTTTCCTCTGCCCTGGATTAGTATTGAACGTGTTGCATGTGATACAGCGCCACATATCGCAACAACAACATGTTTTGCCGTCCTTCCTTCGCGTCAGTAGGGCAGGATGCATGCAGATTAAAGTGGCTATCGTTCTTAAAATTGCTCAAGCTGCCATCACTAACCAGCGACCTCAGTGAGTAGCCTAAGATGAACAGTCCTATACAGCTGCCATCATTGAGGCAGGGCAATAACCGTAACTCCCACATTATTGTTTCATGTTTTTCTAGCTGAGAGGCCTTCATAGAGACGGGAGGGTGTATATTGATAGCGTTCCAAGGCCTGTTATAATGACCTGTAGTTCTAGTAGGTGTCTAGCCAGTCCCTTACCGGGGCCCTCCCTGGTTCTTCCTGCAGCTGGGGTCCGTTGCGCCGACTGTGTCCTTGTGTGCGGCGGGCTGTGCAGCAGTGGCATGTGGAGCAGGCTGCAGGAAGCGGGCCTCCCTGTCTCCCCAGACTGAACAGTGAATGAGGATAAGTGAGGAGCGCCAGTCAATGAATCAAGCAGCAGGAAGGGAGCAGCCAGGGGGAGAGTGTGACGTCCCCACGGGAGAGGCCTCGCATTAGGAACTTCCTCGTCTGTGTGTTTCTGGCACAGGTTAAATGGATCGCTCCCATTAGCGCGCTGAGAGGACAGCTCCATTATATGAAGGAGACTGTAACTTTGAATGTCACGGTGCAACAACCCCAGAGCGCGCCTCGTCTCCCAGGGAGGCAGGGTGACAATAACCATCCATGATAATCATTCCCTGTCAGGCTTTAAGGAACCTGGAATTATGACGTACAGCCTGCCGTGTGCCTCAGACTTCATTACAGCGCTGTCACTTTGAGTCGCCGGGCGATGGCACGGCGCTCCGCAGCGGGCTGCAGCACTCGGGCTGCCAAAACCCCAGCCTCACTCTCCTCCTGTCTAAGTGGCATGTTTACAGGATATGTGGCCCCCCCCTGCAGATAGATGCGGTGGAGGTTAACCTCCAGCCGTGTGCACGGTGCCGCTCTCTTTCCTCTATAGCATGGGCCTAACTCTCATGAGAAGAGACGGCGGAACGGTGCGCTCGGTTGTTTACCGATGTGAGGGAGAATCCGACTGATCAAAGACGGCGCGGTGACAGGCGTCCCTCCTTCCTTCGTGACACATGGTAATGTCGAAGTGAGAATCAAGCAGCGGGTCTAATAATGGAAAACATGTATGCCTTTTTTTACTCGTTGATCGCAAAGCACGTAGGTGTAAATATAGGAGGAGATTTATCCAGGATCCTCAAGCTGTAAGCATGTTTACACCAGCTTGTTTGTCAGCCAAGGAGAGATTCACCTCCAGACTGACCTCTGAACCTGCCATCCAATGGAGTAGACATGAGCTGGCAGGCATTGCCAATGTCAGTGCCCAGAGCTAAGTCCTTCCTTCTCACTGCCTGACTCACTCATTGGCTTTATGGCCCCTTCTCCTTGCCACCTCCAATCACAGGGCCCTGAATGACACACAGAGGAGGAGGTGGACTCACCATCCACCCCTCCTACTTCCTCTACCCCTGCATAGCAACAGGCTGCTCTGAGGGAGCCTCTGCAATAAGGGACAGTAATGGTTTCCTCATCTACTGTAAGCTTTCTGTGTGGAGATTAGTTTTCATATCACAAGTGACACTGACAGAGTAGGTGTTTGGGATTTGGAGGGTGGAAGGCATACTGCCGTTTGTGGGTACCGGCTATACGTATACACACACACACACACACACACACACACACACACACACTCACTTCTCACTTCCTCTGTCATAAATATTTTGCACAGCCACATGGCAGACGTGGTCTAACCCATCAAAACAAAGAGCTAGTTGACTGCTTAATATAGGCATTCAGAGCTGTTGCAGCACCTTGACTCCACGGCTCCCCGAGGGGCCTTCGGCCATGACTATTCTATCATGTGGTTGAGGTGTGGAATTAAGACTGGATTACCGTTTGTTGTTCTATTTGCGTAATGTCACAGTTGGACAGAACAGATGCTTTTGGCCCTAAGCACTGGAACAATGCTAGAGCTCCATCACAGTCTCCCGGCCCCTAGGTGACTGTTTTCCCTCTTTCTGCTCAATGGAGTTGATATCAGATGTGTGTTTGTGTGGGTATGTGTGTGTCTATAGGAGGCTGAAGGGCTTATTTGTTTTCCCCCTCGTTGCTCTTTGACTCGTTTCCCCTCCAACGTGTCTGAAACATTGTTATCTCCGGCCAGACGCCTTTTTCACAGAGAGTTATTGAATCATGTCAGTTCGCCGTCCCCCGAGTTTCAAATGCAAGCTGTAGAAAAATTAGCCATCGCTTCCGCATGACAAGTGGGATCTATTAGTGTGCTCTCGCCCCGCAAAGCACGAGCATCCAGGGGGCCGCTGGGACGGCGGCTGGCTGTGCGCTCGTCCGCATCGGGCTCCTGGGGCGTTAGACCGATGTTGCAGACGGGAGAAGCAACCGGAGCCAGAGGCAGAACCAGAGTGGCTCATTCGATGAGTTGACACCCGAAGGGCTGAGGGAGGGAAGGATGAGCGGTGGCAGTCCAACTCCACCTCGGCCTCAGCCGGGGCGCCGGTCTGACTCACGCCGAGGTCAAAGCGCCGCCATCGGCCGCTCCGGGGGAACGGGCTTAGTCATGTGCTCGGGCACAGTCACTCCGGTCGCCCAACGCATTAGCATTCCAAATGCTGTTTGTTTTCACGTTCGTTTTCATCAGCTGGCCACAGAGGATGGAGCTTCAACCACCTTGCTGGAGACGTTTTTATTCTGTAGCATGGCTGTGGGTGGGACACGCACCACATATGCATATAACTGCCCCAGGCCTGTCACCTCGGTGACCTTGGATAGTGACAGTCTGCTGCACCACATGGTCTTCTTCTTTATTGCCATCATCACTATCACAGTTAGAGATGAGCAGTTACATCTAAATGAGGGATTCATGTATTTTACAGTTTATTTATTTATTTTTCATGTTTGTTTTCTCTTTACAGGTATCTCAGTAACAAAGAAGACACATACCTGTGAGTACAATTCAGTTCTTTTATTAAAGCTAGAATTTTTATTTTTGCCTTATATATATTAATGTACTGCACCATAAAAATTACATAAATGTATTTTTGTGTATTTCTCTATTTGAATAGTGGCTATACATTATTGTGTGCAAAGCATTGTGATAAAATGCAATAAGGTTTTGTTTTCCATTCCCTTTACTATTCAGTATTTCTCCATCCTGGAGAGAATATGATGATAACCCCAGAGAGGAAATTAAAATGCTACGCAGTCTTATGACTGCTAGATAATCATGCACTGTTAAAGCATCCAGTCTGCTGAAGCACCCCTTTGTTCTCTGCAAGACCTTGCAGCTGAAAAACACGGATGTGGTGTTGTGTGGTTTGTAACCTTTAAGGCTGGGTTAACTACCAAGAGTTTGTATTCTTCAAACACAGATCCTATCAGGGGAATTGAAAGATACAGACACAACTGTGACACAACAGGTCTCACATGGGAGCTGCAGTGGTTCTGTGTGAACTCCAACGATAGTGAGCAGACGATTCCTCTCTCACCACCACTGCCTTTTCAATTTCAAACTGCTCATGAAGAATTGATGAACAGTCTTACCTGTAGAAATCAATGATTTCCAAGAGATTTGTACTGTATTTTGACATGAGTGAAGTGCAATCGAAGTGGCATATAAAAATGCCTCTATCTAGTGTGTGTGTGTGTGTGTGTGTGTGTGTGTGTGTGTGTGTTCCTACCCCTCTGTGTGAATGGAAGACTAGCCCTGAAGGCTATCCTTTCGCTCTGATCATTCTGATGAAACTTGTGGAGAGGGAAGGCCAGAGGGCTTTTCTGTAAGAGCGGTCGGAGTGTTTCAGATAGTTAGAGAAGAGAGGCGGCGTCTTGTTCTGTAAAACACCCCGGCTGTTTCTCACATCAGACAGCAGGGCAAAGAATATGATCTCTCCACTAGACAGCCCTACCTGAGTCAAACAGCCCCGTCAAAACAGCAGCATGATTGTATGTTAAGCTGTTTGCTTGTCTGCAGGGGCTGTGGTGTTTGTTTGATGTGTGTGCGTGTGTGTGTGTGTGTGTGTGTGTGTGTGGCTGTGTGTTTGCGTCAGTGTATCTTCAAGGTAGAACAGAGCTGCTTTGACCCAACCATCCACCGCCCCGCTATCTTAATTAGTGCGGCGCTAAGCACCTCTACACCGGAAGGGGGCTCAAATCAAAGAGCATGATTTAGGAGTGTTGGGTTCAAAGCCCTGGGCAGAGACCGAGACTGGACGACACCGGGCTCGCTTCACCGAGAAATATTCAAATCTCGTCCGCGTGAGGAAATCAAAGTAAAGCCCCTTAACAAGCAGTTGATTGCTGTGCCTCGCAGACAGGAAGCGGCTATTGAGCCTCGTCAAGGCTGTATGCACAAGAAGAAGTTCAAGGGGCCAGTTAATGGTCATTGAGAATGTGGAGGGAAGAGAGGAGAGGAGCCTGGTGATTATGGCTGGTGGAGTAATAATGAGGGAGATCTCTCCGCCCTCCGTGCTTCTAGTCAGCCTCTACATCTATTTCCATCCTGGTGAAAACACTGGCTCTCCTGCTACGCCGGTCTGCAACTGTCTCTCTCAATGTGAGCTAGGCTGTCTGTGTGTGTGTTGTGTGTGTGTGTGTGCGCGAGGTCCTCCCAGTCCAACCTAGACCACAGGGATGGGCCACATCGCTGCCTAACTCCCCACTCTGCCTGAGTGATCAAACCCCTGGAAGCTCCCTGCCACGCCAGTCCCCTCATCAATATAAATTACAGGGGCAGCTGTTCACTGGCAGACTCCTCTCCTCTCCTCTCCTCTCCTCTCCTCAACTCCCTTTTCCCTCTTTTCCTCACCCGTCTTTTTCTCCCCTCTACATCCCGCCACACTTCAATCCACCTGGCCGGACTAATCATTGAGCCATAAGAAGGTGAAGTTTTCTAGATGAAAATGGATCCTTATATCATTGTGCCCATGACTGTGATGTCCTCTACCCATTCAGGCTATTATAGGGACTTACTTAGATTTACTGTCTGTGGCCACAGCCTCTCTCCCCTCTCTCTCTCCCTCCCTCTTTCTTTCTCCTTCCCTTTTATAGAGGTGATCCTTCTCCAGTACTTTCTCTCACCACAAAGCTGTAATTCTCAGCAAGAGGTCACGTGTGGTTTTCCTTTACATTTTCCCTGACAGTTTTATAGACACTCACTTGTATGTGCTTCACCTGAAAGGGTCCCATTGAATTATCCCTAACTTGCAGGCTACACTCGCTAAATTTTAACCCTAGTAAACAAAAAAAATATTTTGGTGTATTTTAGTTATTTGAAAATGTATGTACGTTTTTTTTACACCGTTTATTTTCCATCTTAGTACGAGGCGTCCCCTCATACCCCGGCTGGGTGGCGTTTGCCGTGAGATGAGTTTCTGTTCAGACCTGTTGAGGGAGATGGTGTGGAGCGGAGGATCAGATGCACCAGCTGATTACACTGAGATTACACGTCTCACCTCTAATCTGCCATCAGCAGTCTGGGGCTCTATCTCTCAGCTCGGATAGCAGAGAGCTAGCTCGCGCTGCAGAGGGCACACATACAGGTTGTCTAGCCAGGATGCTCTTTCCCTCACAGAGCAGATCTGCTGATTACTGAGGGCTAATCCTCTCTCTCTCTTCTCTCTCTCTCTCTCTCTCTCTCTCTCTCTCTCTCTCTCTCTCACACTCACTCTCTTGCAGCAGTGCACGTACAAAGCACTGATTGTCCAATGACCATTCACACCACGATACGCAACAAGATGAAAGCCCGGATATCCGCCGTAATACTGTCGATTTTCTACAGTTACCTTTGCAAGAGATAACGCACAAAATCAGGCAACACCAGTGAAATGGACGCTATATATTAAAGGGGTCACAAGTCGTGATAGCTGTGTGTGTGTGTGTGTGTGTGTGTGTGTGTGTGTGTGTAGACTGGCCAGAGGGAGGCAGTAGTACAAATGCGACTCCGGTGAAGGAGGAGAGGAGACAGTCTTCTAGATGCCCTGTAGAGGATCCTTGTGTTTTCCACACTATATTTATCTCCATTGTCGGTGACAGACGGCCCGCCGCTGATTGAGAAACATCGCCCTGTCCCCGCGTCTTCATTTATTTGCTAGCACCACGTATCGAGTCGCTCTCCGCGGAGATCTACCCTCACACAGCCAATGTGTTTTTTAAAGTGAACCCTGTGATTTAGATGCTGCTGCACTCCCTTAGAAAAACACAGCGCATACTTACAGTGGATTATATCAGTCATTATGAGACCGCTGCTCAAAGTTATTAAGCCATAATACTGCGGATGCCACGCTTACTATGAATGTACACTACACCTATTAAAGTCGTCCGGTGTATGTTTGAAAACGATGCTAACAACATTATTAATCCCAATCATTTCTGCCCTGTGTTCAACATGGCAAGTCGACGGGTACCTACCTTCACCTCTTGTTGTGCCACGGCAAATCCCACTCGCATTTCCCAGCTGTACAATGATAATGTATTGGCCCTGTGAGTTTGAGGTATTTTCGGTTAATCAAACATGAGATTTATGGTCCTTAATAGTGCTGTACGGTGCCAATTTAGGAGAATAATATGTCCCACTTGCTGTCTAATTTTGCTTGGCAACAGGCGTACTCCTGTGGAATCGCCCGGGGCAGTGTGAGTCGTCTCTGCATAGCTCACCGCTCCGCGCTCGGTGGTTGTTTGAAGGTGTTTCATCACATTGTTGCCTTGATTCAGCTCTGTGGGGATTTGTTAGTTGCACTCATGTGGGAAGTGCATCCAGTACATTGTTAAGCTAGGGCTGATAATGAAGATCAGCCAGCCAGAGTCCCCTGAGCTGCACGGGGAGAGAGAGAGAGAGAGAGAGAGAGAGAGAGAGAGAGAGAGAGAGAGAGATAGTCTGGTGAGACGACACACTGGAACAGGACGAGCACACACAGCAGTACCGCCAGACGCAGAGGAAGCGTCAGCACGAGGCGTGTACGGTGTTGAGTTATAAAAACAGTACAGTAACACGTCGGTTATTAACAAAAATCCAGTCTGTTGTTGCCAGTCAAGATTATTCAGAAAACAGAACATTCAAGTTTAGCAATCTAATTATTTTTGATGTTGTTCTTTTTCTTTTTTCTTTTTTTAAAGAATTGAAATCAACAATGCAGGGCCCCCAGTAAGTACAGGTCCTTATTCTGTGGTAAAGTTATTTGATTCTCAGCATGGTGCTAGAACTTGTATTTTCCTCTCCTCCCAGCGCAACACTGAACACATAAATTGACACTCACAATGGGTTTTTTTTTCTTTCTCTTTGCTATAGGTTATGTTTCATCTTACTCTATTTGTTTGTTCCACAAAAAAGAATGTTTTCTTTTTGGACACTTTGGTTTAATCCATAATAGACAGCTATTTTTTTTCTGAAATAGGTCAGTGTAATCACAACAGTGAGGGATGGACAGTCACTGTAAAAAGGAAATCAATAGAGCTATCTATTTGTCGTAAACCAGGCCAGCATGATTTTTCTCCATTTTTCCTCTCCTGCCATACTTTTTTCCTCCCCCACACAATATGGCAGGCCCTCATTTTTCAGTAAAAAGCATTATGTCTGCCATTTTGTAAATTGCAAATAGCCTTTGTACATGCACTTTCTTTGCATAAGTTTCTCAGGGCAGGGAGGCTTCTTTTTTATCGCCTCCTGGGGGCCCAGTGTGTTTTAAAAGGAGGAGAGTGGTGAGGGGAGCCGTAGGGGTGCGCGGCAGCTCTTTGTGGGGCTGGTGGGTGGGTGGGGTGGGGGGGGGGGGTGCCTTTGTGGGCTCTTAATCTGGTTCTTCTCTTGGTGCCGGCTCTTTCAGAGAATTTGAGGCTGGAGCGAAGAGAGGCCTCGTCAGCTTTTTCCTCACCCTGTCCCTTTGTGTCTCACCCAAAAAAAACTGAAAGGCCCCGTCTCGAAGTGTTGTCAGACCAGAAAACAAGAGTAAGTGACATGTGACAAGGACACAATGCTTGGATGGACCAGCCAAAGTAAGTGGCCCCCCATCTGCTGTGGGCGATTTCTCTTCTGCCGGCTGCCCGCCGCCTCAGGTGAGGGGGGGGGGGGGGGGGGGGGCGCGGGGGAGCGAGGGAGCGAGGGGAGTGTGCCAGGCGAGGCAGTTGGCATGGCCGGGAGGGCATGGGCCCGGCCGCGCACGCTCGCCACGGGCAACGCAAGTCGGGGCCCCGGCCTCGCACGAGCGCAGGTTATCCGTCACTCGTCAGGTTTTCCTGCGCCTCATCACTTTCCCGTGGCGCGCGCACACATTCAGGCACAGGACAAGAGTGTCAGCATGTAATGAAAGGTTTGATTCATGGAGGGCGACAGAAGCGGAGGTCACGGAGCTCCTCCAGATATGATCCTGACTGATGCTGACGGGAAAAGCTTTAAGATGGGGGGGCCGTAAATAAATGTCCTTGTGCCATCGTCGAGTTCCTCTGTCGCAGCCGCACGCAGCTTGCCCACCTTGACCAACATGGATCACGCGCCCACTGCTTTCTCAGATAATAAAGTACAGTAAGAGACAAATTACAAGTCTTTTTTTTAACTTAATTGACAACATGGAAACATCTTCCATCCATGTCAGAAGTATTGCGTTATGGGCTTTTTCAATTCCAATGGATATAAAAATGCAGATGCAATGATCCTGTGTGAATAATGGAGTGTATAATTAACATATATAATTTAATTCCTGAATTATTCAGATTTAATGTTGCTGAATAAATCATGCAATGAGTAAGATGTTCCCTATAATAACATTCTTCTGGGATATTTCTGAAGCACGGTTCCTAGATCAATAATAATCATCACAGTGCTTCTCAAAAGAAAATAATATGTTGGGACAAAACAGACAAACAACAAACATCAAATGTTTATTGAGAGTGAAGTAGAAACATTGTCTTTCCTACAGCGGCCGTCATTCAGACACCGAAGTAGGAGTAAAAATGTTCCATCCACAGAGAGAAAAAAAAAAGCAGAAGTGCTCACAAAAGCTTTCGGTGATATTATCCATTGACATTTGTGCTGATCGCATTGTGCACGTTTTGTTGAATCTGCTGTATTAGAGAAATGCTGTTTTTTTCCCCTGTTGCTATTAATTTGTGTTTCCCTGGGTGTGTTCGTGTGAGAACAGAGGAGCGCGGTTAACCCGTTGTGAAGTTATCATTAAGATTCTACAGATAACAGGCATGCGGATTTCTACTGCTCAGCATTATGGGATCCCAGACATCAAAGGCAGGTTTTCATTCTACTGTGTCTGCGGCAGAAGGGAGAAAAAAAAACAGGCAGGGAGATATGGAGTCTGAAAACGAAGTGAAAATAAAGCAGATTGGGAGAGGAGAGTTTGTATACGCTACCTGCCGGTGTGTCAGGTGACACAGAGCTCTATAATGTGTTTGGTGCCACGGAGGGTCCCTGCTGCATAGTTAGCTCCTTGTAAATTGGTGTCCTCTCTGATTAAGTGGCACAGTCCTTAATAATGCCGTGGCTGACTGCAGGTTGGTTCACTTTAAAGATCAAGTTCATTTCTCACCGTGGTCATTAAAGCGCAGGCCTGCGTAATTCAAATGAATTCACTTATGGGTTTTTTTCCTCCTTCCCAACTTGTAACAACATTTCCTGGCAGCTCATACTTTCACATCTCCTTCTTTTTCCATTTAATAAAACGTGATCCCGTTATCAATTACATTTTGCTTTGTACAAATATTGTACTACTATTTCCAATTCTATTACGCCGATATTACAATGAAGTTCCTCTTAATTCAGATTACTTTCACTTTCAGTATGGCACCATTATGCTTTTGCCATTACATCAGAGTGAGCTGTTCTACAGTGAGGGTATTCAATGTTGAAGAGAGAGAAATATGCTGTTCTCCAGTATTGTGCTGGATTACAGAATCAAGGTCGACTCACAAGACACAGAGCAGCATTATCCCTTAATCCTGTGTTTTGGTTTCAAATAGCCTTTTTACACCTAATCTTCACAAGTAAAATGACAAACATGAATACTGAGGTAGGTATTTAAATGTGTATTACCTGCAGTGTTAAGGTCAAAGGCTTATGCTGACTTAAAGTGGCTCTATATTTCATGAAAGAACAGACGATCATGTGTTTGTTACTCATTCTGTTGCGCTTGTGTTACAGAAGACATGGGAGTCTTGTGATGAAATTCCCTCGGGCGGTCTCCGATGGAAAAGTCTGTGAATTTCTCATCCAAACTCTGAAGCGGTCTTGTTTTTCGTGCCCGATTCTTTCCTTCGCCTTTTATTTCCGCTCGCTCGCCATTTTGATCTTCGCGAGATTTTGAATGAAGAGTCCATTTCCCTCTCACTTTAACCTCTCACCAAGTTTTGTCCGGGCCTCCTCTATCTGGTCAACGGGAGGACAAGCTTCACTGAGTCAACAGATATACTGTGTACAACACTTACAGGCACGAGGTAGCGTATCCCCTTGACCAGGCCGGTCTGAGCATGTCCGTCAGGCTCCGCTGTGGCAGAGCCGGAGGAAACTTAAAGGTGCTGTGAAAGACTAAAAGTGGGCCAGCCGCTGCTGCCTCCTGTTGACCTACCTTGTTCAGAGGGTCCAGGTACAGACTGATGACAGGACTCCTCCTCAGCGGACCACATTACTAATGTGTGAGGGTGCAAGAGGAGCACACCCAGTGATGAATCACTCCCCTGCACCCATGGCATCCTCATAAGTCAAGAGTAAAAGTGTTGAGAGTGCGCTCACTAAAAGAGCTCCTCTGTCCCGTCCACCACAGAGAAACTCCAGCTAGGCCCTGTGGAAGGGGGAAGGCTAAATGGTGCACGTCGGGCATAGCCTGAAGATCTCCCTCAATCTTGAGGAAAACACAAGTCCCTCCGGTGGGTCACTTGTTTTTATAAAGCTCTTGCAAACTTAAAGAAAAGTTACTTTCATGCTTGAGCGGTGCTCCTTTTTAATAAATGAGTGTAATCTACATTGTGTTATTCTGGACCGCCTCATCGGGCCAACTACATTACCTGAAGTCACAGAGAGAACGTTAAATATGTGTTAGTTTAAGCTAAAATAGTTTTCTTCTGAGGGTTTGTGCACTGAGCAGTCACAGGGAAAGGCACCACCTCATTATTCACTTTAGTGTTTCAGCAGAGAGAATAAGGGTAAAATTGGAAAGAGTAAATGGAGAGGAAATAGTGAGGGAATTTAAAGATTTTCAAATGTAATGTTAGTTAAAAGAAATATATGTCCAAAAATGTTGTACATCGCTGTTTATGGCTCTGTTTTCGTCTTCATTTTTTTCTAGCCTTAAGCCAGAAGGTTAACTATTTTAGTTTACACGCCTACCTCCCCCCAGAGTTGATGTTGGGCTATATTGGTGATGTTGGGGGAGTGTGTAAGTTTGACGCAAGGTAATACATCACACACTCCAGGGGGTCTCCCTGGTATGCTCCTCAATAATGAAGTTCATTCGTTAACTTCTCCCTCAAAGGCCAAGTTCCCCTGCTGCCCTTTTCAACAACCATTGAAACTCTTACCAGAGTCACCCCACCAAAGGAAAAAAAACACATCATCATGCTTTTCCCCTTGACAGGCTCAGTGGTTGCCTTTGCAGGGCATGAAGAATAAGCAGGTCCATTACCAATCCCTCATGCCTGGTTATAGCCATAATTATCACAGGGAAAATGACCTGCTCTGTTTGGTTTGCCATAGAGGGGCTGTGCTTTCCTAATCACCTCCTCCTTCCCTCCTGTCGTCTTCATGCCATGGAGATGGAGCTGGTTTTGGGGGAGTCTTGCCAGTTCATTAGAATTCACAGGGTTCCACCTCCCTGCCTAGCCAGGCTAAGCCTCTCACACAGGCTGCCATGCCTGCGATAATCTCTCCTCCTCTCTCCTTCTCTCTCTCTCTCTATCCTCCTATCCCTTTCCCTCTCTGTCCCAAAGGGCAGCCTCGCACAAAAGAAACGCAGTGCAATTTAATGTTACATCTGATTTCCGTTGATCTGTTGGAAAATTTCAGACGTACGACGGCGCTGATGATCTCTCCTTTTTTCCCTCTGACAAACCCAATAAATAAACTGATTTGTTCCCATCAATTAAATGGCAACCTTTTGTTGAGTAAAATATCTTCCTGTATGAGAGGCGTAACAGCCAGTTCCACTCTGCACTTTTGTTGCTGTTACTGCAAAATACCAAAAGGGCCCAAAGACAGAGGAACTGCCCTGACACTCCACTTATGTTAAAAGTAACAGAGAAATGACAACAACAACAACTAGCCACTGCTAAATAGCAAGTAAAAAGCAGCTGGGGGCGTTTTGATGTTTTCAATTTAAGTAGTTTATCAAATTGTTTACTGCCTGTGGTCACCATCTCCCTCATACCTGGAAGGGGACAATTAAGATTTGGAGCAGACGTGCAAGTTGATCCGAGACTTGGTCGGTTCATGGAGGACGAACTGGTGACGCTGCCATGGCGGCACGATGCTTTCAGACGTGTTCTACGACTGATCCGTGTGATTCAGATGATTTGGAAATACCGGAAGCTCTTTCAATCGAGGATTAAATTAGATTCATATCCAAAAAATAGATTTGCAGAGGTCTCCTCTATAAATAACTGTGGCAGTAAAACAATGCGAGGCCTTGTCAAGCATTCGCTGTAAGTACTGTGCTGTTGACTCTGTGATTACACTCGAGTTGACAGGTGTACACTACACCTATGGAGGAATGATAGGCTTTTATATCTCCTCTCGGCCTTGTTCTATAAATATTGTGTGTGTGTGTTTGTGTGTTTGTATGTACACACTTGCTCGCGTGTATGTTCGCTTTTGTCCATCTCGTATGTGTGCACTGTGTATGTGAGTGTGTGTGTGTGTGTGTGTGTGTGTGTGTGCTTGTGAGCTGGCCCGGGGGCTGCACGTATAGTGAGCAGTGTATCGTCACTAATAGAGAATCCTCACTGAACTTACCTGCAGCTGCTGCATCGCTAGACAGTAGACGCTGTGCCACACTGTGCCGCTCCATGGAAAATCCATTACCCGTAATGAGTTAACAGCATTTCCTGTAACTACACATTACACCACGAGACTCACGGCACGGCACGGCGGCGGCACGTATGTTTCTAAACTCTCGCTGCTCTTTTTTAAACTTGTCTTTAAACGCAACGCTCCTCGATCCTCTGGGCGTAACCCAATAGTGTCCTCTATTTTCACTGAAATAGATATTCCCTTTGTTGTCTGTGTGATTTATTGAAGTCTTCCCCACAAGTGGAAGCCCCCAGGAAATTGCCTCGAATGGCCCTAAATTGGTTTATGATTGTCTGGTGTGGGCCAGTGCTGTTATGGTTCTAATATTATGCCCTCCACTCCTTGGCATCTATATTAAATTGATCTGTATTGTTTTCATGGAGTGCCTGTTGGACCTTGTTAATTCTACCGCTGCTCCGGGCTGGCGGTGCAATTCCAAACACCCAGGTGGCTCTGTGGTGGAGCACAGCCCCTCTGCCGCGGCTCCCAAGACACCCAAATGTCTCCTGACGTGACGGGGACACAAAGTGAGGAAGACCCCCACTGTTAGACTACGGGCTGCTACAGAATACGGGGGCCGTGGTCTCGGGAGTCCGGTCCGGAGCGGTAAGAGTTAACGTGGATCAGCTGCGTGGCGAGTCGGTGCGTGGGATGGCTACTGACAGACTGCTAATGAGGCCATTATCAGCTCTGGTCCGCTCCCCTCCTTCAGGGCCAGCGCTGGATGCTCTGCACCTCGTCTCAATTGAATTCCATTCCACAGGGCTTGTTTACAGTAAATACATTTGCTTCAATTAATCTGAGAGGAGTGTGAGACACTTGACCGGGCAGGTTTTTCTTGCCGAAAATTCAGCGTGGCGGGGGGGGGGGTGCCTGGTTCAGATCCGTTTCTGCACCGTGCATATGCGATCTAACGTCGTCACAGTTCTGCATTCTGCTATTAGGATTTATGTACGATACTCTGAGGGTCAGGAATGATTGACTTAAAGAATGACCGTCAGAGGCTTTGTAGCTTAATCAATACTCTAATGAATTAAGAATCACCAGCGAATCGGCGTACTGTCACAGGTAATGTGCGTCAGTCAGGGAGAAAGCCATCAAAGAGACATCTCCCCTGATGTAGACCTGGGGGTTTTCAACAGAGCCCTAGACAGTAGGAGGCTATGCACTATATTTGTTGCGCTGAAAGGCCAGAATGATGTCGAGTGGCGTCTTCTTTAACTGCTCGTGGTGTTAGCTGTCAGAAATGGTAACCTGAGTCAATGTGTACCAAGTGGAAGAGGAGAAAAGACAGGTCAGGAGGCAACGAGACCCCGTGAGGCCTCAGAATAGACCAGCTCCCCAAACCACTACTGAAAGTTGATCGGTCTTTGAAAACCTTTTGTAAAATGCAAAAACAATCCGGCAGCCTTTTATTCTGTGTGCTCCCACCCACAGATCTTAGTGTGACATTGTACAGTTATTAGTGTTTAAAGTGGCCAGTGAGTGGTTTCACGACCTCACTAACCTTTAGGGAAATTTAACTCACTTATTCATCATCCTCCCACTCTCTCCTCACACATAGATTGTACTGTAGATGCTCTCAGATAACCAACCAGCAGACTAAACCCCTGCTATCGTGTGTGTGTGTGTGTGCGTGTGCATGCCACTGTTTCATAAACA
Source organism: Hoplostethus mediterraneus (assembly GCA_034670385.1). Taxonomy (NCBI): domain Eukaryota; kingdom Metazoa; phylum Chordata; class Actinopteri; order Trachichthyiformes; family Trachichthyidae; genus Hoplostethus; species Hoplostethus mediterraneus. The sequence continues at coordinate 8,260,498 of JAXDDW010000003.1, read as the reverse complement.
AGAAGTAAGAGCTTAGCCACAACCTGAGCCATAGTCACTTCTAGACTGATTGATACTGGAGTCAGTTTCGCAGCGCCAACCACAGATAGTGGCAGTTAAACCTGTCGCTGCGTGGGCATGCATCCTGACTCATCTGGTGAACTCTGAGAAATCTTGTGGCGAGACGCCAACATAGAAAAGAAACAACTGCTCTGTCTCTGACATCACACTGTTTTGAATAGTTTCCCAGGGCATGGCTTTCCCCTCGTTTGTATCCCAGACACGCTCCATTTGATGCTATCAGCCCGCTGAATGATATTTTGTTCATTAGACGGTGTGCAATGAGAGACCGGTGTTGACACAACATGAGTTAATGTGTTTAGTGTCTCTAATGGATCATAGAGGTCCTAATGAAACGCTGTCATCTGCAAGACTTATGGTGCCAGCAGTACAGTCTCATTTCCATACAGCGTGTGGTTGTAGAGACTTTTATTCAATTAACAAAATGTCTCTAATAATTTGACCCAATCTAAGATATTGAATGAAGATATTTAGAGTGCACAATGGGAGTAAACAAATACAACAAAATGCTTGTTGCAATTGCATTGTTACAGTGACATGCCTGCATAGTGAAAGCATTGTAATAATCTTTATAATAATAACTGTAACTGTACAGGGTGAAAAATGACTGGACAAATTTCCCAATTTGAATGGCTGATGATGTCAAAATGTGTTTATGTCCTTGATTTTGAGATTTCAACTTTCGTAATATCTGAAACTGAACCTATAAGATGTTTTTTTATTTGTCTTGAGACGAGATGATACGAGCACCGGCTTACTTATGGAAATTCTAAATGCAACGTGGTTTTTTTTTTGGCCGGGGCTGGATTGCACTAAAACCAGAATATTGTATCAAAGAGAGCCAGCTGGTTAGGAGTCAGAACAGATTATCATATGAGAGAGGATGAGTGAGGAGAGGGGGGAGGAGAGAGAGAGAGAAAGAGCCAGAGAGAAAGGTAGAGAGGCAGAGACTGAAATGGGAAGCAGTGGGTGTGTGAGAGAGAGAGAGAGAGAGAAGAACCGATAGCGAGAAACTCATCCTCTGGTCGCTGTGGGGTGGAGGGGATCATCCAAACCCTTCCGTCACTATCTCCTCTTCCTCACCTGTCAAAGGAGTGTGTGAGAGCAGTTGGAGTGTAAGAGAGAGGGGCCGTGCAGGTCCTCCGAGGGGTCAGAGGAAGAGGCTCCACTCATCTCAGCTCTGTGGAGGGGCCCACTGCTGCTTGCAGACATCTGGCCTCACACTGATCACTCATATCTACAGACCGAGAGGAGAGAGGAGAGAGAACCGCCTACAGAAATTACAGATCCTCTCCTTTATGCACCCCTCTCCGGTCTTCGCTTTCATTTTACCCCTGTTTTTCTACTTCTATCTCTTGATTTTTCTGTTTTTTTCCCCCCCCTATATTTTCTCTATTAACCCCCCTCCTCTTCCTGTCTTTGACTTTTTTTCTTATCCTTGACATTGGCACCGTTTTAAAAAGCAGAAAAACAGAGGAGGGGAAGAGCACGGAAAACTGATGTCTGCTAGAGCTGGCTCTGACTTTATCCCTGCGCGAGAAGATAAGCAATAGAAGATAGTGAGAGTGTGCTGTGTCTAGCAAGCCGGTAGACAAGGCTCTGACTGCAATCAGTGGGAAAAGGGCCAGCTTCCCTGCCTGAGCTCTCAGCGCCCCTACTGGCTGCATGCTGTGCCAATCAAAGGCTAGTGGGCGGGGAGCAGTCAGACATGAACACTGATGTCACAGTCACATGGATTCTGGTGTGGTCATGCTCGGAGGCTGAGAGACAGAGCTGTGCTGGCCAGCTGCTGCTGAGACAGCAGTGGAGGGCTTTGCGCTGGTGATAGTGTTCTCTTATGGACTCGGAGCTTAATGATGTATTTTGTGATTTCAGCTATGAAAGGTAAGAGCAAAATGCATGCTGATCCTGCACCCAGAGTAACAAGTAGGGAAGTACGGCTCCTCTATTCATAGCCTGGCAACTCTTTCCATTTCAGTCGCAAGGCATGAGTGTGACAGAGAGAGAGAGAGAGAGAGAGAGAGTTCTACAGTATCACAGTGCTTCTGAATGTGTGCAAGTGAATTAAACTGTGCTAATGTCACTTTTCATGCATGAGCAGCATTTTCTTTTTTTAATTCAGAGAAATTGAGCTACAAATCCTAAACTTAGAAAAAAAAAAAATGTAACTGTAAATGTAGTATGTTGGCTGTGTGAATTCAACAGTGATTTTCTGTCTCTCGGTGTGTGTTTTCTCAGTGCTCGTGTTATGTGGGGTGCTATAGAAACCACAGCTAGTCTGATCATTGCACTGATATGTCTCTGACAAGAATCATAGTCCTGCAGCTCCTGAGCTCCAGAGCAGAAGTTTATTTGGCATCGATGTAAGGCAGCATGCAGAGGGGGGGGCCAGGGGGCCGGGGGTTCCTGTCACTATTCCTTTCTCCCCCGTTCTTAATCCTGTTGTTCCAGTCCAGAGGACGTGTCTGTTCGGAGGGAAGATGTGCGTGGCAGTGTTGAACGTGGGTCGCAGACGGGGCGACGAGGCACTGGCGCGACTGGCAGACTGTGATTCTTTAAGTTGATACTGGTGCATATGTGTGTTTATCTGTGTGTGTGCGTGTGTGTGTGTGTGTGTTGTGTTCCACTGACCTATTTTTTGGGTAGTCGGGTTTACATGTGTGGCCGTGAGAGCAGGACTGGGTCCTCCCAGTCGCTGTGATGTTGATCTAGCATGCTTAATCCCAGCTCTTCCACCCCCTCCATCATACAGGCACACATGCGCACACACGCTCACTGACCGTGCAGTCGAACCTACACACACACAGTCATACACTTATCTCATGCATGCTCACACACACACAAACACACACACACACACACACACACACAGGCACATCCACACTAACAGTCATGCCTTTTCACACACATAAATACACTCTCATTCTTCCATGCACTCACACATGCACAAGCATATCCATACGTGCTCACAAGCACACATGATGACTTCACATATGATAACCACAGTGAAGCACAGACAGCTGTCATGTTGTGTTAAATGAGCAATATTGGTAATGGACATTTGATTTGATACTTGCTGCCTCTCTGCCTTTTGATCTGTCCCAGAGTAAATTGAGAGCATGCAGAAATGTCAGTGAAACAAATTCAAAATACTGCATTATTGTTGATAAATGATAGCAAAAGACATGCATGAACACATAATATATCACTATAATGCATAAATGTGAAATATATATTAACAATGTTTATATTGTAAGTAATATTACGTAATGTTTATATTTACTTTAATAATGTTTACAACTGTTTTCCAATTTTTGCTTTATATTTTGACATTTAGTTACACCATATAGATGCTACTGAATGTCTTAGTATGAGAGTATAGTCGTAGTAGTAGTTTTTGAGAGGGTAGTACAACTCAATATTTCTGGACATAGAGTAGAATAAATTTTTCTGCTATTGATCACAATGTGCGAGAATTGCTTTACGAAATGAGACTAGTCAGTTCACAGTCTTTTATGAAATGTGTGAATTGTGTGAAATTGAAGGGAAGTGCAGTCCTGTAGCTTATTTTCAATAGGACAATATGAGAGAGAGCCTTTGACCTAATGTCCTTTATATGCAATTCATAGTGAGGGCCTTTTATTCTTCATGAAGTATTTCTGACTCTTTAATATATGAATTACTGTTATTATTGCCACTACTCAATGTAATATAATAACAATGGATCGTTTTTAAATGATATGATCAGCTGTGAATTCTTCTCAGGATAAAATAAATAATTGAGACAAAAATAGTGATGAGCCATATTAACATGTATCTATATTAATGGTCTGATGAGCATCCTCACTTAACCTGTTTGATGGCCAATCAATCCTGTCTGCCTGTCCGTCTGTCTTTCCTCTCTCTGTATTATAAGGACCAGTCAGAGATGCCAGGGCTCATGATACAATATTATTAAATAAAAATGTGAACAAAGCAGTATATTAGTAAAAAATCTTACAAGACATTACTAGTTTCCTCCTTTAAATGATTAGTTAAATGGATAAAAAGCACAATGACTTTGGCATGCCAATGTTATTGATTAGTGAATTTTGTTACATGATTGTATGTATGTATGTGATCATGGCTGATAACGATGTCACGATGCATTTTTCAGCTCCGTGATGCATTGTGACTTTGTTACATATCTCTCTGGCCCTGTCTGTGGTTCTCTACACACACACACACACACACACACACACACACACCCTCCCCGAACCAACACACACACACAACCACCCCCCTCGACACCCCCTGCACGCCTCTTCCTCTCTTTCCAGCCTCTCCGCCACACCACTGCCTCTCCAGTACCTAATTACCTGTAATGGAAACATCCCTCTCATTACCCCATGCAAATTAGCCAGCCTACTCAGCACAATTAAGATGAAAATTCCAATTACATAATTAAAGGAAGTCGTTTGATGTGCGAATAGACAGAAAAGTTAAAAAAGTGTGTCTCATCGACAGTACATTAGAATTAACCCTTTATCAAGAGTATTACTGTGGAGGGGGATATAGCTTCATTTTTTTTTTTCAAATTGTCCAAAGCATGCCCCAGTAAGCCACGACTGTGCATGCTGACTGTACATAAATATGTGATTTAGCAGTGTGTGTGTGTGTGTGTGTGTGTGTGTGTGTGTGTGTGTGTGTGTGTGTGTGTGTGTGTGTGTGTGTGTGTGTGTGTGTGTGTGTGTGTGTGTGTGTGTGTGCGTGCTAGACTGTAAAAAAAATGTTGTGGGGCCGTAGAGGAGGTAAAGCCAAATTCCTTGTGATAGGTGCTTTGAGGCTATGTTAACTAGGCTGTAAATATTTGCTGTAGATTTGGTACTCTTTTGTCTATTTCTATCAGTAGCCCGTTGAAGTGCTCTTGACTACCCAGTGCTGCAGGCTCTCACACATTAAAGCAGAGGTTAACAAGATTGGCTATTATCCAGTTAGGGGCTGAGGACATCAAGAGCCAAAGGAAAAAAATCGCCACAGATTAAGGTGAAGGCAAATATAGCACAAGTCACCTGCAACGGTTTGAAAATTAAAAAAAAGACCTAGTTACGAAGATAGAAAAATCTAAGAAGAGGTGTTCTGAAATCTTCAAATGTTGCTTCAGATGTCTCTTTGGAATGGTCTCGTTTTGTGATTGAAATCAAATTTCTATTAGAATTTGAAAATAATTCCAATATATAGATTAATATGTTTTAATGGAAAATGCAACCCCTCATTTCTCATATTCCCCAATATTATATATCCCATGCACTCTGTATTTGTCAGAAGCGTTTGTGCAGCGTGAATGTAATTGTGCCTCCACCATGGGAGCCTGTCAAAAGCAAACGCCCATTTAAGTGTAGCTTCCATTCATAAGTCAAATTGAAAAGATAATATCTGCACAGGGAAAAGACAAACAGCAGTCACTCTGAGAGAGACATAGGATATGCATCGTGCCAGTGTGTGCTCTAGCCCTCTCTTGTCTTTAGGCTGGCTGAGGAAGTGGGCTGGCGTCCCCACAGGTTATTAAAGTGTGTGAGGTTTGCCAGTCTCTGCTCTGCAGCGCACGCTGAGACGTACATCCTGGCTGCCTGACTGTGTGTGGAGGGACTGGTTAATGAGATATTGACTGCCCATTGAGAGCATGGATTTTTGATTTGGCTCCAGAGAGGTTGGGAGGATAGGGATGTGCAATCTGGAAGGAGAGGAGAGGAGAGGACACAGGCCTTGCAGTAACCAAAAAATAATGCACCTTCTTTTTAGCCATAACTCAGTATAGTTTCCATGCCACACAAAGATACATCCACAATTCACGTCAAGCCCTTGTCAGGAAGCCAGATAGCTTTGCCAGTCGTCTTGATGTGTGTCAGTCACACCTAGTGGTCTTGACAGATTAGTCCAATCACAGGCAAGGTTAAACAACTCTCCTGTCCTATGCCCAATCAAAGAGCGTGCTACAACAAACAGAAGTGGCTCGAGATCACCGCCGGGCTACATCAGATATTCTTTTTCATTCCAAAACTCTGAGTTCAGTTAGAGTTTTCTATTTGACACTCCAGTCAGGTGAAACACCGAGCTGGGCTTAGTCAAACGTCTAACTTAAGGGTAATTTCCTACTTTACTTTCACTCAGTATTTCAGAAGTCACTTATGGATTCTTTGAAGTGTCTTCCTGTCACACAGCATTTAGTTGGCTGATAGAATACTCCCACTGTCAACGCACCTCAGATCATCTCACACCACAGACCATGCAGTTAAAGAAAAATATATTGTTTGTTTTTGTCATTTTTTTTGTCTGTGTGTCTGACAGTATGGATGGGATTTATTTGATGTCAACATTCAAAGAACGCCTTCGCAGTACATTGTAATGGTTATTCACTATACTGTATATATTCATCGTGGACCGTCTTTAATCTCATTTAAGGTATTTTAATATAATAATAAAAATAACCTTTTTGCAGCCTTAACTGTCCGTATTTACCCTCATAGGCTTTTGACGGTTGGGGCTTAGAAGTTAACAGTGATTTAAAGGATTGACGGAGGAAGTTTTTCCCCTTGTACTTTCATTCTGTGCGTGTTTCGTACCATTGGCTTTTTTCCTCTGCGGGCCTCTGGAGGGCTGTCCACTGGCCTTTTGAAGTTGCATCAAAGAGGAAATGGGGGAGAAAAAGCATTATTGATTTTGCGTTTTGTCTGACTCAAACATGGAGGACAGAAAAACACATAAGGAGTTTAGGTGTTGGCAGTGGGGCAGCTCTCTCTCTCTCTCTTGTGTGTGTGAGCCAGAGGGAGACGGGGAGAAAACAGAAAAAGAAGTAGAAGGTGAGGAAGGAACTCCAGACAACGCTAATGCATCTCTCCCGAGAGTCGTCATCTCGGTGCTCTTGCTTCCATCATTTCCCCATGCCTCTCTATTCCTAATTCCCCGAGTAAATAAACCCCATTACTGTAAGGCTGCGGCGAGAGACAAACCTCCGTCTCTCCCCGCCCTGTCAGATGGCTTTTCCTCCACCTCCATCAGGCCGGTGACTTCCTAACTCTGACAGCACTCTCCAGTTGACCTGCTTTTCCATGAAACACCAAGCTGCTCCCTTCTCAGCTGTAATCAGATCCCCCTGCCAGGCAAGCATGCAGGCAGCAAGCAAGAAGAGGAGCATTGTTTGTGTGGTTTATCACCTCTATCCTCCTCCTGTGTCAGCCCAGCAGAGGTAGATGAGAGTGGAGTGCTTCTCTGGTGTTAATGTGACCTAAGGTGACATAAGAGGAGCTCCTCTGTGACAGCGGCTGATTAGCTTACTCAGCTCTTATTGTCGCGGGGGTGGCATGGGTGCTGTCGTCTAGCTGCGTTCTCTTTACAAGGATTATTAATAACGTTGCACACTTGTAAGTCTGCAGTATTGTAGTAAAAGCAGTAGTGTATTGGGGTGAAGAGAACACTGAAATTGCAGCCACTGTATGGGTCTGTGAGAGTTAGGCAAGGAAGGGGTCAGGGGTCACTGCATACTAAGCCACACTCCCCTCTGCGCCATGGAGAATGGCTGTGGCATGTAGGGACCCTGGCGAGGAACAAAGGATGAAAAATGAGAGGTGGGATGGAATTTTGATGAGACGAGGGAACAGGCAGCGCTAACAAAGGTCGTCACAACATGTGCACTGCAGCTTGATTACAAAAGGGAGAGAAGTATGTGAGGCGTTTGATTACATGTCCCAGCAGAGGCCATTAGGGGTTCTACTTGTAGGATGGCATCATTGACACTCATCGGATCCGGCGTCTGCGCTGATGAACAAACAAGAGTGGCAAGCGAAATTATATTTAATGCTGCGTTTTACAATAGTGACAGTCCCTAACTTGGTTGTCTGTGCCAACATTGGTTTACATGTTGCCACACAACGCAGGAGAATGTAACAGGATGTTGGAGCGCCCCTCAGGACCCTGCGCCGGCCGCGGTGAAGAACTAACTCTCAAGGTTACCAGCGTCAGGCAGCCTTCTCCCCAACTAAGATGCATGAAAGGAATTTTGTTATCATCATAAATAACAAAGAAAAACAGCCTTGCCAGAGTAGTCTGCTTAAGATTGATTTTTATGCACATGCATTTATTTGAAATAAAAGAAATGCTGCTTCAGTGCTAATTACAAAGATGAAAGGAGGTAGAATATGCAAGGCAATGAACTTTGTTTAAAGGAACAGCGCGTGGCACATTCAGGGACATGATGCTCTAATGAAATCCTAGCCCTTTTCTGAACTCATACGTTACTATTCAACATTTACATTCACACAGTTGTTCTACCTTCAGGATCAAAGATGCGCTCCTCTGCACATGTTGCCGTCGAGATCTTATTCGGTGAACGGAGCAATAGAGCCAACCGAGCAAGGTGCCTCCCAGACAATGTGTGGCTGTGTCCCAACTGGAGCAAAGGGGTTAACTGGCTCTGGAGAGGTCCTTGACCTATCTGAGATGAGCTCCCCACCCCCTCTAGCAATGTGGAATATCTGATTGCTGATTATGAGTTTATTCCCCATCGCGCTTCAGCCTTTTGCATGTCAGGATCCATCCCTCCCCACTGAACTGATTAAGGAGCTGGAGATGATGCTACAGCTCTGAGCGATTGCTAAAAGACTCTCAGAGAGCCTGGTAATCTGGAGTGCAGCTGGCAATCACCCACCACTGACTCTTTCAGAGGCTTTTTGTTGTTTTGTTGTTTTCAAGTGGGTTTTTTGGCATATTGTTGTCTTTGTTCCCCTGGGCTTCTTGTTTCTGGATGAGAGCTTTCCTAGTGCTGAGCACAGGTCCTTGTCAACCTGGCTGCTCAGCTCAGCCTAGTCCAGCCTCAACAACAACAGCGTCAGCAAAGACCCTCGCTCAAAGTCCCAGGATGTGCTTATGATCACCCTCTTACAGGAGCCCAATTTGGGCAAAAAAAAAAAGATCTTCATCCCTGACATGAAAAAAAGCTCTCTCTCTCATTTTCAGAGCCTCCAGAATCCAATACATGGAACAGAAGCATCAGATAAATTGAAAGAAATAGCTCCTCAGCTACTCAAAAACTTGTGTTTCTTGGTTTTATTTGAACTCTCCATTTGAACTCTTGCAGGGCGGGTTTATATGCCGCTCAATTAATTTCTGTTACAGGAAAACAAATGGAATTTTCTAGCAAAAGGACGAGGATGACTGCTTTATTTGCTTGAAGGGATCTGTCGCTAAGTTACAAATCAGCAGCTCTCGTCTCCAAGTTGGGTTTTTTTGTCAATAGTTGGAGGGAAGAGGAAGACAGTCCTTTTTCCCACCGCACGGATGGCTGTTTTAATGCCTTTCATGTGTGACTTAGGGCAACAAAGGAGGAATCTGCCCAAACAGTGTTCTCAATTATTATCAAAGCCGCACAGCCCACTGCTGTACTCTAATGACTTCCCACTGTCAAATGCATCACCCGCAGTTTACTGCACTAATCATGTTGTTACCCAATGGAAATAGAATCAATATACTGTATACTGTACAGTTGAGACAAAAATATTACAATATTTGGTTACACACACAGATAGAGGCACACAGGAAAACACATGTATCCAATAGTCTGACGGGTCATTCGCTCATGCGTTGCTACATATTTGAAAGTTAATTTAGAGCTCATGTTACCACGCCTCCATCTGCAGTTAATAGAGTATCACATGTGTCACCATCACCACCAGGAGACAAATGGCTATCGTCTGCGCTGTGCGTCCTTCTGTAAATGAAACGTTTTAAGGTGATGCGCTGCTGAGATGAGAGAGACCAAACATGTTCCATGTGAGAGCCTAACCACAGCGTCTGAGAGGAGACAGCTGGGGAGCGCCTCCCGGTGTGTGTGTGTGTGTGTGTGTGTGTGTGTGTGTCTTGAGGGGGTGCAGGTGGGGTTGGGGGGGGGGTGGAGTTGTCAACAAGTACATAAGAGGTATTGAGAAAAGAATTGTGCTCGCTCTGCCCCTTAAGGCCATTCGGTGAAGGGTATGTGTTTTGATGTCCAGCAGTAAGTCTTTGTTGTGTACATTATCAAAATAAAGTCATATTTTATTTAAGTTGTGTGAATTATATGACAGCTTGCCATATTTAAGTATCACTGATTTTTCGTGAGGAATGTGTGGTGTTAATGGTGTTCTAACAATCAACTAAACATAAGAAAGAAATTCAATTCAATTTTTCCAATTCCATCACCATCATCCATCACATTACATAAAGCACTTACCTTTTTCCTTATTATCTATTAGCCCCATCTTACTGGGCCCTTTGAACAGTCGCCATGGCTACCAAAAGGTAAGAGAGGGGAAACAGATGAAGCAGAGGATGATCGGACTACAAAGTATTCTGACATACCACACCAGCTGAGTGGGCAAGGAAGTTGTGTTTTGATCTTTTGACACATTTCATGAGCAATGATTAGACACGGCCTCCATTCTTTGATCTCTGCATGATTTTTTTTTCTTTCTCTAGTTGTGGGATTATTATAATTTATACATAAGGGATTTTGTTTTTCTCAGACTTGAGCGATCTTAAGTAAACATACCGCATTGTATTCATTTACACACTCTCATTAGCAAGCCCTGTGGTAATTAATCAGGCTACTGTATAGAAGAAGATAGACACCGCTCAAATAATGTATTCCTTTCTACTCTTACTTAGTGTAAAAAGATGTTGTTTGATCAGTTTCTCCCTTAGATGTATCTCCGAAAGCATGCAGTGTCTTTTAGAGCACCACAGCATTTATTCACAGAAAACCGAAGGCTGCATCGTTTGCATGTACAAACACATTGAAGACATCAAGACATTGTTGATCACCCTAACAGCCAGCAATTCCCCACGCAGTCCTAATAGAAGATATGTATACCCCCCATTACACTGATACACATGTAAAACATTCACTTACCTGGCTAAAGTTACTTACTAAAGTTACTTGGAGTAGTGTAGTTCAATATTAGTACAAATTGTATTTACAGTCAAATCACAGAGTATCTGTTACATATCTTCTACAAATAGAAATATATCAGCAATGCATCCTAATAATTATAGTTCATGTAGATGCTGAAAAAGTGAGGAACTGTAGAGCTGTATTTATCTGAAACTCACACTGCTAACCCAGATGGTCCATTGAACCGTATCACTTAAATTTAAATGGTTGGTGATTGTTGCATAATGGAAGTTGATAATGCAGTGCACGTCAGACATCACATGCATGTTGTGAACAAGCTTTGATCCAGAATAAAATCACATAATTCACTCTTCTGATGCTTTTATTCTCCTACATCAACATAAACACGGTTCTGTGTCTGACTTGCTGCAGTTCCATCACATGAGAGGCAAAGGCAGGAAACAGCTCAGTTTCACTCCCGGGCAATCAAGGGATTGTTCAGTTTGTATAGTAAACCGCATGTTATCCATAGGCAACAGAAATGTTATGGCTATTTCTGATGTATGTTCATAAGATAGATTTGATGTCACAATAATATATCCCTTGAGCAACAAAAGCCTGAAATGACGAGGGGTTTATTTTTAAAAACTACAGGAAAGGCGTTACGCAGATTAATTTCAGTGTATGGTTCCCATTGTGGGAGAAACAAATTGGGCTTTACGGAATTAGTGTGTTTGCTGCGTAAATCTCACATCTATTCCTGAAACATACGATTGTGTTTTATGGGACTGGATGCCTCTGCATCGCCTTTGAGTGAAAAGGAATCAAACCTTCCCGATTGGATTAGAGCCTGAAGTACAGTAATGATGGCTCAGTGTTTCTCTATTGACCCATGTGTGTTGTCTAAATACAATATGGATGTGCAAGGCTGCCTGTGTACTCCAGTGCTGGGAGACTATTTGCTGAAGGTCATTTGGGATCATAGCATGCCATTAATAATTCCTGAAAGCATCCAACATCTCCATCTGTTCCACTGCATCCATCGCTCCACTTCAAAGACAAAGGCAGCATCTGCAGGTTAGCGTTAAACCGTGCCTCCGGGCTAAGATGTTGGAGGTGGGCTTCTCTGTTGAGGAGAACATGTCTCTGGTCACGGTGGTCATGTTGCTCATATATTAGCCAATTAAATTGTATGTTTGCACCCACAATTTGAATGTATTAACACAGACACATACACAGAGACGAAGACTCATGCATGTGTGTGTGTGTGTGTATTGTGCGTGCATTGTGGATATTGTGGGCATGTGTTTCAGCTTTTGCAGGGCTGCAACCGGTGAACAACTGTGTTAATTCACCACCGCTCTGCGTACACTCCCAGTCTACCGGTTCCTCTACAGGGATGCAATTACTACCCTCTGTCAAGTTTAGCTGACCAGCATGGCAAGGTTTTACTAGAGAAACTATCAAAGCTGATTCAAAATGAAGCATTTAATTCTGTGTACTGTGTGTGTGTTTGGCTCAACAAATACCATTATGATTACTATTTGCATGCACTATTCACCTGCATGTAAAGCTATTCTGCGCAGTTCAAACAGATCTCGGTCATAGGCCCACTTCAGATGCGCTGGGGTCCCGTGGGGAGTAAATGGATGTTTGTCAGTGGCGTGTGCTGCCCAGGCATGGTGGGCACAGTGGGCGAGGAGGCAAGTGCCTGGCTGAGTGAAAGATGGCAGTGTGCGAGGAGAGTGTGTGCACACAGCTGAGGCTGTGACAGAAAACAGTGAGAGTTCCACCCCTGTTGCTCCATCTTCCCCTGCCAATGATAGATCTCCACTTTGATTCTGTTAATAGCAGGAGTCCCAGCTCTCATGATGGACTCAGAATAGCCCGCTCCACACACACTTTTCCCCCACACACACTCGCTCAGATCAAGCCAGCCGCCGGTCGTGGAGATGTGCTCGGTTTAGTTGGGAAAAAAAACACTAATAGAAATCTTTAATTGATGAATCTACTGTATCATGCGTTGTGATGTGGAGAGGAGAGCCGGGTACCGTTGAATGAATCCTTAGACTGATTACTTCTGGACCCTCCTCATGTGATCTGCTGATAAAGCACCTGTGCCCATGAGTAGGACTGACCAGTCAGTCTACTCAAATCACCATCAGCTCCAAACTGCTTGGCCTTGGCAATTTTAATTTCTCCGCTGACTCATAACCCTGTCACGACCTTTCTTCTTTATCATGTCGGTGCGTCCAGTACATTCACATCCCAAGTTATGGAAATGAATCATTACAAACGGAACCACATTGTTACTGTTATTTTCTTACATTTTTTTTCTTACTGTTATTTAGCTCACTGTAGAGCCTGGATTTTCTTTGCAACCAATTACTTTACTGTATTTATTCATTCATGACATTTCAGTGAAAGTTAATGGCTGTGTCAGAACATAGTGGGAGCAGGAGGTGATTTTGGCTGATGACAGGCTCTTAAAGTAGTCAGGTAAGAGGTAGTGTGCCGCTGTGCTGGCCGCCGCACTGGACAGCAGCTCAGATTAACATGATAAAGAGGGACTGATTGAGCTCTGTACATCCACAGGAAGCTGAGCATTTGGGGTTCAAGGTTATCTGGACAAATCAGACTCCTGTTTCCATTCATCCCCTCCTCTCCCACCAACCAGCCCTTCCTGGGCAAACCGGCAAATTAGCAATTCTGATGTCTGCAAGCAGGTCTGGCAAGGGAATGCCTGTGAATCCTAATGCCGTGTTTAAAATTTCATATCCGTCCGGGGGAAGTGCTGCATATACAAAATAAGCAATCTCTTTTTATTTTTCGGCGCTTTAAGTAAGGCTGTTGAGAGGGCAAACATAGACCCTTCAATAGGGTTAAATGGAACAGGCCAAGTGGGCGGGCAATCCTTCACTCAAATCATTCAAGGCCTATAATAGGAGCTGTGTCTCTATTCAGTCGACATTACCATGTACTCTACATCAGAAAATGTATTAGACTATTTTATTCATTTACATTATTACATTCATACAGTACACCTGTAAATACATCCACATAACCCCCAACAATTTGAGCCTCAACATTGAAAAGAGTGTTTTACTTGGTAATGATTAAGACATTGAACAGTAATGTTTAGGCTAATATAACACCTAGGCTATGTTAGCCTCCCTTGGCCAGCCATGCTGAATGGATGGGAGAGAATGTGAGGGACAGTGAGCCGCAGTCCAAATAGCAAGCCAGGCCTGGATGTGGCCATTATGTAAGATGGTCTTATCAGGCCCTACCTCCTGCCGAGCCACAGCCAAGCTTTCCTCTGCTCCCCCTTCCTGGTGCTCCCAAAACACGGGCCTTCATTAGCAGGGCTAAATATCCGCGCTCTCTGCAATCTCTATCATTTCTTGCCTTGAGGCAATCCGATAATTACCTGTTCTCATTTCCCCTCCTTCTGGCCAGCAGGGAAGTGTCCTGACTTGCATTAGTTTGCATGAAATATTATCAGAATATTGCACATTTCTCCATCCTACAGCCTCTGACACAGGAAATATGGAGTCACAGGAGCTGTGATTGACAGATGTCTGTCTTTCATGTCCCACTGAGAATAGCTGCTTTGTTCTGGAGCTACAGGAGGAATTTTGATGGAAGGAGGAAAGAGTGTGTAATGTGTATAAAGGCTTTGTTGCTTTGTTTAACCTCAGTCTGCCATTATTTCTGGGCAGAATTGTTATGCATTACATTGCTCTTTGTTGCCTACAGTGTAGGTGTGAAAGAACCGCCGGCTTTTCTGAATGTAAACTCATCAGTGAGTTTTCCCCACGGAAAGCCATCAGCGTTATACCAGGCCAGCATCTTCATCTTTCTGAGAATTTACAAGGCTGTCGGGAGAGATGCTGATGTATATGCATGGCGTATACTGCCCGGGAAGGGTCGGCGTGTTGAGTAGCGATGGTCAAAACGGCAGGCCTTCCATCTAGCTGCATGTATTCTGTCTCATTTCAGTCAGACCTATCAGCAATCATCTCCAAGGGCTGCGGATCAGGAAACGGATAAGCTCTACCACTGAGAGCAAGAGGCTCGGCTAGGCACAACCTCTGCAGCCAATAGAAGACATGTATGACGGCTGTGGCAAGGAAGGAATTGTATCTGATCCTGATACGGAGCGGTACATCCTCATTTCCTGGCAGCCACTGTTAAACTCCGCCTGTTATAAATGTCTCCTGCTGGAGTGAAAATATCACTCCTACTTGAAATATTGCCTTTCCTAGACGTTAATGTCATGCTTGGTATAGATTTGATGAAATGAATCTCTGATTGTGGGCTTGTTGTGCAAGGCTCATGTCAGCATGCTGCCTTCATAGCATCAGAGGTAACTACACTCTGCAGTTTTCACAAATGAAGAGGCTGATTGGAGATAATTTAAAGAAAATGCCTGCAATTGGTTATTCCTAAATGAAGATTGAAAGTTAAATGAAGCTGTTTGTTAGGTGGAGGATCTGCCTGATATGGAGTTGTTGTTGCTGCATGTGCCTAAGCCCCTTCAGTGTCTCCCTCCTGCCTTGCAGTGGGAAGCAGTGATGATTTGGGACTCGGTGACGGTCACTTTAATCTCTAATGAAGGCTCGTCCCTGGGCCTGCTCAGCCCGCTGATAGCTGCACAGCCATAAACAGGCCTGTCAGGGGGATTGTAGCACTGGCGGTGCAAATGGCAAAGAAAACCCCAGAGACCAAGCCATGCTAGCATTATGGTCTAACTCAGATACAGCTTGGATGTGAAAGACAGACTTTCATGTGAAAAAAAAAAGAAAAAATCCTCTGGTCTGTAGCCTCGCTAGCCTTTGCGGCTGAATCACAGTAGACCTCACTGGTTTCTCTAAACCCTCTTATCAGGGACATGACCCACATGAGTCCATGTAGCCACTAAAATTGCATTGTTGTTCTGTAGGTTGGTCAGCGTGTCCTTGTTAAGACCTCATGCTAAATATTACACAATCTGGTACAGGGCATCCCAAGACACCGTAGCCTGCTAACTGGGTGGAAAACCGAACTACAAATAAACACTCACCTATTTAGATGTCGTTACAAATTGACCATATAATTTCCGTCACCATGTTAACAGCATATGTTTCTTTCAGTTTTACAGCATCAACACACACATGAAAACAACTTCATGTTTAAGAATTAGTGGGAGATGTAAATGTGTACTCACATGATTCAGAGAAGCTGATTACTAGTTGCTCTGTGTTCTGACACATCCTGTGCTCATGCAGCATGTGTGGCAGCTGGTTAGTAATTAGAATAATCTTCTCCCTGGTAGTGATTTAGCTTTCATGACTGCAGCTTACCTCAAATTGAAAATAAATTTATAGATAAATGCCTTTGCTGTTCCAGCAAATTATACAGCTGTAACTCAAAGGAGCCAAGTTGTTTATTTTGGTAGTAAAAGAGCAATCAGAGAAAACAAACAAAGCACTTTTTGAGTGGTGTCAGATTAATAACGATGCTACCCAGCAGTGATGATACAAATGATTATTTTTCAGAGCACTCTACCCCACCTCATCATGGTAATTATGGATAGTATATCTTTATTATATCAAGTATTCACTACAGATTATCAAGATAATTGAAGCTTGCTCCAGGATTGCCAAGTTCACGATGCTGCCAATAGACTGGCAATTACTGCGCAGGAGAGGAATACACTGTTTTGTTATCCACAGTGACTTGGCACTCAATCAGTGTTTTGGATGGTGTGTTCAAGTTCCCTTTGTATTTTTCTAAAGTGTGCACGAGCATGGGTGCACATTTAAGCACACACAAAGACACACACGCACACGCACACACACACACACACACACACACACATCAGTATGGCAGTTGACATTGTTAAGATGAGGCTATACGTGTGATACATTGTTTTTCTCCCCGCTTCTGTTCTGGTGTATCTGGGCAAATCCCGTGGTGATGAGGCGTAGAATCTGTCATGGAGAAGACATAAGCCTTTCATATGCATAGTAGAGATAAGAGGCAGCCATTTTATCAGGCGAGCTGTCGCTCCAACATGCTCGCATGTATGTGTCCCCGGGAGCGCCTCCAGAAACATGTCCCTTTAATGACACGGCCTGTGCTCGCCAAGAGGACGCCCAGTTTGTTCCGAGCACTAACCTGACAATTATGCCAATTACACCAGGCAGCAATGTTGACAAACACGCCAGGAGAATTGCTGCAGTTGATTGGTAGCTGTGTTCTGGAGTCCCCTGCTGCGACCTCTTCTGTAATTTAACCAGCACGGAGGAGAATTGCAACGGGTTTTCTAGAAAATTCCCCAAGCCATGTGTTCTTTTATGACGGGGTGCTGTACATGCCAACTGAACAGGCAGAGTAATGGATCTAGTGTGTGTGTGTGTGTGTGTGTCAAGAAGGCAGAGAGAGAGATCATTCCTCCTGGCCTGCTATTCACTACTGTATGTGGCTTGTTTAGATTCATAACAAGTATTGTATTTCCTGCTGGTCCAGGGGAACCTGTAGAAAGTTGTAGCGGTGGATCGTATTGCCTCTGAGGATTAGATCCCAAATACTGCCCCACTACCATTAGTTGCCACTCATGTAACCCTTAATGAGTAATGCCTTTGGCAGGTATGTTGATTAGCTGCCATATGAAGTGAGAATATGCCAATGTGGAAGAATATTAACAATACAGTAGCTACTCACTTGCTACAGTATGAAGTCTGAGCACTTGGGTAGAATAAATAAGGTTTTTTTGGCAAGAACAACATCGTACTGCATCAGCCCATTGGCAGACAGAAAATAGTCTGTTAGGATAAACATGAATTTACTGAAGGAAAGAGGAATTCCCCATTCTTCCATTAAGGTACACTAAGTAAGATTTATGTAAAACAGCACCTCCTACAGAGGGTGACGATGACGATGAGAACAAAACAAATACTAAATCTGCCTCCATCCCTCTTTCCAAACCGTGCTGCATACACACCCTCACTGAGCGAAGCAAATGCAACCAATTCTCAAACGGTTGAACACTGACAACACAGTCATGAGGGAGGAGTATATTTATGATGAGACCTGCAGAAATTACCCATGGCCATGTGGCATAACTTCAATAATAACTTCACTAGGAAGTTGTTGCAAAGTGCAACACAGCTGAAAGTGAAACAGAGTAATGGCTGGGGATCAGCGTGGGATACACTCTGGGGCTTGTGTTCTATAGATTGTTACCATCATGGTTAATCATCTTGCTATGGCACATCAAAACAGACCTCGTTGAACAATTATTTGTGTGCGTTAGCAAGGATTTTGCCAGAAGACCAGATGGTCATCATGAATAGAGCTGATGGGCGATAACATCATCTCTCCCCTAAACACTGTGTTGGGTAACTCTGCTCTGAACATATATTTACAGAACAGTGCAGAAGACAACATAAAACTAGCCCAAATCTTAGTCCTCAATTCAGGATTTTGCAGCAAAATCCTTTTACAGTTTGCAAAACAGACAAACAGCTTCATACTACAGTGGCACAGCATAGCACCAAACATAATGTTAGCCCCTTTAGCTCTGTACAGACATAAAAAAACCTACACATTACAAACAACTGCGCTTTGCTTTTATCAGGCTCCGCCCAGCCTGGTTCAGTCTCAGGTTCCTCCTTCTTTCAATGGCAATACCAATGTTTATTATTATTTTTGACCTTGCTCTATCAAAGGCAATTTGGGAGTTTTTGGGTCCTAAAATTGGCCGTTTCGCCCATTTTGTACACTACGCACCTGTCGATGGGGGTGGTGCAGCTGGTTGAGCCTGAAAGATTATAAGGGGTGGGAGGAGCTTCAGCTATAGCGTTTTTGTTATGGCCCATAAAAATAGTTTGATCTGAATACAGGGGACAACAACAAACCAAATGGGGAATTAATACATTAGAAGTTCATCTCTCCACCACATCCTGAGAAGATTGTAGGCTAGATGAAAATGAAACGGCCTTTAATTTGTTTATTTTTTACAAACACAACACATAATTTACCTGAGTTGACTTCTTGTGTGTGAGGCTTAAAAGTATTTTATGTGAGAGTTTTTCCCATATTATGTTGTACTAAATGCCTTTGCTCCCTTTATGCTTTTCTGCTGAACAAGACATTTTTTCTCTCATACTGTGGCAGTTTTTTTTTTTAGCTTAGATACAACACCTTGCAGAGGGCATACAGGTGATAACAACCACAGATTATAGTTTAACATTGAGGTCAGGACCTATCCTATAACAGTTAACTTGAGCTCAGGTCTGGCCAGCCAAGTCCAGGACTAAATACCCAGGGTCTTGACATGACTGAATTTAGGGTTAAATTTAGAGATGAAGTCAGAACTCAGTTCAGTGTATCGGCCCACCGAGAACATGCCATACTTTTTTTCTAGAGCCCATCGAGACATAAAAAAAAGCAGGTAGGAAGGCAGGCAGGCAAACGGCTGCCTCTCCTTGCCTGACCAGGTTAACAGAGTCCATGTCCCTCTCACTTCTCTTACATAACATACTGCTAAGCTGGAGTTAGCAAACAACTGAGGTCAACCGGTTATTGGGACAGTGGGAATGCAGTCATTCATTGGAGCACTATTTACAGTAGAACAATCAGATAGCTGTGTGAGGCAAACAATAGATTTCCTGCTGCCGTTTGTTATGAGCTTCTGTTCAGAAAAGGTTTTTTTTGTGTGACTTAAGTCCACACAATAATGGAGAAGAAAAGCCCGAAGATAGGAGCGTACATTGAATTTAAAGCCTGGAAAACTCGGTTGACGTGACTCATTCTATGCTTCATGTCGCTGCCTATATCCAGTCCTTTGTTCTGCTCTTGTATGGAGAACGTAATGATCCTCAGTGTTTCTGTTACCTAATCACACCACCGGTTACAAATGTCTAATTTGCCTCTAGTGAAGGTGCTGTGATTTATACCTTTGTCGGATGAAGAGAGGCTGGAGGATCCATTTGTGTCCATCTAGATTACATCAGCCCGGTCCACTGCCAGCTCATTGATTAAGAACAGTTTCCAATGGCCTTATGTAACTGTCCCTTTGCATGGGTTAGTATTTGGAAGACATTGTTGTTATTCTCAACCATTAGCGACAAGGAGGGCCATATGAGGATACAATAAGAAGTTGGGTTTTTTTGCCCTTGTCCTTGAGAAATGACTAAATGAAATAAAAGCTAGCAAGATTAAACAGTACATTGGTAGGAGAAGCAATGACTCACCTTGTTAAGCTGGGGTTGAATAATGTAGAAATGTATTTCAATTTCAATGTAACATTCTGGCATTGTAGCATCCAGCTCAAGAATACTTCAGAAAAACAACAAGACATCACACCATCCAATTAATCAGCAGAGAAGCAACCTGTTCTTCAAGTGATTTCTGAGAAGTTTTCAAGGCATGGTAATTATTGACAAGGCATGTGAAAGTGAAATTTAGATTGTCTCCATCGCCATTCAGTCGACTCTTTTTAAACCCCCTTTGGTGTTGATAAGGGAAAAAGGAACGTCAATCAGGCAAACTAATGGGAATGTGCGTTTTGTAATTCGCTCAAAGGGAATGGTAAATTGAAAAGAGTTTGCCACCTTTTAACACACTCACACACACCAGCGCTGACAGTCAAGCTCCATTATCTGACAGCTGGAGAGGTTAAAAATAACTGTGCTCGCAGCAAATTAGACGTATCATTTGGCTTCTAAGTGAGAGATGAATCTTTGTGTGGATGCTCCTGCCATGCCGTGACACAGGGGCAATACATCAGACTGTGTTTGCCTGTCTTTCTCATAAACTCCAAATGGAATTGTAAACAGATGAAGCAATTTTACACCAAGAGTAGTCTCTCTGAGCCGGTCCTATGCTACAGTCAGAATCCCAGCTACCATAGACATATACATTACTGCCCCGTGCACTCTCAAGCCAAAGTACATAAATCATAATTTGGCTGCCTGCAGGGTTATTGCTATCGCTCAAAGCCAATCCTCCAAGTGTTTCATATGTTGCTTTTTTATCTCACGATAAATCTGATGTTATTGCGCATATGTGTGGCGGACTTTGGAAGATCCCGCCGCCTGTTATTTGTCTGTTTTGGCACACTCGCACACACACACACACACACACACACGCCGAACAGCTACTGTACATGAATCTTGATTCTACTTGTCACAGTCAAGTTTTCCATGACATTGAATAGCACCTTGCCCGCTTGTGCATGCATTTTATGTCGGGTGTCGGAAGGTGAGGTGTCAGTTCCCATTTAGCATGGTAAAAGAAGTGTAACTGTGGGATCCTTGTTACAGTAAGGTAAGTAAAGAGATTTCCATGGGAGGCTTAGGTGACAGCTGAGGTGTAGCGTTGCCTCTAAATACCTAACAACATCATTGTTAATTCATAGCTATTTAATCACTTACCAGAGTAAGTGCAGGAAGGATGATCTTTATGTCATGTTGTCTCACAAGTTAATCTCTTGTATTTCCACGCTTAAGACCCGTGCTCTACATTTGTCACCGACTGTATGCAACTGCATTCACCTTCAGAGTTATGAGATGAGATTTAAGTCTGCATTTCACTGAGCTCAGTCTGGCCCTGAGTCAATCTACTTGACATGATTTATCTCATCCAGTTTAACTGACAGGTATTGATGTGATACAAGGATAAATGCAGTAGAT
The DNA here is from genome assembly GCA_034670385.1 of Hoplostethus mediterraneus. Taxonomy (NCBI): domain Eukaryota; kingdom Metazoa; phylum Chordata; class Actinopteri; order Trachichthyiformes; family Trachichthyidae; genus Hoplostethus; species Hoplostethus mediterraneus. The sequence goes on along the minus strand of JAXDDW010000003.1, from coordinate 8,238,856 downwards.
TGATGGAATTAAAGCCCACCCTATTGTTCCCAAGCTGTGCATTGACTGACACAAGTGAGACTCATGTCTCTCATTAGAGAAAATAAATGCTTCGGGCATCCTCTCTGCAAAAGCATCAAGTTTGCGCGTGTTTGTGTGTGTATGTGTGTGCGTGTGTGTGCACGCGTGTATTTGTGCGTGTGTGTGTGTGTGTGTGGGAAGCTATCTCAGTTGTTTTCCCTCTCTATAATCCCCCCCCCCCCCCCCCCCCACTTGCACAATGGATTTATCCTGGCCTTGAATGAGAGAGGGTTCAAATCGCTGCTGCTTCTAAACAGAAGAGCATGCACCCATTAACAGGCCCTGCACATGTGATTACATTAAGCATAGGGGCAAGACATTGATTATTTCATTAACTTTCAATTATTGCGTGTGAAGAGGATGGGTTCACGACTACAAGTGTAGCCGTGCTCCATTGTTTAAGCACATTTGATTTTATCCCCGTTAGCAATTCCCCCTGCTTCTTATATGATGCATCTAAGCCACCAAAGAAACATAATCTTTACTATGTGAAAAAGGAGGCTTTCTCCACTTTACGTGCACAGCAGGCACTTGGCTGCGCATCTAAATTTGAGGAAGCCAGTGTTAACTCTATATTTGGATTCCACTGGAGTGGATTAAGGATTCTTTACTGCAAACCCACGGGATTCTCAGAGACATAAAAGAGGAGGCTGTTTGCATCCATGCTATACAAATAATTGCAGGTTTCAAATCGAGTGTAATTTCAAGCACCAGCTATATGGGAGAGTGTGGGCTTTGATGTACAAATCCACAATTCATGGGGGATTAGCACCCCAAAGGTTAGCAGTTGCTAATTACAGGAGATTGGTTATACATATCTAACAAGGCAAAAAGACAGCCTTAATAAATGCGAGGATTCATCAGGAACAAGGATAAGCAGCTGTGATAAGCGGACATGTATTTGAATCGTCATGGATTGATACCCTGTAATGCCCTTCAGAGAGTGAATGGAACGAAGCAGTGTCTTGTATATTGTCTTTACAAACAGCGTACATTGTGAGATATGAGATTTTCAAGATACATTTTTGAATGCCGATTTTTGTAATCATATGAATTAACCTCTCCGATGTTCTCGCTGTGTCTCTGCAGTACAGCAAATTCTCATTTTTACTGTATTTTGCTTGCAGCGTTCAGTGCTGCATTACCATAATCCTTGGTTCCCTTCCACAAACCACCACTGGCTAAATGAATCTATTATTTTTGCCTGGAGCACAAAAGATGCAACAAAATGCAATGCATTGAAGGGAATGAAACTTGTGATAAGCCACACATTTTCCCCGTCACCGCTTGTCTAAAACAGACTTTTCACCCACACATGGAGGAGCATCAATACACTTGACCTTTTCTCAATCTGTGCATTGTAAACTGGTATCAATCTCGAAAACCTTTCCAAGAAAAAAAAAAAAAAACCTGAACCGCAACAACGCCGCACGCGGTCATTTAGTCAAGTTCAGGCTCAGCAGCCACGTCTGTGCTCTGACTCCCCTGACCGGCGGTAGCGGACCTGGCCGACGTGGCCCCTTTTTCATATGGCCCTAAATTAAACATGTCCGAGCCAAGGCAGGCGCTCGCTCTGCCGCGGGAAACGCTTTTTCATCTCCTAATGAATGTGCCTGAGGGGGTCCCACAGGGGGCTCCACTTCACCCCTCATTAGGCGGGGTGCTGCCTCTGCCTACATGCTGAGGAGCAACCTCCTGGAGAGGGGCCTCCCACTTCATCTGAACGTCCCACGCTCCCCTGCCCTGGACCGCTGGACTGCTCTCTCTCGCTCTCTCGCTCTCTGTCTCACACACAAAGCAGCTAGCCTGATAGTCGCAGGCCAGGGATGACAGGGATGAGAGGATGGCCCATGCTCCTAATGTCATTTTAATGGCCTTGTTTGGTCTGCACCGCTTGTGATTTATTGCTACACACACTTTTAATGTCTTTCTAGATGTCTGCCTCGACTTGTCTTTTGTCACGCCGACTTAAAGATCCTATTGTTTTAGTTCAGGTCTGCACACCGTCATCGGGGTTGCATTGTGATCTCAACTTTCTTCCCGCCGTCCTGTCTTCATTAGGGTCTCTGACAGGCGTGCGCGTCAGGTCAGGCTCCGAGGGCCGGAGACTGCCGTGGTTTCGGTTAGCAGGAAGAAGAAAGGAACGAAGAGTCAATGTGCTGTGTACTGTGATGTACGATGTCCCGCTCTAGCTCGGTAGTCCCCCCCCCCCCCTCCCCCCAGTGCAGCGTTGCATGTACCCACTCTCGAATGGGAAATATTGACAGCTTCCTACCGTTAATGAAGCAACAAAGCGCGGACGATTCCTGGTGTTGGTGCGGGAGAGAGAGGGATTTGCTCGCCGTCAGCTGACTCCAAGAGCCTTTGCATGGGAGTAGAATGGGCTGTGATTGTTATAGCAAAGCTTTTTTGGGATATGTTTATGCAATCATTAATCTTGGCACTTGTTTATTTGCCTGGGATTAGAGCACCGCGGCACACTCACCGGCAGAGTCGGTGAAGCTGGTTCGGGGTGGGGGGAGGGAGGGAGGGAGGGAGAGGCTGGTTCACCAAAAGGTAGCAAGCCAGCGCTCGGGCCCTTTTCCACTGTAAGCAACGCGTGCAAGGAGGGAAGCACACTTTGCGCATGGCTGCTTAATCCTGCCATGTTAAACAAAACCAGGCCAGTGTTTGTAGGACTATGAAAACAGCGGTGCGGGGGGAATGTGCCTCACACGCTGTAAGCAGTCTGTGAACTCTGTGTGGCAGTAGACAGTTCTCGTGCTCCCCTGTCGTCTAGGAATGCCTTTCATACGGTCTGCTGGAACCGGAGGAAAGGGAGTACCGGAGCACAGTCGCTCAGCAGCTCCTCTGCAGCGCACGTATAGAGGTCACACACACACATATTACTACAGTCAAGGTATATTTTTTCAGTTTCAGATACAGCTGAACTTATTTTGAGTTGACGCCCACATTGGGATGTGTATTTCTGGGTAAATTGATGAAGTGACATCAGTCTTGTGATCGGTTCCCGTGACGCCGCCAGGAGCAAAATGAAATAAACAGATTGATTTTTTTTTTTAAACGCAAATTTCATTGGAAGTAAATATTTAACATGGTAGCAATCAGAAGATTTCACTTTAATCATGTTGCGCATTTAGCACCATTAAAGATAAATGATGCATGATGGGAAATGTTCACAGTCACTTATTAAGACACTAATAGCCAAGGGTGCTGTGTATAGATTAGATAATGTCTCTCTCACTTTAATTTGCTCTCTTGCACCTGGAAGAGACGAGCAGAAAATCTTTGAAGGACAAATAGCTGTGGTGTGTGTGTGTGTGTGTGTGTGTGTGTGTGTGTACACATAAATAGGGCTTACGTGAAGGGAAAACAAAGGTGGTCCAGGTAACAGCAGAAAGACTGAGCCCAGTGAAGCAGGCTGCGAAGAAGAAAAGTGAAGAAAGCTCTCCTTCTCGGGCCCCATGACACTGGTGATCTGTGGAAAGGTTGGGTGCCTCTAGTTTCAGCTCTATCAGGCTCTGGATCTGTGAGCAGCAGGATTCAGTATCCCAGCTAATGTAACAAGGCTCATTTGTCTCAATCACACATCCCTGGAAGTATCGGCTGGCCATTGATGTCATTCATCTTCCCTGTCCTTGCCTGCTCTTTCTCAGCTGATGAAAACCCAAGACCTTCAAGCTGAATGGCAGAGGTGGTGTGATGCCGCACATCAGCCCGGCCGTAAAAAAAACAACAACTGTTAAGTAACGTGGAGGTGCTGCGAGGAGCTTCGCTGTCGAAAACACGGAGACAATAACGTCTGAGCTCTCATTAAAGGCAGACGCGATTTCTGCGTCTTCTGCCGACTTAACTTTTAATGTTGCGATTCGATCTGACAATTCTTCAGCGCGTTGTCCTCAGACGATGGTGAGATGTGTATTCTTTTATCTCAGCTCTTCTAAGAGCAGGTTTTTTTTTTTTGTATTTTTTTTTTTTTTTGGTCCGCTGTCTCGGTGCACATCTCACCAGCAGCAGACGGAACTGGCAACCTTGGGGTCTGGCACAGAAGAAACATGTTATTCAACTGATGTGATGGTTAGGAAGGATTTTTACACAAGGATTTTTTATTTTATTTTTTCTTGTTTGTTTGTTTTGATTTTGATTTTTTTTTTTTTTTTTTTTATCTCTGAAAGAAAAAAACATTGTGTCTCGCTGGATGTTGGGGGGGAAATGTTGCAGTCATCACATCATAGCACAGAGAATATTTAAATGCAGTCAAATGGCTTATTCCATAAATATTTCTGTGATTTAGCTTCAGTAACGCTTTAGATTTAGCTGATCCACAATCAGATCTCCACCATTTGACACCAGTGAAACCTTCTATGACGTGATGATTGATAAAATGAAATCAGACTAATATACTTTTTAAAACATGGTGACAAACAAAGTCCTCGGTTGACAGAAGGCCTTTACGTGTCGCTGTGTATATATAGCGTTTTGCAACAGGACTCTTCACTTGATCCATTAGCACATGCGCTCCCTCCCCCCGCGGAGCTGAGTTGAGTTGATGTCAGCTCCAATGGAAACACTGATGCATGCCATTACTGGAGGCTCATGTTGAGCTTCCCTCTTCGATGGAGCAAATCAAGATCATGATTACTATCTGGCCGACGCGGCCAGTCGGCGTTGTCTGGAAACATGTTTGGCTAAGGAGACCGCAGAGGGACAATTACTGTCAGCTGAAGTATTCAGCCTGCTCTCCATGTGTGTTCTGGCTCCGTGCCTCTGACCCACTGACCCTGCGCATCAGCATGAGCCGGGACCTCCAGCCTCCCTCTTCCCTCCTCCCTCCTCCCCCGCCCATTCACCCCGCTCCCCCTCCACACACACACACACACACACACACACACATACACACACACAAACACACCCTAACTGAGAGACTTGCAAATGTTGCCATATACTGACCCAAACACACACTGTGCAAATCTAAACAGTAAAACACACACTCCATATCCAGTGTATGGATGTATATATTGTATTGCATCTGGCAAAAGGACCACACAGGAAATTGCATGGATGTAACTTTTGATTTCTTTGTGTGAAACGGTAGAAAGATCATATTGAAAAAGCCCACAGCAGAAACCTGGTTGTCTTACAGGAATGCATACTAATACAGCAATTATAGTAGGAAGGAAGTTGTACAGTGTGGCAGTAGCAAATTCCCTGGTGCAATGGAACAAGGCTCTTTGTTGTTATGTAAAGGTTTCTGTGTGTAATTGCAGTGGATGTTTTGAAGGATTCATTATTTATATATTCCTGTGTAGGCTGCCGGGCCGCCATTCCTACGGGGAGACGAGGGGCTGAGAGGTGCTTCACTTAAAGGCACTGTACCACAATCAACGCTTTAACCATGTGCTTGCTCAGCTCAAGTGGACAGGCCGAGGTTCAAAAAGCAGCACATGATCCTCCCTCCCCTCCCCCTCTCCCCCCCAAAAATCTTAGAATTCAAACAGTATCACAACAGCTCCTGCAGCAGTCAATCAATTGGTCCTGTGTGATTTCAGCCTCAGTGATTTTGAGTTTCGGAGTGGCCCCGACGCCTTGCTGCACGGCGTATGGAGTGAAGCAAACAATGCGCAAGAAAAGGAAAGTCTTGGATGTTTCTACTTGGATGTAGAAACTTTTTTTTTTTTACATTGAAACATGCATGTGAAGACGTGTCACGTTCCATTTGCTGTTGCTTTATGAAAAGGGCCCAAAACCAAATGATGTAAATACTTAGACAAAGCATGTAAATATTTGCAACACATCTTCAGCTCTCTCATGTCTCTCTATGACTAACTAGGGGCTGGCAGAATGCATAAGTGAGTGCTGTCTGCAGATTGTGTTTTGCCATCAGAGTACACAGTGCCTTTCTCCCTCCTGGCACACACACACACACACACACACACACACACACACACACACACACACACACACAGAGGGGGCATGCCCTGTGGCACTGGAGTCCCCAGCACCAGGGCAAAAAACTTCACCTGTCACTGCAGTCACAGACAAGAAGAGATAGGTGTGGGGGGGGGGGATGGATAGAGGGAGGTAAGGAGTGATGGGGGGGGGGGGGAGAGATTTGAGCTCAGGTGGGGCAGACGAGGGAGGGGAGAGGAGCGCCGCACACATGCTACCCTTCATGGTGCTCGTCTGCTCAGTAAACCCAGGCTTTTGTTGTTTCCCCTAGAGTGAAGGCGCACAGACTCCCAGTCAGGAAGCTCGTCAATCTTTGCCACAACAACACATAAATTAGTGCCCAAATTACTGTTCCGCTGGTGGAGAAAAAGACACGGGGAGATGTCTCGCGCTGCGGTGTGGGAATACATCTTCCCCCTCTCCTGCTCCCCCACATACAGGGTGTCAGAACGCACTTCAATGAGACAGTCAAGGAAATACAGGGAGAGACGCGAAGAAAGAAACTGCTGCTGTGTTGTACAGGCATCTGCAGTTGGGCAGTGTTGAAATATTAATAGGCCTCACACACAAACAAACACGGAGATGTACGCATGAGTTCATCCAAAAAGCAGCCCAGGGCTACGGTCCAGACCTGAGCTTTAGCAAAGTCGCTGCACCGCTATGGAGGAATAATAGGGATGGGCTTGTGAAGTCTGTCTTCTGAAACAGAAATATCTCTTCAAATATAGCCGGTCTCTAGTGATGGGGGATCATAGCCTAGGCTGCTAAATGATGGGGGGGGGGGGGAGGAATTAGCAAGAAGCAAGCACAGAGACATCAAAATGTGTCAATTATGTCTTTCCTTCCTCTAATCCCTCTGGTCAAAATATTTTTTGATGACTTCAGCGTGTTTGTAGGTTGAATGGAAGCCGTTTAAAGTGATGATATAGAGTTTTGGTCGGCAGGTGAATTTCTGTGCAGTGCAGTGGTTTCTTTGTGCCACAAACTAGCAAACGCCATTAGAAACGGCTTGGTGGTAATATGCCAACAGCCTCCGATCCCTAAACAAATAACGCATTTATACTATTCCGCCTGTGTTCTGTCCTTTGCCGCTGACATTCAAATAACCTTTCTTCTGCCGCATAAATAGGAATAAAAAAAAAAAAGTATTGTGTTCCCGCGACTTCACATGACAGCAGTGCCCTGGCAGAGGGGGGAAAAAGGCAGATTTCTGATTCCAGCTCTTGTTAGGCTGTCGCTTTCTCTACCGCTAGATCTGGCTGTCATGGGTATCTGTTTAGAGAAGGCTGCTTATCAAACAACAGCTGATCTCTGCCGACAAAAGGGGGAAAGTTTACGTAGCGGTAGAAATCACGATGAAGGAGCTCTGCTTAACCGCGCGTTTGCCAGCTAGCCCGGTGTGACCCCTGGCTGTTTGTGCGTTGACCATGTGAGAATATTCTGTTTGAAGAAAAATCTTGTCTTCGCGATCCTTTTCAGTGTTTGTGTTGTCAAATGTTTGGAGGAGAATTTGATAAAAACTGTTTATTTTGATGGGAGATGCATTGTTAATCTGCCCATAATGCTGCACACTGTCCAATTGCTTACATAATCTCCGACATGAGCCCACTGGCTTGTGTCACTCGCTCGGTGACAGCTGTCAACACAACACACACACACACACACACACACACACAGCACCAGCACCACCATGCACAAACTAAAGACAAGCAGAATCACAATTTTCTTACTCTGCTGCAAAAGTCATCCTCATACCCTCAACATATTCTCTCCATTACTGCAGCAAAGTCTTTCATTCTGGTGTTCCTCTGTTCACGTCTCAAATGCATCAATTCCAGATGATGAGAGAATATAACGGGGTTTATATTTAATAGTGTATATAAAATATTAGAAGGTTTCAGCCCGTATTTATTGTGCACATCTATCATGAATGATCAGTCCATGGGAAAATGATCTAGTCCAATCGAGTAATGGGTTCAGCTCTCAGCATTATGATGATGGCCAGGGCATGGGTCTGTAATGTAAGGGATAATCTTAATCCCTCAACGTTATGTCAGTAGTCCAAGGGTTCAGTGGGAACAGACAGGACATTTTGACTAGTGATTTGCGATGTTTGCACCAGACTTTTTTTTGTATTAATTTTGTATTAATTTGCATGCATGGTGTGCATGCTATATTAAAAATATGAACAGTTTTATTGTAAAATGATGTTACACCGCATAGTCACGGCCAAAGTAGCAGCACTATTCCACAGACTTTCAATATATTTCTGTCAACATTTCTCATTTTCTATCACGTAAATTATTCTCTTGCGCTTTAAATGAAGCAGTCGTGCATGTACAAGCTATATGGGGGAACACTGTGTCTAAACGTGTCTGTCCACGTGTTTCTCATAATAAAATAAGCTAGGACAAGGATCCTGTAAGCCGTTAGCATGCGTGTGGCAAAAAAAAAAAAAAAAAGAAATTGCAAGCGTTCACACTTGAATTTCCAGGTCTTTGATAACCTGGTGCGGTTTCAGCAAGGGGTTGATCTCCGGCTGTGGAGAACACAGTGAAGGGCACCGGGGCTACATGTAGAGGGCCTCGCTCCCCCCCCATTATACATGTACTCTGAGTGACACGTCATCCCCCTCAAAGGCCTTGCTAGTGTGGTGAATCAGTGTCCTTGAACAGCTCAGCCACAGACAGACAAAGAACGAGCTTTAACATTAGCCTGCACTGTCTCCTCTCACTACCGTGCCCATTGTCCAAGAAAACCCATGCCAGGCTCCAGCGCCGCATACAGGACATCGTGAGCCGCTGTCCGGATCTTACGGTAATGTGTGTGGTATGATTGTGGCTGCGGTGATTCACACATAATCTTGGCGTCTCAGCAGGTCTCTTTGAAGTGGCCTGTGTGCAGAGGCCATCTCGCACTGCTGTGAGGAGCGGCAGGCTGCTGGGATGGGTTTTAGCATGGCTGCCCGTCTAACTGTGCCTGGCTTTGATGTCGTAAACAGAGCAGGCAGGGCTGGCTGGCTGGCTGGCTGGCTGGCGGGCAGGCGGGCGGGCAGGGAGGCAGGCGGGCGGGCACGGTGAATGGGATCAGTGGCAGTGCGCTGGTCAAGCTCAGCCGAGCCAGCAGCTGCCTGTTTCACACCAAGAGACGGTTAACACCACAGCTCATGTCAATAGATATTGACTCTCAGATTTGGAGTGCTTATAAGCACGGGCCTTTTTGTTTGACTGACTCCCCTGCGTGAATTCACTTTAAATCATTCTCAGTGTCTGAAGTGCAGCTTAGGGGGCCCCGGGACCAGTCACTCAAGAGGACAGCTTGCGCAGTCATACCAGTTATACAAATATTGACATAGACTGATGGCATAGGTGACTTCATGGTGTATTTGATCTCCATTCTGTCATTACTCAGTATTTAATCTCCCTGACCCCCTCTCCACATCCTTTTGAAAGCAGCTTATTCCACTGTGGAAATAACTATAGATTCAGACTGGGGTCTTTTTTTCACACAAGAAACTACAGAGCTTGCCTCAGCCGGTCTAGAGACAAACCCTTTTTATTGTTGAGTGCACTGAGCATCCAGGGGCTTGTGTAGCAGTGGAGTGAGAGGGTGTTAGCTGGTGAGGCTCTGTGCACTCAGGGCCTTCCTGCTGCAGATAGGGCTTTGTGAGGCATGCTTGTGTGTGTACGTGTGTGTGTGTGTGTGTGTGTGTGTGCGCCCTGCCCGGCCTGGCACCCTCGCGTCTCCACTCCCACTGCTTTCACCTGATGTGGCACAGCCTCTGTCAGGCCTGAGCTAGCGCCCAGCCAGCTCTGCTTCTTCAGGAGAGATGAAGGCATCTCACAGCTATGCTGTGGGGGTGGGGGAAGCTAGCAGCAGCCTAAGCCTAGAGCTATCAGAGGCTGAAGCTCAGAGCCAAAAGCCTGTGGGCTGGAGAGGGTGGGTGGAAGCTTGGCTCTGCATGGCAAGGCAGCCATAGTCACAGCCCTGCACTGCCACCCAATGGACAGGGGCCGTTACTACAGATCTTAGTTCAACATAACCACAGCTAGTCATAATTACAGCACGCTTCAGTTGTTGTGAGTGCATGTCAGAACAAATTATGTAAGTAATGAGGCTGAAAATGCTAAAGGAGTCGAAACACACTGCACTGCTAATGCTCATGCAGGGAGAACACAAAAACAAACAATAGAGTGCACTCATACAGAGATAGACCTAACCAAAATAACAAGCAACTGCGCACAGTAAGGAAACGATTAATTATAAATTAACCCTCTCAGTTAGGTTGTCAAAGCCTGCCTCCTGCTTGGATTTCACTCTAATCCGTGCCGACGAGGTGCACTGCCCTCCATTGTACTGAGAATCCATAATCACAGGAGGTGTTGTCTGGAGGAGAATTAATTGTGCATGTTCCACCACTCCCCTTGGTTCATTTTACTGAAATGTAGGCTAATTCCATGTAAACATGGTCAGTCTTGTTGACTCCAGCAGTGCTAGGAGAGCAGACACTGATTCCTGAATGAATGGAGTGTGGCTCCAGGGTTAGTGGATTAGCGGCTCTGTGTTAAGGGCCTCCCCTGGGCATGCCTTAGGGACAAGGACATTATCCACATGACACAACACAGGCTCCCAGGCAGCTGATTAAAATGGGCCAGGATCTCTGGATTGAACTGCAGCAAAAGTACTTTTGATGTGATCAAACTGATTTAAAGGGATTGGTTGTTAAGGTTTACCGGGGATACAGAGAGCTCCTAGACTTGGAAGAGACATCAAGCCCTATAGTAGACAGTTAGGCTTGGCTAGAGGCGGGAGGCTGATGTAATACTTTGACATAGGGAATGCACCACTACTGTTTCTTTTTTAATTAGGATCTTTTTTTTTATCTCATTAAGGAAAAAATCTCCCCTAATTGGAATACACTCGTATAGCCCTCTGTGCTCCAATTGGCTGGCTGCTCGGCTGGCTGGAGAAAAAAAAAGATATAGTGAGGAAACATCCTGCGGTGATCTTTCCTCGACTCAGATCAGATAGTTGAGTTCGTCTGGTGCTGCAGCGCACAGTTGGGATGGCGGGACTGAGATGTTGGAGATGTGGAGGAGGGCTGCGAGATAAAGATTACTGGAGGGAGAGAGAGAGAGAGAGAGAGAGAGAGAGAGAGAGAGAGAGAAGAGGAGGTGGTGGGGGGGGAGGAGAGAGAGATGTAGCATCAGTGGCTGCAGCGATAAAGCTGAGAGCAGCGGGACAAGCTGGGAGTCCTGCGTCTCTGATGCCTGTGTGTTCTGGTCTGTTGTGCTGCCCTGTGGTCTGCTCCTGAAGAGAAGGCCAACGATGGATGAGGCCTGTCCCCTCTGTGCTTTTGTCCTCTATGCCTGGTGAATCACAGGCCTGTCAACAGCACAACACTATAGCCCTCACTGAACATTGTCTCTTATGCAAGCACCCGCATGCTCACACACACACACACACACACACACACATGCATGCAACACACGCGTCTAGCCAGCACAGTGGGAATGTTATGATTTTTTTGTGGCCGTAGTGGATTTACTACTGAGGTTTGAAGTTTAAGAGACGACATGAAGTCAAGTTTTCCAACAGGGAATAAGTCCACTCATGTGGCTGAATGAGCCTTTGTCATTCTACAAGGCTAGCATTACCACTTGTGCGGTGCATTAGGGTTTGTGGGTAGCTGGGGCTTTTCCTTATGTAAGTTGTGCTTAGGATGCAAAGTGACACCATGTTTACATTGGCTTCTTGTGAGGACTTAAAATGGCCTCCTTCACACACACAAGTCAGTAAATATTCAGTTAATGCTCTGTGGAAGTGAGGATTCAAAGCCACCGGATGAGATGTTTTTAGAAGCACAGTGCTTTCATGTACCAACATGGATCCATGGTGAGAGTGTTGTACAGTGACTCGTGACAGCGAAATGTTGACTTTTTTTTTTCTTTGCATTTCCTTTTCTTCTTTCCAGCTCAAATCGAAATAATTCCCTGCAAGATCTGTGGAGACAAATCATCAGGCATCCATTACGGTGTGATAACATGTGAAGGCTGTAAGGTAAGCACCAAGAGATTGAACCTGTGAGTCTGAGAGGAAGCTGTGTGTGTGTGTGTGTGGGGGGGGGGGGGGTATGGGGGGGGGTAGTGGCAGAACGCTGAAGAAGTAAAGAAAGTTGCTTGCTAGGAAAAGCCTTTGAAAATGTTGCTGAAGTTTTTAGAAGATTTGGAGAGGAAATCCAAGACATGTAAACACAGAACATGATCAAGTGGTCAAACGCCACATAGGACATCACAGAAAACCACAATTAGTAGGACAGAGTTGTTCCTCTGCCTTTCCCTCTCAGGGACATGTCTTTTCACTGTTTCTGCTTTCGCTGCAGCCTACCCTTCTTGAAATAAAATCATCAAAATGAGAGTGCTTTGAATTACAGCAGATTGTTGGCTGTTTGCTACAGTGTGTCGCTTCCATTGAAGCCGCCTTTTGTACTGTTTCAAATGCACCAGCCATTCACAGTGAAGGGAATTTTGTGCTTAGAGTGTATTCTTGTCCCTGTGCTTGTCACCAGGCGCATCATTAGCATTCCTCAGCCAGCCTGTACCTCTGTTGTTTGCTCGTGTGTGTGTGTGTGTGTGTGTAAAAGAGAGAGAGAGAGAGAGAGAGAGAGAGAGAGAGAGAGAGAGAGAGAGAGAGAGAGAGAGAGAGAGAGAGAGAGAGAGAGAGAGAGAGAGAGAGAGAGAGAGAGAGAGAGAGAGAGAGAGGTTCCTTTCAGCTGTTCTTCCCAGCGCTCCTCTCCCTCACACAGGAGTTGGGAGAAACAAAACACTAAAGAATAAACTGCTGAAATGTATCTTTAATGATTGCTAATTAGTCCAGGCAGAGAGGCCTTTAATGATATGTGCGAGTACAAGAGTTTGGACCATAAATCATAGCATTATTAAAGAGTGCTGCTTGTCACCGGCAGTTATAGCCTGCTTCCATAATGGCTTCCATTATAAAGCAACTTGGCAGCTGTCAGCTGTTTTCTTGTAATTAAACAGCCAATGAGCAGCTAATTAAGACATATGTGTATGGAGCAGTAGAGTGGGGCATGTTAATGATGTGCTGGAATCAATTCATTAAGTCAAAGGATGAGGAATCCAGTCGGTGTGCGTGCGCCATCCTTTAGCACTGTACATGCCAGCACTGCGTTAATCAACGCTAATAACCCCGCTGAAGAAAAATACCATCCACGGTTATCATTCCTAACCAAACACACCACCCTGCTGTACATGCTGATAAAGTACAGTGTTCTTTGGATACCCAACATCCCAACATAAAAAAAAACAAAACATGGCAGTGTTCTAAATTGTTTGGCAACAAAAAAAAATCTGTGGGTACCTATCAGTACCTATGCCACTAATGAATTTTGTCAGCACTGAAACACTGTGAAGCTATGAAATGAGCTCCAGTCCTGGAACATCTTCCACCCACGGTGCTTCGTACAGTAATCCGATGTATTTCCATGCCCTTTTCCTGTGCAGGGCTTCTTCAGGAGGAGTCAGCAGAGCAATGCGGCCTACTCGTGCCCCCGTCAGAAGAACTGCCTGATCGACCGTACCAGCCGCAACCGCTGCCAGCACTGCCGGCTGCAGAAGTGCCTGGCAGTGGGCATGTCACGAGATGGTGAGCACTTGAGGGAAGAATAGATATCGGTGGGTGGATGCAGCGGGGTGGTGTAGCGAGTAGGGAGACTGCTCTTCAACTGAAGAACCAAGGTTCAAGCCCCTGTGTAGGCAAGCGTCGGCTCTGCTGAAGTGTCTTTGAGCAAGACACTGCATCGCTACCGGCGCCAGGGGCACAATGCATTCTGACCTCCCTGTGCAGGATCGGATCACATTATCATTATTGATATTGCAACATCCCATCTGCCCACCAACTCATAAGGCTTGATTTCATAATGGCCTTTCATTGGCCACATTGTTCTCGGTGTATACTCCATTTATTCCACAGCCCAATTAGTTTGTTTCATGGCTCCATCTTAACCAGTTGCAATGAAATCTTGGTGGATGAACACGATGAGATGTAAATATACCTCAAATATAGTTTGCAAAGAAACACGTTACATTACAGGGGGTCATATTGTACAAGCATAAATGCTTTTATTCTGAAAGGGAGATGACAGACAGACAGATATCCAAGCCCCAGAAAACCTCGACACACGCGCTCAGGGTTTACCTATGTGCGTTCCGGCAGTAGCAGGTGAGTGCATTGTCCGTGGGCCTAATTTGCTGCTGTGATAGAAAGTAGGTTTGATGAAATAGGAGGTTGTTAGAGGTGTCATTAGTGCTCATGCAGCTGAGGCGCAGTAATGGGAGCACACAGGTGGGGGTGTGTGCTGCAGGCCTCCTGCTGGGCAAGGGGCTACCCAGGCCGGGCTATACTGGGTTGCGCTGAGCAGATCGTTTCAGGAGTCTGACGGAAGCTTGTAATCGGGCCAGGTCATCATCTCAGCTGCTCTTTTTGTCTCTGCCCAAACACACACAGACAAATCACACGCGGCAACGCACACAGACGACTGCAGACTTGAACACGCGTGCACCGACGCCGTGCTTCAATTCAATTACACACATGCATACATATTCATGAACGTGCATGAGCACAGGAGCACATTAGCACTTATGAGTTCCTTTGCCCAGCCGCACGCAGACACTCGCACACATGCTCACATGCACACACACACACACACACACACACACACATGCACATATGCACACACAATCAGGACAGACCAAGGTGACTCCTGCCTTCACTCAACACACCAGAGCCCATCTGCCCGCACTCTCCTCGGCTCCGCTCCACTCACTTTCCACCCCACACACACACACACACACACACACACACACACACACACGCACACATAGTGACCAGCTGACATGCTGCCAGGCCCCCAGAACTCTGGCCAAGGAGGCTCATTCTCACCACCACTGTTTAGTCTGGAAACCTTGAAGCAGGAGGCAGCAACTCGGCTGTCTTATGTTTGAATGGCTGTTAAGCTGTTGGGCACTTGAGTTTTATTGTACTCAAGTGTACTTTATCTCCCTTTAGATTTCTCCTTGGTAAGTTGTTCATTTCTCACATTGTGTAATGTTTGTAATCTCTGTCTTTACTAATACCTCCTGAAACGTGCCAATCTACTTTTGTGTTAGCGGTCTAGTAGCGCACGTCACTGCTAGCATGTCACTCTAGCAGTGTATAGACAGTCTAGATAAGGTTGTGTTACTGTTTCACAGGAGGGCAGAGATTGACACATGACCTTTTGAATGCGGTATGCAAGCTCCAGCCAGTGGGCTGTGTGATTCAGTGTCTTGCTCAAAGACATGCCCACAAAAGACTACTCCCCAGTTCAAGTGATTTTCCTTTGCTGTGCTAAACTAACTATTCTACAGCATAGTTGCACATCCACTCATTAGCTAGGGCTCTCATATTGTTCGGGCTACAAATTACTACAATGTCTGGCTAATTATTTTCGCTTGTCCAGAGTACTTCTCGGTAGCACTGAAAAGCCCAAAGAAACCATTCAACAGAGGGCAGTTTATGTGTCTCAGCGTCTCACACGTGTTTTGTCCCTCTAATCCCAGCGGTGAAGTTCGGTCGCATGTCGAAGAAGCAGCGAGACAGCCTCTACGCTGAGGTCCAGAAGCATCGGCTGCAGCAGCAGCAGCGCGAACACCAACAGCAGCCCGGTGAGGCTGAGCCACTCACGCCTACCTATGGCCTCTCAGCCAATGGCCTCACAGAGCTCCATGACGACCTCAGCGGCTACATGGACGGTCACACCCCAGATGGCAGCAAGCCGGAATCCGCGGTCAGCAGCTTCTACCTGGACATCCAGCCATCCCCTGACCAGTCAGGCCTGGATATCAACGGCATCAAGCCTGAGCCCATCTGCGACTTTGCCCCCGGCTCTGGCTTCTTCCCTTACTGCTCCTTCACCAACGGAGAAACCTCCCCCACCGTGTCCATGGCTGAACTAGGTGAGGAACAGGGGAGAGGCAGGGGGAGACAAGAGGAGAGAGAGAGCAAAATGGAGGAGGAGGGGAGAACAACTCAACCGTGGGGCAAACGACACAAAGGTTGCTTAAAATAGCAGGAGGTTGGAGACTCATCTCCAACACTCATTAAAAGAGCCTCTTTTTTGTAATTAGTTTCCATTAATTAGGGCCAATCAGGATCCAGCAGGGCAGGCGTCTGGGGAAATCATTTTTTTAGGCTCCCCTGTGCCTAGGAACTCCTTTTAACAGATGTGTTTTCAAAACCATTTAAATTCTTATACTCAATATTTCTCTCAGAGAAAATGTGACCTTTGTTTCAATGAGTAACGTGGTGCCCCTCCTCCTCTCCCTGCATTTGTGTCATAACTAGATTGGCTTTGCCTCAACCTTAAGCTATGAGCTTCCTGGAGGCAGTAAAAGGAAATGTCAACAAGCCTTTTCCCAGTCAAAAAAAAGCCCACGCGCATCCGCCTCTCCTCCTTCTCAAAGCTCAATAAATAAATCTTCTTTTCCTGTGGCGTATTTCATCAGTGAGGTCTTCACTTTCACATAGGATTGTGGGCAACATTCAGATTTTGACTGTGATCTTGTGGGTTTTTGCTGCAATGGTTGTATTTCAGAGCACCTGGCCCAAAACATCTCTAAGTCCCACATGGAGACATGTCAGTACCTGAGGGAGGAGCTGCAGCAGATGACCTGGCAGGCTTTCCTGCAGGAGGAGATGGAGAGCTACCAGAACAAGGTAGCTCGACCACACCGGTGCTGCGCTAAACCGCAACAGTTACAGTCTTCAAATCCCCTTTTTTTTTTAAAGCAGATAACCCATTCTTTGTCCTATCCATTCTTAGCCCCGGGAAGTCATGTGGCAGCTGTGTGCTATCAAAATAACAGAGGCCATTCAGTATGTGGTGGAGTTCGCCAAGCGCATCGATGGCTTCATGGAGCTGTGTCAGAACGATCAGATAGTGCTGCTGAAAGCAGGTATGACAGCCTGTCAACACGGCCTGCTGCCGTCAAACTCACCCACCACCACCACCACCACCACCACCACCCCCCTCCGGCATTGTCACAAGGGCGTAGCTGACCTGACTACACAAAGCCTTCTTCACACGCACAAACAGTGTCACAGAGAGGAGACCCCACCCTGCCTGTTTCCTCTCTCTCTCTCTCTCACTCTTTCTCTCTCTCTCTCTCTCTTTCCCTCTTTTCCTCTGTTCATTACATGCATGCAAGGAGGGACACAGCATTAGATAAGCAGCGTGTTCCCGAGCTGAGATACTAGCCCGTCATGACGGCTGCCATTTCCCCTCTGTTCTCCCGGGCCACAGATGATGTCTGCTCTGCTCTCACATAGACACACACACAGAGTATCGTAAGCATCTGTGGCTCTGTGCACACATGCCTCTGTGCACGTATCGATACATACCTTCACAAGCACACGTGATCACACATATTCATGCATTAATACAGGCACTCAAACACACACGCATGCAGCAAACAAACAGCTCTCCTGGGTCTTTCTCTGGGTGTTATTTACGTTAGCACACCTAATATGAATGATGAAATGGAGACAGATCCCTTGTCAGACATGACATTTCAAAACAGTGGCGTCTCCCCGAGAGGCAGTAATGGCTTCTGTTACATTTCCTTTATCCTCTTATCCACTCCTACAGAGTGCTACAAATTGCAGGAATAAATTCTCTACCTATCTGGCAAAATAAAGTACTGTCACTACTGAATGAATCAGAGTGTTTTACCTCCCATGTTATTACGGGAGGCTAGCCCTCTGTCTCTTATATTATCATCTACACGGGTAATAGATTTTTTTTTTTTTTCCCAATGATGACGGGCTTTTCTCTTTCAAAGTGCATGCGTTACTTCAATTATATGAGAAGACAATAACACAAAGCACAGTCGTGTGTTTTCGCAGCCCCTTGACTGATGTGTTACCTTCCAGTTCTGACTGTTAGGAAAAACAAAAAGATCATATTTGTCACGGTGTTCCTGTCTGTCTCCACAGGCTCTTTGGAAGTTGTGTTTGTCAGAATGTGCCGTGCCTTTGACTCGCAAAACAACACAGTCTATTTTGATGGAAAGTATGCCGGGCCTGATGTGTTCAAGTCATTAGGTAAGTGTTCCACATGTCCGCTGTGTGTGTGTGTGTGTGTGTGTGTTTTACCACCTCTTTAAAGTGTCTTAACTCCCTCCCTTAGCGTGATAGCCAAGCCTGCTGTTCCACACAACGCAAACACTGAGCGCTCATCCCTACCTCACCTGGCACTGCTGCCTCTGCAATGGTTATTTAGAGCAGAGTAGAGATGTTACTAAGGCTCTGCTGCATATGGCTCCTGTTACTGTGGAATAAATAAAGACCGGGCCGAGTGCCTTTTGGGAGAGCTCTATCAAAACCATCGTTGAAAGTCTGGCGTTGAATATTTCAGGCGTAAGCAAATAGCATTTGTGTTTGAATGCCATGACATTACTAAGACTCTCCGCCGTGAATTTTTCCTGCTTTGTCAAGTGCCTTCGGAGGAAAAATATAAATGCGCTCCATAGCGGCGGTATAAATGTAGAATTTCTATGCCGCGGTGTTACTGTACCATATCCTGTTCCCGTACCTGTGTGTGTGTGTGTGTGTGTGTGTGTGTCTGTGTGAGCGAGAGCATGTGTGTGTGGACCAAGGGAGTCCACGCACGGCAAGGCAGCATTGTTCCTAACGAGAGTCCCAGTGTCCTATATGTTCTGTACAAAGGGCTCCACGGCGGGGGAGGCAGAGTGATGGTCTTCCAGAGCTGCAGTGGCATCCCCCTGTCTCTCCCTATCCCCAATAATTGATTTAACTAAAAGACTCAATAGTGACCTCATTTTGGCTTGCGTAACGCCACCCAACTGCCAAAAGTGACTCGTCTGGGAGGCAAAAACTCAGTAAAAGCGTTGCCTGTTCTGCCTAAGACGCTCCCATGTGCTGTCAGCATGCCGCTCCTTTTCTTTCCTTTCCCTTCCTCTCCTCTCCCTGTGAGCCTCTCTCCCAATAAAGATCAAGAGTGGATGTTGTTCTTTGGTCTTCCTCATCCCGAGCCCTCTCTCTGTGTCCTTTGCTGTGGCAGGTTGTGACGACTTGATCAGCTCCGTCTTCGAGTTTGGGAAAAACTTGTGTTCTATGCACCTGTCTGAGGATGAGATCGCCCTGTTCTCCGCCTTTGTGTTGATGTCTGCTGGTAGGTGTCACTCACCGCGCAAAGAAAAGACGAGCAGGCATACATTCACCACCACAAGGAGCGCTCATGCCCCGATGTAATAACAAATGATTATTAGTGACGCCGTGTCATGACTTAGCGTGTGAGCCAAGTTGACTGTCAGCGGGGATACTTGTGATGGTGCGGTAACTAACGGTTGTGATGCTTTCCCTGCCAGACCGGTCCTGGCTCCAGGAGAAGGTGAAGGTGGAGAAACTCCAGCAGAAGATCCAACTGGCCCTCCAGCACGTCCTGCAGAAGAACCACAGAGAGGATGGTATACTTACAAAGGTACAGCGCAGCACACGCTCGATCTGTCATCCCTGAAGCTGTCTGCCTGCTCGACATGCTCCACAGGTTGTAGCGGTGTAACTGTTTAGCATCTTTAGCCTCAGCCCCATCAACCATTCTGAGAGCATTTGATTAAACGGACACGTATTCCAGGGGAAGCATTCATAATGCTACAGAAAGAGCCTCTTTTAAAAGAGACGCGGCAATTTATCAATTGCATACAGCTCCATAAGATGAAGTGTCAAGTTTTCCTCGTGCCTGAGAGCTTGTCTCAATATTTACAAGTCTGTTTGCCCCCGTGTGAAAGGGAATACACTGTAGGGAGGAATGTTTTTCGCTACCATTGCTCCATGTCCTTGCTTCGCTGTGAATCTAAACAACCTGTCTCCTCTCTCTCCACAGTTGATATGCAAAGTGTCGACACTGCGAGCACTGTGCAGTAGGCATACAGAGAAGCTTACAGCTTTCAAAGCAATATACCCAGACATTGTGCGTGCCCACTTCCCCCCCTTATACAAGGAGCTCTTTGGATCAGACTTTGAGCAGTCCATGCCCGTTGACGGGTAGCAGCCCTGCCAGGTGCCAGTGTGACCACCGTAGGGGGAATGTGGAGGAAGAATCTGAGACACTTTAACGGTGCCCTGCACAAACGCAGAATGGACGGATGGCACGCTGTTCAACTTCTTCTTTTACCTTGGAGGGGAGGGCTTTAGGGATTTGATTCTCGAGGTTTACTTTATTGAATTTAGTTCTCTTTGTTTGGAAGACATGTGGGACTCGATGCCTCATGGGACGCGAAGAGAGGAGATGGGGACAAATAGTTTCTGTCCAGGTGAACTTGACCTTCTCATGCACATTTCCAGCATGGATCCCATGGCTCATTTTCATTCATTTTCATTCATATTTATTGCTTCACCAAAAAGAATATATATATTTTAAAATAATCATGTTCCTGTCAGATTATTTAATTCCGCTTGTTTTAGCTGTGCATCTGACCTGGAATCAAATGAACAATTAACGTACAAAACATTTTGGAGTTCAAATAGCTCGTCTTTTTCAATTAGAAAGTAAATGCACATCACCATTTCCAGCCACGTGTTTTACAGAACTTAACCATTGGGCCTCTCACGCATCCATATACCCCCCCGCCCAAAACTGAAATAAACGTCTGGTAAATGTGCACATCTTGGTCAAGTTCAGCCGTTCTCTTGTGTTCAGTTGTATCTTTTCGGACGCAGTGCTTGGAATGGAAAAACTCACGGCGACTTTTGAGGGAGGGTCCATCGGCATGGTGATGCAATCGGCACCTCTCTACGGACAATCGATTAAAAAAGAAACATAGAATTCTGGTAATTCTAGTCAAAACGCAATGATTTTAGCTGTCAAAGACTCCATCCACCGTTGTTGCATAGTGAAATCATGTAAGGCCATCTGCTATTAATCCTTCTCTGGACAGGTGCCCTGGGAAAGCACAGGGCACCAACACAATGAAAAGGGTCCATTCCACCTGTTTTATAATGTACTACAGGGTATATGGTCATAAGTACTTACTATACAGAAAAAAGTAATGTTTATAGAATCTATTTTAAATAACATGTATGATATTAGTAGTTAGACCATTCTTAATTGTTGAATTGATAAGGCACTTTTATTTGCACCTTTCTTTAATTTAAGACTTGTATATTTACCTAGTGATGTGTTGCATGTGCACAAGAAATACAAGTTGAACCATGGTCACAGAGGCTAGTCCTGGGAGCTGCAGATGATACTGGTTTTGGAGTGGTGTGAGGGTTGTCTGTTAGGACGGCTGGTCGTTTGGTCACCATTGAGGCCCGGAGGAGAAGGCAGGTAGTCATTCCGTCACCTCAACAACCTCCAATGTCACTCCTCTTAAAAACCTAGCTCTGAAACTCCCTATTGTAAGCATGCACACGTACGGGACGCAGCCAACGAACCTTGTAGTGATATTATTAAGATCTTATTTTTAATCTGTATTATAGGCAGACCTGGGTTGAATAGCATTTGTTGTAACCTCCTTAGGATGCTAGATGAGTAGCAAATTCAGATATTATATGGTAAGAGAAGCACAGCAAATTGACTCAAATTCGTTCCTATGATTTTGGCACTCATTTTATTGACCTTTGTGTAAAACCCCACCTATCTTGTAATGAAGAAGGCTGAAAGAAACCATGAAAACCATTTGCAAATGCTGTCTGACCCAGGTCTGGTGACAAATCAACTTGAATAGCCATGTGGTTGGATTAGACACATCAGACGCTTTGTGTAATCCAATTGTTCCATCTAGTGGAAGGTAGAGATACAGCAAGCCAGTCAATGGCTGAATGGCACAAAGATGCAAGGTCTAACCTAAAGGCACATCTACGACCTATCTTTAATAATGTTTTTACTATTATTGTTGAGTGATTTTATCTGCCTTCTCACCATAGCCTCAGCCCAGCAACGCCACAACAGGACGCAAAAGAAACAGTGAAGGGAAAGTGAATATTCAAAGCCTTGTCTGGTAGTAAAGCTTCTATTTTTGTAACACGTTTTGGTTAATAATCTCATGAAAGAGAAAGAGGGAGAGAAAAAGATGTCAGGTAGCACTTATCTATATTCCCGCAATAATTAGACTAGCTGTTGTTTGTATGATTAGGGGAGAAACATAAAAATGGTAGGACAAGTGCTATTTTCAGAATGCTTTGTTGTTGTGCTTCTGTTTTGTTGAGTGTGTCTTTCTTGTCAGTGTGGTAGTAAAGTGGTAGAAAAAAACCCTGGATGTGCCAAACAGTAGTTGTCGCTTCCGCTTTCCAGTCTACCCGTTTATAATGTAGAATGGATTGCTCAGACATTCCAGCAATCTCAGTAGCGGCTTCTAGGAATATTTTTAAAAAACAACAGTGATATCCCTTTATAAACCCATCAAAGCATGATAACACATCTGTCACCAACCTTAACATAGAATCCACTTGTTTTCGTTTGCTTTTCTGTTTGCACACTATCATTCCTCTGCCGTGCAATTTGTACAAGACATTAATGTCTTGTGCTGTCACCCCTCAGGGAAGAGTTTCTTTTGCGCTTTCTGTTTGAGAGGACATTTGTTGTCCTTGTTAGGTTTAGTTCATGTTTTTGTTCAGGGACGTTCCATGAGAACTGGTTGAGATTCACATTTGAAATTCATTGCTGAGTTGTTCAGAATTTTCCATTATCGATGTCCTTAAGGGGCCTTCAGCCACTGAAAGATCACCACGCCCCTACGATCAAGTTCAAGAAAAACACATTTGTAAAAACACAAATCCCATTACTTTTTCAAAACACAAGTTTTATCAATACGCAGCATATTCCTGTCACAAAAAAATCTGTTTGGTTTCCAATGGTGTCATCAGGGTCAACTTTAAAATGATAACCCTCTTTGTTAGAAAAACCAAATATTCTTATGCAATACTAAATATGTTGTGTTTGGGTTGTAGTAGATATGCTGTACCTAAGTAATAATCTCTGTTATAATCCAATGCTATTTGGATATGCACAAGCCCTCTATGACTAGTAAACCTCAGTCTCCCAGCAAAACAAACCCAGTCTGGAACACTGCTAGACAATCCAGGTTGAGCGGCCCTGTGGCCCAGCGAGAGCAGAGAAGAAGATGAGGTGTGAACGCTCAGGGAGGTAACAGGTAGACCGAAGCAGCAGCTCTCTTTCCTCTGGACGGTCGCGGGGCATATGATTTGCTCTTTTTGTGAATTTATGAGCTCATCATAATCTCTTGACAGTTCTCAATTCGTTAATCGGAGGCGGCTGAACTTTTTTGGCATAGCACACTGAACATGCAGTACAGGAATTACCTTTTAGATAACGGTTAAGAGAGGGAGATACAGTGAGACTGGCTGGTTTCATGTACTTCACTTACAGGCAGTTGTTTTTTTCTCTTGAAAGTCATGTAATCGTAATCTGTAGGCTGTAGTCAACTCGTTTGATGGTTACATAAAACAACTCAATATTTTGTAGGTTATGATATAATAAATCAACTGAAGTCTACCACCCGCAAGCAAATGGGTTCTTTCACACAGTGAAAATCTGTTCATTCAAATCTAGACGGTTGAGTTGCTTGTAATGTGTTCTACAATTTAAGACAAGCAATAGGCTCGCGTTGCAATTACGGGTCTCTGAAGAGTAGCCACTGTAGTGCAGTCATCATCCTTTTGTTTGACTTTATTTATACCACGGTTGTCGTGTTATGACTCTCTGTCACACAGTTTCAATTCCAGTCTAAAACAATACGTAATAAAGCCCCATCACTCTGTGTTCATCACCTTATGTATCTTTCACAGTATGGTTGTGATATTGGCAGGATAGCAGAAAAATGACCATCAAAGACATGGATACTTGTATCTGTCTGTCAAACTGCTTCTTCACACAGGCCTGTAAAGAGATGTCCTGTATACTCACTTGAGATATCCCACGTTTCGTGAAGGGACTGATGCTAAGTGTGCTATTCAATCAATGTATATACAGTAAAATGTATTGGTCCTTCTGTCTCTGTTGTCTGTGTGTAAAAAGCAATAGTGTGTGTGTGTGTGTGTGTGTGTCTGTGTTTGTTCTCACGGTGTGTGAATAAAATAAACCCCAGACAAGGCTTTAATAATTACAGAAGAACAGGGTTATGTGGACGAGGAGTCTATAGGTCTTGATTTTATTTGAGGAAAAAAAGAAAAAAAAAAGGTTTTGGTAATGCTGAGCTTGATCCATCCATAATAGGTGTAGGTTTTAGAAGCATGACATAATGCCTTCAACAATTCATAGGTCTGCAGAATACTGTTACGCAACATTGACTAACTTCACACATCGCTACCATTTGGGACGGCGTGGCCTAACCTGAAAGGAATTGTTCATTTCTTGACTGTAAAATTGCGAAGACGAAGAGTGTTCTTGACCATCAATTGTGAAGGTGAATGTCACGTTTAAAGTTACATGTACTGGAGTGTTGGTGTGTTACCCAGAATTATGAGTCGGTTTCATCACATTTTAACAGAACTCATTTTTTTCCAAAGCACAGCTGATAAGGATTTATGATTAAAATACATTTAAGAATATAGTTTAAAAAATGAAAAACAACTTTTAGCCATAATCGAATGTCAAGCAATAATATATGTGGTGTATTATTTTGGATTTTTGTGCATATAGGCTTTGAACATCTGCATGTAAATACACCTCTTATTTATCACTTTTGGTTTGTTTTATTTTGTGTTGGTTTACCTGGATGTTTTTATGTTTCATCTGTATATTTGACCAGTTCTGTTCCCGGGTGGAGAACTTAAGAACTTGACATGGCCTGTATGCTGTATACCTTATTTTCTCACTCTTTCTCTCTCCCTCATTCTCGGCTGTTTATCCACCATATTTAATGTTATTATTGATCACATGTATAAAAGTAGCTTTGTAACTTCTGTCTGTATAGGTAAGAGGAAAATACTGCTACTAAGGCCTACCCAGTGAAAATATTTATCTGTTTATCAATTACAACATATTGTACGATAACTGTTTCTAGTTTGCTTCCCTCCTTTAGGATTAGTTTGATAGAGGTAGGGTGTGCCGACATTTATTTTGTGTTGCCCTGATGTGTGGTGCTAGGTAAGTTAATTTTGTGAACAAAGTATTGATTCCTAGGCCTGGCCACCCTATTAGTCCATTCATTTCATTGCATATTGATGTGTTATTGATATTAGGACTCAATAAATAATAATGATAATGATTATGATAGTGGTAAAATTACCCAGCCAGTACCTGTATCAGTGTGCTTGTCTTGGGATAAGGCGCTTATTTCCTTCTGACTTATAGCAAAGGTAGTATCTGCTAATTAACAAGCTATTTAAGGTTGCTTTTCGGGTTTGTGGAAAAATGATAATATTCAAACTGAAACAGCAGTATTGTGTTTTTTTCTTTGTTCTGATTGTAAAAAAACCACTCACTGAGGCTGTAGTTTGTCAGGTTTTAAGATATATTTACCTCTCTTGTGTCTGCATAGTTCTTCACCTGATGCAGGGAAGCGGTGCTTGGATTAAACAGAGCCTCTATATGCTTTCTTCATTCCCCATTTAGACTATCCTGAAACAGTGGTTTCTTCAGACCAGTGGCATAAGCCTTTTGCACCACATTTAAGTGTTATTAAAAATGTACATGAAAGGATTGCCATTTGAGGACAAAGTTGACCTTTTCTCTCTACTCTGTAGCAAATATCAGTCAGAATATGCTTGCAATAATACACAATGTATCACACTGAGTGCCTCTCGGTGTAACAAGATGCATACATGGTTTTGATTGTCTTTTTGTGGTTTTCCAAATGTGTACTGAAGTGACAATGTATTTTGTACATGAGGACGAATTCTCACTCTGACATGCTTCAGAAGTTTTCAAATTCTTTCTTTATGTGTTATTAATCATTTTCATGCGGGTTGGTACAACATGTTAAAGGATTTCCTCTTCAGAACGAACATGTCACCCCACAACCAATACCTTGTTTGAGAAGCATAACTGGGAAGTTTGTTTCATGTTGGGCTAGTATGGTCGAATAAATTCTTGGTGGTAATATTGCATAAAAGTTCACCTGCACAACGTTTTTGGAAGAGGCAAAAAGTAATACGCAATCCACATTACTTCATTTTCTGTTTGTTTTATATCAACTTTTTTATTTCACTAAGAACAGAAAATTTACTAATGCATTGTATATCAAGTATTTGTATGTGTTTGTAAAAGAAGCATACAACACATCTGGATTTCTTTAATGTTCTGTGTTTAATGTGAGCTCAATGGGTTGGGGTAACTTAAGATGAAGGGTGGGTGGAGTAGGGGTGGATTTTTTTTCCATGCAAAACCAGTACAAACTATGGGAAAGCCGAAACTAGTGTGTGGTTGTCACAAATTTCTAAGTCACATGTTTGCTACTGATGTTAAAATGGGGACAGATGATCATGTACCTTTTTATCCAGCTCTTTTGAACTCTCTTTAGCAGGTAGTCTATTCACAAACGTAGTTTTGCTCCTTCTTGTCTGATTCTTAAATATGAAAATAAGTATTTTGATTCATTTTGTAAATACAGCTGTAAAGAAAAATAAGAAATTTAATGTTGTCTTTTAAATACTTTTCATTCTAATATGAATGTTGTTATATTGTACTTAGAAACTGTACCTTTAATATTACCTTTATTAAAAGTGCATTGGACACATCGATTTTAGATGTGCTTTATGTGCAGTTATCCCATAATAAAATTTACCGCTTGTAATGGGCTTTTATTTCCTGACTGTCTCTCTATTGTCTGCTCTCTTTTTTTAATAAAATTAATCCAATAGCATATTTTTGACCTGCTTTAATTCTATTAACTGTCCTAGTTAGTGTTTCACAATTAATCAGAAATGGTCACTGTTACTTCCAAGTAAATAAATAAATAACCACATACAATAAACAAACAAATAAATAAATACATAAGCATTACCATTCAGGTAATTTAATTATTTCATCTAAATGAGAGTTATGGAACTGCAACTGGAAATGGAAATGGAACTGGGACACAGTCGAAGACCATATCTGGGACCGAAGACTAGAGAAAACATATTGGTCCAGGTGACATGCTATTTGATGGACGCTTTTGTCCGAAGCACCTAATAGTACCGTAAATGCCTACATGTTAGGCATGGCGTAGGTGGCCCCAGCGGGAATTTAACCCCTAAACCTGTGAGCATTTAATTCCAGTGCTCATATCAAGTGCACCTATCACAATTCAAATTCAGATCTCATTTATTTGGATCTGCTTCAACCAAAATTTTCTTTTAAAATAATCTGCCCTTAAAGAAAATGTATGGCATTGGTAGTTGCAAATTCTACATCTTAGTAGAACATTTTTTTCATTCATTATCCAATTTCCCCAAGGGAATAATTATAACGTTTCATCTCATCTCATTTCCCTACAATGCCAGGACCATTTGAACCACAATGTGAGAAAGTTATGTAGCAATTGTAAATGATTTTCTGATCTTCGTGTTCAGCAAAACACATTTTGAGCTCTATGTGACCGGACCACTGTACACAACGATGACTTGTTTCCCGAGGGTTTTTAATAGAGATGCACCAAAACAATGTCGCATGTCAAACGTTGACAGTAATCAGTCTTGCAGCGTTGGTGGTATCTAAAATTTCTAAAGCGAGACAGTAATGGAGCTAGTATGGTAAGTAATAATAACTTTTTGAAATGCTATAGATTTGGTACAGGAAAGTGTTCTTACGCCGACCATGTAACTAACTTTAGGCTAGCTAGCTAGTTAGCCTGACAGCTGCTCACGTTTGTTGTAACTTGCAGCTAACCTACTTGTATTTTAAAGGTACACTCAACCTAACAGTGAGTAGAGCAATTTTTTGCAGCACATTACAAATATTTGCGTCTGATGGGGAAGAGAAAGCAAGATATAGGGAGATCCAGATGCGCCAATAGCTCATTTTAGCTAGCTTATTGCGTCAAGTCAGATAGAGATCCCTAGAGAGTAAGACCGGATGTATGTTTCAAAACAAAAGTGCAACATTTTCACTGGACAAAAGAATAAGTAATTAAAACGTAATACATAATAAAACGATCATATTATAATACTGGAATCATTACAATACATATGCATTGAAACTCATGCATTGAAACTCAACTAGCGTTTCATGGCATTCCCACAGCATATATTAATAGCCATATGAGCATGTAGGAGGCTATCAAAACGATCTAAAGAAATGTTTAAACGCCACACGCAAACCATGTCTAATGTCTACTGTCTTATAAAAGTCAACTTCACCCTTTGTCAGGGTCTCAGTTTCTCCTAAACACTATGGAGCCCCGGTACCTGGTTTCAAGGTGCCACTCACATGCCCTCTGCCCGATATTTTCTCAAGCACTGAAAAATGTGAAAATGGACTTGGATGGATAGTAGAAAAGCTTCCAAATTGTCTGGTATAATTTTGGTGTTTAGAAATGTTTGAACTTTGACAGCTTAACATATTTCTTTGTATTGTAATACATGCTGTTGAAGAAAAAAACAACAACAGCAATTGTATTTTAATCTACCACAGATTCCTCCTTAAATATGTTCTTTTTCACTTTTGTACTTTGTATTAGTCAAAAAACGTTGACACACGTTCATCAATGTGGGTTTTATTTTGAAGGTTGTGATCGGAAGTTTGGAGAGCCTGCTGCACCTACTGGCGAACTGTTGTAGTTTCTGTTATCGTTTGTTTATGTTCTGGTACAAATGTCTACATCACTGACCACATAATCCTAAAATTCAAGAAGCATTTCAACTGGTGAATACTTTCACCAGTCCTGAAAAGTAGAGCTAACCCTGGAGGAAAATAAAGTTGTTTATTCAGTAGTTAATTCATTAAGCAGTTCTGCAGAGCAATGGTTATCAACGTTGTAATTATTGTCAGCAGTTCTATTCACTTGAGGTAGATACAGCATCGCAGTCACTCAGCCAAAAGCTTGAGCTTGCACTTATACCAAACCCTTTAGCCTACACCACCCTCAAAAAAGAAAAAAATCATGCACAGGTTTTAGTTTTAGTGTTTTAATGTGTGAGGCAAATGCATATTAACTGACACCAACTCGATTGTTGATCATCACTTTTATCAGTCTATTGGTAAGTCTATTGCTAAGATTAGTCATCAATTACATATAGCCCTTTAATGTGCGAGTACTGTCACACACTTGACATCTGTCCCAGAACAGAAACAAACCAGAGCCGTCATGACAACAGCGCACATTTAGGCACAACACTGTCCTTTAATGTTATTCCACTTGCCTTTTATTTTAAGGGAGGACCCTCCAGTCACTGAAGCTCCATTCTTCACCAGGGATCACCATGACAAATATTCCCTTGCACCTAATATTAAAGAACTGTGGGCCTTTGTAGAAAGGTACAGTAATGAATTATGAATTAACAAAATACTTATATTACATTTACTGTGCTGTGAAAGGCTAGTGAGTGTACATTGACATTAAGTTATTTTCCCCCTCAATTTTTTGAAGTCCTACAGAGAATGTCAAACTAAAGGCGGAGCATGGGGGTGGGGATGCAAAACCCTCCTGCCCTCCTTCCACAGGGGATGCTGCAGAGTTTAAAGACAACAGTTACATCAAAGAGGAAGACGCTACCAGCTGTGATAGTGATGATCCCACTGCAGACAAAACAGAAGACTGTCAGGATACTAACACTTCAAAAGTGAAACACAAGGTTAAAAGTGAGCCTGGTGATTCTTATCCTGAACCCAGATTACCCTTCCCCTGTATGTCCAGTCTGTCCAGCAAAGACCAGAAGACATATCTTGGTGCCCTGACAAGTAAAAAACCCAGGGATCCTCCACAGGTACAAGCACTGTCTTCCCAATACAAATTTCTAATACTGCCTCTCGCTCTTGTCGCGCTGCTTTGCTGAAACAAGCTCTTCTTACGTTTAAGAATTTGAAGGTGCAAGTGAACAATGAAGTGATGCAGTTCATGAGGTACCTGCATGATGTGTCCAGAATATGCACTGACGATTACAACTACATATCCCAGGGAGCTATGCAATATTCAGAGGTAAATATTACTACAAGGCTACTACTACCTTCAACTGCCATGACTCTGAGATCTGTGTCCAAAAGTAGTTAAACATAGAAAACATTTTCAGGATTTCCTCAGGGGCTGCTTGGAGTATATAAGGACGTTTCCACAGCTGTACCAGATCCATGAGATGACCAGTTTGACAGGGGGAACATTCAACCCAGGGCTCACACTGACCTTTGAAAAACAGTTGCTAATCATGGTAATGTGCTTGTGTGCTACTATTACATCATAACTGTTGTACTCCTATTAGTGTATGATTATCGCTTGTTTCAAAATGGCATTGTCCGGTTTCATGTTTAACGTTGCAACTTGAAGTGTTCAGCACTTCATGCAGTCTGTTGATGTTGACTCACGTCCTCTATTTCCATATTTGCACCCTTTATTTCTCCAGGGCAATGTGGATATTACAGACCACAAAATAGTGCCTGCTGATGCACAGCTTGCACTGGATTATCAGAGTGTTTCATCAGAGAATCCTCCAGCTAAGAAGGCTAAGGACAAGCACGCTGTAAGCAATTGTCTTGCTTTTTTAATTACTCTAATAAAGTAAGTCGCAAAGATGTTTTACAGTTGGAAAGGGATTCATGACCAGAGGTCTATTGTAACTCTACTGCAGCTCTTGCATTTTTCACAAAAAGACACCAGAGGGTGTTCAAGTCTTACTTACAGAAACCAGTACTAACTTCTGCAGGATAGAAGGTTGTAGTTACTGTCAAAGCCCAGTTACTTTTAGACAACTATTTTTAACTAACTATGTTGTAGCTACCCAATTTCCATACTGTTGTTGCTCTCTACAGACAATCAGCAGTGATATTAATGCGGAGAAACTGTGTGCCCATTATGAGCCTCATGTGTGTCTGACTCGAGATGCCCTGATCAGACTGCTAGACAACCACGGCCCTGAATTCTGTGACCAGTGGGAACTGCCTGTTTGGGTCAAATCAAACCCAGCAAAAGGTACATCACCATGATACCCGACTATGGTACCCAATACCATAATGTGTCCCATTCACACCTGGCATTAACGTATGTTTATATCCAGATCCATTTTGACCACACAAAAATCCAGGTGTAAATGCAGCCAAAATGTACTGAAGCCGGGTTAATGACCCGAACGCCCAAGCCACCTCAGGAGGTTGTCATTGACGCAATTGGCCATATTAATACGAAGGTGTAAAAGCAATTGTCTTTCTAATCCACGTACAACAACCATGTAAGCACAAATAAATGCTTACATAGGTATTTTAAACCATCGTGTATTTGTTTGTATTTTTTTTGTATTTATCCTTTTCTTAGAGTTAGGTACACATCTTGAGTAACAACTAAAATAGGAAAAAAACAGCTGTTTCCTGTAGAAAGGTACATTGTGATAAAAAAAAAACACATTTCTGAACTAGAAAAAAGCTTGTGATGTTACAACATCCCTAGATCCTGCTAGGTTATGTTCATCACATAAGATTAATAATTTTGCATTCACTGCAAAGAAAGTCTTAAGTTGGCACTGTATATCCATTTTGAAGGGAAATCGCAGTCTGATTCTGTGTTGATAGTTGAGGCATATTTGTATCTCAGTTTTAAAAGAAATGTGGAATATTTATACCTGGGTAATATCTGGGCACGGGGGGTATTGTGTTTCTTGGAATCATGAAGTGTATTGACATTGAATGGCCTCACGGTGGTGCTAGTTCCTACAGTCCCTCATTTGATATGTCTCATTCTTAGGCAGTAGTCAGAGGAAGACTGTGTACATAGACTCTCCCCTGCTGAAGACTGAGGTGACAATGAGAGAGAGGAGTCATATGTACCACGAAGAGAGTCTGAAGCTCTCCATCAACAAGACTGGCAATAAAAATGTGTTCCACCTCATGACGGAGATTCCTGCGGATGAGAAACAACTCCCACCAGTATGTACACACAATGCAGGTTCAGTGTCTAATATCTCAGAACACTGATGAAGAGTATATCATTTTTGTTTATGTTTTAACAGGACGGCTCTGAGAGAAATTTGGTGTCCTTTGAAAGCAATGGCCTTGACTTCGACATTGACCTCACAGATCTGGAGACATTTGGAGAGACAACTGTTAAACCCTCCAAGAAGCTCAAGATTGAGAATGAGCAGGCCGCATCTGGTAAAAGTGAAAAAGCTGGAAGTTCTCCACCAATAAGTAAGACCACAAGGACCAGCAGTAGTTCAAAGGAGGAGGTGAACACCTCATTGGCCGACATGGGTGAGGAGACAACTCAACCAGGCTTTAGCGAGCCCAGTGACCCACAGAGCCCTTCGGTACCAAAGACCAAGCAGCTGAGACGGCACTCTGTCCTGGATGAAGGAGAGTCCGCTTCAGCAGACTCAGAGGATGAGAGGCTGATCATTGACGACCCCACGTTTCCACCAACACCTACAACGCAACCCAAGCCCATGACCACACCAGACTCCCCCATTATCCCCTCCTCTGAGTCCATCCCTGAATCTCCCCAGTCATCTTCACCCCAGAAGGTTAAAGGGCACAGGCAGGTATCCAAAAGAGCTAAGGTACCTGGTGACCAGCTGGGACAGATCCTGCGCATGCAGACGGCTATGCTCAAACCCGCCAAGGACCCAGCTAAAAGCTCTACCGTGTCCGTGGAGGCCATCTCACCTCCACGATGTATGGGACCCTCAGGTCATTCCCATTCAACATCACTGGTCAAGCCCTGTGTGTCCTCCTATCTAGAGAGCAACCAGAACCAGAAGGAGGAGATCTACGCTGCTGCTCACAGTGGACCTGCATCAGGGGTCACGTTCAATACAATAGAACAGAAAAGTTAGTGTCCTCATGATCATCTTCTATGGATTTAAGTTGATGTTTAAGATGATGTCAGGTGGCAGTTGCCTTACTAAAGCCGTGTACTACATTGAAGTATGTGCCCCTCTCAGAACTCCTTTCACAGGACCTACAGATAAGTGCAGAGGATGAACAGGACTACGAGGCTCCAGAGGAGGGCAACCTGCTCTACAAGCTCTATAGTCTTCAGGATCTGCTGCTCCTGGTGCGCAGCTCTGTCTCACTGACCCACACCAGAAGGGTAGGCAACAGTCCCACCCAGGTATGTTTGCCAGTCTATACACATCCTCCAAAACTGATACAGTATGATATATGATGCAGTAGCCTACCTCTATTCTGTCTTTCCTGCCCTAACAGTTTGTGCCAGTCCACGTCCTGCCCAAGATGGAGTACCAGCTGTGTTACGGCGTCGAGTGTCTGAGCAGCGGCGAGGCTTGCCGTGTGTGGGCTGAGACGCTGCTCCACTCCAGCACTGTTTCCTACATAGGTAAAACATTCAATTCCATTCTTTCTAACTTCAGTTAAAACCTAGGAAGAAACTTTCCCCACATGCCCTCAATCCCAGTGGGATTTGGAGTACCCTTTTGGCTTCTCATTTTTCAAAATAAATGCCAAGAAAGTAGTCATAAGTAACATTTATGTGGCTTGGAAGGACACATTCCCCTTTGGTGGAGGAAGCTGGGCAGGTCCTCCCACAGACCAATGGAATAGCCCAGAGATGACTCACCACCCTGCTTGACTGTTTGGTGATTAGGTTTTCTCTGTTGCCATAACTACAGACATTTTTGGTTAAGGGGGTTTAACAAAGATTGCAGTGCAAAGAGCTCAGCTAAACATTGCTTTCAGCTTCAATGAGTATGCATTCTCCTACTGCTTATTGTGGGCTTGACACGTTATGCGTTGCTTATCTGTAGCCCAGGAGTCTGGGAAAGACTCCACCCTAGGTTTTTCCTATGCTACTGGTTTGGTTCATTGATTTGTTACACGGCGTGGCTTAATGTATAACACTACCTAATCATTACTTGTATGGTGTTGGTCATGATAACCGTGAAACCTTGTGTAGGTGTTGAGCTCCAATAAAAGGCAGTCTAGACCATATCCCATTCAGCCGGTTATCTTGTAAAGTAGTAGAAATATTAGCCCTAATATTAGTCCTCAAGCTAATGGTCAGTAGAAGCTTGCATACTGGTAGCTTGTATTCAACTTAGCCCTTAGCAAAAAATGGATATGCCCTCTATTAGACATAAGAGATGATTTAGCAAGAATGATGTGTCATTCTAAACCACACAGTGCCACAAGCAGATCCTCCAATCTGAGAGTGCATTAGGTTACATACAAGTGTATGAATAGGAATAGCCAGTGATCGATCAGTGATGACATCAAAGCTGTATGAAACCGTATAAGGCATCTCCCACTTGATGACGTCACTCAGCAGATAACTAATCAAAGACAACCCCCCGTCTCTGCTCGGGTCATGTGGTTTACCATGTGACATTTCCTTGTGTGTAATTATAGCCGTGCTTTCAAGCCCTGAGACGATATGTAATTCAAGGAAGGCACTGTTTAAGTAACAAGGCGTTACAAGCTTGAGTGGGAGGTAGGAAAAGCTCATTGCTACGGGGGGATGGGGCCCGACGAGCATTTCTAACCGCCCACTCAAGCTTGTAACAACACTGGCAAATCATCGCAGGCTAATTACTTTGTTAGCACTAGCATGGCATTGATGATGAAGTGAAGCTCTTGACGTACAAGCTCATTAGCTCTTCTCTCAGTCTATCTCACTCTCCCTTTCAATCTGTCTCGCCAGCTCACATCAATGCACACACATCAAAAGTAGCTCTGCTAAGAAGACTGCCTGAAGACTGGAAACAGAACATCTCCTGTGACTTCAAGTGAGTGTCCTTTGACCAGATGTGCAGAGGGTTATCATTAACTTAAACACCCCTGTATGATTATGTTCAGGAGGTCTAGTCACTATATTGGTTATACCAGTGTCTCATCATCAGACACTGGTATACTCTGGTCTTGGCATGTAAAATAGTGATGAAGTCTAGATCCCTATCAAAGCAGATGTAATCTAACATGGTGATTTCGCTTTCCCATCAACAGGCCATGTAAGTCACTGAACATACTGCACCACTTACTGAAAAAGATTGCTGGGTAAGTGGTTGGGTGTCTTGATCATCTCAGACATCCCCTTTTTGATGATGCCTTATTGCTTTGTGACTGTCTTCAATAAATATCTTTGAAAATAAAGTTAGTTTGGGTTGGCTTTTGGTTAGATTGGACATTTTTCAAGTTATTGGTCCTAATGTGGACAAACTGGTGTTAATTATATAGTCATTGTAGATATTTGTATGTATTGGCAGATGAAGGTGACTTACATGTACAAAACGTTTAAAAGGTTGATGTAACCAACCAACAGAAGGTTTTGTCTGTGCATGTCTTATCGTCACGCTATTTAAGACACTGTTGCGTCATAGCCTTGACTGGCTTCCCCGGCAGAAAGTACGCTGCTATGCTGTGTTTATGTTTGTGTTAGGGAGTTGTACAATCTACTACTCACTCCTACACAAAAGACCTGTCACCTGCTGCTTGCGTAAGGCTCTGCTCACCTAAATTCCAGTCTCCGTTTCATTCCATTCATTTAGCTGGAAACCAAGTTGTTACAGAGACTGCTGCAGAATGCTTCAGTGGGAGGTGGCTTTAAGTGAACCTCTTTGACTTTCTGTGTCGCTTCTGCAGGTTAGAGGAGGGACGATACCTGATTGGCCACAAGGCAAGGGAACCGTTTGTGACCATATTAAAAGCGGCTGATGGGAACGTGAGCCGGGAGGCGTACAACCTGCAGCAGGTCCACAGCACCGTCCCCCAGCCCCCAGCATCCGGCTGCGTGCCATGGCTACCCGTCGATCCAGCGGTGGTCTTGCCCTTCCACCAGAAAAGTGGTCGCGTCCCCTGCACCTTCCCACCAAGAGACCTCCCAAAGGTACATAGCTGGTCTGTCACAATAGTTACCATGAATGGCACAATACGACAGCAGAGGTGGTCACAGTAAAACCACTGATGGCAAGGAGGTTAATGTTGTCTTAGGTGGTCCACAACACCACCGCCTCACTGTGTACGTGCATGTGTTAACGTGAGCACACACACACACACACACACAGAGGGATTCAATACCACATGGTCTTTGCAGACAGAGCCCCTGAGCACTGTTATTATCAGACAGGCTGAACCAGTGTTCCACAGCACACTTTTCCTGTCCACCCAATCTAAAACTGACAATGGGGAACATGAACTGAGCCCAGAAGTATCAGCAACAGCAAAGTTGACTGGCTTTACTGGCTTGCAATCTGAGACATTCCATGGATGTCTGTCTGATGTTCCACACACTGAAGTTAATGCAGCTTATTACCTGTCAAACAACTTTATACGTCCATCGGTGAAGTTTTTTGGAGGCCATTTACATCAGGAGGATTTGATTGTCAAGCATTCACAATTGATGTTAGTACTTACTGAATGAAACCTATGTTTTTACTTACTGTATACTTACTGTACTTACTTTACTGTATGATGCTACTTGATTTCAGTTCCCATTATTAAAGGTATTTTACTAGCAACCTTTTTACCTTCTCTTTCCTAACAGGAAGAGAAGGGTGGGTCGGCACAGTCCAACAACCCCGGAGCCAAGAAAGCCAAGCAGTCGCAGACCAACTCAAATGCAAAAGGCAAAAAGAAAAAGAAAACAAAACGCGGTGCAAGACGCAAAAAGTGGATGGAAAAGACAATTCAAAAGTCCATTTAAAATCACAAACCATAGAATTGCCTTAAAAACCACAAGAGGGTGGAGAAAACATGTACATGAATGTAAATGTGAACTTTAATACTCTATAATGCTTTTATTGCTTGAGTTTTGTTGAGTTAGACTTTGATTTGATGTACTTGCAATTGCAATGTTCATGTAAAAACGGAGCAACAATAAATGATGTGTTGATAATGGAGTATGGTTGTTTCCTAGTGCACGGATGTCTATGCTCAATGGTTTCATCTTCTGAAATGTGTTAAGGCAACATTAAAGATCACTGGGAAGATTGAACTGCATTGAACTGCAGTGGCTCTTGGACAGCTTCAACAAAGCTTTTCATAGAATTTATGAGATTCATTGCTTAATAATGTTGGACTCAGCAGTGGCCTTGGCTGAGGCTGAGGCTAAGGCAGGCTGCCAGGCCAGAATAGGGTGGAGTCTGAAAACAGCACATGGCAAGGAAAGGGGAAGGCATCTGAGTTAGAGGAGGTGAAAAGGGAAGCCTTTTCCAGATAGAGTTGCCCTGTGGTATTTAGCCACCACACCCAGTCCCCCTATCGTAGCTGGGACTATTCTGTGCATCATCTCAACTTTGTCAAGTGAGGTAAGCTCTTAGCAATAATACATTACACCATGGAATGGCAGTGTATAATTTAGATGAAGTTACTGCAGTACAGTTTGATGGAGTTTTCCAACTTGCCTGATACCATGCTTTGTGAAATCAGCACAAATCATTTAATAAGAATTGTCATTATAGTTTTCACTCAACTTATGTTTAAGCTGTTTCTTTGTTTGACATTAAGCATTCCTGCTCTTCAGTGAAATGTCACTACTGTGTCTTTAAACCTGTCTGCAGCAGAGTAGTCTATAGTAGCACTTTTTCCAGGGTGTGTCTCGCTGGCATTTGTGTCAAACTGAGCTAAGCCATTAGCTGGGATCATTCAATACAATCTAATGTCCTCATTGAAAACATCAGCAGCTTTTGTTGATAATTGTCAGCAATGTCAAATACATTTTTATTCTATTATTTTCTTAAGTGAGTTTTTCTCAGTGAAAACGTGCAGTCGTGATGAAATGGTTAGTCTCATGACTTGTATGACTCAGTTCTACCAAAAGCAATGACTAGCATGAAGTTCATGTCCCTGCCTCTGTTTATTAGACAGTTCTATAGCTCAGCTATAGAACTGTATAGAGCTAGCTCAGGAGGAATAATCCTAAATAATCATATCTTCACACATCAACCAAACATGACCTTTGCATCAGTGAAAGGGTTGCAGTAACAACATTCATATTGTCTGATTTTGAGTGGCCATCTTTCTATCCTTTTTCAGGACAATCAAAATGGCCCTGGTTAGTGAATTCCTGGGCCAGCTGTCTCTTAATGTTGGGGTAATGCCATTTTCTTTACATTTTAATATCTTCCAATATATTAAATACAAAAATACACTGTACACTGTTTGTTTTGTGAGTTTCTTTTCATCCCTTACCCACTCTAAATTCACCCCTCAGACCCTGGAACCCACCTACCCCACTGTGGTACCTGCTGTGGACTTTGACTGTGACAGAGATGCAGCCAGAATAGAAAATGCTATCAAAACAAAAGGTAAAATACTGTACATCTTGCTGGAAATCTGTGTTTGCCTCTGCACCTTCTCTCTATAACTGGGAAGAAGAAAAGCAGCTGATACTGTATGCGTGAGTCTGTTTTGACTGTGCTGGGAACATCTCCATGTGACTCAGCATCTCAATGCAAGCAGCGCCTCCCTTCCAGCCATCGAGCGATACTGTAGTAGCAACAGTACTATGATAATTAACTCCAGCAGCCTGCCATTTTGTTAGGATGAAGCAGCACGTTGCACCATACGGTGTAGATTGAGGAAACAATATATTTTGGCCCACTTGTCATTTGTCTCCTAATGTGAGTGAATCTCTTGTATGTTGACATTAGGTGTAGATGAGCAGACCATCATTGATGTCCTAACCAAGCGGACCTACAACCAGAGGCGAGATATTGCCTTTGCATATGAAAAGAGAGCGAAGAAGGTACAGTAGACCAGGGCAACAAGTCAGACCAGCCTCATCCGAGACTATTCAGCTAAATGCCATTGATAATGCAGGGTCTCTGACAGTAAGGGAAACACTGAATACCTTGATCAGGTCCCATTGCTGTATTTTCAGGACATGATCACAGCCCTGAAGGGTGCACTGTCTGGCTCTCTGGAAACAGTGATTCTGGGACTGATGAAGAGCACAGCCCAGTACGACGCCTCAGAGATCAGAGGGTCTATTAAGGTAAAGAGCATGTTCAAGTGGATTGGGTTGGAAGGCTACACTGCCCTCTCCTGGTAAAATGACAAACACCCCCTCTTTGCAAAAGTTCTCAGATCTGAATATAAGCTCTCTAAAGTATCATGTATAAAAATGAACAGAGATGATTTCTGTGTTTTTCAGGGTCTGGGAACAGACGAAGAGACCCTGATTGAGATCTTGTGCTCACGCAGCAATGCTGAGCTGGTGGAGATCAAGAGAGTCTATAAGGAGTGTAAGTTAATATATATTAATATAATGGTGTTGCAACTGGAATGTAATTTATATACAGTCATGCCTGAAAGTTTGTGAACCTTGGCAATTATATACATTTTGAGATTTTTTTTAACTGAAATATCACCAATTTCATATCTCTGTTTTTTTGGAGTAAATCGTGCATGTTATAAAATTCAAATCATTTAAAGGGAATTAGTGCAGGTGCAAAAATAAGTGAGCCTGGGTATGAAATTAACCAGTCAAAGAGCAGTATGTGTGGTACTCCCATAAATACAGGTGAGAAACCTGCTCAGTTTGGTGTTAAGAAAAATCCTATGCCGCGATTTAAGGAGACCTCAGAGAACCCCAGGAAATGCAGGTTATAAAGTCATATCAAAAAGATTTGGGCTGCATCAGTCCACTGTGAGACAAATAATGAACAAATGGAGAGCATTTAACTCAACAGAAGTGGCTGTCCTTCTAAAATATCACCAACAGCCACAAGAAAAATATTCATGCCTCTATTGTCTAAGAAGAACAAGGCTGCCCAATCTGGACAAACCTGATGACTTCTGGATAGATGAGTCCAAATTGATTGATTGGTTGTAATCAAAAATGCCATGTTTGGCCACAACCCAAAACTGCCAACCACCAAAATAACCAGATCCATACTGTCAAGCACAGCGGTGGGAGTGTCGTGGTCTGGGGCTGTTTTTCATTCTGAGTTCTGTGTTTCCTGCCCAAGTGTCCTTGAGCAAGACATTCAGCCCCCTGCTCACTCAGTGTAAATTGCTCAGGGTAAGAGTCAGCTAAATGCCTAAAGTATTTTCCCACAGTGTTCAAGAAGGAGCTGGAGAAGGATGTGGCAGGTGACACCTCTGGAAATTTTGCAAAGCTGCTCTTGGCACTGGTGCAGGTGAGATCTGGCAGCGTGTCTCGATGACTCATTTGGCATAATACAGTTAAATCCATTACCTGAATCACAACTTCTTTCTGTGCAGGCTAAGAGGCCAGACCCATCCAGTATAGTTGACTATGAAAAGATTGATTTGGATGCCAGAGTAAGTACCCCATTTGTCTTGGCCTGTGAATACAAGTAAAGTAAAAATTAATAAAACTATAGTTATGACCTCAAATTCATCATTCAATATCTCTAAAATGCCATGGATTACATATTACACTTTATAAAGTAACATAATGCGTTTTATCTTTGTGCAGTCAGTAATGTTTAAGAGTACGGGTTGTTTTTTTAAATGGTGGATAGAAATATTCATATGTCTATGGAAAGAAGTGACACTGCTGTTAAAAATACAGTATGCCATGAACTTTTGAGGGTGGCCCTCTTCATAGGTATTGTTTTGATTCACCTCAGGCTCTCTATGATGCTGGAATAAATGTAAAAGGAACTGATGTAGTTACCTGGATCTCCATCATGTCTGAGAGAAGTGTACCCCACTTGCAGAAAGGTACTAGAGTCTGTTTTGTTATAACATTACAATCTTTTCTCACAGTGCACATACACACAATGTTCCATAGTTTTAAAACTGCATGCATTTATATATATATATATATATATATATATATATATATATATCTCAAATATTTGGAGTTCCTATGAAAAAAGAAATGTCAAGACTTTCAGATTCTTTTTAATAGTTTGTGAATTGTAAAATGAAAACACTACCAATCACTTCATGACTTACATTTTTCTCTCCTTGCTAGTGTTTGAGAGGTACAAGAGTTACAGCCCCTATGACATGCAGGAGAGCATCTCCAAGGAAGTTAAAGGAGACTTGGAAAAGTCCTTCCTCACACTAGGTACCTGTACCTTTCATCACTAAATAACTCTCTCATTACAGAGGATGGATGGAAAAGTATGGATGCGTGTATAGAAAATGTTATATCACATGCAAATTGCACTGTACATTTATTTTGTATATTTATTCTCCTTTGGTTCCAGTTCAGTGCTTTGAAAACAAACAGCTGTACTTTGCCAAGAAACTCAGTGACGCCATGAAGGTAGTTCCAACATTTCTTCAATGTTTCTTTTTTCTGAAAAGTGGCTATTTTATTTTATCTATTTTTAAGTGGCTATTTTTAAGAAGTACATCTGCTGGTGAAAGTGAATTTTCCTGCAGGATTACAGCAGCTCAAGTTGGCAAATGTCTTACACCAGCATTGCATCACTTTGTTAAGTATAGAGTGCTTGCTACTTACTATCTAAGTGCTGACTTCCTCTTGTCTGCTCAGAATAAGGGAGCCAAGGAGAAGGTGTTGACCAGAATCGTAGTGTCACGCTGTGAGGTGGACCTCAAGAAGATCAGTTCTGAATTCAAGACCCACTTTGGACAGTCTCTGTCCAAGACTATTGCTGTAAGTGTCAGAGTAATACAACACACCCTTGCCTGCTATTGATTTACAGTGTGAGTCTGTTAGGCTTGTACTGTCATGCAGCCCCTCTAACCTGCTGTGTTTCTGTTCCCCCTGCAGGAACACACCAAGGGAGACTACCAGAAGGTTCTTCTGAGCCTGTGTGGAGGAGATGACTAAAAATGAATCATAACATCATAATTAATCATAATCACATTATCAAGAGGTCCTCACTTTCCACCGCAGGAAAGGTGGGTGGGAGGGTGATGAGTAGATCACAAATAACACACAATGGCAAAACCAATAACATATGAAGACTCTACAGTCACAGCTTACTTTTGTAATACTGATGAACTCCCAATAAAGTTACTTTAGTTACTAAGTGTTGTCTCTTATTTTCCAATGTTGCTTCTTGACCCATTTAGTGGCTTGTTCTTACTTGCAATTCACCCATATGCCCACCAGAGAGCAATATAGTAGTATGAAATACCTGCAGAAAGATCCTGTTCCTCCGTTTCATGGCCTCAGACTATCTGATGGATGCAGAGGAACTGCTTAGATGCCATCTCAATGTATTTAATATAAAATGAAATATTTGATCACGAATACACTTAGTGAATTATTTTTTTCATCATTTAATTTCCTAATTATTAAAGGCAAAAAATGTAACTGGAAATGGATGAAGCCTGCAGTTATATCCAGCCTGTATATTTTATTTGCAAAAGGCATAAAAGTACTCATACATAAAGTATTCCTGCAAGTGGTAAATTTCAACAATGTTGAAGAGTTGCTATTAATTCCAAAACTTGAACTTTCAGCATTTGCTACCTTCTGTTTCTCACAGTCATTATTGTTATTGTTATTGTTATTGATGATACATGGAGCATCTGTTCATACAGAGAATTATGAGATATCTTGTTCATTTTCCAGTAAAAGGTTCTATCTGGATGATTTAATCATTAGTGTGTTTTTCTGTGTTTGTTTGGTGCTAATATTTTAATTAAAAATGTTAATTTTACCTCCGGCAAGGATGATTTGCATACCACTAAACAAGCTTCTATACAGTTTCTGCTGTTTAGTTTGTGGTCTCTCAGGATGAAATACCCACCACCGTGTTGTCAAGGCATTTCTACTGGAGTATAAGCAAAAATGGCCCCAACAGACAAGATCAGTACTGCTGAACACACTGATGAGGAAAAGAATATGAAAAAAAAAATAAAGCTTTTTATGTTGTACCCCAATGATGACAGAACTTCATCTTTTACCAGGGTTGAAATTACTATTGTGTAATATCATTTTCAATGGTTGAATAACTGAGCAGAGAAATGGGTTCAAGCTTTAACAAGGCGTTGGATTTATGATCATTTTGTAATAATATTGATGAGAACATTAGCCCTTTGTGATGGTTTATGTTTATTGCCAATAAAAAAATAAAATATAGCGTAAAGTAAGGTAAAACAGTATTTTGCAAAGCAGGGTATGATATTTATGCGTGGATACGGTGACAGATTAATCTCTACATCATAAAGAGGAGAGTACCGCCATATTTTTCCTTTTTTTATGTGGATGTACAACATGCTGTTCTGTTCAAGGCCAGCCAATGGGGACCTCCAGCAAACCC
Source organism: Hoplostethus mediterraneus (assembly GCA_034670385.1). NCBI lineage: Eukaryota > Metazoa > Chordata > Actinopteri > Trachichthyiformes > Trachichthyidae > Hoplostethus > Hoplostethus mediterraneus. Next base: position 8,195,515 of record JAXDDW010000003.1, on the reverse strand, counting down.
AAGGGGAACTCTCTTCTCAATTGAAACGATGCAATTTACTGTCCCAAACACTGGCACTTCATCATTCAGAGGACTTTAACCCCATGAATGTCAAACACAGAGCATGCTGGGAAGGAAATGGGATGCCTTCCATTACCATAACAACTAGAGTCAAATGACTGGCCCTCTAAAACCTAAAAGGTGAAGAATATTCCAATATAATTACTTCATAACATCTGCATTGGAGAGCAATGATTTTTGATTACTTCATGTCTAGAAAAAGCTTTTGAACTCTCAATCTAGGGTTTCTTCCATCAGTGAAGATTCTCAGGTGTCAAGCCACTGTTTAATGTTGTTTTTTAAACCTTAAGGGTCAGAGAAATAGTCTTCCCTCTTCCAATACTTGTCCCAGTTAGATCAAGCATGCAGACCCCTTCTCCCCCCTTAACTCACAGAGACGAGGCCCAGGCGGCGCTTCGGGCACCCACCGCCATTAAACTTTCAGAGTACAGCTGTATAGCTGCTGCCGGCCCGCCAGACATACCAACTGCACATTGGGAAGGTATTAGTTTGTGCTTTTTATTAATTCATTGCATTGAGCAGAACTTGCAACTTAGAGAATCGACAGCTTCTTAACATTTCTTTTGATCCTCTTCTCCTTGACACAGCTGAACCCAGCTCAGTACTTTTGTGCACAGCACCAAAGGGTGTTTAATTATAGAGTAGTAGGCCACAAAGGTCCGCCTTTAATTGTGTGCATGTTTGTGTGTGTGTGCGTGTGTGTGTGTGTGTGTATGCCTGCAGCTCTACGGGTCGCAGGCATGCTTTAAATGAGAACTCCTACAGGCTAAGCTGGAAGACCTGCTCCCTCAACACAACCACAGAGCTGAGAGAGCCAGAGTTTGATTAATATTTTCTTAATTATCATTATTTAATTCGGTGAAACCACAGCTTCTTCACTGAAAGCGTGGCCTTTGTCTCTGTGATGCTGAATATCCTGGCTCATTAAGGGCAGAGAGAGATCCTGTATATGGTAAATAAGAGACTGTGTCTTGTGTTGCTGCCCCAGGGAGAGTTGGCACCACAGTGAAGGACAACTCCTTCTAAAGACTGGTGCTATGCTGCCGCGCCTCTGCTCAGATCGCAGTGCCGGATCCTCTGCCTTTGGCATCGTCAGGGCTGCTTCCTTTTATGAGCCTCAATCTGAGACAACAGCAAAGGCAGATGAGTGCAGCACTCGTCACACCATCATGCTGCCTCCTTTGTACAGTAGACTGGTGATTGAAACAACATAAGAAAACAGAATAAGGCCTGTCTCCGCTTCAGTTCTGGCTGCAGTCAGTCCGTCTCTGCAGACAAAGAGACATATATCAAGAAGTTTATAAAAGAGCATTGTATACAAGCATGACATTTTAGCTCTTTGAAGAGTTCGATTTCTGTCATCCTGAGAGGCCGAAAACATTCTCAGGAACTTGTAGGTTTTCAGAACTTTAACGCTCTGAAAGCACTGTACATCCAGTTCAACACAGTGAGTCAACCTCTTCAGTTCTGCCTGCTCAGTATACTCCCATAAACCGAATAGGTGCAGTAATCTTTTTTAACATTCTTAAACAATTCCTCTTCTAAGTTTTTATCCTTCTTTGTTACTAATGCCATCATGTTACATGAAAATGATCATTTCTGACACAAATCATAATCCCATTAGAAGTGTGCCCACAGACATAACCAGACTTTTACATCAGATCAGCACTATTTGATGCTCAGGGGTGGACTTGATGCTGAGTTTTCTCTTTGCTTGAAGCTTCCTCTTTATCGCCATGCACTGATGGGATGAGAATACCCTGTGGCAGGTTAACCTACCCTCTTTCTATCTATATCCACCCTTCTCCAGCAGGCCCATTGAGACAGCCTTCATCCCCTGTGCCGATTCTGCCACTCGCTACCCCAGCGGTCTGCCAAACATGCAAAAGGGAATTATCTGACAGAGAGTCACTTACTAAGGCTATTGTCATCCACTTGGTTTGATCAAATGTCGACCATGGAGTACGGAGGTGCAGGATTTCACTTCGGTGTATATCACACAGGATGTATATGTGTGCATTACATTCATGTGTGTACACGTGTCTTGTGTGTACAGTTATTATCCTGTTGGGGCTGCGTGGCTTCCAGCCAGATACACTAATGATGATTTTCTGTGAAGTGGTTGTAATGGTCTGGCCCTGGCTTCAGCAGCTCTTATGTTGTTTGCACATGCCACTGGATCAGTTTGGGTGTGTGTACTTTGCAGCTCAGCTATGATGATAATATACCGAGAACTGTGGGAAGGCAATCATTATCAGGGTTGCTTATTTCATGTTTATTTATACCAGGGCTAATAAGATGTGAGCTCCTCAGTTAGAAGAGACAGAATGATGGTGGGTAATTAAACTGCTTTGCTTTAGATACAGCCATTATCCATACTCAGCCTGCATACATCATCTAATGTAATGTAACGCTTGTGGATGAGGTGACCAATCTGAGATGTTTTACAGAGATTAGCTAGTGTGATAAATTTAAGAATTGTCAAAATATGTATTCACATGTGAGTAGGATACGACCTTTTACACAATGAACTTGTAAGGAACCTCAAACCTGAGCATCGGGATTGACTGAGAGGGTCTCTAATCCTTATTGTCATGATGCTATAATCCCATTTCCTGAAGGCAGGTCCTGTCACCAATGTCCTTGTCAGACTGGCCACTGAACTGTACCCCCCCCACACACACACACACACACTCACACACTCCCCCCCGCACGCGCGCACACACACACACACACACACACACACACTCACGGCCTCACCTTCATGCAAGAGATGGAAATCAGCTAGGCAGACACTCAAGCATGAACCAAATGTCAGCGACAAGCCACAGAGAGAGGAGAGGAGCCCGTGTTAATTATTACAGAGAGAAGTCGTTCTATCTCACCTGTAAGACATGCTATCCAGGATGTCTGTGGTTCACCACTCATTTTCTTTTTTTTCCCTCAAGGGATAAACCAAGAGGGGACACAATTTCAATGAGTAGGTCTTTGAAAGCAATGATTAACTTTGCGACGGATGTGTTTTTTCCAAACATTTTGCTTTATCGAATTGCATTGTATGTACTTTTTTAAGTAAATTACGATGATGCTGTAAAAAAAGCTTAGTTTACAAAAAAAAGAGTAAATCCTTTAAAAGATCTGAGTTATAGAAACGGTAGAGTTCTTTCACTCATCAACGTGTCATGGAATTAGAGACATTCTTTGAACCCAACCCGTGAAGCTCCGTCTTCTGACAGCAGAAATACAAAGTTTTGGAAAGGTGTCTATAAATTCCTTCCCTCGGTGCCGCTACTCTCTCATTTGACTTTGAACGAGCAGAAAAAAAAATCCTTCTTCTTCTGACAACACGTTTCCCATGTGACACTTAACCTTTGGAGATTTCAAATTCTCTCTGATCACTCGCTGTTTGGTTCATGTTAATTAACCCTGGGGCAAAGCGGAGCGTTGCAGGCTTTGAAGAGGCACAAAACAGAAAGAAAGAGGTAAAAGGGAAAAAATCATTTTATTGTTTTATGCCGATTAATTTCCCTATCCATGTGAGAGTCTTGGTGGTGCCAGTGAGCATAATGAGTGGCGTGGGTGTTTGAAAGGATGGAAGATGGTGGCGGAGGGGAATAGGAGAAGAGGGCTGGTTGGGTTTGTGTCCCTGTCACTATTCGTCCCTCTCCCTGTGAGGAAGTTGGCCAAGCAGCCTGACCTCCCTCAGGTGGCCATGGATATGGAAATGAGTTCAAAAATAGAACACAAGATGGTTTTCATCGCCTTCAGCTCGCCCAAAAAAGGGAAAGGATTTTTGTCTATTTCTTTTCATTCGTTTTGGCTCCTGGCAGAAATGGTCTTCTCTGTACTTGCTTGACAAACACAAAGCACGTTTCTTAGTGAAAAGTGCCACTGGTGGCAGGCAATATTGCCTGAGCCCAGAGAATATGCTGTGCATGTGGAATTACTTTGTTAACCACTTCAATACTGAGGTCTCCTCTCTCCTGCCTCAGAGAAAAGAGCATGCGACTGTACGGCTGGAGCTAACCTTTACATCTCGCATCACCAACAGCTCGGCATACAGCTAAAAATACACAATCCACACAGTCAAGTGACATACAGTACATTTACACTGGCATCTCAAACTCTGCAGGGCTTTTTATCTCCCCCTCAAAAGCACCTTTTCTTAGCGCGGCAATGGGTTGAAATCCACTACTCCAAAACAGTGGAAATATTCATGAGCAAATCCACTGGAGAAGATGAGCCGCAGCACAACCAGAGGCTTTATTCTCCAGGTTCTCAGGGCAAATCTGTTCCTGTGCTCTTCTATCTGACGCTTGTCTAAAGCACATAAAGACAAAGACAGGAAGTATGATTAGCCATGGAGAATAAGAGTGCTGTGCTCCCTCCAGGATAAGTCTTGAGGTGGGACTGATCAAAGCTATGCCCAGAGACAGAGGGAGACTGAACCAGCACTTTTTCAATGGCTATCTCTGCCTTAAGACATGGGAGGGAAAATGTACATATTTCCCTTTCAACGCCTTTGCCAGAAAGTTGGTAATGATGAAACCAGTGTGCTACAACAATAGGTTGAACATTCATGTTAAACCCTCCATGTTAGTTTGTAAAAAAGTTCCTAAAACAGATGTTGACAAAAAAATGTTATACTATTAAAGCCATAATAGCAGTTTGAATCTAATGGCAGTGCATCAGTACCTGAAAGAGGTGTTGAGAGAGAGGTGCTGTATATGGAATGAAGTTGTCCTTAGATTTATGATTATATGTACATTTATTGTAAATATAATGGAGCATTACAAGGTATCTGCAATCTATCCGTTTGTTGACTTATCCAGAGCGATCATATTAGTCTCTCTCACTCATTGTCTGCTGTATTTCCCATTCTAAAACAATGCAAATCATAAGCAATAATAAGGATCTTAAGATTCATGCCTTCATGGATTCTAGTTACCTATACTCCCTAATGCAGAATAACAAATGGCTTTACATGGAATATGCTAACTTTACTGGCTACATCTCCTTTCAAGTGGGGCCAGTGTCTTTTAGTGAAGGGCAGAAAGAAATGCAGGTATATGTAGTCAGCCTGAGGGTGTGGGACTGGAGGTTCATGGCTCTGGCTGGTAATTGAGACCGACAGAATGTGATGAAATCCCTTCATTATAGATGTGTTTAAAGGGGAGCAGACCTCTATACCGGCTATATCAAAAGGAAGGCTTTGATATCGGGCCCTCAAACACTTATGGGTGTTGTAATGACAGCTGCCTGCGTAGACAGTTGCTGCTTTGGATTACATTGTCTCGTTCTGCGGGAAGTTTCTCCACTATCAGCATCAATATTTGATATTTCAATAGTAGCCTTGTGGCAAGGTCACATTGATACATTGTTACCTATATTATGATGTCACAGACAGACACACACTCCTTTAGGTCTATTCTTTGTAACCTATCTTTTCACAATATTGGTACCTAGTCATTTTCTCTCATCTCTATTGCAGGTGATGGAACTGAACCAAAAAGGTTTTTTTTGTTCAACACCACAACGGAGGCCTCAGATTCCTCCAGCCAACTTGCATATTGTTTATTAATGTATTGTTAGCATTCTGGCTATAGCCAGACAACCGTCAATATGATTATTCATAAAAGCACAAATTTGAATTCCTACCATGGCCTGTAAGGTTTGAAACTAGGAGACTAAATATATACTTACATTTTATTTCAAAGGGATAAAAATCCTCTCTGGCAAAAAGACTGGCTATATAGAACTTTACTCAAGGATAGGAAGCACATCATTAAAATGGGGAGAAATATTAAGAAGGGGATATGAAAGCGTGAAGATCTACTCGCCTTTGGCTACTCTGAGATGCTTCAAAAAGATCTTGAGATCTTTCCCTCCCTCAGACCTGCACTCTCCCTTTTTATTTGACTTTACTTGCTGGCTTCACACTGATTTGTGCTGTGGAGTTTTCCACTAAATAATCAATCAAATAGAGCAACATAAAGTAAAGGATCCCTAAGAGAAAACTATTTTCTGCATTACCAGCATAAACACAACACCGGGTGAAGGGCACCAGTACTGTTGTCCCTTCTTGTCTGCTTGACGCCTCAGATTTCATCAAAGTCCCCAAGTCTCTGTGTCCTCAAATACAGCAGACCGTGGCATGGTTGGCCTAATTATACAGAGAACATAAAAGCTTGGGGAAGTCCCCTTATAAAAGTGTAGGTATGAGGTAATTATCTGTTTTTCCTGCCCTCTCTCTCTTTTGTCTCCCATCATCTGTGACATGGACGGGTGGATCGGTGTCAGCTCTGGCCGAAAGACGAGACATGAGAAGGGGACATTAACACATTACTCCCACTCCCTCATGGATAATGGAACAAGGTGTTCATTTGAATGATAAACAAAATGACTTGGAGACACCGGGAAGATCACTGGTGTCTGCCCCTCCCTCCCTGCCCCTCCCTGCCCCTCCCCGCCTCCCCTCTCCCCTTCCATAAGTATATGCAAAACAAGGGCGAGGATTTTGGAGTCCCGTGAACTCATCTGTGTCTCCCAGGCATGTTGGACAATTATGAGTCGATACAAGTAACTCCACCTTGCTAATGCTATGCAGTGTTGTGTTCACTGTCCTTTTATCAGAGCACTTTCATCTGTAAAGTTCTTCAGTGTATTATCCTCCGATTAGCATAGGGACTTTTAACTGAAGCCTCTAATCAACTGTCAGAGACAAGAAAGCACCGTGGCCTCAGTGTGTCCAGGGTGTTAAATAATTCTGGACCTGGAAAATGAAATAAAGTGTGAAAAAATGAAATATTGATGTACAAAAAAAAAAAAAAAGCAAAGTAAATATATTCATTTGTATGGAAAGGAAATTCGGCAGCACATAGCTGTTACGGTGTTTATTTTCATTTATGAAGACTTTCAATTCAAAACAAACTGAAGTTATTTTAGTTTATTTTGTTGCCAATAAACAGCTGGGGGGAATGTTGTTCTGCAGTGACGCTCCGACTGAAAAAGGTATTTCAAGTCTCCTGAAATCTACAGCAGTGCGGCTCACATAACGCTGCCATGTTTGAAGAGTGACTCCTCAGAACTGAGTCTAAAAAGGGAGTGTTGAATATATATTGGTTAACATCCTTTAACGGCAGGTACAATTAATGCGTGAAGCTGTGCTTGAATCCCACTTATTGCCATACACCTGCCAATCATCGTGTTTGTAGAGCTAGATCACAGTGTTGTTTCCTACTGTATGCAGGTATGTGTTTATTTCCAGTGGCTTGAAAAGATTGTATTTACTGGTCTTTTGAAGACAGGAACGAGGTGCACAGGCTGTGCAAAGACTCACAAATTACAAAAAGAAGAAAAGGGGGAAAGTAGGGTTGGAAACGCAAATGTAGTCATCTAATGGCATCCTCAATATATAGTATGTGTATTGACAATCAGACCAGGTAACGTTGTCTCGTGCCCACTGCGACTTCATCTTGTTCTTGTTCTTAGCTGACAGGAGTCGAACCCAGCATCATCTTCTATTGTTGTAGCAGCCCGTCTGCTTCAAGTTGTGCAAACGCTAGATATTATAGTGTGCATCAAAACGGACTGGGATGCTGGAACTGGTGCATCTGGCACCATTGATCATATCACATTCAAAGTCACCCATCTTGGCTAATCTAACTTTAGTAACTGAATCTGTGTGTGCTTCATACTTTATATTTATGCTTTACTTATATGTGCTTCACTGTCCGGAGGAGTGAGCTGCTGCATAAACACGGAGGTCTGTAAGTATAACCAGTAGAATATACTGTATATGTATAACTGGTAGGAAAAATACAAAAGGTAAAACTCATTTTCATTTGCTTCTGTGTATATTAGAATGAGTTTTACCTTTTAGTTCCTCAAAATCGTCTTTATAAAATTCAACCCAAAGTGTTTTAATTGACTTTCAGCAGCATCTTTTTTCCCTGCTTGTCCAAAGAAGCCTATGGTGTACATCTTGTTCTACAGGGAGCCCTAGTAATTCAGTATTTGCAGTTCTCCAGTGATTAGATCAGCGTATCCAGAGAGGTGCTAATCCAGACGTCTCACCACCTTTCTCCGACAGAGCCCAGAAGGCACACGCAGACACGAGTCCCTCGTTAGGATGACATGCCGCTGTCTTTTATCAATGTTGACCAGCCAGACTCCTCGTGGCTCCAGCACAACTACATCTGGGAGCTTCTCTACTCCCTCTTCTTTGTCATCTCAGGTCAGCGGATGTGTGCCCCGTTTTCCATCCTGAGAATTATGACAAAGGAAATACTCTGAAGGTATGTAAAGAGGAAATATGCCGACCCTGTGGATTTTTTTTCATGTATGATTTGAAACTTTGCACCTCCAGAGATGCAAACCTCTCTGATCTATGCAGAAAAATAGCAGACATCTACAGGGCCCTCCAAGACAACAAGAGAACGAGTCTAGTTCAGAGCATGGTATAAGGAGAAAGGTAACTCTAAATATAATAATCTGATCTGACATCATTTAAATCATTTCCAAGCAGCGTCAGGGAGATGAGGATTAAAAAGATAAAACATAGGCTTCTATGTACAGGCCACTTTGCTAATTAGATGGATTAAAATGTGCTATGTGAAGGGAATTAATTTGCAAGTGAATGGCGGTAAATTAGAGGGGACCGTGTGTACCAGATGACACAAACCCCTGGGGGTATACGGTGGTTAGTTTTGTACAATTTAGAAATTACACAACTCGTTTACTAAATAACAGGCTCATTTTTCCCCGAACTGCATTCTTTAGTGCTCTGCTGTCACTTGACTTTCAGATGTGTTGAAAATAGGTTAGTCTATTCCAGTGAATGAAGGCCTCCTGGTAGTAGCACTCACTGCAGTAATAGATAACCATTTATAATTCATGAGGTGGCTAGTCCCCCAAGTTAATTTTGCCCAAGGCACTGTTTACTTCTGCTTTGTACTTTGTTTAAAGTCAGTTGTTGACAACTCTTGTACATGTCAAACTATCACCGCTAATAATTGCTTAAGGAGATAGAACTTTTGCAAATGTTGGGTTCCACCACAGAGGTACATTCGCCTCGCCCTATCCAGAACTTCTTCAGATGAATTTTTGATTCATCTTCTTCTCGCTCTTGACAAAAAAAGTCCTCTGTAATTCAAAGCAATAGCTGTAAGTGAAATTATAAAAAAGAATAATGTAGTATCCTCTCCATAACATCAGTGTTCATGTGGAAAAGGAAACGTCTCTCTCTCGCTCTCTCTCTCCTTCTCCCCCCTTACAACCCCCTCTCTCTTTCTTTCTCCATCGCTCTCTGACTTTCTTGTTTTTTTGCATATTGACCAAAGAGGGACTGCTCCGGTAGATGACTGTCACATGCTGTGGATTGACAGAGTCTATTGTAGGAGAGTAAGGGCCTTGGGCAGTATCTCTGTGGGTCATCCCTATTCCTCTCTCTGTTCAGATAGCAATATTCACTCAGTACAAGCAGTCACTTGATTAGTGCCAATTATCCAGCCTGTCACTTTCCCTGGTGAGGGTGGCCCAGGATGCACCCCCGTCCCCCACACTTCCCGTCTAGAGCGGACGTGCACTAAAAGTCTGCTCTCATAGCTGTAGGCTGTGGGAATGATTTTCAATGCAGAGAGGGGGGAATAAAAGAAATGCGGGAAGCAAGCTCCGAGTTTGACAGTATGATAGCATTGACTTCCGAGACGGTTACAAGGGGAGTGTCACTTCACCCACAAAGGTGTCTCCCCAGGGCTGCACCATCCTCCATCAGTTAAGTCAGTCACCGGCTCAGTATTCTGCTCTACAGTGTCTACAGGACCCAACTGGGTTACACTCACTGAGGTATAGAAAATTCACTCATAAGTCTGTTGGTTTTCGTCTAAACCAGAGGTAGTGATTTGGAATGAGGGAGGGCATCAATTTGTGGAAATTAAAATTTCAAATCTAATCCCAGAATTTGTTGACAGTCGTGTCAAAACCGCCTTAAGAAATCAAAATGCATATAATCCAAATGTTTCAGTCGGGCTACTAAACAAAAAAATCCGATTAAGCTCATTGTCACCTAAACCGTTATTGGGTTTACCCTCCATCCTGCTGCGAGCACCAGTCCTTGGCTGCACTGCGCTACTTTCCCCGGCTCCAAAATACAACGGAGCCACTCTTTCAACAGTGCAGCTATGTATTTATTGATCTATTTCTTGCAGCCTTTATGTTGTTACTGTGTCTCTTGTAACTCCTCAGCACTCAGCAGCAGAGAAGTACGACGCAGAGCTCCTCCAAACAGCAGAGGTTATCCTCAGTGTGGATGTCTGCAGGGGAGTAAACACCATTCGACTGAATATTTAGCATAAGAGGATATTAATTATTCATGTCTACTTCATTGTGTATGATGATGTGTCAGGATGTTTGCCAATAAACAACAATATTCCTTGTAGGATTGATCCAATATGAAAAGTTGTTGAGCTAGTTTGTCTCAGTAAAGTCTGAAGACTGCAGCATGCGTGAGAGCTGGCAGTAGTACTTATTTATGGAAATATCAATATTGTATCATAATACCGTATCCTCTCCTCACAGTATAAACAAGACGCTCAAAAGGAGAGTATAAATCTGGGTTGTGAGAATGGCATTAATATGAAGATTAAGGAAAATGTGAAACCACTGAACACAAAGCTGTGTAATCAAATCGATTTGAAGCAGAGAGGTAAACTGGGTCAACACGGTGCCGGCGTTTTCTGGGTTGGTTGGCAGAAAAGTACACACGAAAGGAAATAGAAATACCATGTACCTTGTTTTGAAGTGTTTGTTCTACTCAAACGGAGGCTCTAACTAAGCACGGCGCGCCTCAGTGAACCAGCTCGTCACTGGCTCTCATTGCCGAGTGATAAGCCCGGTGTGTCTGCAGGGGAGGGGAAATTCTGCTCTCTTTCATGGTAGCAGTGCCCCCGCCGCTATACCATCTCCCTGCAGTGGCCCGGGGGAATACGTCACCACACAGGCAGGACAGCAGGCCGGCATGGGCGTTATAATTGCCGTCTCCTCCAAGTATACATTGTGCACCGCGGAGCACGGTGATTAAATCAAAAAACTCCTCTGCATCCAGCTCTTTACCTCGCAGGCAAAACAGCGGGCTCCTCTGGGACGGGGTCATCATGGCCCCCTCTGTGTTCTATGATCTGTGCAAAGGGGGTGCAGACAAACACTGCACACTATATATCACTCTAGAACATTAAAAAAAAAACAGACTGGGGAAAAAAAAATGTAATGGGTGTTAAAATCAGGATTCATCTAAAAGATTTCCGGATCCACAACAATCACGTGCAATTTTGAAATGTTGGATAGGTGAAAAGTGAGAGATGAGGAAGAACAATAAATTGAACATATCTCTTTTCATTGTTAACATCTATTAGACACCTCCTTTTGATTCCTGATTGAACACAATTTTGTTAACCATATCCATGATCATTCAAATGCGTCTTTGATCATTAAAATACAAATAATTATACTGATGCCATAAAGAAAATTAGACCAAGGTTTTATATCGAGAGTTATTGTCCTTGGCCAAACTGCACACACACATGAAATACGCCATTATCACTTGGGTTAATGGCTTTGTTAATTTGAAGACATTAACAACCGCTCGGCTGTCCCCAATGAACATGTCATACAAGGCAGGCCTTGTATTGTTAAAGGGGTTGCTAAGTAGATTGATTCCTCAGCTAAAGTACAGCAGTGATGTAGGCAAGCAGGTTAATTAAACATTTACACACAAACACCCAACAATCTCTTGTTCTCGTCTAATTTATGACACCGATATGCACTTCAATCAGGAGTTTTGAGAGGGGCATATGTTCGGCTGCTCCGTCCTAATTGGCACCGTGCTGGTTTATAGCGCCGCTGGTTTTGAATGTTGAATGGGTACAATCGAGCTCACTGCGGCTCATTCATAATAAGGACAAACCAGTTACATACCGGTCCTCCCTCCATTGCACAGGGAGACACTCAGATAAAGATCCAAGCACCTGCACCCACACCTACACCTCCGCTCCCTTTCATCTCTGGCACCAAACACAGGCTTGAAGAAGCATAAACACTGATTCCTAATCACCACACTCCTCCCAGCCCACTCCTCCGCCTCGCAGATCCCTTTAGCACACACACACACACACACACACACACACACACACACACACACACACACACACACACACACACACACACACACACAAGCCCCAGTCCACCACAGAGACTTCCAGACAAGGCTCTGATGAGCAAGTGAAGTGAGCACCACACCTCTTCTAAGAGAAACTTATTTTTCCTTGTTTTTCTGAAAACTCTTGGGGTCATAGGGAAGAGAAAAGTTCTCGCTTTTTATTGTTTTCGAAGAATTTCTACATTTGCAAAGTGGGATTTGGGCCAGAGGCATTGATGGTTTCAATCTTTCATGTATCCTCTGCTGACAGAAACTGAACTGACAGGAAGGCAACAAGGGAGCAATCAATCACCTTTTTGTTCAACGTACTTTTTGCCCACATTTATGTCTGTTAATTTGTTAACAAGACATAATGTACTGCAAAAAAATCATCTTTATTCTTTAGTGGTTATCTAACTGATGGAGGATAAACCCAAACAAGAGAACAGCAACAGAAAGCTGATAAATTCCAATTATCTTTCCATATAGCAAGGCTCATTAACTAAGGATGTGTTTGCTTACAGCTTAGCCTAAATACCTCAAGTATAGATGCATGTTGTTTTTTTCCTTTTTATATTCTCTCTCTCTCACACACACACACACACACACATACGTGCACACACTTCGGAAAAGCCTTTAATATACTTGCCAACCATAGGCCCAGGGTAAGATTCCCACAAACTCCTCGAGGGCAATGTGTATCCACAACAGTGTCTTTCCCTCAGACATGTGGCATGGGTAAACAACATGGTTAAGCCTAAAACAATGTGCGTCCCTGATGACTGCAATTATTTATGAAATCAAACACAATTCAGCTCTCTGCCAAGTGGGACAGCTCTCCAGATCACTCAACACATTTCCACTCGTTACTGTGCATAATGGTCTGAGTGTTATGTTATCTCGTTACAGGAAGGACAATATCGCCGTTGCCCTGACCACCATTTTGCCCGAAAAGATAATAATTTATGCCCTAATCCTTCACTGGGGTTTAAACCTGAACTAAGCTCAAGGCTATTCTTGAGCGCTCTGATAGCTAGCTGACGTATGCTGGGGCAATGGCTAAATTATTCAACCTAGGGTATTATTGCTCCTGAACTGAGCAACACAGCTCAGAGTGAGAAATGCCAGTGTCACAACAGTATGTACGCTCTTGGGGCGTTAGCCTGCAGTCAGCAGCTGCCACAGATGGTATGCTCACTTTGTCATCCACTTTCTCAACACTGCTTGTGAAGAGCAATTAACAGATACTGAAGATCGTCACAGACACGCTCATTTCATTTTCAAAAAAGAAAATCACAGAGATGGCCCGGAGGACAGCTCGTTCATCACTCTTGAACTCTCTGGACTTTAAAGAGAACGGCTTCTTCTCCGGACTTTAATCAAACAGTCGGCGCTTTAACGCAGCCAGTCAGACACGGGCGCCACACAGGTGCTGACAAGCTTGTGTCACTGAGGCACGTTCTTCCTTGTAAGGTCAATGACCTGATGAGTGTGTTTCTCTCTTAAGCTGTATGATCTGAGAGGGTGTTTGCTCCCCTTTACCTCGACGTACAACAGAGAGTACAGGCTGTTTCACTTGTCAATAAGCACCTCAACTCAAATGATACTGAGGTCAACTGTGATAGTGTGAATTTACTCAATTAACGAGAATCATCAGTAATGGTTTACCCATTATTGCTATTGTCAAATAATTTGTAAATGTTAACAAATTCACAAAATCAAACAAATTCAATTCAAACAAATTCACAAGGATTTATTTTCTTTAATATTGGAGCATGGTAAAATTGTATTATTTATATTAGCCTTATTATGATATGTCATACTTATTTTTTAATAATGGGTATTTAAACAGATACCACAAGAAAAAATATTTATAAAAAATAATGTTAATATTCTTAATCATTGAATTAAAGGTTGATCAAAGGAGGAAAGAGAACGTCATGCAGGACATCATCCTCTATACATTAAATCCTGTGGATCAATGCAGTAAAAAGATTCCCCATATTGTAAAGCATTTCCAGGGAGAGATTCGAACCCCATAAATCACAAGCAGAAGATAAATATGGGAGGGCGACTAAATTAAATGGTACTTAGCCTTGTGAAGTGCACTGTAATAGATCTAAGGAGGAGGTTCAGAGAAACAAGGAGCTGCGTGTCCTCCCTTCTTCAGCCAGGGGTTGTAACCCTCAATGATCTCCCTTAACACAGAGGAAAGCAGAGATCATAACAAGACCTACTGCAAATGAATCTCATTAGCTGCTTATATACTTACTATCCCATCCATTTCATATTACCTGGCCCTCCTTGGGAATATAGGAAGAGGGCTTTGTCTGGTTTGTCCCCAAGCTCTTGTCAAAATCTTCTTAATTATGATTAATTACATACCAGTAAAGATTGTTCCTACCAAGTATACAAATAGTAGAACACACTCACTAAACACTGCGTTAGTCACTAATTATGTGCATGTTTTGCTACAAAATAAAACGCCTGCTGAGAACGTATTGCTTGCCACGAGAAGAACAATGTTTTTCCTATTTTTACAATGAGTTGAAAAACATATCCATTTCTTAGCAAAGTGTGCCCTAGCTTGAGGCTCCTCTGCATATTGGAGGTTTTCCCTCTGTGGGCTCAATTGTTATGGATGCTGTTTATGGTGGTGCTATGACAAGTGTGAAGGGCAGGCATGGTGAAAGATGTATCGCTCGCTTATCTGCTCAGTGTCTGAATATGTTATAGGATTGTAAATGACCCTGTATCATGACAGACTCTCACAACAAGCAAAACCCCCTTTTCCATTTCATTCTCTATGCTAACTTTGTGAAACAAAGTGACAAATAGTGCTTGGTAGCGTAATGTCTGTAAATTCAATGAATTTGTGTGTGTGTGTGTGTGTGTGTGTGTGTGTGTGTGTGTGTGTGTGTGTGTGTGTGTGTGTCTGTCTGTCTGTATGGTGGGGGGGCTTATAAAACACTTCTTACGAGATCAAATTATTTTTTGTTGTGCCAAAATTCCTACTCATGATAGAAGTTTTTCATAAGTTTGCAGAAAGTAGTCTAACAAAAACAGCTAGTTGTGAGTAATGTAGCAGGAATGAGTGACACGAGGCACACTAATGATAAGGTTTATAAGTTTTGATAGTTTTTACAGCCTTATCATAGAGCTGAGGCACATCACTGAAATGTGCTCTTGAGCTGCACAGAGAACAATGTGCCTTTGAGACAGTCACTGCACTGAAGCAGCCTCGTCCTTCCGCCTCCTGCTGCATATGCTTTATAGCCGACAATAAACCATTTTAGTGCAAAATAAATTGGGATCGTATTGAAATGCTGGCGCTATATATGTCATCGAAGACATACAGTTATTTTTTAGCAAAGCTGGAGCATAGTTTATCATCATCTGAGTGGCACGACTGGGTCTGTTCTACATCATTGGCTTCTCTTGCTTAGTTAGATTGTGAAGGTCAGAGTTCTCAAGCCTTTTATGGCTGTTTAACTTTGGAGAATTATCACACAGGCAGGACTTGGTTGATTTATGCTGCACAGCCCATCCTCAGCACAGTCTGATATCCATGTATGCGGCCCAAAACCATTGTCTTTCACAATGAAAAATCACACTTAAATGAAAATACCACAAATTGAAATTATCACATATATTATTCCTGTGGTCTAAGATAGTTAATCGATGTGTGTGAACATGATCAACCCTCTCTCAAAGCGAGAAACCATAGAACTGACAACTGAGCCCCTAATTTGTAATGTTATAAAGAAATTTCCTCAACAGACAAATAGTGGGAGATTGGCTTTGTCGACATATTGAATGTTGCTTATTTTACAGTAGTACTGGCTGAATCATACAATTAATTGAAATCTTCTGCTAAGCACCAAGCACAGCAGAGTCAATGTTTTCCAATATATTCTTAATACGGTTGTCTTGATTCTGTCTCAGGAATATCTGTGGATATTTCCTTATTCAAAATTGAGGTTAACAGGGGAGGAAGGAAAAATACATTTGAACACTGAAATTCACTTGTTCTATTCTTTAACTGTTTTGTTGAGCTTTAAAACTTTGGAAAATGAAGTTAACTGAAAATGCAGCATGCTATCAGCAAATTTCCATAAGAAAGAATTGAGAAGTTTTCCTGCTGAAAGCTTGAGGGGAGACCCCCTCTCCCTCTGAAACGGCAAGGTGACATTTTCTTTCCAATTGTTAATTGATGTTCTGCTGATTAAAGCACATTTTATGCTGAGGACCAGGGGGGCTCTATTTCTGTAAGCTATCAGTTCGCAGGCACGGATTGCAGCAGAGTTACAAGGCCAGCCTGATCCTCATGTGTTTTGTATTGCATCAGAGATCGAGTTTCTTCTCGAAAAACTGCAGATAAAAAAGTTTGAATATCATAGTTTGGGGACAGAGAAGCAAAATGGTCTACTTCAAAAAAACACATTGTGCTGTTTGAAAGTGTGTTATAATATCCATTTCACAAAAGCATTAAATGCAGTTTTGGCACACAAATAGATTAAATGAGTTTACGATTACTGTTAATATTATTGATTAACTGTACATACATATATACTACAGCAGATGTAAAAGGGTCAATGTGGATGATCCCAGTTCTTATAAACAGCTCATGTAATGAATCATTACACAATATTTGTTTGAGCGATGCAGAATAATAACACCAATCTGCAGCATAACTTATTCATGGAAAAGCACAATTGATAAAATGCCAGGAAGAACTAATCTTTTAAAGCACCTCTTACAAAACCTCTTTGTCAGAATAATCAACACCATCTGCATAATTTACATTACTTACTCAGATGCCATGTACAGCCTGAGCTTAAAGTAAAGAAGTTTGTTTTCTCATGTTTGTGCCTATTAGCCACAAATTAATTAATCTACCCTGCAAAACCCAATTAAGCCACAAGCTATACTAATACATAGCCTTATTTCCCAGAATGCAGAGGAAGTACCGCGGAAGCACTATTATTTTCACAAACATAATCACATTTTGTTGCAATAGTTGCACCAACAAAAATGCCTGGGTTTATGCTATAATGTGTTCAGAAACCATCTCAACTGCTTGGGTTGCTCCTGGAGGACTCAACCCTGAGCAGGGAGATACTCAGTTCAGACAGGCTTATTATTTCCTGCCACTAGGGGGAGATGTGGTCCTCACAGGTCTCACTATAGAGAGCAGTATGAACCCTCATACGCAACTATAAACTAATGATGGAGCAGCTCAGTGGATGCTTATGAATAGCCTAGCATTATGTTGACTTGCATTACCTCAATCAAATTATTAATAAATGTTCTTACTCAGTTTTTTTCCGTAAATAATGAGAAATCCCAAGTACCAATCATGCAATTACCAACGTCTCAAACTTGAGTGTTTTCATTCAACTCTAGTTCCTTTCCTTTCAGATTCCTCTATCCATCAATGATGTGAAAAACTTCAGCTCCTCCATTTAAGATTGTTTGTTTTGTTGTTTGTCAACACAACGGAAGAGATGTGCTTTTCTAAAGCCCAATGTTAAAGAGGCACCCCAAAGAAGAATACACACAGCGTTGCCATGGAGCCTATTGATGTGCAAATGTTTTCATTTAAATATTTTTAAGAGGATCAGCTCAGATTACGCCAAAGTTTGACAGAGATAATTCGGTGGCTTGTGTAGCAGCTTTGTTTGTGAAGACCATCATTCAAGGCACGTCAGACCACCTCAACAAGCCACATAGCCTATATAATTAAGTTTACTTTGAGAAATAGGCCAAAGCTAGTACCTTTACTTACTCTATGCTCTGACTATCATGTTGGGGGAATGGTTATGCAGTCCTGTGAAGCCTGATGGGGGTTAATAATAAAGGCTATCACAATAAAAGCTATCTTGTTAAAAGAAAAGAAAAACACTGAGGCATTTAGTTAACTTGCACTCTTGTTCCATCTAATAACTCTTACTTCAGAGGAAATAGGACATTTTGCACGTCCTGGTATAGTAGCATCCAGCGGATATATTTGCTCTTTTTCTTGCATTATAGATAAATGCACCATGGAGACCCCCCAGTATTTGGGACAAGAGAGAAGAGCTTAAATATTTATGCCTAAGCCTCCGGAGGCCCACTATTAGCTGTAAAATGTTTTACTTTCTGGGGCTGTCACTCTGCTCTGGCTCCCATTAACAACAGGGCTGACAGGGACCTCTGGGTCAAACATTTTGAGGCGACAAAAGGCCCAGATGAAATCACTCAGTGAGACCCAAATTACTTCTGTGTCATTGCTGAACAATATTTTCTCCCCAAAGCATTCCTCCTTCTGTTAACGCCATGACCCTTTCCACTGCATATGGAAAGGATTGTTTGTCTACAACACTGGGGGATGGAGATGAGGAGAAGTTCATGGACAATGTTCCTAGCAATGTTAGCCTCCACAAGCACGGAGGCTCCCCTCCCCCTGTTTTGTTGTGCTTTGTGAATAAAGTTGATAAAAACAGGTTGTAAATGGAGATGGGCAGTTGGAAATGAACATGTTGGGGTGGAGCACTGAAGCGGGAAATCCAAATATACAAGACCTCAAAGAAAACTGGCAAAAGCAAGAGAGAGGCACTGGGACATTGTTTATGTATGGTTGAAGTGAGAAAATAGTCCAATTCATTTCTGAAATATGTTGAGGTTGTTGCCTTACTGAATTATTTTTTATGGCCAGGAATAAATAACTTTACTTTATATTATTTTTACTTAATTTTTGAATATATAAATTTTCCACTCTTTCTGAAGTGAATCACATGAAATCAATACTACCTCTACTGCTGGCATTAATGACAACATACTGTATCATGGAATTTGTCAATAACCACTTTATAAAATTATTTGTAAAATTGTAAAATTACATGTGTGCTGTGCTGAAAATAAATAGAAAAAAATGAGAGCAGAGAGAATATAATCAATGTTTGACTTGTCTCTGTGTCTTATGAACTTCACTATTGACATGATCCAATAAAGTAAACTTTGGGTTGTTTGGAAATCCTTTGAGACGTACCAACACAGACGTGGATTCCGTCCTCAAAGAAAGATTGACAGTTGGGGCTAGCTTTGGAAAGCTATAGAGTAATGTTAAGAGTGACACAATTGGATGAGCTGCAAACAGTCTCAGAAAGGCCTCTAAAGGAATGAACAGGCAGGGAAGCTTCAAATCCCCTCTCAACCCTAAGTGGGTGGTCCTTTCACTGTGGGTAACTGTGCAGTCGTCAGGCATTCGCACGGAGGTTTTGAGGACTGGCTCTCCAGACGCAACATTCACCAACCCGGGCCATACATCCACAGAATTAGATTCATGCTACACTGACTTTATTTAAGCTAAGAGTCCTGGCAGTGGCAGCATTAAATGACAGCCAGCTCTCGGGCCTTTTCTCTGGATTAAAGGATGATTCAGGAGAGGAAGGCAGAATGGCTTAAGAAAGAATTCATTCAGGGAGAAAAAGAAGTCCATAGTTTATCTGAGAAAAGTAACTGAGACCTGTGGAGGTTGTGTCTTGAACATGTGTGAAGATTGACAGAGAAATGTGTTTCCTCATACTGTATAGAAAACAGCTCACACAGATTTTATAATAGAAGAAAATCTACGATAAGCAGAATTAAAACCTTCAGTCTGCTGGAACTTCGGTATCCTGACAGTTTGCAATGAGAAAATGTGTGATCTTTGATTATAACTCATGTCATACAGTACACCTGTCCCTTGGTCCAACCGTAGGCCTACTGCTCTGTTGTATTTCATTTGCAAAAGATTTAAGACAGTTATTTGTTGTTGGCACTACCCACAATCACTCAAAATCACTCAAAAAAGTGCCCAAATATTAAAAATGGTGATGGCAATGGTGATACAACAGCATCCCCATCATCATGTTTGGTGGGTAAGAATAGTTTCAGGACCACTTTCACCCTAAGAGCCTATAATTTGACTTCTGCAGGTTTAGCAGAGTCCTTCAGTAGTGCCACCCAGGCCTGGGAATGAAAAGCAGCCGGCCTACCAGCCAAGCACATGAGAAGTGTTTAAGTTGGGCCCCACAAGTCATACATTTCAATGATTTCAAAGAGACCTCCAATTAAAAGCTACAAACATGTCTTTGGAATGCAAACTAACACAATTAAAAGTGCTTCATGAGTGTATTAGAGGAATAAGTTGTGAATTAGCACTTTGAATACACAAGGCTCTGTTTTTATTCCCAAACCCTTTCACTCATTCAAGAAGCAGAGGGAAAGGGGTCTTTTTGAAGTCAGCCGGTTCTCTTTCTCTTTTTTTCTCTAAGCAAAAGAAGATTGAGTCAGCCTAATCTGCTCCTTGTACATTTGAATGTCTTCTGCAAAGAGCTCATCCTGGCCGCTTGATAAAGGCCCAGGTGCAGAGACAGTGGCCGTGCCTAACTTCGTCTCTGTGGGGGCTGTAAATCATGGGGGGAAGCCCACCCTTTGAAGATTCAGGCTTGCTTTCCCAACTGATTTGTGGCCACCAGGGCAAGCCCTTTCCAGCCCTGCACATCAGTCTAGCCAACCAGAGAGGGTGACAGAAAGAGGTAGACCCATAGCTTGGTTATATGGTCAAGGGCCCTCAATCAAGCTGCACAACGCACACTCTATGCAATAAGAATCAGGGCTAGCAATTGTCAAAGGTCAAGTGGAAGTAGACTTGGACGATATCATGGGGATTTAGTCACAGTTAGAAAATCATGGGTCATCTTCCTCTGATGAGAAACATCAATAATGACTATTTATGAAACTTCAAAAATAAGTGTCGATATTTGACGCTCTGCCATCGACAACAGCAGGATTTGGAGATGACTCCTTCCTCCTTGTCACGCCAGCCTTTTCCACAGTCTTCTACTTAACTGTTTAAGATTTATGTATCTGACAAAGCTGTGAATCAAGTATGACCCTTACACTGTACATACGTCTGCTTCACACGTACTTACTTGAGATGCTTAATATGTGCATTGGAAATAAGGCTTGTAATTCATTCACTGCTGCAGGGCTTGAAAATGTCAATCAATCAGGCCATGTTCTCAGGATGTCAACTAAGCAGTATATTAAATGTGTAAAGAAAACAGAATTATACATTCCCAAAATGATTTTTTTTAATCAGGATATTAACACACTTTATAATATATAACACATTTTCAGACACCGCCTTGATTCTTAAAGAGATTTTTACTTGTGGTCACATTTCTGATCCATTCTTCTGACTTTGGCCCACACAACGAGGCCAACGCCAGCAACAACCCCCCTACACACACAAACACACACACGCACACAAACACACACATACATAAACACACACTAACTCTGCCCCTGCTTTTCATTTGTCCACTACAGTGCCATCTAATGATGCCAAAGAAAAGAAATTAGCGGACCATTGCACGCTCCCTTTGACAGAGTCATTAAGGTGGCCGGTGAAGGGCTGAGTGGAGCCCTGTGAAGCTCACTGTGACACACAGGACTTGCATTCCTCTGTTTGTTATTTAGATCCTTATTTACACTTGTTGTCAAAGACTGGCTGGAAGCACAGCAGTGGCTTCCTCCATGGGTTGGATAACAATGAGCTGTAGGGAACAGCCTGGCGAGGCATTTAGCCCAGCCCTGCCCAGTCTAGGGAGAAGGGGAGAGGGAACTTTACTGCCAGTGAATCAGAGCGTTTCCCAGCTCTCCTCTCCTGCTGAGCTCTGTCCGCCTGCCCCTTTCCCTATACCATGGAGACCATACACCTGTCTGGAAAGTGGGTGAAACTGGGATCAAATGTGATCTCATTTCTGAAACGGTGGTGAAAGTGCTCTCATAGTCCAGCATCTTCAAGGGTTTCCCTGGAAATGATCACATAATTGAAGATATGGTGAAATAAAGTATAGTCAGTCAACTTTCAGAACAAATAATTACGAGTAGATTATCTGCTCTACTTAACAGATCTCAGAAAATATGGATGCGGCAAGCAAATGTTCTTCGTTTGTGGTTCTTTAAGTGCTCCGCCATCTCTTTCATAATATTTCATCATTCTGTGCATTTGCTAATGAATTTAATGACCTAAAAAAATTCAAACTGAGAAGAACTTTTTCAACGCTTCATCACAAAAATGTTTGTCGTACAACCTGGGCCTATGTGTTGCAGGTGATTTCTGACCTTGGGATAGTATAAACATCACTGCACTGCACACTTTAAGTTGAAGTAAAATCTACATTTTCCATAATGGCAAGATATTATGTGGCAGGTTTTGCATGTTGCTTTTATCTTTCATTTCCAGTAAAACTAATCAGTGGGAGATGAAATAATTATAGCTAGAGGAACCAGAGAACCTTGAGTCTTTGTTAAACAATAGCATATTACATCATTCATAAAGAATGCCATTTCCCATGAGTATCGCTTCTTCTCATCATCTATTGCAATTATACAACATTTGGATTAATCAAGTGCACAATTTATGATCAAAGTACACAAATTCACAATTTAAAATGTGTGTTGCACGCCCACTGCAACCTTTTTGTTTAGTGACTTCCTGAGAAGACAAGCAGTGTGTTCCAAGGTATCAGCAGCTGTGTGCTGCGTGCCTCTGATCCGGGCAGCTATTGACTTCCTGAGATTTGAATTAATTACTTGCTTCACAAGAGAAACTGGATTGCAGTGGAACCCCCTAAGAAGTCCACTCATTCTTAGGAAACTGCCCCATGGACTTGCAGATGGTTTCACTGAGATGTGCTTTCCCATAGAGAACAATTACACAGGGGATTGTGGTGCTGGCATAAACCTGGAGCACACAGTCTCCATTCTGAACATTTCAAAACAGCCATAGGGGAGGTTTGTGACTTAACATAAATTAGACCACCAGGGAATGGGGAGATCTGAAGTGGCGGAAGGGCAATATTGCAGATACATGCACTGTGTGGAGAGCTTCTACACCAAGAAGAAATAGAGAACAACATCATACTGTGACACCTTGGCTTGGATAATGGGACCTTTTGACAATGCTTGATAAAGTTGATCACTGCATAAAGTTGATCACCTTATCCTCACCTTTGATAGATAGGCTGGTTTTATAGTAACTTCTTCTGGATCCTCCTCTTGGATCCAAGCAGGGAAATATAGATCAGAGTAATTAATGTAGAAACAATTACAATTGATACTTTTGGGGCCTGTGTAATCTGAAAGGGATTAAATCGGCGCTGTGCTCGTATTCTGTTTGTTTTCGATTGGCTGAGACCTTGTGTTCGGGCTAAGTCTTGTGAGTGCCAGCAGCCCTGTATCCCAGTGAAGAGTACACTTCAGCTGTGATCAAGTATCCAGGAACGCAGAGGTTACCAGTGGCTGCTAATTAACCCCACATTGTGTTCACTAACAAAGAAACAAAGGAACAAAGTGGAATTTCAATGCAGGAGATTATCACAATCACAATGAGCACAGTGCTGGATCATACACTTAATGGGGATTTTCACACTGGCCATGACAACATGAGATTACATCAAAGACAGATGAAGTTACATTAACAAAACAATGTAGCCTTGTTATGCAATAACAAGCAGCCATCTGGGCCTCGCAGACTCCCGGGATAGGAAAAGGTTCCAAGTGTGCAGCATAAATTGGCAAGACGTGAACGCCTTCCTCAGCAACTTCTGCAACATGGTATTTGATTGTGGGATTTTTATTGCAGCTTTGTTCTGTTGGAAAGGAGGTAGCATCCTTCCTCAAACACACCAAGACAAAGAGGAAACGGGCTATGTGTTCTTAGCTGGTCATTGTGGCCTCTGTTTCTATCCCACTGGCTGAACAGCAATTACCGCTGACTTCCTATCCAGCACGGAGCCCAGGCTCACTGAGGGTGCCCTGACCCTGCAGTATCCAGAGGGGAGAGACAGAAGCTGTCAAAACTCACACCTCTCCCTGGTCCCTTGGGGAGCGCTTCTCCAGCTGCTGCCCCACGGGGCCCGCTGCACACTCCCGCTAATCAGCTCCATGTCATCTCTGGAAGGAACTGGCCCCCAGCGGACGGAGGACCCCTTCTCACCTCTGCTACCTAGTGCACCTTTGAAGTCCTGCGCAAGTGTTAGTTTATGATTGTAGAGGGTACGATAAGATCCCAACGAAAGGTGATAAATTAGCTTGTCGTTCCACATTTAAAAGGGGAAATAGCAGGCTGCTAAAACCCACAGAATATGTTATAGTTCTAACACCTAACAGCTAAAGCACTTGAGAACAAAAAACATTGTAGTGTTAAATCTGTTAAGTACCTTCATTAAAGAGGCTTGTTTGTATGAGCGGCTGATTTGGCTTCCCACACTGAAATTCTGCATTTGGTCAAACTCCCACTGCAGCACTTCTTTGAACACAATATTGAAACATAATTATAGGTACCCAATACCCTGCAAGTGCAACAGATTGCTGTATTTTAAATGAGGAATAGCCCATTAGTTGTGACTAGACAAGCTGGGACAGAGCAGAGGCTTTTGGTTCTCACACACCCTTCATAGGCATGCCAGATTAGACAGAAAAATAAATATATTCATCAGCAATTTAGACATTATTGTACACAATCAGTATAGTCCACTTAAATGTATCTAACTTCAGTTGTGCAATTTGCTAAAGCCACCTTCAAAATGAAATTAAAAAGACGTATTATGTTTTTTAGGCAAATGTAAGGAATATGTCATGTGATTGGTGGAGTGTGTTTGGAGGTGGAGGCTGACAGGGCTGGTGCCTGAGGTTTGATGGATGGAAGTACAGCCAAGACTCGAGCTGTCTCAACCCTGTCTCAACCCGCCCAACACCGCACAAACTTAGGAGCCAACAATAAGAGACATTATGTTCTCTGACTCTACATTCTATCGTTGTTGTTTTTTAATTGAACCTGTAAAAAAATGTGTTTTCACTGCACACTGAAACTGGTGACCTACTAAAAGAATACCCGCCATTAAATTTACGGCTAATGTTTTACTGAATGATCTATAGACTAAACCTCCATGAGATCAATATATATAGTTGCCAACACATAATCTCTTTGATTATGACATTTTAAGCTGTAAAGATTTTGTAGTTTTTGTTGCAAAGTCAGAGCAGGAGTCCCTCCTTAGCACCATAACTAACACCCTGTGACAATAAGCATCCTTATCTTGAATCAGTTATCACCCCATTTATCAGAGCCATTCGGTCTATTCTAAGACAACACCCTCTAGGAAATGTTGAATTTTATGAGCTCAATAATGCACTTGGTAGCACAATTTGAATTGAATCGAAAAGGCCAATTTTCACTCATTTCGTGAGGATTTGGAATATATGCTAGGGAACTTTGGATTGGTGGCAGAAGTTTCACCCAAATCTAATGAAGAGAATCTACGGCATACCATAACATCCACGTAGCCACTATCTGCTGCTTCTCAGTGGAATTTTGCTGCTGCCACCCGCTGACATAATTTGTTTCACAGTCACCACCCAGCAGCATGAATCAGATGTTGACACTCTAATTTCATGCACACATGGGTGTTTGGCTGAGCCGGCCTTGTATGCTTCTGCATTCCCCTGCTACTCCAGCTGCCCACTATACCTGCCCTTTGCCCTTAGCCACAGCCACGTGATGCATTTAGCCCGTGATCCGCGTATATGACTGATGACTTTACCATAATATGATACTGACACCGTGCACTATGAGGACAGGAGTTTTTCAATTAACTTTCACTTCTGTAACTGGAGAAAGCGGATCCAGTCAAGTCTAAGACTATAAGTTGGTCATTCTGGGGTGTTCTGGGCCCTCAGTGGATCATGGTGCATAGTAGCTAGACTACGCAAAACAATGACAATCCAGACTTCATTTGTGGTTATGTAGCATGTCATCCCCACACTGTCCTCTATATTTCACATCATTATCTTCTGTGTTGTCCAATAAAATGGCAAAGATGATGTGGCAGACTGGGGGGAGGGTGTGGGTGAGGCGCAGGCTGGATGCAGGAGAGAATTAAAAAACAAATTTACAGAATTGTATGAATGTTAAGCATAAAATAAGATTTGTCAAGTGTAGATTGTGTGTAATGTGTCTAGTCTGATTTGAAGTTAAATATTTGGAAACCTAAACTGCATGCCAGATGGTTACAAACTAGCAAGTTATCACCTGGTTTCATTGGGTTATTCTGAGTCATCAGTGGCTCACAGTAACGACATTCAGTAGCTCCTTTCGCAGCAATGAGTAGTCAGCCATGTTGCTCTATTTACCACTAAAATAAATCTGTTTACTATCTGAAATATTGGTTTTACTTTGTCGTTTTATCAAAACCACGGTATTTGCAAGAAAGAGGAAAATATCGCCACTAGCCATGTTTCAAAATGTGAAAGGCTTGTCAAGGATTGACACATTTGCAGAGTATAATGCAAGTTTTGTCTATCATTGATTATTTTGCTGCTTCCAAAAGTCAGTGTTGACAGCCTGCTGGAAAAGAGGAGATACGCTATCTTGTGGTACATGTTCGCTCATGGCCTCATTCTGTCAGCAGAGAAACTATAGTATCCAAGCATACTATTCTCAACAGTACAGACCAACAAGCTAATAGTGAACCTAAGTTAAAAACTCAATAGTGAGGGCAATTCCCAATATCTTTCCCAGCAAACCTGACAGCCTCCATTATAAGTGGGCATAAATCCACAAGATAAACTCATAAACAAATAAGTCATTTGTGTGCAGTGAAAGCCAGATAACATCCGGCGTTTTATGAAACACTTGCTTCCCCTTGACAAATACCCAAACAATAAACACACAGTAAATAACAGCACCCTGTCCATTTCAGTTCTCTACTTGAGGTTAAGTTGAGTTTATTGCGGAGGCCACTGCCTGCATGCATTAAGCAAATCATAAATTATACATGCTAATTACCTT
The DNA here is from genome assembly GCA_034670385.1 of Hoplostethus mediterraneus. Classification (NCBI taxonomy): domain Eukaryota; kingdom Metazoa; phylum Chordata; class Actinopteri; order Trachichthyiformes; family Trachichthyidae; genus Hoplostethus; species Hoplostethus mediterraneus. Next base: position 8,168,378 of record JAXDDW010000003.1, on the reverse strand, counting down.
GGGCTTCCACTTTAATGAATTATTTTAATTAAACTACAACATTGGGGTTTTGCATGTGGTCTATATTTCATCCCCTGCCTAAGATGACCTTCTTCATTGTCTAAGTAGAACATAGTTGAGAGAACAAGGACAACTTGCTAGACTTGGATTACCCAACTGAGTTCATATTAGTGCTAATTAAGAATAACATTCAAGTAACCAGTTCAAAGCCATCTATAGAAAATCTAAATCTGTATTCTCACTGCAAAATAGACGTTTTACTGATAGGCCAAAAATATATTATTAAAGGTAACAATGGTTAAAAGTTTAAGGATATCTTGGGAAAGCTGTAATATTTCAGGAACTGACATGCAAAAGCCTTAAAGACAGAAACGAGTTGTGTCTAAGGTTATTATTCAGAGAAAATAATGTTTTCCAGACTTGTGAGTTCAATATGATGAATGTCAGGTGAGGGTAAAAAGATCTTTTTTTTTCAATGGCAATGGGTTGATATCTGTTTTTAAGGCTTCTCTTGTCTCCTTCCTCAACCACGGACTTATTTTCCTGCCTCCGCCTTGTTTGAAATGTTATAACAGCTGTAACATTATTTTTAATCCCATCTGCTCACTAAGAGGTGTAATTGGTTTGTCCTTTTCTTCGCTTTCTTTCGGGTAAAGCTGAAGGTGTTTATTTGTTTGGATGGGAATTGAATGTCAACGTCACACCTTCAACCATTTATCTGGTCCGACTATACTGATATTAGATAAAATACCTCTGCAGTTCATCGTTTTAGACTTTTTTTCTGATATTACCAATGTGTTAAAATGTAGGATGACTGGATGTTGCTTTTAAAGAGGAAGGCGCTGAAATGAAAACTTCCAGTTAAATAGTTTCACATTAGTTTGATCACACCCTCTACGTGAATTTACACTGAATGCATTCTTGTTCACAAAATATTTCAGCCCTGTGAAGCCAAAATTATGTAATTTTATCAATACAATGCCTAGACAATACATTAGACAAACTAAATAGTAGCTGTGTGTGCACTTACATTCACTCCAAAAAATAGACAAAATGCACAAATATCTATATATTCTCACTTCTCACTTATTCGCACATTGTGAATTCAACATGTTCAATATGGTCTTTCCTCAGCATGTCTATATGAGGAGCGCTGGCTGTCTTTTTTCTTATTCACAGAGATACAGGTATGTTATTCTATTTAAGTGAGTTCATTACCATATAAATGCGCTTATTCAAAAAGCTTCATTGTCTATTAATGTGTTATAATTGTAGTTGTCACGACTATACAGCATAATATCAGCTTTAAAATGGAAGCTTGGAAACTAGCTTTGCAACTTCAATACATTTAATCAGCCAGAGTCAGCATTAATGTTATACATACAAATGCACAAAGTGGAAAAAACTAACACTGTTGTACAAACAGTCCATGGGGGAGGGGTGGATTTAAATTCCAAAAGGGTCTCGGAGCTCGTTTCCTAGTTCCCCAGTCAGCAATGTGTTTGTGAAAAATCAGTCTTTTTGTCTTGCTGAAAAAAAGGCTAAATCTACATTGGTGGCCCAGTCTAAGTTTGCAATTCTTTGCACTTTCAATTCAAGTGAATGAGGGAGAATGAAGTGGCTTGAGACCCTCTATTTGATCTACTCGATTGCATAAAGTGACGGAATTCTAATGTATTTGTTTAATACCCCGAGATAGGCTGTTGCTTTCTATGGGTGAAGCAGATAAAGCGCTTTATTTTCATTCAAGCCTTTCTAAAAGCAAATCAAATAAGTGAATGTTAAAAATGTATTTCGTATTGAGTAGTAGGCTATTTAATTGCAAATGTTGCTCCGTCTATCCTTAGAAACAAATGATGATAAGACTTGCACACAAAGTCGGAAAAAAAATAGAAAAAGAAAACTTAGTGCAGGTCTGCAGTGTTACCTTCACCCATTGCGGGATGGAGCAATTATCAATACGGCAATTTTATTTAATTAGCCTAGGACATTTGTGAAGTTGAAACACATACAACCCTGCTACCATTATGATTACTTTAGACTTAGGCCTACTATAGCTTGCTGTATTTGTTGCTTGTCTAAATGTTTATTGTTGGGCTTAATTGTGTAAAGCCTACAGCTTGATGAATGAGCCCAGTTGTCTGCGCTGTGACCATGGCATGGCAACTCCATGCATCCTAATCGACTGCACGATTCATTTCTCTCCCTAGTGCTTCGGCAGGAGCTCTAATGTCTGCAAAGCGTTTTAACACTCACACTGAATTCATACAGGTCTGAATTTAGGATGGGGGAAAAAAGATTACATTAAAATAATTGTTTTCTAATTGAAAACTGAAGATTGATATCGAATATCACCATGAAGTGATTTCCTTTTAGTTTAACACATTAAGAAATAATTATTATTATTATTTAAAAATAGGCTACATTAAATTGTGGCCTCATATTAGTAAGAAAATCTCCAGAAGCAATGTGATTGTTTACTTCACTTTTAATGAGAAAATATTTTGATGACCATTTTTTCCAATTCATTGCAGACTATTTGCACACTTTTCAAAAGCACGCATGCTTGCAAAAGAAAATACCCAAATAAAAACAAAACAACAACAACAACAATAACAACACAAATTTAGAATGCATGCTTTACCTAAACAGAAAAGTACAGATTTACAGCATCTGATACACATGGTCACCACAGCTTTTTAAATTAAATGCTTCACAGAACATTTTTCTGGAAAATAGATATCTAAAACATAAAACTAAAAAGTGCATTTTACAACATTTCAGTATCAGTTATTTTCAATATTCACATCTTGCATTTGAGGACGTTCAACAATACTACCTTTCAATTTTGAAAAGATTTCATTATTCTGTTTGCTTTCTTTTTTACAGGGATGGTAAGAACAAATCTAACCCCTATGCCTATTTGGTATACCCTTAACCATCATTCCAGTATTAAAAGCAAACAAAAACACAGAACCATTGCCTCGCAATTTCATTGACATTACAGTGGTCACACAGAAACGGTGCAAAAGTGAGTTCGCTATTCGATAAAACTGAAAATCTGCCATGGGAATTGCAAGCACTTAAAATCATAGCTGGTGATACCAAAAAACAAACTTTCTTCAATCCTTCCAGAAAACTTACATTTTACAATAAACTGAAAAATAGAACTATCAAATAATTTATATTTTGAAGAGCAATACTTCGCTGTGCGATTCTGTGCTGTGACTCCTATGACAGAATTTAAAGCGACACATTCAATACATACACAAATAAATCAACGCAACTTCTCGCCTTGATAGTATTTTTCCGACGACGAGAATATAAACTTTGGGTTTGGTAATGGGCCTGGGACAGCCAACAGTTCATTATTGGAAAAGTTCACTGTATTGTCGGTCAATGGACAGCCACCGACTGCAGTGTCGCGGGGTTCGTCAGAGTCTCGCTTGGGGTGGCAGGGCTGCTTTGGCTCGTCGCTGTCTGTGGGGACGTCGGGCTCAGAGACTGTGGAGAGTTTGATAGAAAAGCGGGGATGTGAGGAGGTAGCGCCGAGAAACCGGACATGGAGGTCGGGGTGGGCTTTATTGGCACAGGGATAGCCGGTAAGGACTGTCCCCCGTGACAGAGAGACTTGATGGGCACGCCATAGGCACTGTAGTCGCTGCCTGCCATGGAAATTGGGGCCGCCGTGTCAATCACGCTGGTGTTGTACATATGGGGCCAGGCTGTAGTCAATTGGTTGTGGAGGGGATACCCGGCAGACATGGACTGCATGGTGGAAAATGCAAGGCTTCCCGGGACCTTGTACTCTCTGGCAATGATGTTCTCGATGGCAAACGGGTGCTTAAAAGTTGATGACTGAGACACTCCAAGGTTGTAACTGGACATTTGTGGAAGGTGTGTGCCGGTGGCCGCCAGTGCGCTGAGTCTTAGTTTGGCTTGCTGTTGAAGGTAATGGGCAGCCTCTGATTGTTTACTCGGGGCCAAATGATCGGATGCCATCAACACTTTGAAACGTTTGCGGCGTCTCAGGAAACTTCCGTTCTCAAACATATCCCCGCAGCTGGGGTGCAGCGCCCAAAAACTGCCCTTACCTGGTTGATCTGGGCGCCGTGGTATTTTGATGAAACAGTCGTTGAAGGAGAGATTGTGCCGCAGAGAGTTTTGCCATCGCTGGGTGTTTTCTCTGTAGTAAGGGAATCTATCCATGATGAACTTGTAAATTTCACTGAGAGGAAGCATCTTCTCTGGGCAGCTCTGGATCGCCATGGCAGTGAGAGAGATGTAGGAGTAAGGTGGTTTCTGGTCGCTGTACGTGTTTCTCCCTGGACGAGGCATCCTCGATATTTTTCAAAAAAGTAAAATTTAGTCTCCCTTGATTTCTTGGCGAAAGCTTGCCACTCGTCATGAACACAACCGCTGAAGGTTGTAAAGCTGGGGCTGTGCTGAAGTATCACCTGCGTAAAATAGCCGGTACAGGTTGAGCGCCTCTGGAGTTTGCAGGCGGTCGGACGGTGCACATTTATGGGATGACGGGCGCTGTAAGTCTTTCTTGCAAAGTAAGTCAGCTTGTCCCGCTAGCAGAGTTGAATAGGCTTCATCTGGCGTCCTTGATAAGAAGAGCTAAGAAGTGGATGCCTCCATGTCCTTCCTCTAACCATCTGATAGTTTTATGTAGTGACATGAGCAGAAAAGACCCCTGTAGAGGCGCTCCATTAATGTGCCACCTCTTTGCTATCACATGACAATTGCCATGGGAGGAGGGGGCTGGGAGAAAGGCATAATCTGGTTTCATTTACACCTATTTACATGGACACCTTGGGCCAATAGAAATCATTTCCATTTGAAGACAGAAAAAGGGGTGAAAAGGCTCAGCAACCGGAATTGAACTGCGATGGCACTCAGTGTGTGAAGGTATGCGCTAACATACTTCTTCAGCGGGCTTTACAGTTGCAATTCACAATTATAAATGGAATATACAAATGAATGACAGGGAAACGATATGGCACGTTGCAACTTTTTGATATCCTGTAATTGGCTTTTAGCGATAAGTGCTGTTGTTGGAGTCAGTCTGTATTGTATAATCTAAAACATGGATTTATTAAAATATTTCTCTTTGAACAGTGTTGTGTGTAATGAGTATAGTTTTGTTAAAGGTTTATGCGCCATGCGTAAAATGTTAAGTATCACTTATATCTCATTTAGCTGATCGGTAAATCTTTTTAATGTGATGTGGATTATAAGGTAGTAGGTCTAGTTTGTTTTACTGGTAGAATTGCGTTTTCCTGTATTTAAAATAAATAATAATATTGTTTACGAAATGCAAACGCCAAGCAAAATTATTTGCCATGAGCGAGTTCGTTGATGAGTCGACTGTTAGTTTTTCTCAGCTAATTTGCCCAGAGCTGAGCAAAGGAAGCAGACAATATAAAAACAGCAACACAATGCAAACAATGCTGTTCAAACTGAAACTTCATGAGGCAATCAAGTCTATTGTGTTTATGTAAAGAAGATTGAAAAGTACTTCAGAAATGCAAATAAACCCTTGAGGATGGTGTGGCGAAAACTGTATAAAATATCCATAAGTCAATTATATGAATGTGAAAACCAAATGGGAAGCCTATTTTGAGCTATGGCTATTCAAGCTTTTGGCCAGGGCCACCTTTCCGCTTGGAGGGTTTGCAATACCAGGGACCACACACACGCACACGCAGATTTGCTCATAATTTATGCTAATTTCCCCCCATAAATCCACAATACACCCCATCACCAGTCTGACGGATTACGAAAAGAATCGCAGTGCGGGAACACCAGGCATTGTCGACTCTGTTCACAGCTATTTTCATCCAGAAACCAAGAGTTAGAGGACAGCGTCTTCCCTGTTGTCAGGAGTTTTTAAGAATCCTTCTCAAAGAAGACCCAGGCCCACATGGAAAAATAATAAAGCTGACTGCTGTGTATTGTAGTAATTATACGGTATGGTACGTGTGGAGCAGGAATAATAATGTGAAATATATCTGCTATAGTTTATTGTTCTGTAGTTTGCACTATAGTAAGGATATTCTAGGCTATATGGGGGGAAAGTCGAGCTTTCCCTCACAACCTAAATGTCAAGCATACAGTTGCGTTCATTTTTATTTATTTTCCTCCTTCCTTTAAACACCTGTCATTTCCTATTTATGTTCAGTTGAAAAGGTTTTGTCCACGAGGAAGTGGCCCAGTCGACCCGTCTCAAGCGCTGTGGATAATGATAACACACGACCAAGTATCAAATATCTTTTGACATTCAACCTATTTATTAAAAAAAACTATATTATTGAGTCTAAAATTCGTTTCACTATTAATATGTCCTTTATGATCCCAAATTATAGCAGCGCATAGACTTTGCCACTCTATAGAATAAATATTGCGATGTGTGTGATTCATATGCAACAAATCATTTTCTACATGTGCGTGAATGCGAGGGGAAAATAACTAAAATAATATATTTCAATTTTCACGAGCGATTCTTAATTATACACCTGATAATGACGAACCACTATCAATTCCATTCGTTCATTTTTTACACTGAGAAGTGGCCCGTTGCTGTCATGCAAATATGTGCCTTGCAAGTTAACCTGCAGGACTCGTATTAACCAACCGAGCCACAGAGGAGCAGTGAGTGTTTCTTTTTTTCCTTTTTTTTTTGCTCACAGACGGTGTTGCTTTTTGAGCTTCAGGGTTATGGGATATCGGTAGGCCCTTTGTCCCTGCCGAATGCACACACTGAAAAATACCACCATGACTCTGAATCTGAATAGGGTTTTTAGCTGCTCCCAAACTCCTGAGTTCAAGCAGCAGTAGATCAAGTCTGTACTATGTTTGGTCATTTGTAGGGACCCGAACAAAGGTTGGGATAAGCCAAATTGCATTGCACTTGTGAACCGTGCCTCAGTCTTGAAGTATCCTTTATAGCTTAGGGGGGGGGGGGGCAAGAACAATTTTGTGTGAGCCTAAAAAAAAAAGAAGTGAAAACAAAGGGCACTTTCTGAAACATCTTAAAGTAGAGTAGTGAGGCGTGACATTCCCAGGGTGACGACACACAAAAGCTGAGGTCATGGGGATGAAAAAGAGAATCAAACAGCCACTTTCACACGTCTGCCCTCCACTGCTGCCCCCCCAAACACAATAGGAAACAAATGTTGTTAAAAGAGGATCGATGCCATTCATCCTAAAGCAGCGAATGATAGCCAAACAATATTGTCACACTGAATCAAGTTGAGATATGCTGCCACCCAGACCCACGGAGAGAAAAAAAACGTCTGCTATTCAGGGAACGATTAAGAGAAATTTAAAGTCGACTGTGATGCTTATTACAGACACGGAGAATTGCATTCAAGGCATGAAGTTACTATAGTTTGAAAACCAATACCAATTAATCCAGAAATTAATTTTGACGTTGTCCATAAGGTATATAATCCTAACAATTATGATGATCACAATATGTATTTAAGACTAAACTTTAAGGAAATTAGGGAATGTAGGTTTACAAACTTTTTGGACTGTTAACTATTTAGTCAATTTGGCTTAATTTTCATGGTGATTTCAAGCTCGCATGAAGCCAAATCCTCAGCTGTCAAGTGCGCATCACTTCGAGGTGTTCTTTATTAACTTTAACTTTTTAAAATCCCACAGTGCACTCAGGTTGCTGACTGTATCTCGCGCACGAAGCCCTAACTCCAGGCAATGTGGATTTACCAAAGAACCAATGAATAAACAAATTGCAATTGCTAGAGGTGTAAATGGCCTTCTCAATGCAAACATTTGTAATCCCATGTAATTCAGAAAGAATAAACGAACTGCGAGGGTATATGGCATTTTTCCATTTCACTTATTTCACGCGGGTTCCATTTCAACATGCATGATTATCACAAGGAGGCCTGTAGATTTAAAAGGACTTGCGACCACAAGCTCCGTATAAGAGATACAGAGAAAGGCAGGTAACCCGTAGTTCGCTGTCTGCCGTGTACTGTAATTCTCCAACCAATAGGCCCGCGCTTCTAATTAAGTCCGTGGTGATTTCAGCCCCGAGAGATATTTTACGGTGCAATTAAGGACGCGCTGATGATAAGTATGAATATTCAGTAGAATGACAATTAATTAGCAGACAGAGGGCTCTCACAAGAACCTTCTCAATGATGGGCAATTTTAGACTGTGAGGGGATATTCACACTACTTAAAGGCCATCTTCACACGCCGCCCTCTTGAATATGAATTATTGACCACAAAAGGAAATCAGAAGGCTGCTACATGAAAGCGTATTCTCTCCGATGCTCACGCGGGTCTCAATTTGGATTCAGATAGGTGCAAGCATAAATCAGAAAATAATCCAAAAAATGTCCCATATAATAACAATAATAATAATAATAATAATAATAATAATAATAATATGTTTTTATGGATGTTGTCAAGGAGCGGGGTTGCTGGCCACGCAGCCTCCTCATTAGTTGTCTCTGGATGACATCAGAGGGAGTACCTGGAAGAAGACCTCAGGGCATTCAGAACATATGCTCGGATTATGCTTAATGGTCTAATTACATAAATTAGGCATTCATTATACGGCACATCATCTGTAACAGATATCTCAATTGTACATAGGCGGGGACATCTAATTCAATTTGTCTGTGAATATTTTCGTCCAATTACAATTGAAAGACGGGAGAAAGGGAAGACAAAAAAAATGAAATAAAGACATAAGACATAAATAAAGTCCTCACAACCGATTCGTGCATTTAGACAGCACACGTTCTGTCCCACGCTGATCACAGACCAGTTTTTACCACCTGGTTATGTTTCCCACAAAATATTCACCACACACAAAAATGAGAGGTAGTTTCCCTCTGCGGCCATCAGATGGGGACAGGCTCTGAAGTCTGAACCGACAGTCTTCTCTGTTATTCTGCTATATTACAGTGGATTATTCTGCTGTATGTTATCAATTATGCCACATGTAAACCATGTGCATTTGATTTTGACTGACCGTGATGCTACTAAGAATTCATTTAAGATCTCCTTTTTAAGTTATGTGTCCTGTCACTAATCATGATGAAGTAAATCTGAATTTATTTTTTTGTATTTATTTTTTTTCTTATGAAATTTTATGGGTAGTATTCATTGGTATTGCAATCAATCAATCAATTTTACAAATATTTTACAAGCATTACTTATCATAATAGGTTAAATGCATCAGAGCAAGATATTGTTTGATAGGGGCTTAATGTGGTAATTTGGGAGAAATTATTCTATCTATCTATCTATCTATCTATCTATCTATCTATCTATCTGTGTGTGCATGTGCATGTGCATGCATGTATGTGTGTGTGCATGTGTCTGTCTGTCTGTTATAGGGATGGGTTTTTTAGAAGAGGGAGGAGGAGGAGTTGGGGGGATTCCCAGTTCATTGACTCCATATGGTGAGAAACAGCAGGACTGATGAGTGTACTACCTGAGGTCCATGTTTGTGCTGCCAACTGCAACCAAAACAGAGGCCCCTGACCCCCTGCATAATTCATTACAGACAAGACAGTGCAACGAACACTCATTTCATCATTTAGCTTTGGTGACAGATGACTCCATAACACAACTCATCCTATAAAACTACTATCTTCACACACATGTAAAAAGGAAAGAGTATGCCAACGCAAAAAGAGAAAAATGCAAATGGAAGAAACATGAGAGGAGAAAAGAGAATAGCAATATGAAATAAAGTCCATTTCTACAGCAATATTGAGAAAAAAAGCAGAATTCCTCAATGCTATACCATGTATTATGCTAGACTAGTTTCATATGAACAATAATCATGGAAATTTTTGGTTATATATTGTTGGAAATGAAAGAATAATGCAATATTGAGCAACGTGAGATCATAATATATTAACAACAAACTCAATAGAAGAGTTAACTTTCACTGTGAAGCAGAAAGATAAAAGGCCTATTATGCAAAAAAATGTGTATGAATTAACAGAGTTCAATCATATCCAAAGTGTTACCTTTCACAGAGGATGAGAATGAGATGGCAGGCTTTGAGATGGATAGTCATGGATCTGCACAGCTGCACAATGAGGAAAGGATCAGAGAGTAAAACTAATGCTGGATGGATGGATACTAAGTTTAAGAGAAGTCTAAGAGAGAGGCTTCTCTAAGCTTACAAGCTCACTCCTCTACATAATGTGTTGTCTTGTGTCTAATTTATCAGTGATGTACAAAAAAATCTTGACTACGAGTGAAGAAGCAACACAGACAGTAACCCCCCCCCCCACACACACACACACACACACACACAGACACACAACCAAACCTTACCCTTAACCAAAGCAAAGTGGATCAGTATATTTGGTGACATCATGGCCTCCCAGGGTCAGACTTGTGTGTTTAACCTGCAACCTTCTCCTTTGTCCTTTGTGTTGCTCTTTTTAATGACTTCTTCATAGTGGGAAAAAAAGTTATTGCTTAACACCATCTCAAATGCGTAAGTGTTCTTTTATGCTGTGACCTGTTAAGCCTGTTAGTTGACATTGTTGTTTCTTGGCAACACCACCGATATGCATCTCCTTTGGGGTTAATGCATAAGTAAGACATTTAGGGAAATCCTTTTTTATTATGAGCTTGTGTGGTTGGAAGGCACAGTCCTTTGTGTGGCTCATGCTCATCCAGACCTTGGCAGTGATCAGATCATACTTAACCAACTGGGACCAAATGAGGGGCATTTTGTTCTGTGTTTCATCTAATGCATCAGGGAAATGCCTGGTCTCCAAGGATGGGTAACATATCCAAAGACCAGAACAACACAATACACAAGTGTTTACAACACCCATAAACAAAAACACAAGGCTGATGTTAGCGACAATCAAAGGGGAGGTAGCAAAATAACAGAAGCAGAGTTGGCAAACATGAACCGTGTGGACTCCCAACTGTCATCCAAATTGGATGATTTGAGGATTTTTCTCTTCCTGACCTACATCTCCAAAGAGCCTCTTTTCTTAAAGACAAAAAGGTTTCATCCGTGAGCAGGAACTCGCTTGCTGTTTGCATTCACAATTGCAGTCTTCAACCCTTTTCTTGGTCACTCACAGGCCACTAACACAATGACCAATCCGCTACTGCCACTTCTATTGGTATACTTTAATTGGGGCATGATAAATGCTGTTGTAAGATAACAATTTGCATTGTTAAGCATAAAGGAGTCTCCCAGTAAATCACAAAGCCTTTTAAAGAGCAATACAAATAAGCAACGGTGCATGGTATGGTTTGTGCTGTTCCTTGATGGTTGACCAGCTCAATTTGCCTCCTGCTGAAAGGTAATATGCATGACACATTTCCAGGCACTAATTCATTTGTTTAGTAATAGGGGAGATAACCTGTGCTGAAAACATGGGTGCAGTGAGGAAAACATAAAGGCCCTGTTAATCCACGGCTAATCAAAAGGGCACAGGAAACAACCTTGCAGAAGGATTTTGGCATATTAATTAAGGCGAGACTCAGATATTTGTGTGTCTATAAAAGCATGCTCACAAGGTAGGGCACCGCACCGACTCCACATCATTATTCCACAAGATTGCTGTGACACTGTCAGTGTGAGGATGGAACCCCTGGCAGACAAGGACCTTGGGATGCATGGAGGAAATTATGTATTTGTGTGTCTGAAATCCTGTTGATTAAGGGTTCTTCAAGCAATACTGTGGCTGAAATATGAGAGGATTTATTTTTGAAGGATAGTAGTAATAGAACTGATGAACTGTGATGTTGATTACTATACCCTCAAGGGTCCACACTTGAAAATAATGTTGTTGACTCTGACCTGTTCAGGAGCAACTACTTCAGACGAACCATTTGCATTATAGATGGGAAATACACACAGACTGCATACGCATTAAAAATAATGAAACTGCATTTCTATCAAACAAATCTAATCTAGAGTTGAGGTTGAAGCTATTGTAATGCACTGATGGAAAAGCACAGGTAAGAATCCGATGAAATGTCAAGTACCCCTGGATATCAGGAAAAAATCTTTGTCGGTCACAGCTACTGTAGGCACAGGCCGAGAATTAAAAGCCTTATCAAATAGAGAAATGTGCAATTCCCCTGCCTAAACCAAAGCTATTACAATCCCAAATAATTAACTTTCAACAGGCAGTTGTCTTGACAACTAAGACACAGAAAATCTGCATGTAGTAATAAAGAGAAAAGGCTATCACATTGGTTAGTCTACCCTGTCATATCCCTTTTCTAAGATTTGAAGCAGTTCACCTGGTTGCAGATTTGTGACGATAATGATAAAGTATGTTGTAACTCCGTATTATTGTGTGTACAATGTGTCTACGTTCTCTATGAAAACCTTCCAGGGAAGTTACACTTGGGAAGTTACCTATAATGGTCATCAGTAATTGCTATCAGACCTTGAATGTAGCTCACAGTTCCAAACACAGTAATGACTCATTATCAGGTAGGGATATGATAGGCAACTGAAGTACTTTTGATTTTTACACCAATTTCACTGAGAATATTGGCAAAATGTCAGTGTTTTGGTAACATATCAAGTTTTGTTTAACTTTTAAGTCTTGTACAAACACTTCCTGGGGATATTTGAACAACTTAATACTGAAATTTAACAGCCCTGGCAGGTAGAAAGACGTTGCCTTTTGGTAAGTATTTTCTTGCTTTAATCAAACTGCTGAAAGCCCCACAATCAGTTCTGCCATTTGATCATTACTATGTTTATGTCCTTATATCCCATTGACAGACTTCAACAGGCGTTAAACCAACTCAGGTAATATGGCCTAATAAATGGGACCAATAAAAAGCATTTAATCTTGAGTGTCAACATGATTAATTGTGCACTAAAATCCATGTGAGACCTTCCAGTCATTGGGGCAGCGAAAAGGCATTTTGCATTTCAGCATAACTGGCACCAGGACAAGCAGTTATGTGAGTCTGTCCACGCAATGGTGTGAATCTCAAATTAATAAGTATTCATGTAATTTCTCCTCAGGAATTACTACGCCTCAAATCGGTTGGCGAATTTAATTATTAGCAGCCCTTTTTGTTTCCATGTCCCTCTCATTACTGTCAGGATTGATGCAACGTAAACTTCATTAAAAATTAAAGCGAGAGTCTTAATTACGAGGCTGCACTGACTGAAGTTAGAATTAGCCAACTCAGTGATGTGCAAATGAGAGCATTATTTAAGAAACATGCTGGAAGTAGTTATGCTAATGTGAAGAGTTCACAGTAGCAGACCCTTTCACTTGCAGTTGCATATTCATTAAACACACTATGCAAATTTAATGTAGCGTCTTAGTAATGCCTTGTTAATTTATTCAGATTTATCGAGTACGACTTGTAAAAAGTATCAATTTAATTACCCTATCTCCTTGGAAGGTAGGGGATGTGGCCAAGGTTTTAAACTGTGTAAATCAGGATTAGTGTGGTTTGATGGAGAAAAAAGGAATGAAAGGACACTGCTGTTAATAGCTATGCTTGAAAGACATGTTGATTTACTTAAGACATGATCCAAGTAAAAATCTTCTAAAAATCTTTTAAAGTGCACTCAGCCAGCCAAAAATTAAAGTAAAGATGGGCAAGATATGTACTGTGGATACGCTCTGATGGATGCTTCATACCACTTCCACATTGAAATGTTTCTGCAGGGCCCATAGAGACCAGTAAAAACTATATGATATAGTATCAGCTGCCTTCTTCCTCTAGGTGGGTTAGTTGGTTTGAAGCAGACACAATATGGAGTGAATTTAGGAACTTCACAAGCTGATGTGGGATTTGTGTTTTGAACAACTAGAATTTTATAGCTGCAGGATTTAGTGATAGTTAAATCATTTTGAAAGCATAAAGAGTATGTTACTTTGTAGGGTGCTTAAATAGCCCATTCATAAACAGGCTCATGACATCAGGATACATTCAAGAATGAACAACCAACATTATGACATCCTTCATATGTCACATTTCTGGGACATGGTAACAGATGTCCATAGGTGAGTACTGACATTTTACCCAAAAACAAGTTAAATTTAATTTAATTCAACACATAGTAAGAGTACTTGTGTAGAAAAGTGCTTAAGATCACGTAAGAAGAGTAGCTCACTGAAAAAAACCCAGTTCACATACTTAGTGACCTATGAGCAAAAAATGAAACTTTCCACATGTTCCAAAGGTTTGTTGCCATAGTCAAAGAATGGCTATGTTACCATTTCTGTAGTAGTGGATATGCATTAACTAGTTGATTACTCAACTAACTACCAGGCAGTGTTGCATGAGGTAGTCGACTAAACACTGGTTATGTGATACTACACTGCTGCAGTAGCAACTGGAGATTCTCAAACAAACAGGGCAGTGCAGTTTGAATTGGAAAAAGTATGTTAACCATGAGATTAAGTAACTGGTGGAACCTCCTTTAGCAGCAATAACCTCAACCAAACATTTCCTGTAGTTGCTGATCAGGCCTGCACAACAGTTAGGAGGTATTTTGGACCTTTCCTCCTTACAGAACTGTTTCAGTTCATTGATATCTTTGGGATGTCTTGTATGAACAGCTTGCAGGTCATACCACAACATTTCAGTAGGGTTAAGGTCAGGACTCTGACTTGACAATTTCAAAATACAAATTTCCCTCTATTTAAGCCATTCTGAGATTTGCTTTTGTGTTTGGGGTCATTGTCATGCTGCATGACCCAATCTCTGTTAAGCTTCAGATCTCACACAGTTAGCCTGATATTCTCCTGTAGAATTTCCTGATTCAATTTGCAATTCATTTTCCCTCGATGATTGCAAGCTGTCCAGGCCCTGAGGCAGCAAAGCAGCCCCAAACCATGATGCTCCCTCCACCATGCTTCATGGTTAGGTTGAGGTTTTGCTGTTGGTATGCAGTGTTTCTTCTCCTCCAAACATAACATTGTGCCCCTGTCTCAAAAGAAGTCGCTTTGTGGAACATCTAGGTGGTCTTTGGCAAACTTGAGATAGGCAGCAATGTTTTTTGTGGAGAGCAATGGTTTCTTCCTTGGTATCCTCCTATAAACACCACTCTTGTTTAGTGATTTTTCTTATTGTGGACTCATAAAAAGTTCAAGAGATGCCTGCAGATGCTCAGCTGTTACCTTAGGGTTCTTTGTCACCTCCTCGACCATTATGCGGCATGCTCTTGCTGTGATCTTTGCTGGACACCCACTACTAAGGCGAGTAGCATTAGCATTATTAGCAGTAGTAGAATGTTCTCTGTAGCCTTTCTGTTTCTGTAGCCTTTTCCAGCCTTATGGACCTCAACAACTCGTATGAGTATGAGTGCCATCCACGTATGAGTGCCATCCATACCCATCTGAAATGGCACCTGCTAGCCAGCAAGAGTAGACAGGCAAAACAAGGTATAACCAATGGTTTCACTAAACTGAAGAGATCTGTCAGAAGATCATGGTTTTACTGGCTTTTTGTTTCATCAAGGATATCAGGCCTTTGATTGGAGAGTATGTAAGAGAACTAATGCAGTTTTATGAACCAGGCTACTGTCCCTTCTTATGCTATGGTGATGAACACCACCAGGCAATACAACCCCTACACTTCAACACCCTCAGAAAAAAAATACAAAGTTGTACCTTTTGTTGCTGAGGCTGTACATTTTGTCAGAAAGTGCCCTGACAATGCACTATGGAAGCCCATAACTCCCCATTATATTACCAACACATGAGAAGTGAAGAGCACTATACACCATCATCATGCAGGAGAAAAGTACCACTGTCACCATTGCATTGCTGTTGGTTATCTGAAACAATCAAGGAATGGGGAATGGTTCTGTTCTGCATAGTTCATGACAATGCCATCAAAATGAACATGGTATCTGAACTGCCTTAAATCTCTCCCAAGGAACAAGGTTGCATTGGGTACACACGGCTAGCAATAGGCTGGTTTAGTTATACCTGAAAATGTGAATTAATTGATGCAGTAACATGAACCAAGGAGAGTGACACCATTTGTGATGAAACAGTCACAAAACCAAGTATCCAGAAATCACTGAACATTTGAGCTCCACAGTGGGAGTTGGGGAGTAGCTGGTCCTGGTGGTAAGACCCCTTGTTAAGGCTAGCAGAGCAATGTGTTGTGACCTATTTGTTCTTTCAAGAACACAGTTCAAAGAAAGCTGGAATTTTTTTCAAGTTGGACTCTGATGGCCTTGCGAAATCCATATCATAACCGGCATGCTGGACCCCCACTTCAAGCACCTGCAATCCCTCCCAGCGCAGATCTCTTCCTGGAAAGCTAGCACAACGCCAAGACGAGGAGAACAGCAGGTAAGCTAGGCAATTAAATAGCTTAGTTAGTTGTTTTTACTCCATAGTAATTTGATATTGCGTAAAATGATTGTTTATTGAAGTTAGTTGGCTAAATGCTCGAAAACATATTTTAGCCATACGTGAACAATTTTAATGGCCCCAGTATTTCCCACAACAGTTGGACACAACTATACGCAGGCTGATATCAACATGGAGCACAAGTACAATAACAGAGTTGAGCCAGAAATGGGAAGGGCCATGTGAACCATGCTACGATATTGCTACAGTCTAAATATGATTTCATATTGTGTGCAGTCTACATAGTGGACCAAACAACCTGCTCTGAGCTGTTTTGTCAAGTAGTTTGTATTTGGCTACTGTTTTGCAACAGTCTGTGCATAATTTTAATTGGGATAGGTTGATTATGTCATCCACTGTGTGCCTTTTTGATAAAACATCACAGTTTCACCTATTGTTTTCATTGAATTAAATGCAACAATGCACTATGTTAGTTTTGTCATGTTAGCTACGTATGAAAACATTGTTTTAAAACATTGTTTTATCCACAGGCTGTTATTACCAATAATTCTGCCGACCTTACTTTGTTTTTCTGAAGTGAGTATTGTGAATACAATTTTGATCATTGGCCAGTACTGTTCACTCTCCACTTGGAGGCCACTGCTGACCAGTACAAAATAATAGCCATACATAGTAGTTGTGTAACCCCTGCCTGTTATTTTATTCTTCTCAATTTTGTGTCAGAATGCTGTCCCCTTATTTGTAATTTAATTGAAATTAAGGGTAAAAATAATTTATCTTTGAATAGTTTATGGCTCTCACTTAGTACATCACTTAGCACACAATTTCCCGAAGGTATCATGAAAAATTAATCTAATCTAATTGACATCAGAGCAGGAGTATTTCTTCATGATCTTCATGAACCAGCTTTGAATAATGGCATTAGATGTCACTTTACCTTGAACATTTTCATTTACTCAGAGAAAGTGCATGGTGGTTTTGAGGTTAAATATGTAGGCTTACTGTACAGACCACGAAGGCCATATTTGGTAGCCCAACTTATATCTCACCTAATGCCAAATTATGTTTTATGATCTGTTTGGCAATAAACCTGTTTCTGATTCTGATGACTTAGGACCAGAGGAATAACGTTGTTTATGTAAAAGGAAATGATGAGCTGATGAGCTTTCAATCTAAGCAGCACTAAGTCCAAGTTCAAAAGAATGGGAAGGACAGCATTGGTAAGATGCAAACTTTGATGAGAATAAACTATTATTATTTTATTTTATCTTTTATTTTAAAATGTGTTTCATGACATGTGTACTCAAGCTGTTGATTGATTCATATGTAATTTATGTTATAAGCTTGTTATGCATGTTGAAGTTGCACCAATAGATTTCTGTAGTGAAAGTCAAGATATTCCTTATGTTTAAGCTGTGACTGCTGGTTCAATGCAAGCAGACTATTACAAACAACACAGCAATAAACATTTGCAGCTGAGAGCATTTTTACTGCATTGGACCAAATCCAAAGAGAGGGGTGTTAACTAATATTCACTGTATAAATTCCCAAGGAAGAAAATAAACATGTCTGCACACATCTTGGCATTGCCTGTTTAATATAATAAACTAAATTATAAAATCACATATTCTTTTGCAATATGAGTTTTATCTGGCCATTAACCAACAAAAGAATGTCTTCGCAGGTTAAAAATGATTTAAAAAGAAATGCACAGCCAGTGGGCTGTTCTGCTCTATGCAGCCAAATAATGTTGTTAGTTTCATGTGGTATGGTTAGTTGTCAGTGACTATATGTTAGTCCTCTGGGACAGTTGAAAGGACTGAACTGGAGAAAAACATCCTTGGGGCTTAGGGGGGAAAGAATCCCAATCATTCTGATGGGTAAAAACAACCTGGAGACACGCACTGTGGGCCACACAACACTGACCATGGCAGAGCAGGGCTGACTGGCTGCACTACCCCAGGAAATAATTACACTGGCTGGGTGCCTATTGCTTTTGTCTGTTCATCACTGCCTGTTGTCCCCAAGGAGCCCCCGGAGGAGGAGGGGGGGGGGGGGCACTCTATGAGCTGACAGGCCAGTACTGGAATTACCTTCTACCTCTTTGCTGAATGGATGGTTCATGTGTTTAACTCAGTCATCCACACCAAATGACAAAAATATGAAACCTGTTAAAACTCAGTATGCACAATTAAGCTGCTCGGGGATATATTTATTTTGAACTCAAGGAAAAGGCCCAACTTGTTTTCTTTGATTACAGTTTCCATAAATAATAAAAAGCACTCGGGAGAAGCAGATGTAAGTGCCTGAAAAGATTTTTATAAGTGTGCACATAGTATAAACTACTGATGTATGTAGGCCTTAGTGCTGTATCATAAACACCACTGATTTGATTACAGAAGTATTACATTACTCAATTATTTATGTTATTAATTAAAAAAACATTTTACTAGAAAAGGAAAATATTTGTAAGTAGAAACACAGGACTTTTGTTTAATATCTTCAAGCATACTTTAGCAGTATAAACATACATATTATAATCTTATATGCTTGGGGTAAAAAATGACCCCAAATAAAGTTTGATGTCCCTTAAAACTGTGTTGTTTTATCAAACTTTTCTTTTTGACAAAAAAACAAATAAATGTTATAAGAGGAAAGATTTTATATCTATTTTTTTGTTACTATTTCAGCACGTGCACGCATGTAGCTGTACACTTGCAGACACTTTCATGTACACTTTCACTACGTGAACCATGTGTAAATTTTCCCTTTTGGTGAGCTCAGATATGGTGTTGTGTGTGTTGTATGTATGTGCACATTAGTACACTCACATTTGCTCTTTTTGGGTACTCATAATACACCACCCCTGGGTTGACAACCCGGTCTCTTCAATCTGCGCACAAATAACACAACTTTACACTTTTCAAATACGCCAAAGTCCAATTTGGCTTATGCACTGCACGCAATTTGAAAGTGTAAAGACGTGTTATTTGTACGCAGACTGAAGAGACTGGGTTGGGGTTGAATACCATGATTTTTGCAAACTGTTATGTACAGAGGAGATTACCATTACATTTTACTACTACACACTCCACATGTTAGCTCCATGTAACTACTGTATAAAAATAAAGGAAATGTTGGATCACCAAACCTGCCAAGACAACTTCACTGTACTTTGGCATAGAGTGTTCAAGAATCTAGATGCAAATCTTATTTTTTAGGTTTGTAGTTTTCAGGTGCCGGTCCAGAATCCCACATAATTTATCAATGGGCAGACATGTTGTGGAGCAGACAGCCATGGCACATTTTCTTGCTCATCAAACCATTCAGTGCCCTGTGGATTGAGGCATTGTCATCCTTGAAGACACCACTCCCATCATGCTTCATTCCTGGATTACAGTTGGTACACAGAATGACTTTGTATTCAGTGATGTTTACCGTTACCTTCTGGACCTAAACAATGTCAAGCAATGCATCACAACTGCCTCCAGAATGTTTTTTATCCCTCATCCTATCAGTTTTTTATTAGTTGGATTAGTTGAGATGGAGCTGGATGCATGCAAGCTACCTGACAGCAGCAGCCAGTCTTGTAGCTTGATACCAAACTAGTATCAGCATTCTTTGCTGTCCTGCCTATTTAGCAATGTCATCTGGATATTAGGAGGGCTTTGTGCATAACTGCAAACACTTTATAATAAGTGTACACAAATAAACATTAAGACATGAACTAATGCTGAAACAATATGAATTAATTAATGAACTATCTAGTAACTAACTACTTGGAATACCCAAAACTCTCCATTATTATTAGTTTGTCAAGGCACAACAAAGGCACACCAGCCAGTGCAGCCAGTCAGCCAACAGTCAGCCAACAGCCAACATATGAACTGAATACAGAACCTGATTTCTCATCTCGTCATACAGGTAGGTGCCTGGACAGATCCACTCTATTTCATCTCTATAATTAATTCATATATTAATTTGATGTTTAATGTATTAATTTCATAATTAGTGAATATTATTAATTAATACCAAATAATTCTGTACAAAGGTATGAAGTCACCACCACTAACATATGGTGACCAATTGACTCTGTGTGGAGTTTCTCTCAGTTGTAACACATGAGCTAAATTTGAAGTCATATTATTTTGAGCCCTTGGGTGAGTGCAAATAACATCTACACAGTCCTTTAGAGCTTCTCAGATGATTGGACTGTTCATTGAGCATGAGCATTCTGAATGTCAATCTACAAATGGACAAAAAGGACACTATAGGCTTTATAATACTTCTATTAAAACTATTTAAAGAAATCACAAAAATTGGTTCATTAATATACTTTTTTCAAAATATACAAATAAGCAAATTTAGGTGTGGCATTAACCCTATTCTCTATTGGAGCTTACTGAAAATTGACCCCAGCACTGAGGTACATAATGAACACACACACACACACACACACACACACACACACACACACACACACACACACACACACACACACACAAATTACTGGTAAAACTGCAGTTAAATTGAGGTTTAGATAGGCAGGGAATATTTTTGTCAGTTGTCTGCAGATGGAGGTTTATTTAAAACCATTAATAGTCTGCTGTATAATATCCTCACTCTTTGTTTATATATTCAGGAAAATAAGGCAAGGAAAGCAGATTTTACACTTGAGTTTTGCAGTAAAATGGAAAGAAACACTGATATTACCATATCTACTTGTGCTGTTTTTCACATTATTCTGCCATTCATCGAGATGTTTTTATGACAGAAATGCTGATTGTATTCTCCCCTGTTGAGACTCAAACTCATAGATGACTTAATATCCATCCTTTATCATCTTGAGGGCGATCATTTCCATTTTTCTCACCAAGAGTGACAGATGTGAACCATCCCATTGACCATAATTAATCTGTGTTTAAGATGAACAGGCCGCATAGTCGTGGAGCCATTGCCCTGGGTCTGAGGGCCCATGTCACAGTGCTATCTGTCTGGCCCCAGCATCTCAGTGTAATTATCCCATTGCCATGAATAATGGGACAAGGGGGATCAGAGTGATGCTTTGATAGAGCTGAGATTAGTTTAATCAAGTTCATTGCCTGGGCTAGGCCACTGAATCTCATCATGCTTCCTCTCAAATCACCAGACCCTCACCCCACCCGCCAAAGCTCCCTCTACGCCTGCCACATTAGCCAGAAAAATTTATGACATCGTTAGTTTTAAGTGCTACCTCTGTTAGGACAATGCATACTTAAATCAGAAGCCTTTGTGGCAAAAGGACTCATATTAAGCAAGGCATAAGCAGGAGTCTTGAATCTGTGGGCAAGCACAGTCTAGCAGTATATCATATCATCATATGGTCTTAAGGCACTTCTACTACACTGAAATTAAACTAAACATATTTAAACAAAGATATCAAAATAATTGTATTATGCTATACCTGTGCTTGGAGCATGCCTCAGATAATATATCTTACTCTGTTGACATAACATTCAATATTTTGTCCCTTTAAGTTAGTGTGTCATATCAGTCATATCACAGGTGTCCCATACATTCTAGCGGCCATAATCTCGGTCATATAACTTAATAACTCAGCATTACATTCAAATTCATTAGAAAGAAAAACTGTTGGTTTTGAACAGTCTAGGCACCTCTCATTAGAAAGTCAAACATTGGATTCATCATTGTAATGTGTTTCCCCCCTGAGGCAGATATTCATGTAAAGTAGAAAAAAAATATCACAGGGCAAACTACTATGTTTACAGACAACAAATCATTTTTGTCAAAACTGACAAACCCAGCGTGAGACAAAGGCTGTGGACTCCTAGTGATCTTAACTAGTAGAAATCCATAAACACATGTTCCCTGCAGCGCATCATCACTCTCTGCAGCCAGGCTGACGTCAGAGGACAGGGCTTAGACTGTCCACAGAGTACAGCAACTTTGCAAACAAAGCCCCAAGTCCAGTCCCGACTTTGACTTTCTCCTAGCTTCATGTCAACACTCTGCTCTGCAACCCCCTCCACACAAAAAAATGCACTATTACAGCACAATTTGGGAGTCATTCATCAAATAAGACATAGGATTAATTAAGCCTGAGGACTGAATTAGCCTCCCTCTTCACTCATCAAGGTGTACCCTTGGCCTGGGGTTGGAGTTGGGGGTGGGGGCTCTGCGCTAGCGGAGAGGGGGGTGGGGGCAGGGAATACATGTACTAGCATGTGTTTAGCACTCCGGACATTTATGTCGGGACAAAAAATGAAAATCCCTTTATCCCTACTTTACATATGATGTATGACAGAGGGGATTGCTATCACTGTGCTGTTCATCACATATTAGCTTTATAGCAGTGTATTTACCAGGGTTGAAGGCCTAGTAGGAAAAAGTTGGCAAAAGATTGAATTTGATTCTACAGCTATTCAAACAAAACTTCTACCTCAGCAGGTACTCATCCACACCAAAACAAAAACACCCACTTCTTTGCCAGGTGTATTTGTTGTTCATTTTGTTGTTTAAGGCCCAAGAATTGATCACTAGAAAAAGTTGGATTCATTAAAGCAAGTATCAAATCGGATACATTACAATGACATTCAGCCAATGACATACATTTTTGCCAATTTTAACAATTTCACATTCAGCACAAGGACAACGGCAATGTGAGCACAGCCTGTACGCAGCAGACAGAGACTGGGACCTCTCTTCACGTTTCAACATGAAGTAATCTATTTGTAGTAATTGCTTTGTACTATATGTAAAGAATGCCCTCCCCTCTGAACATACAGAGGTATGACACACACGTTCATATTGTAATGAGTTCATTAGTCCATAGCATCCTGTCCCTCACTGGAGAGGGTCACGCTTTTGATGAATGGACTGTGTAGCTTGTAGCTTCAGGCTAGGATTCTACACCTCAAGAGGCAGAGAGACTGAACTCTGGATAGAGCTAAGAAAGACAAGAAAGAAAGGAGGAAATGAGGGAGAGAGAAAGAGAGAGAGAGATGAATTTGGATTACCCAGGAGCTCTGTCTCCCCCGAGTCCTGTATCTGAGAGACATTAGGAATCTAATGTGCTATTATTCTCCATCACCCCCCTAAGCCTAAAACATCTGTCCTTGGGGTGTCTCCAGTAATAGACCAGGGCTTTCGGACCCTTCACTAACACAAGACAGCTGCATCTACAAGGGCCCTTGACGTCCTGCCGACTTAATCTGCAAGTGCTTCCATAAAATTGACATTGCCTAGAGAGTAAAGCAATCAGCAGATACAGTGTTACAGAGCATTTATATTTGAGCTGTGCTTCCACAGACAGTGAAACTTGACCTTTAGGAAGCCTGGCAAAGAATTACATTTCTTGTCTTTCACTTTTTATTCTAACTTTCAAAAGGATTTGCTTTGTCATTTGAGTTTCTTCAAAGTTAAGTATACTGTATTTCACCATTCATAGGCCTTGCTGGTTAGATTCATATGCAATATGAAGGGTTTTTGTTGTTGCTGTCATCATTTTCACATTGCTTGGGTCTGCAATGCAAACACACATTTGCATCATGGGAAGTTGTAGTTAATTTGTTATATTGTTGTTAATGCATTTTGTCTGTTTTTGAAGATATTCTATAGGATGCAAATTATACAAACAATACAGTCATCTCACAGTGATGCGTTAATGAATGATGAAAAATGAAGTCCCCATGATGGTTGTAACAACAGTCCCATGATGGTTGTAAGGTACAGTATCTAAAGGCTGTATCTATCAGCTTTTTGTCACTTCAGTTTGAAAGCAACCTGCGGATGTTTCTGTTGAAATCCCGAACTAAATCACAGTTTTCATCAAAAGGCCAAATGCTCTGCTTCCATGACCTCTAATCCAGTTTGTAACACTTAACATTTAATATTTTGCTATTTATTTTATATATTTCCTTTGTGAAGTGGCATTTTTATATCATATTCTAGAGATTACATCTACACTAATGGCCAGAGTTAATATCTTTCACAACTGTTATCTATCTTTCTCGTCTACTATTACACCTGTACAATAAAGGAAATTCACTTTAACAAATTGCTGTTTTTTTTCTATTTTACTCCACAGCGTTAGAAGATAATTGTTATCATATGAAATCTGATGCAATATTAATGATGCTCATTTCCAACATGAAAGATCAATTAATGCAGGCATAGAATTTGATGTTGTATTTTTACTAACTGAATTAAATCTAGACAAAGAGCAGAAATATTTGTCTTAAAGGCTTTCAGACCTCCAGGGTCTAATTATGAATATATCTCCTTAAACAGAAAATAATACATCTTGATTCATTAATTATTGAATAGAAGGAGAAAAAAATACTATGAATGCAAATCATTTCCATGCCCACTGATTTAATAGAAATAATATAATTTCATCATCACGCAGTACTGCATAGCAACAATTCTACTATGTGTTATGTGGGTGTCCCAATAGATCCATCACATAGAATAATGGGAACCATGCAACCTGTTTAAATAGGAAGTTTCTCTGTTAAAGAGATGGGACTGAACAGATGGCCAAACCTGTGTCTTTCACTACTGTTTCTGTTCAGCAATTAAAAGTTTCTGGCTGTTTTTCTCCCTTCCCCCAAGTACAGATTGCAAACATGACAAGAGGTCAAATATCTGCAAGGGAAAAAGGAGTGGAACAACTGTTCCATCGAGCTGCTGTGGCCTCAGCTGGTGTGCAAGCGGACGAGTATTCACCTGAACGAGGACTGGTAATCACCCCACACCAAAGTGAATAATTAGTGCAATAATTACCAGGCTTAAAATGAATCTGTGTGCTGCCCTCTCTCACAGTGCCATCAAGAATAACAGGTGTTGAAAGTGCCTTGAAGGGACAGAGATTAAAGATTATTTCGTTATCCCGAGTCTCCTTCAGGCGCAACTGTCTTGTGTTTTATCCTGTCATCCACAGCCAGGGTCGTGCGGGGGCTCATTTTCCCGTGGCTTGGCAGTTTTGGGAGCTGGGCATTTGACAGAGAGTGAATGTTGTTTAATCTGGGAGTGTGAGCTGTCCTTGAGCTTCCTGGACACTCCATGTCCACATAACCTCCAGCTACATGGAGTTAGGTTGCTGTACTAATGGTTATTATTGGCTGCTGCACTTTCTCTTTTTGAAGAGAAAATATTTGCTAGTTATTCTGGAGCAACACATTTGTTAATATATTCATATGGTTAAACAAAAGAAAAATATAAAAATCATAATCTGATAAATAAAATAAAATAAAAACAATTACAGTGTTGATATAATGATGTCAGTGAGCATGTTAATATTGATTTTACGTCATTTCCCTCAATAAAAATGAATAGATTTTCCTCAGTGAAGACAAGACTATTTAATAGCTAAAATGATGTTGACATAAGCTATGATTTGAAAGCTGTGGACAGCACTTATCTGATTTCACTGGCAGCCTATAGGCTGTATGTATTCTCTGTTTTGACTTAAGCAATGAAGCAAGTGGGCCTAGGGGTGTTTGTTCTTGTAGGAATTACTTAAAGACTTGTCAAGATGCCACAACCACTCCTTCGGTTCCCAGGCTCTTTCTCTGTTGGTTATTCAGACTTGTTGTGTGTTTTTGAAATTGCTACAGCAGGTGTAACAGATCTTAGACAGCAATTCTAAATATTTGTTTGTGTATTTTGTATTTTAAAGTGGAACTGAAAATTCACAATGGCATTTCTGACAGCAGGGTTTTAAAATGGTCAGGATTTCTCAAGTAATTTTAAGTGAGGAACAATAATGTCATGATATTCTTATCCTATACAAAAGGAACCATATAAATAACCATTTGTATAGAATTCCACATCCATTCAGCAAGGAGTAGAATATGTGAATGTCTTTGCAAAATCAAGATGAATGTGGGGTCGAAACAGACATTGGTTGATTATAGTATCAGTATGACACGCTGCACTTTATCTTTCACTGTGCACTGTTGTCTTATAATGTGGTATCATTAGTTTCCCTGACAATGATTTAGCAGTCAGCCTCCTACCCCACTGACCTGTGATGTGTTTAAATGTAACCTTCTTTCAGTCCTGGCCATCATTCGTCATTTCTGAGCTGTCAAATACACACAAATTGGACACAACCAGCCATGGCCACTGACAGGGAGACACCGAGGGGATGGCATGCAGAAGCATAGCAATCAGCTGCATCTATTTCATTTACATGGTCTGGGAAGGTTAGCAAGTTGTTCCTGAAAGATTACCACCTCTAATTTCTTTGGGGAGGATGGGACCTTGGTTCTGCTGCCAAGCCTGCTTTTCAGGTCAGGGCCCCCTGAATGTTAACTAAGACCCAGGAGCAGGTCAGCAGGCAGGCCAAGGGACCAGAGGAAAGACTGCCCCCTGCTCTTACACTGGCGGCCAGCAACTCGTGCAGAAAGTTGCCATCCATCTTTGGCACGATGCTAATGATCCATTTTGGGAGAGGTCGGTGGTTAGGAAGGCTATCCAGGTAGCTCTCCACTGGCGCCTCCCTGCTGCTAAGTGCAGCACCAACTCTGAAATCTATGCCAGCAAAAAGACAGGCCCACTTACCAAAAAGTCTCTAGTATTCCTTCAAGACAAGGCAGACCTGTTTGATGTCCTCACAGCCTCTCTCCAACCCTCTGGATGTCTTCTTTAAGCTATGCTGTAAGAAAATGTCATGTAGTGTCACAAAGGGTGCCGCTTGCATTCATTTTTCTGTTTCTAACTTTTACTTTGATCTAAATAATTTAACACTTTCAACTCCATCTACTGCAATGAGTACCACAACTATTACAGCCCAACTAGCACTTCTATAACCTGAGCCCTGATACAGCCCTAAATCATACTTTGAATCTATCGCCAATCATTGTCTTTCTTCAAAAAGCGAAATATGGTCAGTATAAAGAAATTACTTGCACTTGCATCTTTGTGAAATCAAACTGCCAGGGACAAATCACGATTGATGTAACGCACTTACATACATAAAACATATATATACATACATACACATACATATCTAAATAAAAGAAACACAAATACAAAAAAATACAAATACAATCAATAATTCTAATTATATATATATGATGATTACAAGAAAAACATTTATCAAGTCAGTTTTGAACCACATTAAGACTAGATTGCATCAAATTAAAGTTGTAAAAAAATAGTATTTTCTATTTGAAGGAGTGCAAAAGGTTTTCAGATCTTTTGTAACAAAATATGTTAATCTGTCTCACTCCTCTCTGGTGTTCTCTGTATTCCTGCTGCTCTCAACCTGTGACAAAAATAGTAAATCAATATATAAGATAAAAATTTCTGGTGGGATTCATCAGTAGATGAAGAAAGAATAATGATTAATCTATGCTGTCTGATGTTCGGCTGTGTGGAAGCAAATTGTATATAGCAGTAGCTATGCTTTGCTGTGTTATTCTACTCTGCAGCTCTCAGTACCTTGCCACTCTGTGCAGAATATTGTGGCCTTGAAAATAACGTTCCCATGCTAGTTTATCTCTTTTTTTGTTTTCTTTACAGTAGTCCTGCACTTGTTCTCAGTAAAGCTTGTTCTCTTCAGCGTGTAAACTCTTGCACTCTTGCACATCTTGAAGGCAGTGCAGCCTAATCTGACTGACCTGCTCCATCTGTGTACTCCAAATATGAAAACGTTCAAGCAAAACGTTAGCAAAACGTTCCTGAACAACACTGTACAGCTAGACTTAACTAACTGGTGCTAGCTAGTGCATCAGGAGGCTAACAGTTTAGTTGGTAAACCAACAATTAGCCTTAATTAACCCAACAATCCTCACTTACCCATCATTATTATCATGAGAAAGTGATATCATCATTAATTTAACATTTTTCTGGCTTGTGCGCCATTATTGCTAACGTGTCAGGCTACATTAGCTAGCCTCTGTCAGCTATTTATTGGTCCTCACTAAGTTTGTGACTGGACGGGAAATGTTTTAGCAGTTGAAGTTGAAATGTATTTTCTGCGATAGAACTTTCTATCTTTTAACATTTAACCCCAAAAGGTTATTTAAAAAAAAAAAACACAATACAAGCATTAAGTAACATGCAAAGATTGTGAATGTGAGGATAACTCTATTTTGATGAATTAAAAAAAAGACAGAAAAGACAGAACCTCATGATTCCAAGCTCATGATTTGTCAGAAGTAGGGGGTCTCCAAAGCATGACTCTCTCACAACCTTTAAATCATGTTTCTATGTTTGATGAAGATAATATGATCTCATTTATCATGACCACAGTTATGTTATTAGCAATTGAAAAGTAAAGAAAACAATAGACTGTCCTATTCATGAACAATGTGCCCTATGTCATTTTATCTAATTTGATTTACAATGAAATGGCCAATTAAAAATAACAGCATTACTTTGTTAATAAAGCAGAGACTGACTCAGGGGAACATTTCATTGGCATTTAATTATATGCTCTTGTGTTCTCTGCTGTTCTGAGCAAATGTACAATGAGACTATAAAGCTGTTATTGTGCTGTGGTTTCAATGAATATTTGCATTATATAAAGAGTACTATGATTTTTGTCACTGCCACACTACATGTAAAAGCTAGTGTTATTTGTATCAAAACAGATGCTTTACAAAAACCCCCAGACCTCATCAGATTCAGTTCCTATGACATAAAGCCTTTTTTGATTTTCAAAACATGACTACAATCATATATTTTGGTTATGTTGTTGATGCTACATGAAGCTCAATTGCACACAAACAATACGGTGTAGGGTTCCTGCATACTGTATGACATCATCTATGTCTAAATAAACCATAAAAACAGTTTTTTAACTACGGTGAAGCCCAACTATGTCCAGTCAATCAAACTGCAAATTACATTAAAATTAAAATAACTTATAATTTTCTAAAACATCATACTATGGCTTGAAATCTAGGAACTGAGCTGTATTCCTTAATATTATTACCTGTGCGTTTATTGGTTGTGCTGCAAAGCCTTTTGTTTTCATGCCTTTCTGCGGTAAATGATGCTTGACAAGCAGGGGGATTGCTCACTGTTAACCATATGGTTTCATGCGAAAGGTCAACAGTGTTTCTAACGGTTAATATTATATGCCGAAACATTGACAAGGGGGGGCATGTATATTAATGATATTCTATAATCCCTTGATCAAAGACCAGGTGATGGCAAATCGGTATTCTTTCCTAAGACAAGAGTGAATTTCTTTCAACGTCTTCAGTACATTCAGTACAGACAGTACATGAATGCATTATGATACTTTATTGCACTCTGAGTAAAATGATTAGATAAATAAAACAGAATTAGTACAGAAGAATAGTTACAGAAAAGTAATTTTGGATTATTTTACTTCTCTAGTGGTTCATCTCATATTTATGTCACAAGTTAAAGTGAGACAAACTGAAATGTCTTGTAAAGTTTAAATATGTAAACTTCACAATTGTTATAGGGTAACATTAATATGTGTTTTTTTTCTCTTAGGTATGGTTTTTCTATACTTTTCTCTTTACATTGACAGTGAGCAGCCATAATAGGAAATATTGGCTTTTAACAGCCACATAAAAGCTCAAGGATGCTTAAGGCCATTCCAACATTGTGTAAAAGCCTATAGGGATTCATACAGTGTAGTCTGTCACAAATCTGCAATACGTACCAAAACAACTATCGCTTTACGTGAGAATTAGCAAATAGTTATTATTTTCATGACATAAAAAGGTCCATGCCAACATGCACTAAAATAATAAAATATTGAAACATCTATGAAACATAAATGTGATTTCTTGCTACATCTGTCTCTTGCTAATTGAGTTGCTACCAAGAATGTTAGGACTCCGGAGAATAATTTGTCAGTGCAAAACATCGAATGGACCAATTTATTGCTTGCTGCAGGCTGTAGAGTTCCAACAGTCTTTGATCAACCTTTTTAGGTCAGTATCTCTCGAAATACAGAGAGGAGTATTACATAGAAGAGAAAATATTTCATCTTTTTAAAAGACAAGGAAAATAATTTTTGTAGTTACATTGTTTGGCGGTGAATAAATTCTTTAAAGGGTGGGAAACCAGCGAAGAGCAGGAAAATAGCAGCTTCTGGACGATATTTACTGTTTTGTGTGGATGATTAGTTAAACATTTGAAAAAGTGACAGTAAGAGTAATTATAAGTTTTGCTTCTTCCCATCATTCACTGTCCTCTCACTCCCTGCAGATGTAAGATAAATGCATTGACAGTAACCAATAGGGTTTTCATACCCTGTAAATTAAAAGGGTGCTTCAAAGGGTTTCTTTGTAGGCTGTGGGGTTGAAGAATCTTTGATTTGAAGGATTCTTGACAATAGCTCTACAAAAGTGAAGTTGTTTTGGGGCTCAGTGATGTGTCAAGATGCTACTTTTGCCTAATGTAATATAAGATCTCTTCATGGAGTTACCGTTAGTTTGCAGGTCTTTCGAGTTTACGCAAATAATAAATTAATCTCCATGACGTACACTTGACTAAATAAAATATGAATGAGAAATGAGTGAAAGAAATGTCATGGAAAGTCCATTGAAATACATTTTGATCCCAATATCACAGAACACTGTGAAGCAGATTTAGCCATCCATCTGCTACTCTCAACACGCCCACACTCTGCAGTTACCTGTAGTTGGCTTTCTCTGGACGGAGTGCTCGCACAATGTTGTTTAGGAGCAACTTTTTGTATTTCGCTCTTACGTTTTGATTCCACATTTCCTGTGCACTGAGGTTAGGGTTAAGTGACTACACCCAACACCCCAATATAATTATAATTAAGTATAATAATAGTAGTTTGGGCAAATGATCTGTGGCATCTCAATTACTGGGGCTTAGCTCTTCTAGCCCCACTGATAGGTGGAGAATTGTTTTTGTATTTTTTATGTAAAAATTTTGCCTGGTGCAACTTTAACATTCATTTAACCTTAGATGAAGAAACAGAGTAACATTTCTGGCAGAACCAAGTGGAACTTTCTGAATTTACTGGGCACCTATCTGATTTTGTGTCTTTCAGAAAAGATGTATTGAGTTGACAGGGCGTGCTCTCTTTAAAAATAATTTGACAGCACAAGAAATACTTTTTGGCTGCGAAGATCCCTGAGGGCACTGCACAGATTAAGCTCATTCCACAGATAGTGAGGGTTCTTGACATTTCACTGGCACTAAAATGATTCTTGTCAAGTTTGACAAGTTTGACAAGATACATATTGTTATGTACTACAACTAAACAACCCCATTACTAGCCCCTCAGAGAGAAGCATGCCTATTGGTATTGTGGTACTGTAGTGCTGTATGCTCAGAGCTTTGGGTTCAAGGATCCATCCACCATATCAAATACAACAGTGTTGTCCAAATGTAATGGCTTTTAGGACCATTTGAAGGTGTGTGGGATTCAGTGAAACTTGACATCATGCTCATTTGTTTTGTGTTAGTGAATTCCACTTGTATCCTCTGAAAAGGGCTCTATATTGCAACATACTGTGTGCTTTCTGAAGGTAAGAGCTACCCAAGAGTCTCTCTCTGACGCTCCTTGTGCCCCATGTGTAGCAACCAAAGACTGCATGCATGATTTCCAGGGGTGGAAAGAGTATTAAAATAGCCTACTCAAGTAGAAGTGCTGTTACTTTGCTGAAGTTTTACATAGTAGAAGTAAAATTTTGGGTGTCAAAATCTACTTAAGTAAAAGTAAAAAGTAGCTCATTTAAAATTAGTAAAAGTTATTTTCAGAAAACAGACAAGTAAAGATTGAGATTGACTTATCACAACAACGTATTGTGTGATAGGATTATAGTAACTCAGTAATCTGTGATTAACATTGTTTATGTTTCCTCTGCTACTAGCTATCCAACTAGCTCTCAAGGCTAATGAACTAGCTAGCAAGGCTAGTGAACTAGCTAGCAACAACCAGGCTAACTGTAGCCTAATACTGTATCTGGTTGGATGGCCTTTGGGCTAATGTTAACTAAGCTACTATCATAGACGAATTTGAGCCTTACAATAAGTTAACTTAATATTTTCTCATAGTTTGGTGCAGATGCCATTTATCATTGGCCAGTTTCTGATGTAATGCTTATGGAGGAGAGCCTACAGAATGTGTACTCTGTAAAGGACGTGATTTAAAATGTAATGAACAAAAATACTTAAGCCAAAACACATAAAAGTTACTGACTTTAATACTGAATAAAGTACAATTACCCAAGAAAGCTACTTAATCACAGTAACTATACTACCTGTTTGGTCCAGTGTTCCTGCTTAGCCAGATTGCAGCATTTGACTGTAACAGGTATCAGCTGGCTAACTCAAAGTGCCACACAGCCTACCTCATAGACCTGCACTTGCACTAACATATAAATGCAAACAGTATTACAATGTGTCTTGTAAAAAATATTATGTAACTCAGACAAATGAGGCTCATCCTCATGCATGAGCTATAGACTGTACAAATTTATAATAATGACATAACAGTAAACAGTTATGTCACTGATAAAAACCTTCACTGACTCAACAACCAACACAAGGAAGAGCATATGAATAAAGCACAGAAGGGAGATAATCCTTCAAAGGTTCAAGTGTCGTTGAGCAAGACATTGAATCCCTACCAACTCCAGGGGTGCTGTTGGGTCTCCAGCATTGTAGGTGACCCTACGCTCTGTGGAGAGGGGCAAGCAAAAAGAGATGAACTTTATTTGGATCTCTATAAGCTTTTGCAACAAGGTGCTAGTCTTTCTGGGGTCCTCTTGCAGGGCCAATAAAAAGAACATAGAGAGGGAGTGTGTGTGTGTGTGTGTGTGTGTGTGTGTGTGTGTGTGTGTGTGTGTGTGTGTGTGTGTGTGTGTGAGAGAGAGAGAGAGAGAGAGAGAGAGAGAGAGAGAGAGAGAGAGAGAGAGAGAGAGAGAGAGAGAGAGAGAGAGAGAGAGAGAGAGAGAGAGAGAGAGAGAGAGAGAGAGAGAGAGAGAGAGACGCAGATAGAGACGAAGACACACAATAGCACACAGAGAGAAAGAGACCAGTGCCACAGTCTGGAAATCAGACAACAACTTGGATGAACTACAACAACAACAATAGAACAATGGATTCAACTTCTATAGCTCTTTGTAAGGCTTTGTGAACTGCCATGCCATGAGGAACCATACATGGATCTCATAATAAAATTGATTTTAGTTTCATGTGAAAAAAAATGGCTCCCTCCACAGGAAAACTTTCTTATTTCCAAACATAACTTTTGAAGGAACTCAAATTATTTTCAATATGGCTTCACTTGAGCTGGAAATAATAAGGTTCTATCAGAGTGCAGTTCTGACATATTGAACATCAAAAACTTGAAAACATTTTAAATATGAAACCCCAAAAAGTTATTTTAACACCACACAAGCATAAAGTAAGGTTCCAAGATCATGATTATATGGATAACTCAATTTTGATTTTAAAATAAGTCAGATAGAAACTTTCAAGCTTACAATTTAATATGGAATCGTCTTTAGCATAACCACATCTGCCAACCTGAGTCCGTGGTCCAATAGTCCTGAAGTACAAAGTAACTTTCTTTCTGCTGCTACTGATCACTTGACAACAATGTTACGTCACCAGTATATATATAGATTATGCATATCATGACTTAATGTTGTGTTGTAATTTTTCATGTAATGTCTTTTATTGCACTTATTGGCAGCGTAATTCTATAACTTGGTGACATAATAGATGTTATACTATACAGTATGCTGCGCTTCAGACTGCAGCTGGCCTTCCTCTAGTACTGGCTCTTGCTGATCACCACCTTATCCCATTTATTATACCTATGAATGGTCCCGAGGTCACATGGCTGGAAATTTTAATTATGCTGGCAGTAAAAGGAAAAATTAAGTGGTACATTTAAAAATGCTGAATTGCTGTAATTAATTTGGGGATGGTATTGGGGATGGCAGACTTCGTTAGTGGAAGCTTATCCTCCAGTGTCCCTTCAGAAATGCTGTCTCAACACCACGGAGTCAGGCCAGTGTTGGTCTGTGCCTGAACAAATCTAAATGAGTCAGAGTTTGATTAAAAGATGTTGAGGTATTCACAGAAACGTGAAGAGGTGCCATCGCTTGAATAAGCCCACAGATACTACCGTAGATTTGTGATGCCAATTACTGCCCTATGGCACAAATCATCAAACAACATAAAAACGATACACTTACTCTAAAACAGCTATAAGTACTTCAATTTCCAACCACTATCAGACCTTAATCAGGGAGCTCATGTCTGATTGATACTCTGTTTACTACAAAACACTTCCTCCAATAAAAACTTTGAGCAAAATGCATTATCAAAATGAAAAGGTCATAAACATCAGCTAGAGACAGATACGCAAACTAAAACATGTTTGCTGAGAAAATATCCACATACCATAATAGTCAGGCCATCTAATTTACTTCTATGAAAACATTTCAACAAGGCCCTCAAGATATCAAGTTCTGGAGCCCACTACATCATTAGCTCACACATGTACAGCGTCTCGGAGGACCTTTAATTTGAGTAGGAAAAGTCTGTTTCTTCACTTTGAGGTTAAAGAGTGGGTGACAAGCATACAAAATCACAGTGGAATGCATTAATTAGGTAGACCTAAAAGAATATTTATCAAAGGCTAAGCCATATGGGAATTACCTTAGGAAGGATCCAATAAAGAAAGGAGAGGTTAATAGAATAAAAGGCCTTGAATAGAATGTGTGCTTATACATAAAATATCAACCTGATCTGACACATAAACGGATCATTAGGATGTAACGATTAAATGTTATGACAAGCAAATCCTTACCAAATGCATTGACCTTCATCTATTTTGACAGTGACAATGGCCTTCCTATATTCACTGTGATTAAAATGTCAGCTCTGCATTGAACCTCTGACTTAATTCATCTCAACATTTGAAAGATTCCACATGAAATGGACCAATATTTGCTCAGAACGAAAGACTGATTACATGAACTTGAATATGGTGATATTAAAAATAAATATTTCATGAAATCCCTTAATCACAACACAGTACAGCAGTCCAGAGAGGAAATAAACAGCACGGTGATTCTGATGGCATCATTTAAATGGCGTGAATACGGGGGATTCCTGTACCAGCTACTGACGACTGATTGATGGCCCTTCACTGGCGTTCAAGACAGAGGGAGCTGATTGAGAGAGCCCATCTTTACGATGGAGCCATGGAATAGTTAACAGGATGTGATAGCTTGTGTCCGCTGAGTTGAGCTGGGAAATAAAGCTGTTGGGCTCGGGCTGCCTTCCCATCATTCACGGAGGTAATGATCTCTGACTCAGTCTGGCTTATAAGTAAGTAATAGTCAGGTTACTAAGGGCATGACATAGCATCACTGACAAAGTTGATCTTGGACAGACTGTATGAAGAACACAGGTCAGTGCAGTGCTCCATTATCCTTGAGCATTATAATAAAGATTAGGATATGTTGTACAACACCTAAGGTAATGAGAAATAAGTGAGAGAGGACTGGTTTGGACTAGCCTGTGATTTCTAGTGTTGCCCACTTTTACATTTTTCCTCACGATTCAGGAATAATATTTATCACAGTGACTACAAAACTCAAATATAGCAGATAACAATAAGAAACTTCTACATGTCATCACATCACATCACTACTCTGACAGACTGTCATGGACATTGTTGTTCAGGATGCCCAGAAAAAATGATGATAGAAATGATATTCTTCTTGAGATCAAAATGGAGGCTAGAGTATATTGAGAAGAAGCAGTCAGAGATTTAGCTCCACTCAATTATCTTTAGCAGGATAATTAATCAACTCAGTATGCACATCCGAGTCTCAGAGGCGTCTTTGAGGTAATTGTTCTCATTGACTTGAATAATTATTTGTTTGCTGATTTAATTATTTTCACATTTGGAAAACAAATGAACGTGTGCTAGTACTTGCTCCAGATTGCTCTTGTAATGGTGTTAGGTGAAATTCACAAAGGATTACTAAAATACTGCCATAATAATAAATCCTCTTGCACAATATCTTTTGAAAAATTCACTGAAACCCTATTCAGAATTTATATAATTATGTGTTTTTTAGAAGCTTAACCTCGATTTGAAGCAGACCAGTAAAACATTAATTGTTTTTGCCTTGTGGCATCAATACAACCCACACTGAACCAAAGGCTAATATTTCTCAGCTGTTAGGTTAGCTCTGGGTTACAGACTCACATGCCCATGCAATGACTGGCATATAGAAAACAACTGTCTAAGTCCTCAGCTCACACCATTGTGAGTGTGTTATGAAGCCTGAAAGACCTTGTGGCTACTGCAGCAAACAGAGCAAATTATGAGGGCCACTATAATGACACTCGCTACTATTTATCATGCTGTTTTAAATGTTTTGCTCATTTGTTTCTATTAAATATTTCATCTTCCCTTAAATATTCATTTAACTTCCTCTTTAAATTTTTTACCAGTCTCTTTGCAGTTGGTATCTCCTTGCCTCCCTTTTAGGCTTTGCAATCATAAATAATTATTCATCTACGCCCAGAAAGAGATTGCATAAAACATGCACATGAATCCTTTTTGTCTTTTCTCATTAGAGATATACTTCGAGTAGCCTAAATACTTCCCACTACCCCACTTATGGAAATTGGTTGGAGAACCACCCTAATGATACTGCTTCACAAATAGGTTACAGCTTCCATCTCTGATCATAACATTCATCCCTCCTTTCATGATGAAAGGAGAGGTCTGTCACGGCATCTGTGTTGAGCTCTGGAGTTCTTCTGTTACTTTTAAAAGGAGGAATTGGATCCATGCTGCATCAAACAATGCATCTTTATGCTTTAGCCGTTAAACCAACTGGTAGGCTACAGCAGACCAGTAGACAACAATAGCTGCTCAGCTGCACTTAGTTAAGGAGTGACGTTTACAGTAATGAGCAACTGAATGAAACCCCAACATTAGAATATTGCCCTTTCATTGACGGGATATTTTCTGGTTCTTTCTGGCTTCGCAATTTTTTTTTATTCTGGCAGCATTTTTTTATGCCTAAAATTTTCCTTATCATCATCATCCTCTGTGTCAAAAAAGCACAACATCAAACATTTGGAGGATTAACTTTAAAAGTCATAAAAAAGAGTAAAGTTAGGAGGAAACAACTAAAACAAGTTGAGTCGAGCTATGCTACACCAGACTAGTCTTTCTCACTGTGAAAGAGTTTGATCATTATCAGCATAACAACTAAAACAAGGATAAAGAAGAGCCAGAGAGTTTCCATCAGAAGGAATAAGTAATCAAACTTTCAATGCTATATTCAACATAGTGTTATTTTCTTAGATATTTAGGCTATAAATGCAGTAAATCTGAAAAAACTATTGAGGATAAATTATTCCAGGTCTATTCAATAATTGGTGTAGCCTGGCTCAACAGATTTGTCTTGGCTTAACAGGCAACATTTGTCTTTATTTGTTGGATAATTGCAACATGACTCATTAGCAAACAGCACCATGGTGGAAGGTGGAAGGGAAGCATAAACTCTCAATTTGACTAGATTATCCTTTTGTGATGAGGCCTAATGATCCAACAGAGTAAATAGCAATGTGTTAATTAGAAATTACACTGAATGATCCGCTGCACACAGAGGAGGTATTAACCAGGCTTCATCATCATATTAGATCTATAGCTCTCTTTCCTTTTTCACCATGAGGCCTGATAATAAAACATGGCAATTAGAACTGACTATCCCCAAAAGAGAAATTATGGTGCATTTGTTGCAGCTGACTTCTTTCAGTAAGGAAGCTAGTGTTGATGCACCTAAAGATAAATCAGATCAACACTCTCTCTACTCTCCAGAACTGGTTATAGAGAATAAGGGTATGGCAATAAAAACGTAGTGTAATACTTTCCACAACACAAAGAAGACTGAACAACATGTGATTGGCAAATGCAAATATATCCATCTTATTATAAAAATATTACCTCTGTGCAAATTTCTAATCATTACATCACGGACTTTGCCCCAGATTGCTCTTCACAAGACTTGGAGTTATGGAAAAACCTGATTTTAGCAATAAAGGCGTCCCTGAGACTTGAGTATGATAGTAAGGATCTGCCTCCACCTAGTGGTAGATTTGAGTGACTGGTGTGAGTAGGTTGCTTCAAAGTCAGAGATAAACCAGACAATTGCAGCTGAAAAGCAGAAACAGACATCGACACTGAAGCACCTTTGCCCCCAAATATGCAGAACTGTGTCCCTACTCAACAGGGCCTAAAATCCATGGAATGCTGGAACTACCATGTCTGGCACCAACAATCATACCACGGTCAAAGTCATTTAGATCACGCATCTTGGTCGAAAAAAACAAACCACTTCACCATGTCTGCATACTTTATATATTGAGTTGCAGCCACATGATTTGCTGTTGGAGGAGCAGGCTGTCTGCAATAACGAGCAGGAGTACCTAATAAAGTGGCCGGTGAGTGTATAATACACAAATGTAACAAATGTATTATCATATTTAAAATGTATGTGATAAATGGTTATTACTTTGAAATTTTGCGTTTCCTGTGAAAATGATGAACATAAGCTTAAAATCTGAAAATCATAATTTGTTGTTAAACTCTGTCAAATTCTGTGCGTGTTTATCCTCAATAATCAACATCAATAAAAATACACAAACACATTCAACACATACACTACACACACGTATGATATTAACCTCCTTGGAGTAGCCTATTTGCAAGTTCACAATGTTATTTAGGCCTATAATGGATTTATAACTGCAACGTATACATGTATATACTCATCATAAATTTGTGTCTACGTATAGTAAGCAATAGAGGTTGGACAAATATTAATATCTTTGAATTTGACCATTTTCATGCAAAACATTTTTTGTAAATATTCTGTTTCCCTAGAATATTACTCTGCAGGGTGGAAAAGCCTCTGAAACAACAACTCCATTGAAAAGAGATTAAAAGATAGACAGGAGCTTTTGAAGAGTGCCCATTTTTAGAGCCTGTGAAAAACAAATGAAGGAATGAATCTACTGAATGAGACACTCATGCAGAGTTGCAGACATGACGTAACTGATGCTGCTGTATTTTCTGTTAAAAAATGTGCTAATGTTTATGATCAGCAGAGGGCAGTGACAGACGGTTGGTGGAGGGTAAGAGTAAATCAGGACGGCACAGGGGAGCCAGGTTTGCTACTTTTCCATACTTTATTATATATCAGTCAAACAGAACACACTCATTATATCTATTAAAAGAATATGACAGATTTTAAACTACAGTGAGAGGGCGATGCATTTCATCAATATTGTGTTGAGCACATACACTATGCCATGCCATGAAAAATAGCTGGTATTTTTATGTTTCAGAATGTTAGTGATGATTTGTGAACCGTTCCTACACTGCAAGAAGAAAATATTGTATACAAATAATAGAAAAATGATGGTTATATTGATAGTTGACAATTTATTGAAGTTTTAGTGTGGTTTTTATCTTAAAATAGAACGTACTAGCTGGAGGAGAAGCAAGAACAGAATACTTTTTGGCCAGCTAACATTATAGTTAGTAAACATCAGCTTCTGCAACCGAGCAACTTTACCACGGAGATTTATGGAGGACCAGGCGAGTAAAACCAACAGATACTGACCATACATGGCTCCAAACCGGCGTTTTAACGTTGCGTCTAAGTTGAAAATTCGCTCGATTTTATAAATTCTAGCTGGCGTTAACTGAGTAACATTAGCTTGTTTGTTGCTGTAGGCAGTTACGCCAGCTAACGGTAGCTAACGAGCTAGCGTAAGATTTGTAACTTTCACAGTAGTGCATTCTGGAGGAAGGAAGGAAGCACGGGAGGAAGGAGGGGGATAAGTAAGCTCACTGCGCACCAGTGCTTTTGCAAAGCTAGCAAACTTTTCGGACTCTTTGGATCGCGGTGTGACGCTTTGAGAAAACTAGAATATCTTTTAACCGTGTAAGACGTTTAACGCTGTTTGGCTTCTAAGATATGCCGTTAGTTGGCATAGCTAGCTGTCAACAACAAGAGTCCCATCGGCTAGCTGTAACCAGCTAACGATAGCTAGCACGCTAACCACCAACTTCCAAAGAAGTTGTGCAAGTCGGATGTGGCTAGCTAACTGATATAAGTTACCCAATAAACCAGCGTTTGGGGTGTTAGTTAACGTAAACATTTCAGAATCAGAAAGCTCTGGTCCGTGCTAGCAGCTAGGCGACGGAAAAACCCCATGGCATCAGATGTGATTGAGAGTGAAGTGGTGTTGAAGGGTGTAAATGATATGAGTTTGAACAATAGAAGCCCAGATCTTGACACACCCAGGAGGACTCATGAGACGTCAAGTCCTTCATCGT
Source organism: Hoplostethus mediterraneus (assembly GCA_034670385.1). Classification (NCBI taxonomy): domain Eukaryota; kingdom Metazoa; phylum Chordata; class Actinopteri; order Trachichthyiformes; family Trachichthyidae; genus Hoplostethus; species Hoplostethus mediterraneus. Next base: position 8,127,662 of record JAXDDW010000003.1, on the reverse strand, counting down.
CTGGAATATCCGGAGAGTGTGATGAGGAGGAATTAAAGGAATTGCAAAATAGCACAGCTTCCACAGTTGAAAATGGCGAAGAGGCACTGCAGATGAGTCTTACCAAAACAGGAGGTCCGCCACAGGAAAGGACAACTCCAGACAATGGACATAAACAATCGGGGGCGAGGAGCTCTACTCCTGTGAGTCTTCCTCAGCCATGCTCAACTTCTGGACCCAATGGAAGGTATTGCCTGTGTGTATGTGTACACCTTGCTTTTCCGTCTGCACATAGGTCACTTGAAAAAAAATATATTGTTAAAATTTTCCATTGTGTGTACAGGCAGTTCAATGACAGGGAGATTGCAACCAGAGTAGCTGCCACTAGTTTTGAGTCTCCATGGATCTATCTGTTTACCACCACAGGATCTATTCTCACAGACTACAGTATGAATACCTGAACATTTTGTATCAAACCCAATATGCTGTCTGTGTTCAAATACTCAGGTATCAGTATAATTTTTCATCTTCCACCGTCTTTACCCTTGCAGAGCATTGAGTTCTTTGCTCACCCAACTCCATAGGAGATCAGTAGCAGTCTCCACCTTTAGCTCCTCTAAGGATCTGCTGTTCAGCTGTCAATACTGATAATTTCAAATAGGAAAACTTTTTTGAAAGGTGGACCCTGGACACAAACAAACAAATAATACCAACAGGGTGAACTTTACCATGTATATGTTGTTAAGAAGGATTATTTATTTGTTTGTTTGCTAGAGTTTCAAAGCCCAACCGTGTAAGCAGTGGTGACTGAGGCCCCAGTGTGGCCTCTTTGACCATTCATGAATCCATCAAGTAATATGCATACAAAACTGGTGATTTTGAGATTTTAAATAAATAAAATAAAAAACCATCAGGATCTTTCATCAATTTCCTGGTATGATGAGCAGATATTAAGATGTTACCACCCGGGAAATAGGAGAGTAAAAATGCTCACAATGCTCTGTAACATAAGTGATGATGAAAAGTGTTTTGGGTCAGCGTTTTGAGTTTCACTATTGAATTTAGTACAATGAAAGTGTAATGTAGTACAGTTTTTTTTGTTTGTTGTCTTTTTCCACGTAGTCAGTTGGCTTAGCTTTCAGTCAAAGCCAGTGTTTTCTACTGTACTGTAAATTGGATCAGGGGCTTACAAGTAATTTTTCATGATTTCATATTGCCTTTCTAACACCACCAACTTAAAAATCATTGTTTATGATTGTTGATGCATTTAATTTACCACTGGATGAATGAATGAATAATCAGACTCCACACCAGCATTCAGACAAAGAATGTTGGATAGCCATTTTTTCATCAGTGATGAGGTTATAAACAGGCACTAATGCAAACATGTCATGACATATCACAACATCACTATTGTCATTCCTCTATTTGTGGCCTAGCTCAAGTTGCAAGCCAGATCTAGACTGGTATAAAACCAATTCCAAGAACTAGATATGCTCTAGTATACTATCTGTGAGGAACATCACATATTCATAACATCACTTGACTGATTTATTGAGAAGAAAAGCTTTCTTGATCTGTGATCTTTTGGGAATCTTTGGGAATAGCCCACTGAGCTGATCTCTAGGTGAAAACTGCTGTGCTTCTGCTCCCTTAATCTTTATACATACCAATGGTTTATTGATGGAAGAATCATACTTAAGCTGGGAAAGTACTTCTCTAAAGCCAAGTTACACTATCCTTCTATCCATAAGTAGGCCTATGCCAGGAGCACCCAGCAGGACCTACCAGCATGCAATGTTCAGTGAAGGAATTTAACTCAAATATGGGCAGAGCAATAGTACCCCCACCTCTTTCATCATGAAGATGAGAGTTAATGTTTTGACAGAAGAACAGCGGAGTATCACACCTGTAACAAAGACAGTTGGGGCTATAATTAATAACCAGTAATATTCCTCTTACTATTTACAAGATTGCTGAATTCTTGATTCAATCATTACCAAGAAAAATCACTTTACAGTGCTGCATTTAACATTTTGGTAAACCTAATAGGCATATGATCAACAACCAATCAGATCTTTTCACCGGCCTCTTAACATTTATTGGTGAAATCAGGTTAGCCTAAATTACAGTCTAAACAGGCTGTCAAATCATTTTGATGCCTGTTGCTGAGTTATCAATGAGATTGCAGCTTTCTTCAACTGAAATTTTGTGACAGCTATTCTTTTTTGAAGGGCACTAAGAACACGTGAATGTGTACATGCTCAAATTCAACCAACTTAAATCAACCCTGATTTATCTGGAATTTATTTTAGCTCATGACTGAGTTAGTGCCTAATTTTTTTTTGCTGCTGCCCATTTGACTCTCTTATGTGGCTGGCTGCAGCTACATGTAGCTCTCTAGTGTACTTTGGTTGCAAGGGTTCAGTTTCAAGAAACAACATTCCTGTGGCACTTCTCAGCTGGACTTCAAATGTAACATGGAGATTAGCATTATACATAACCAAACAGCTAAACTGATATGTTATGAAATATCTTGAGTACCAAATGCTCAGAATGTTTTTGTGTCTGTGGGTGCAAGTACAGGCATGTTTGTGATTAATGTGAATCAAAGGGAGCTCTGTACACCAAAGATATAGATACAATGATCGGCATTAGTAAGGAGCCTTATGCTTTACAAACTAAGCCCTTAACACTCTGCTTCTTAGCGTCCAAGCTTTTCAAGAAGCCAGTGATCTGATTATGTGGCCAGTTGCAAGCTGAAGCTCTTGTGGAGATTCTTAATTAACATGGAGGACTGTGAATTGAGTATTGATAAGCTCTGCCACACACAGCATCTATTCAGCAGTTGGTGCCATGAAGTCGTGTCATGTTTTTCCTCCATGGTAGAAAGGCAGTAAGCCCATGTCACCTTTTGAGGATTGTACAAGTCACAAGCCACAGTTTGCAGATAAGCAATTATGTGTTTGGATTTTGTTTGTTCCAGATAATCTCTGCTACCTTTGCTCTTGAACTTGAACACTTTGTAGCACACGAGGGCCTTGTAGACACCAGAGACCATCAAAGAAATTAAAATGCCAAAACATTTTTTTCTCCAGTCTGGAGCGCCAGGAGTCAGTCGCCACAACAGAGGCCCGCTTAAGAATGGAGGGGGTTGAGCTTAAGGAAGAGTGGCAGGATGAGGACTTTCCAAGGTATTGTATTAAACAATCATGCTTTTGCAAATCACCTATTCATGGCCTGATCACCTCATACTGGTTTAATTGTTAGGCCCTTGCCTGAGGAAGAGGAGCTCGATGACGAGCTTTTTGCTGGAACCTCTGAAGAGGGAGAACAAGGTAAGTAAACAGATTAGTTTACAGTGCAGTGCTACAATAACCCAGGGCAATATTAATTGTTCTTACAAATCTGTTACTTACAACCTACTGATTGCTCGCCATCTTGCTATCTTGCCATCTAGGCTATGCATTAAACCACGGCAAGAAAGCTAAGAAGAAGCTTGCAGCTCCAGACATCAGCCTTACTCTTGACCGCAGTGAAGGTTCCCTTCTCTCTGATGAGCTGGACGAAAGTACAGAGCTGGACCTAGATGACATAGACACACCCTCAGACAACAGCAATGAGTTTGAATGGGAAGGTAAGACCTACATGTTATGCAGTGACAATCAAAAATGCTTAATTAGTACTTTCATTATGTCCTCCAACCCTGGCGTTTCAATAAGTTTGAGAATGTGTATTGACATGTTTCTGTACATAAAGGTTAAAATAATAAAGATTGGATTGATTTTAAATTTGGGATCTACTGTGATCCTTGGTGGAAAGCTATGCTAAATTTTGAAGAAGATTAAGTCCGTGGTGGTGTGAGTTGTGTCCATGACAAGCCTTATCCTATGTGGTTTTTTACGCTGGCTTTAACAGAAGCAAGTGTGTTATCAGACCAGAAGTCTTTTACTCCCTGGTGACAACCTCCCAGTTCTTGGGTTCATGAACATATTCCTTACTTAATCTTAAACATGATTAGGCGGTCGACTGCCTGAAGTGTAGTTAAAATGTGCTTTGTTGTTTTTGTGTTTCCACACTGCTGCCTTTCTCTTTATCGCTTGGAAGAATTGTTTCCATTCTCTGCCTGGAAACAGGCTGCAGGCCAGCAACAGGTTTCTCTCTTCCTTGTGGTAAGGTCTCCTGGACAGCCCCTTGTTTCCCCCCAACCATGAGACAATCAACCAAAATTGTCCAGATTATGTTCTGCCGACAAATCAAGGAGTGCCTTGTGCTGCATACCTGTTTTTCAGTGGACATTTATGAACATATCATTATTCCTTTCTCCTCACATAATTTTCCTGTGTTTGAAACAAAATCAATGTAAATGACTTGTCATTTACAAAATTGTTTTTATTTGTGTAATAATGCTGCAATTACCACAGGTTATTAGACATTTTTAAACTTATTCCTGTTGCCATATACTTGTTATCACAAGAAATGACATGATAGATACATTATTGGTCAAAAAATCTCTGACCAGTGGACTTATGCCATTAATTGCAGCCATATTACACATGCACAATCAGCAATGTAATTCTCTCTTGCACATCATTCATTTGATGGATGATTAGATACATGATAAACATTTTATCAGGTATTTTATATCGAGGCTCAAGTCTAGTCTATATTTGGAGCATACTGTTTCTAAAAAGAAATACAGATCAATGTGCTTGGTATTGGTATATGTAAGTAATAGACTACACACCGAAAGATCCTAACACAAATTCTGTTGGGTTGCACTATATACCTCTATTCCATCCTGCTTTTTGCATGCTTGATATTTCAAAAAATCATCATTGGTGGTGTTATTTGATTTGTCAATATTGCAAATGACTTATTTCATGACCATTCGAACATATTGCCCAAGTTCTACAGTATATAGAGCTGGAATGTCATCTGGTACTGTTGTTCTGTTTTTTACCCACTTTAGCCCAAAAAAAACAATATAATTCTACTGCTCATAATTGCTTAACAGTATCAAGTAGTGTGAGTGTATTCTACTGGGTAGGAAATTGTTTCATTTTCTGACCGTTGATTGTTTGAATTGAGAAATAGTTGTATTGAGAAATAAGCTGTTTCACCATCAGATACTGACATTTTCATGACAACTAAAATACCCACAAGCCTAGCTAGCTCCCGACCAATCACAAAATCTGCCAGCTTGAACACAGCACCTGATTTGAAGCCAACAGCCTAACTGTACTTGAAGGATGATGAAAAAAGTGTTAATAGAGCAAATGTCATTACAAATCTGGACATGTAGAGCAGTATAGCTTGCCATTCTATGGCAACTAAATGACTAAATAATGAACAAACTAGCCAGGCATGTCAGGTCAAGCCAAAAATAAGTGAATAACTTGCTTTCTGGCGCTGTGTGTGCTTCTTCTGGTAGACTTGGAAGTGTTCACACGTTCAAACCCATTTAAAGTCATCAAAAGCCATGATTTAAATTTTATGTAGACATGACATGTAGTTTGGTTCTTCTTGATGAGCTGCTGTTACCTAACAGATATTCAATGAGAGCGTGATACATTTCAGGTCATGTTTATAGCATACTAACCATTTTAATGTCAACCACAAATAAAAAATTCAGCAAGTAGTTGTGCCCTGCCATGGCATTTTAAGGGTTGTGATCACAAAATGACTTATGTGATTTCATATTAATTTGTTTTATTTGTAATGAATATACCATTCCCTACACTTGACCATTTCCTTTTCCGTTAGAATTCAGCAAGTCAGAAAATTGCGGGTTTTTTTGCCAGAGTCCAAGTTCCCAAGTGCAATTAATGACCTTAAAATTAAGTGGACGGTATTTTCAAATAAGAACCTCATATTTACTGTCTTCACCAGGGACATGAATGCAGCACAGACTTAACCACGCTGTGGCGCAAAGTTTATGGAACTCATAGTCTATTTCTGTTTCATTTTTTGCAAGTGTATTTATTTTATTTGTACATTATAGGGCCAATTGAGTGAGTAGAGCCACATACCCAAGGAATTTTGAAATCACTGTCCTACAAATGAATGGGCAGAAGCTTGGTGAAGTTGGGATTACCACGTGACATTGCAGCTCTATATTGACAGTGCTAATGTATATCTGTAGTATAAAGTAATATTGACCTTAACCTGAGCGAAAGGGAGACATGGAACCTTAGATGTGATTGCTGGTGTTGATTCAAGACAAGTCATGCTATCCAGAGGGCACGGTGAACAATGGGTTTACGGTTCCCCTCTTTCAGATGATCTACCCAAGCCGAAAACCACAGAGCTACTCCAGAAGGGTGTGGAATCTGTCCAGGAGTACTCTGCCTCGGAGGAGAGGGAGGAGGGCCGGCGTTGGAGGGTGTTTCGCATCGGAGACCAGGAACACAGAGTGGACATGAAGGCCATTGAGCCCTACAAGAGAGTTATCAGCCATGGAGGTCAGTGGTATTACCTCTATGTCTGAGCACATCAAGGGATAGACAATTATCAGTGTTCTGCATTTACAAATAACATGAATTGATGTTGTTGTATTCGTTCAGTATGAATGAAAAAGCATTATATTCGATTTTTTTGATTTTAATGTTTGATGTTCCTCTGCAGGTTACTATGGAGATGGATTGAATGCCATAATCGTGTTTGCTGTGTGCTTTATGCCAGAGAGCAATCAACCAAATTACAGATACATCATGGACAATCTATTCAAGTGAGGATGTATTAGAACTCTCCTTGCCTTATGAGAGGGCATGTTCGAACCAGTGCTAATGAAATTTTCCTGTCTCAGGTATGTCATTGGCACACTGGAGCTTTTGGTTGCTGAGAACTATATGATCGTGTATTTGAACGGGGCGACATCTAGAAAAAAGATGCCAACTGTTGGCTGGCTCAGGAAGTGTTATCAACAGATTGACAGGAGGTGAGTCTTTTTTTTTACGATGGGTACAGAGACATTACCCTTTAGTGTGAGCCTAATCCAAAACCCATTGGTTTATTTCACAGACACCGCATCATAAAATGGGATGATATTGTTGTTGCATTGTAGTCAGCTGCTCTTGCTCTTTGTTTACAGGTTAAGGAAGAACTTGAAGTCTTTGATAATCGTCCATCCTTCTTGGTTTATTCGCACCCTCTTGGCACTCACAAAACCCTTCATAAGGTAACTTTAATCTTCCAGGTCAGTAGAATTTAAAATATAAAGATGTTCTTGGGTAACATTTCGGTTCTAACACATTTTCTACTTTGCTCAGCTCCAAATTTAGCCAGAAAATCAAGTATGTGTACAGCTTGACAGACCTGGCCGAGTTGGTTCCTATGGAGTATGTGTCTATACCAGATTGTATCAAACAGTAAGTATGCTCCACTACACATGCCAGCGCTTTTCAAGGTCTTCTCAGTAATCTTAAACTAATCTTAAAGGAATACATAGCGTATTTGGGAGATTTTGGGTCATTGGTCAACTTACCTCTTAAGTAATGGGAACATAGCAAAATCGTCCATGTGTCCCCGGTAGATCGTTCACTCTGGTGCTCTGTACTAACACTTCAGCATACACTATGTTGAGTGATCATAGGTGACAAGCATCTCAAAGTTAGAAAATGAGAAATTGTAGCATCTCTAAAATTAAATGGTAAATAGGTTTAAATGATATGAGGCTAGGTCTGACAGTTTCTGTAGGAAACTGTTGAATTATATGAAATGTGATTCAAAAACAATAGTGTTTTGAAGTACCAGGAAGTACTTTCCCTGTGGAAGGGTCTCTGTTTCCAGGAGACTTGGAGTTGCAGCGGACGTGCTCACCTGAAGTAGTTACAAAAACTGATTACATCAGCTACATTGAATAAATGATATTTCCTTTGTTAGAAATTATGAATCTACAAGCCAATGTAAAAAAAACACTACAAAATTTTATTTAAAGCTCAGTTTTCTTGTGTTTGATAATGCTAATTCCATACAATCACTTAACATAGTGTATGCTAAACTGTTATCATGGAGGACTGGAGAGAATGATGATTAAATTATGTAAGTTCTCATCACTTTACAGGTAACTTGACGAATGGCGTCTGGTGCTGTATGCCTTTTTAAAGGTTCTAACTACAGGTATATTTTGTGTGTCCGTCTTAAATACAGAGGTCTTTCACAGGTCTGAAAATAGACTGGCATCCAGAATGTTTTATTCAGTATACTACTATGAACAAAATCCATTTTTGATTTTCCCGTGTCCTTTTGTTTTAGTATTGAGCTCATGTTGAAAAGTCACTGCAGAATGAATTCTGTTGTTTTTGTCTGAGATGGCTTAGCCTGATGTGGATGTATTATGCGGCAGCTGAAAAGTACTAAAAAAAAAATCCTCCTTTTACCAAATGTTTAAGGTGCTCCTTTGGATGTTGCTGTTGGCTGTGTATTTCTCTATTCCTTAACCCCATTTCCCTGCCCCCTTAAGGTTTGACGACGAAAAAAATAGGAAAACCCATAAAAGGTATATGCACTTTCACCCAAGGGCTTCAGCCAGGTGTCTTGTATTTTACAAAACTAACAACGAACTGATTGGTTGGCTTCTAGGAATGCAACTATACACCTCAGTCGGTCTCAAGTGTCAGTCACCTTCTTCCCCATTATCGCACATTTTCCTCTGTTGATTTTTGTGTCACACATAACATCATAATTAGCAAATTGAGTAGTTGTTTTAATATTTTTCAGAAATAGTTAAAGTAGTTTTTGTGACTATTTCACAAACTGAATCTTGTCTCTTAGATAATTCTTTGAATTTCATCTGAAAGCCAATTCATCTGAAATTGATTGATTACCTGTAAAATGATGTCCGTGACATGTATTTGGTTTAAAACATACCACATACATCAAACTTTGAAATTGTTTATTTTATTTATTGTTTATATCTTTCTATGCCATGCTACTGGCTGTCACAAAGAAATATTCATTGGTGTCATGAACTTTAAACCATGAAGTTTAATCCATTGTTCCATGCTGATGTGCAAGTTTAGCCACGGAGAAGCACTTACTAGAATGTTTCTTACAAAATACAGGTTTAGAATATGACGTGGTTGATGGTTGGTAAGTAGGTTCATGTTGCCTGGTGTTTGTATGACTGAATGGGGTGGAACTATTGGTCTGTGGTCAAACTTAGTCACTGTGGTGTGTGGTTGCACTTCACTTCACCAATGTCCTCACACGGTCCCTTCAGTCACTAGCCCTCACTGAACACCTGGCTCGTCCATTCTCACAGCTCTTTGCATGACTCACTGCATACCTACTCCCTGCTGATGTTTGTTAATTGTCACAAACCTTTGTCAGCATTGCTCATACTGACAGACTGATTCTGTTCATTGCTGATAAGTGGCCAGTGCTTATAAAATGTGAAGATCTGAATGGGCAGAATGTCACAGAATGAGAACATAATAACCATTCCAGTGGCAGAGGGCCCACAATGCTTAAGAAGAGATTCAGTGTTGCGTATTTTCATTGTTTTCAGTAACTAGAGCATGCAACATATTTTAGTCATTTCAGCTGGAAAAACATCAACAGACCAAATCATGCATTCATTTGTTTGAAAAGGCCTCTGGTATGTCAAAAAAATACGTGATACGTTCATTCTCACTCGCACTGAAATCCTTTTGTAACGAGTTGCTCCATGATCAGATGAAATCGACAAAATTGTGCTTACTAAAATCACTCAATTCCTAACTTTAATAAAATGTGTATCTCTAGATCTGACTAGCGCTGCCTGGAGGTCGCTGACATGCCTGTTGATTCTCAGAAAATAGATGTTTGGCAGAGTAGGTAGCCTGTTATTACTGTGATTATCAGTTACTCTTGTTAGATGTGGCTCCACCGTGGTCTGAATCTCTCTTCGCAGAATTGACCAGGACATGCACGGCAAAGTGGAGATAGCAGCTGCTGCCCTTCCAGAGTGACTCCGCTGGCACTGCGAGATCCAGAGGAAGAGAGCGATGAAGAATGTGTAGAACCGCAGCCACTCGTATGATGATGTTGTGTGCGATGTAACTGGAGACGTAGCTCTGTGTGTCAGAGAAGTGCCTTTTTGAAACCATGCTGCCTGTTACTTTGTGGAACTCTCTGCTGCATTAGTGTGTCAAGACGCTTGATCTCCAGTTTTTCTCTCATGTGCTGTCTTGAAGCATTTTTATAACCTTTTTATGTACTATATCATGCCAAACTTGGATATTGGTGTTTTCCTAGTTGTATCTACAGTGTATTTAAGGCACTCTTGTTACAAATGGTTGATGCATGTTCTGCTTTATTACATTGAAATATATATTTATATTCAAAAGGTGACAAAGGAGAGAGATTTAATATATTTTTATGGTTGCTCTGACTGCATTTTACGTCTTCTGACCCATTGAGCGGCATTCTTGGAGCAGGTTTCGCAGCACCCCTTTCATTGTTCAAGTTCACTGTTGAAGTTCTTTGTTAGAATCCTGCCTGGGGAAAATAAAGTTTTATTGTTGCCCCTCACTTGAATGTGCCCTCTTACTTGTGACGGAGGAGAGGTTTTGTGAGAGCAGAGATGCGGGTCAAGGCTTAAGATGACATTTCCTCCAAGTAAATTTCTGTATCCGCATAATTGGTTTTGTATTTACTGTATTTATTAGATGTAGTGCCATTTTGATTGTGCCAACTTGATGACAAGCTCCTCGTATGCTTGCACTATAACAGGAAATGCACAGTGGACAAAACACATGTAACACTATACTTAATTTACTGAACATGCTTGACAAGACTATTTTTCAATACATACAACTTCAAAACCATCATGTAGCTGGAGAGCTGTTCCACTTTCACCCCACTAGATGGCACTGCTGACCTCAAAAGATTTCATTGAAATCTGATATAAATATTTGTACAGAATATCTTACACATTTGTTATGCCTCCAGACATAATTACATAGTATTTACAGTAATATTGATATATGTACTTCATATTATCAACCTGCTCTCGATATCTAGCATAGTAGTAGTAGCATATACATTCTACTGTACACGTCAAAGGTTTCAAAACTTTTCAAAAACTATCTTAAATGATGACTGATCGCTCATTGCTTTGAAACGAAGGAGCGACTCGAGACATCTAATGGTGATGTCATCAACCTCTGGATCAAACTTGTTTGCAATAAGGTGGTGTTGTTCAAAAAGCCACTTCAGGTCACCAGCCCCATAAATACAAACTGCCCTTCTGTAAGTCCCAGTACATGGAGGGTATGGGGCTCCTTTTTTCACGTCCCCCGCTAAATAACTCCACCTCACCAGGCGAGCAATGGCATGCATGTCTGACTCATCGTACTTGGAGTTGGCAGGCACTGACCCAGGCACAGAGGGCATCCTCTGTAGGGTGGCCCACAAGTGTTCATCAGGACTGTATGTGTCCTTCTCCCACTCCAAAAAAGTCTGAACCTCTTTGTTCACTAGCAGATATCTTACAAAGTCCCTTGTGACCACAAAGTAGGCATTACCTGAGAACATGGGGCTGGGAATGGGAGGAGGACTCTTCATAATGTTCGTCCTGATGACGGCGTCGGTGACATTGTGATGGTACTGCCAGCGGCCTTTCTTGTAGGAGTTGGTGGCCTCCGACTCCATACTGTTCCTTCCGTTGAGGACCTTCAGTGCCTGAACCATCTCTGCATTGGTTTTGATGGGGAAGTCTGTCCCACAGGTGTTGAGCAGGTACCTCCACTGGACAGGTGACCTCACCAGATCTTTCATGCAGTTAAGATCTGCTTGCACTCGAGACCACGAGGCATAAATCACACTTTCCAATTTACTGGCTACAAACACATTAGGGAAACAGGAAACAATTGCCCTCGCAGCTTTCTGAAATTCCTCAGAGGTTTTCTGGTCCACGTGCACACAGTAGACGTTCTGAGGATTGTAGACAGCACGCAGGAGTCGCTCGAACATCTCAATCTTCTCATGGATCACCATGGAGTAGGCAATGGGAAAGTCTCTCTCCTCCACACTGAGGGGCGTCGTAATGAAACCTCTTTTTTTGATGTAAGCTTGACAGTCCTTAGTCACATTAAGATAGAACTCCTCAGATAAAAGCTTTTTTCTGTTAGATGCCAGAAGCTGATCAAATTCACCTTTCTTGCCTTCTATGTCCCCTTGGATGATAGCCGAGCAGCCAGGCAGGTCATCGATGTATTGCTGTGGCACCCTGAGGTCAGGCAATGGACGCCTGTAAGAGCCAGTTTGCCAAAAAAAAAAGGACATGAACATACACATGAGGATAAGAGAGGTGGTCTTGACGAATCTACGGCACTTTGGTGTCCTAACAAGAGCCATGGTCTTTGGTTGTGTGCTGTAAGAAATGTAACAAAGACCACAACCTGCAATACAGATTACACTGTCTGCTCTACTGATCCCACTTCAAACAAATGGAGAGAGGCTCATAACACTTCATTTTAAATGGCAATGCAAATTCAGTCATCCCTTGAGTAGGTGTGTCCAACTAATGTGCAAGAGGAAAAATACTTACAATAGGATCTGAACCATTGTGTGTCCTGGTAGACTTTATGACGCCAGCAAACTTAGCAACTCCCTAAACTTAAATGTTGAGTTCAGCATATTGCACAAGATCTTTATATGAGGTGTTGTACTTTGAGACTAAAAGTCTGACTTTGATTTAACATAGTTTTCTCAGGTGGCATAACCACATTCTGTTTTTAAATATTATTTCATCCTACAACATATTTGCTTGTCATTGTAAGACCAGCAATATCCCTGTCATGATAAATAGCCATCATCCATCCAGACAGTTTTACAAGTGTGTTGAGAACGTGAAGTAGAAAAGGAGCTTTTATTGCGGTTAAATTTCTATTTACAGTAAATGATATGGAATTCAGTCATATACAGATCATTTCACTGTTTCACTCACAAATGCCTCTTCTAATAGTGTGCAGTATACAGATAAGGGCACTTTGTAGAGTAAAATATTAATCTCACTAGAAATCAGAAAGCAACACAATACATGCCAATACATTCCACTCTAAAATTTCAACTAAAACTGCTTTGAATCCCCCTAATCTCAGTCTTCATATTGGGACTGTGTACATCCACAATACATTCCTCAGCTACTGTAAGTTCTACTGCATCCATCTAAGATCGATTGAGGTAAGTGCTCTCGTCCACGTCCTGGTCTGCATCTGCGTCCTGCTCATGGATGAAGCTGTAGCGTCGATATACCGATCCGCCCTTGCTGGTGTACACCACATCCGCCTCGTCCCCGCTGTCTGGCTCGGGCACACCGTGGGGCATGCTGCTGCTGGCGCTGCCGCTCAGTCTCTCATAACTCTGGCTCCAGCACAGCCTCTTCCTAGCGTGGAATTTGACCAAGGCAAACGCAGCTACAGCAAACGCCAGGGTCAGCAGCAGGATGGTGGGCAAGGCGGCCGAGCTCTGCTTCAGAGCTCCAGATGTCATATTCAGATCCGCTGCCGGGTCGTCTCCCGACTTGGGCTGGGGGGCCTCCACACACAGAGCTGGGGGGAAAAAAAAAAAAAAAAACACAGATGGCAGTAGCTGGTCATATCTAAAACAATCCTATGTTGGGTAAGACGGGCAGGGGACCCTACCTGAGCGGGTGTCACAAACACAGCAATCGGTGTCGTTCCCTCCAGCCTGGCAGCAGCGGGCACAGCGGTTCTCCACAGCGTGAAGCGCAGCATCGCGGGGGCAGGTCAGACACTGGTCAGGTCTGGGGCCGGTACAGTGTCTACATGAGCTGTCGCATGCCTCGCAATTCTCCTGTAACGACAATTTTTCAGAAATAATAATTTACTGGGCAGGACTCCAGCAGCATATGAATATTACAACACCACAGCAAAGCACGTTTATAATGTACACTAGTGCACTGATTTACTCAAATGTGTCCACAAGTGTACTTTTTAATGGAAATAAGTTTATTTTGCCTTGATTTTTTCCTTATTCTTATCAATGCAATGACATGTGGCACCCAACACCAGAGCTCACCTGTTCTGAGAAGTACCGCCCCTCCTCACAACGTGGATAGCAGACATTGTTCTTTAGGGTGCTACCCCAGTCACATGTCACACAACCTTGAGGCGAGGCATCTGCAAATATATATTAAATACACACCCTCTTTGACTTTCTAAAAAAACAAAATGACAAATATTAGCTCGACACAAGATACAGGCTACAGATGGACAAAAGGCTGTGACGTTGATCTGCACCTTGAAATCGCAATCAAGCAACAGGATAGAGCAATTAGTCAATATTTAAAGAGCTGAAATAATATTAGAAAGGGCTGAAAATGATGTTTTTATTGAACTTTAATATCCGTAACCCACAGGAGACAGGCCACAAATATTTCAGTATTTTAATTCAAACAACACTCTTGTAAAATTAAATCCAAATACATTTTAATGACTTTATTTTCAGATCAAATTTTCAGATAAATTTTGCATGTGAACATGTTTTCACATTTGTGGATCACTAAACATTTATTTGTAGCCCCCCTATTTATTTGTGGAGTTTTTGTCCAATTTGTCCCACAGAAGATCCACAACTTGTGCACCCAATGGGCATGTACCACTGCCAGCCAGTAGTGATATGCGCCTCCTCAATTGAAAAGAGAAGAAGACCCAAGTGATGGTGTGGATACTGAATTATTTGTGGATTGTGGTACATATTTGTAGTTTCTCAAGTCCAATAAAAACTGCTGTTTCCTGGCTGGTACCTGTGCAGGTCTGGCAGCTGGTGTGGCACTGTTTGCAGGCGTCGTTGACTTGGTAGAAGCGGCGTGGGCAGCGCTCCGCACATATCCTGGTGCCTTGCAGCTCCAGGAGAGGAGGCGAACAGGTCTTGCAGGACTCCGGCCCCGGTCCTGTACACCGCTCACAGGAACTGTCACATTTCTCACAGAGGGAGCCCTCACTGTAGTACCTGACAAGATATGTGAAAGGATGAATATGAAGGGATGGTAGCTTGTAAAATTACTGTATATAAAAGAAATATACACGTCACAATTTGTGGCCAGATTTTGTAAAATTACTTTTATGTCACCATGTGAAGTTAAGAACAGGAGGTAGGAAACAGGAAGAAAAACCTCTGGTAATTACATACTGGATCCATGTCCCGCTAGTAATACTGGCTGATATCCAGACAAAGCGCTTCTGTGTTTCATATCAGTGGACACAGGGTGGAGATAAAACCAATAGACTAGTGTTTCAACACAAAGTAAACATTTCCTGGACTATGACGGAGCTCATGACGGACTTGTTACCCTGTTGGACAATGGGAGACACAGAGGTGGAGGAGGCGCAGGTATCCTGGAGAACAGGTGAGGCAATCTTTAGGCGATGCGCCAGTACAGGTGAGGCAGACGTGGTCACACGGCAAACAGAAACCCAGTTGTGTTCCATCAGCTTCCTGTCCTGAGCTGTATGTGCCAGCTGGGCACTCACTCACACAAGTGGAGTCTGGAGAATAGCACACACAATTTTCATCCTTTGTCGTCTTAACACACAAATTCACAGGGTCATTGTTAATGAAATATTCAAAGCAAATAAACAAATAACATGCAAACATTGATGCTAGACTGAAATGACCATTACTCTTGAGTCTAGAGAACAAGCACTGTGCCTAATACATACAATTTAATAATAATCTTTATATGTAATCAGTTTTTCAGTTGATTTTTTTTACACTTTTTTTGGCAGGTGAGTATTAGTGCTTACTGTGGAGGTATTTGGGTACAGCACAGGTCTGGCACTGGTCGTGACCCGGCCCCTCACAGGAGTAACAGTGGCGGTGGCAGCCCATGCAGGTGAACTGGTTGTCGTGCAGGTAGGTCCTCGGCGGGCAGTTTGTGTCACCCGTCACCCCGCACAACAACGTGTTGGGGTCCAGCACGAGCCCCCTCTCACACTGGGTGCACTGGTTGGCCTCGGCGCCCGAGCAGCTCGCACAGGTCTGGTGGCACTCTGCACATAATCAAACAAATCCAGCTGCGTCATTTCAGTGATACGTCACTCTCTTCACAGAAAAGGGTGCGATCAGTTTACAGTTGTGGCATGTTATTATAAGCGTGAAAGGGTATAATAAAGTATCTTTTCATATCAGTCACTACCTGGAAAAGCCCTTACAGATAAGACGATAATAATAATATTAATAAGATGAAGAAGAAAAAGAATGAAGTAATAAAGATACTGGAGCTATTGTAGTTCTACGTAGATGAATGTACATGTCAAGGATTTTAACTGGTGCTAACAGAAGAAATCACATCACCCCAATCCTGGCATCACTTCAGCGGTTACCTGTTAGTTGAATTGATTGTGAAGCACTTTGTAAACTTTGCGGCTATAGTTTACTTTTTCAGATTTCCTTCACTTACAGCAATGTCAGGTAAATGTGTCATTGTGTGTGTATATGTACAGGAATTTGTCTTGGTGATGCAGTTTCACAGTACATACATACAGACATAAAATAAAACAGGACCGGACATGCAAAAGTTGAAAAGGTCAGTAGAGGTCATGAACAGAAGACTATACACGTCAGTACACAGACACATTCAACACTGCATGAACGTCTAAATACAGAGAGGCTCACCTTGACATTCTGAAGCTGCAGTCTCATAGTAAGTGCCAGTGGGGCAGTCTTTGGAGCACACGCCTTCATACAGCTTGGGTGTAAGCGGGGAGCAGGTCTCACAGTGATCTGCCAGGGGCCCCGAGCAGCTTCTACAGGTGGGATGGCATTGACCGCAGTGGCCCTCCTCCATGTCGTCATAAAAGCCCACGGGGCAACTGGCCTTACACACACCATTCAGGATCAGGTAGAGGAAACTGCACTCTTAAATAATGATGGGAGAACAGAAACAGGAGGGATTTCAGGTTGTTGTACAATGCCATATCATCCATATTAAAGCTTTATCCTGTTTGAATGAGCGGGGTGGACAACCGCTCCTGTCTATCCACTGGAAGCTTAGATCTCCCACGTGGCTAATAACTCACTGAAGCAGGTCCTGTCGTCCGAGCAGACGTCGCAGTGGGGAGGACAGCGTCTGCAGGTCCCATCATCTCCAGGATAAGTCCGCAGCGAACAGTTTAGTCTACACAAGCCACTCTCCAGGAAGTGGCCATCAGCACAGGACAGACACTGGGACTTGGTCCCATCACATGTCAGACATGAACTGTCACAGGCTTCACATGACCCCCCGGCTGTCTCAAAGAAACCTCTGAAAATAAATTCACAGGCAAACGTATAAGATATTAAAGGAGAAAGAGTATTTGGACATGAATATACTTTCTTTCCTGGTGTGTTTCTTTATTCTGCTGCTTGGATTTGGTCAAACGTTTGTCCGACTACTTACTCTGGGCAATTGGACCAGCACCTCCCCTGGTGGAGAAAGAGTTTATAGCTGGCTTTGGAGCAGCTAATACAGTTATCACTGGTGTCCAT
Organism: Hoplostethus mediterraneus; assembly: GCA_034670385.1. Taxonomy (NCBI): domain Eukaryota; kingdom Metazoa; phylum Chordata; class Actinopteri; order Trachichthyiformes; family Trachichthyidae; genus Hoplostethus; species Hoplostethus mediterraneus. The sequence continues at coordinate 8,110,205 of JAXDDW010000003.1, read as the reverse complement.
GCAGGTCTCACAGTTAGGCGAGCAGTCCTCACACAGCTGAGAGGCAGAGTTGGCATAGGTGCCTGGAGGACAATGCTCTACACAGGAACTGTCCTGGTCCAAGAAATACCCTGCGCCATGCACACACGCACACAAGGTGAGTGATGATGTGACGATGGCATGTTTTAATCCTTTGTCATGGCCAAAGACAATAAATATTTGTACCTGTGAGACAAGAAGAGCAGTCTAGCGCTTGTGGGCCAAAGCAGGTCTTGCAGGATGCATCACATGAGTGGCATTCGCTATATTTTCCTGAAATTAGAGCAAATGATTGCCTCATTTTACATCATCTAACATCACATTTCACAGGATATAGAGAAAAACAGATAATACCATCACAACTGAGCAAGGATTGTTACTTCAGCTTTTGTCCTTTAACTAACTTGTCCACTAGGGGGCAGCATTAGAAGGAATCAGCTTAGTGTTGCTGAGGTTCAATGGGTTGTAGATACAATGCAGGGAACAGTGCATGTTCAATGTATTGGTGTTGCAACTTGCAACATACTGCCAAGTTTTGTAGAAACCTCTCTTAACAATGTTTTTTGTGCCAGTTTTCCAACAAGTTGAAACCAGTGAAAATGTTATGGGATGTTCATAAAATTATGAAAGACTACATCTAATGTGAGGAGTTTCTTACTGCAAAGACCAAGTAATTCTCATAATGGGGAGGCCACCTACTGATCCATCATAGTACCATAATACCATTGTTGGTTCTATTATAAGCCTCAATTATTTAAAGTTATCAGTCATGGCATAATCAACACATCAAAAGAGTACAATGTATGGCAATGGTAACATTCAGTAATCCTACTTCCTGTGTAATAATTGTTTTGAGGTCACAAAATCAATTTAAATGTTTTTTACTCATAATGGTGTCTAGTAGTTGGTTTAGAAAAATACCCAGTTGACTGACTGATGGCCTAAACAACAGGAATGTAAATAATCAAATTGCTGATGTAGGGATATAAATGATCACCCTGACTTCTGTAGTGGTGATGACAACGGAGTAAGACCATCTGTGTTCAAATTAACAACACTGTTGACATAGACAGCAAAAGGGGAACCCTGTGCTTGAGGCAAAGAAGCCTTGTCAAATTGTTCGACTGCAATTAACTGAAATGGTTCTCAAATGGCTCTCATACAACATAACAGGTGGCGTAGTGAGTAGGGAGACCTGCTTCAGCTGGGTTCAGGCCCATGTGTCAGCAAGCATCCGCCCTGCTGAAGTGTCCAAGACACTGATTCCCTACCAGCTCCATGGCGCTGGTCCACTGTCACCAGACACTCAATTATCACACTCTAATTACTCTGCTTTCAGCTGACATGCATTACATTGGACTTAATAGCCTGTAAACATGATTTTGATCGATTTTATCTGAAAACTAGAAATCACAAATAAAAGGCAGGGTTCCAAAACAGATGCCTATTGAGCCTATCAACATGAGCTCCCCTCACCATGAAAGTACTGGCCCAGTGGGCAGTTGACCAGAGGGCACTGGCCGTGGAGCGGGGCGTCCCCACCGAGGCACAAGATGCAGTCTGTCGACTGTGGTCCGTGGCACGTCTGGCACAGGCTGTGGCAGGACTGGCAGCGCCATCCACTGGAGTCACTGAAGGTTTGCTGTGGGCACTGTTTCACACACTCAGCGCCTGACAGGACAGAGCAGTAGACAGAGAGAAGAGATGACCCTTTTGCAATAGAGTATCTAGAATTATATAGTAGCTATTAGCTATTTTATTGCTAACCATTATTGCTAACCAAGAAAGTGACACTGTATAATACATTTTCTTCCATTCATTTTAAACACATTTGGGATTTGTACAATGAAGCATTTATTAAAATAACATCCACAAATTGTGGCAAATTGGTTCTGATGTGGTCTCAGTATCTCGTTTTCATTCACTGTATGATGACTAAATCCTCCCTTCTACTGCTCTTCTCCTCTGTCTGCCCTTCCTGGATCTCTCCCACTCCAAATTCCATCCAACTGACCAGGCAGGAAACAATGACCTAGATCTTTTGAAACTGGACCTTGGACTAGCCTTGGCTGAAGAAGAGAGAATGAGCTTATCGTCCATGCCTGGATCCTGTCAAACCCACTGTGCAATCACAAGTCCATGAAATGTGCAGCATCCTTACAGCAGACACACTCACGGTTTCATATCTGAAACATAAACGATTTACTGTGCATACAAAGTTTGGTACCTTGCTACTCTTTTGATTTAAGGGCTTTACTCTATGATGTTAAAGATTATAGGCTCCTCATGAACATACTCACGTCCATCCCGACTGCTTCCTGACGTCTTGTTTGCATGAACCATATGTTTGCATGTCGCTACGGGTCGCTGACAGGGAAACCATTTGCAATCCAAATGAAGACTCAGGGGCAAGATTTGTTTAACAAGAATGATTGATTGCCCTCATGTATGTAGTGATTTAAGGGTAATTCGCACAACACATAGTGATAGGACAAAAAGGTCATCTGATGTTTGAACCCTGTAGTATACTATCAGTACCCCTAAATGTATAGAGCAAGTGCTATTCATTGCTACTGGTACCATTGAGGAAGTAGCCAGTCTGGCAGGCCAGGCATTGAGTGTTACTCCTGCAGTCGGTGCATGGTGTTGGGCAAGTCAGGCACACGCCCCTCCCCCGGTCCTCATAGGTGCTCTGGGGGCAATGCCTGCGACACTGGTGCCTGAAACTACGGAGAGAAATTTCAATTCAAAACTCAAGTACATGACCATTGAAAAATGTTTCATGAAAAGCCAACAGTTAACAACTAAACCATTAAGCCGATCTCCCAGTGGGTAGACCCGACAGGCCCTATCCTACCTGTAACCTACTTATACGTTAATGAATTGCTTTTTTTCAAATAATTCTCCCTTCTCTCTCCGCCCCCTCCTCTCTTTTCCTTTTTTTCTCTCTACCTCTTTTTTTGACTAGTTATGCTTGAACGTCCTTCTATTCCTTTCATGCCCCAAAAAACTCAGTCAATAGTTGCATGTCTATCCTAGGAAATGAGAATGTATAATATTCGTTCCATCTGTATGTTTGTTAATACATGTGTATGTATGTGAATGTCTAGCTGTGTTTGTTGTTGTGTGCATGTGAAGCAGTCAATAAATAATAATAATAATAATAATAATAATAAAAAAGTCAAGCATTAGTCTAACACTAGGCTTGGTCTAAAAGTGGCTTTCACAGTAGCTACCAAACTAGAGCAGGTTTTGTTACTTTGTGAAGCAAGCATGCAGGACAAAGCTATTGAGAGATCAAAGATGAGGAAATCTGCGGTGATTTAATACCACACGTCATTTTCAAAGCTTCCCAGTGAAGGAAGTTGCTACAGGCAGTTTGTCCCAGATGGATGATTCGGAGGCTAGATGAGCTGAAACCAGAGACAAAACACACGGCACGGAAGACGCAATCCCAACATGCACCGCGCCAATCCGCGGCACACCTGCAGCCGTATTATTGACTTCAATACATTCCTCAGTCAAAAGATCCTCTCAGTCAAACATCAGTAAGAATGACAAACAGAGATGAAAACATAAAATAGGCTGCTTTTGTTCAAGCGTATCATCGTTCTTTTCTTAAGGCAGAAAGTTAATTGGTGTTTTATTTGCAGCCTGGAGGCGGACGGGGACTTTCCTGTCATTAACCTGTCCTATCAGTCCTCCGGGGCCCAGTCGTGCTATTAAACATGAGATGGCACTCCTCAAAAAAAATCTAGCCCAAAGCAGCCAAGGGATTGAGTTGCAAATATGTCACACGTAAAACATTAAAAGCAGGAATCAGTCTTAGTTTGAAGGAGACTAAATGAAACGCGTGTAAGAGCAACATGCCGCTAACTCATACATCTTCTGCTGCCTTTCCTTCCACCTGCCTACATGAGAGGATCTGACCACTGACGGTCCGAGCTGCACTTCCTGCTGTGTTGCCGTGGTATCGGCGCTGAGATGCGGTGGTTGTTTGAGGAGGAACAGCTGGAAGCGCCACACTGCATCCATCATTACACTCACAATGGCAGCTGGTGCAGACCAGGTCCTGTCTCTGGCCTGGAAACAGTATACTGCTTAAGAATCTGTGGGACGCTCAAGAAACCCTCCGTGCAAATATTAGACTACCCGGTCCCTGAGAGCGCATCAGCATTCCCAGCGCAGCTTTTGTTTGGGGCTTTTACTTTTTGGAGTTCAATTTAGGAGAAGGTGAAATACAGGTAGCCACTGAAATGAAGAAATCCAGAGTAACGGGTATTCTCTCTCTCTCTCTCTCTCTCTCTCTCTCTCTCCCTCCCTCTCCCTCTCCCTCTCTCCCTCTCTCGGCTCAGGTAACATTGCACAACTCAGAATAGCGGGTAACCTGACTCACACAATACCAGGAGGCCTAAACTCAGGGGAGAGGTACACAATCGGAGGTCTGTTCTAGCTCTATGCCCGGTGTTATGCTGTGTCCAAGTGATAATGTGGAGTAAACAGGAATACAGTTGTAGCTTCTTTCTTCTATAAAACTATTTATGTTGTAAGTTTATAGAAAAGTATATTACCTTACACGTATTCAGCTACCTAACTCTTAATTTAGCAGGGCAATGACAAATTTGATGCAGGTGAAAACAGTAAAAAACTAAAAAACTAAAAAAAAACTCAATTAGACACAAACTATTCAGTGGCAGCATTCAAAATCTTTGAAAAACATGTAAGAATAAATCACAGCACCATGCCACAATTCTCTTTGTGTCAAACACAGACAAACAAGATCCATCTTACTATGTTAAGTATTCCTGACAACGATTCCTAACATTGCAAGTGATCTTGTAGTGGAGGCTATGGGAGGCCAGAAAAAAAATCCCCTGAACAGATGAGAAATATAAAAAAAAAACATGAGCAGACTCACAGAAAGTAACCTTGAACACAGCTGTTGCAGATCCCAGGGTCTTCTGTGCAGAAATAAAAAAAAAATGTAATTAACTAGATTATCATGAGAAGCAAACCCATTCAATGACAGGTTATATCACGCTACATGATGTGCACCATTATTACAGTCTTTTATTCAACATCAGAAAGCTTCCCTACATAAAAAGAGGGAACAATATGGTATTGTGAGCCTGGTGCTCTGCAGCATGTTTGACTTACCTGTGGAACATGTTTTGCAGCCCACCTCACAGTCAATACACTCTCCTGTATCAGGATCCTGGACCTGCCCTGGAAACATAAAGAGACAGAGCACATCTAAACCTGGAGCCTCCACCCAGCAGTGATGTTTTTTTTGTTCTCAGCCAACTCAGAGAGCGCTTTACATTTACCTATGTCGCAGAACGCTGTTTGGCAGACCCCATTCTGGAGTTTGTAGTGTTCCCGACATTTGGCACATATGGTGGCGTGGGTGCAGAGTTCACAATTTGCTATGCAGGCCAGGCAGGCAGAGAGAGCCCTGTCAGGATAGAGTCCTCGGGGGCAGTGTGTCCGACAGCGTCCTTGGTGGAGGAAATTCTCCTGCCCGTATTCATCTGTGGAGGAGATGACACATAAGAAAGCCTGCTCCACTTCCTCCTATGTAAGGATGCCATTAGCCATAAGGGGCTCCTGCCAGGAAAAGCTTCTTCCAAACATGGACACTTCAGCAAGTGGGAATCAATGAACCCCCTCGTAATAAATGAGTGGGTAGAGCCAAATGGGTCTGACAATGATATGGGATGGAGGAAAGCTGACAGGACAAGCTGCCAACTGTGAGAAAGTTCAATGCTTACAGCAAATTACAGCACTAACTAACTAAATACTGTAACGATCAGATGTTTTTTATTGAAAAGACATGTCTGTAAAAATACAGCAACAGAACAAATGGATCAAAATCATGAACTGGTGGAATAGCCCAGTATGTTGATTGCATGACCTGCAAATAGTAGATCACACTGTGAAATCACTGATGACTGATGATGCGGTGACTAATATATGTAAACAAAGGCAATCAGAGGAAGATGAAAGGAGATCAGAGCTGCAGCAGAGACGGTGTTGTGTCTTGGCCCTACTGATTAATGCTCTGCCACCTGCCACTAGCCTAGCTGTGGCACCTGAGGCAGCTCCGAAAGCAGCTGAGTTACAGTATCGTCACATCTGCTCATCGCTGCAGAGAAGACGTGTGAGACAGGGAGGAGAGGGGCCCACAACCTGCTGCCTTCCTGCCTTCCAGAGACTTCCACCCCAGCATGACACACAGTGGCTACTATCTGAAAATACTATCAGCTAGTCCAAATAAATACATTAGAGGAGTTTGGGATAGGTTAGATCAGGGAGAAGAGACTTTTGGTGTTCTTTGATGAAGCATCTCACATCAAAACAACATAGAACAAAAGAACATACAATGTCTATTCCCACACCCACCCACACACGAGACAAAAGCAAGTATACCAAAGTTTCTACACAGAAAATCTGCCTTTATGGACCTTTAAATGGGAAGGAACTCTTCTGCCCCTAAACAGTCTTAATTGTGACACTGTCATCCTTCAGAGAATAATATATACTCAGAGAAAGAGAGAGAGGGGGGAGGGGAGAGGGAGCAAGAGAAAGGGATACAGAGAGAGAGACAGAGAGACACTCACAAGCCCAGTGAACTGCAACAGTAGTACTTCTAGCCCAGGGGGATATTTTTCCCTTTGCCTCTTTTTAACAAAGGCTCCATTCTGACATGACCAGACCTCCTTGTGGAAGCATGATCACACCACATTTCAAAACTGCTCCTTTGACCAGAGATCAATCAGTTATATGGAAAAATACAAAATCTCTTATGGCTTAAGAATGGTAAATGGTAAACCAGAGGTGAACCTTTGAACAACTCTGCTTTGGTAACCACTTAACAGCCCTCTCTGTCTACTGGAGTAATGAGTTTGTGACATGGCTTTTGTTTGAATGTGGCAGCTGTGACTACACGGGCTATTGGCAAAGAATCCAATGTTCATACTAAGCCTGTACCATTTTGATATCTGCCGCAGACATATTAGCAATGCAAACAAGTGGAATAGTCTCATGAGAATTTGAAACCAGTTGTCATATGGTCGTAGGGATATTGTCCAATTTCAATGAAGCCTCTATTTAGCTGATAATGTATTTATTACACAACATTATAAACCACGTATCACATTTTTAAATAGGTTAATATATGTGTATCGCGTCAACCGCTAAATTAGCATAGCTACCATAATAGTTCACATGTTTTGTTAATCGATCGATGGATTTGTGTTATGTTCTGATTTATAATAATATGAAGATAATACTCACCAACTCCACAGGTAGTGCATTCAAAAAGCTCGTGCCCGTCGCACTCAGAACAGGTGGGATGACAGAGGACACACTGGTTCTTCAACATAAACTGTCCGCTTGGACAAGGCAGTGACGGTTTGCACCGAATAAATCCGACACAGTACAAAATAATAAACCCGGCGAAGGACTTCATTGCTATTCCTGGGGGCTCATGGACGAAAAATCTCCCAGGTCTTCAAAGACGCACTGTCCGTGCAGCAGGTAGCAGATCGATATGGGGCTCTGTGACACCAACCCAGAAATAACTTGCTGGACTAGTTCGTGCAAGTAGGACTGGGCAATGAGCTAGAATTGTGGTCAGGCTTTAATAAATGACCTTGTGAGAAAACAAAACAAAAGACTCACTGTCTGTGTCAGTTTTCAGTGAAGTCTATGTTGACCTCTGAGTTATTTACTTCACTTCTTAACAGCCTGATTTTATCGCTTTTAATGCTTTGTGAATTAAGGTGTTCGTTAACATGTTCAGTATTGTGAAACAATAGCTACATGGGATAAAACAGAGTTGGTAGAATGTATTTCAAATGTCGACAAATAATGACAATGCTACTTTTTTCTTACTGCTGTAGACAGTCGATGCAGACGTATAGCTTACCTACGAACATCCTTCAAATACGGGTATGTTTCAAAATATACAAAAACTGACCCAAAATGCACATGTAGATGCAAATGAGATTTATTCAAAATATATTTTGAATAGATTTTTTTGGAAGTACTTGCAAAGACGTTGTCAGCAACGCATAAGATTTCCGAAAAATATGTTGCACTGGAAGTTCCGGTTCTCAATTCTGATTGGCTGAGACACGTTCGAAGCCAAACTACCTGATAAACTGCACCTGCGACCACGAAAATCACCACATACCTCTACTTGGGTCTATTTGGTCCATGATGTTTACGCTAAACATGCCGTTTAATAATTGTAGAAGAACTACAATGCTTGGTAGAAGAGTTGATTGTTATTATTTAATTGTTATCGATTAAAAATAAGACTTGTTGAATATTTGTGTCTCTTCTTTTTGAATACAAAAGGTGTGTTTCCGTCGTTTTATAAAAGCTATAGTTCAGTTCACAGTGCTTTGCAGTGATTTTAGAGCAGCTAAAAGGCATTAGGCACAAAGTGAAGAAACTCGAGTAAAGCAGCCTCTCACTGCTAAAACGCAAAACAACGAACCACAATTTAGCTACTGTTCAAGAACTATATTGCTGCGCGGAAGAATTACATTTAATATATTATTATTATCATTGTTATTGTTTATCAAAAGTGAGTCCGTTATTGACCACTTGCATTCTGTCTTTTTAATGGAATGTTACCCCCTTCTATAACGCGATAAGCCAATAGACGCCATGCTTCAGAGTGATTTTAGAAAGCTAAGTGGGTTTTAGCCACGACGGCCTCTCGTGGCTCATTGCTGTATTAACCTTTATGAGGGCGTGGGCCAAATAGCTTCACCGGCTGACGTCACACGACAGCGGCTCTTGGAGGAGGCGTGACTTTGTTCTGCTGCAGCGGAGAAATATGACATGGGGATGAGAGAGAGTGAGACAGCGACAGGCTGATAGGAATTAGCTGTTCGTCACAGGTCTGGACTTGCAAACGTTACGATGGGGAGTAACGACTAAAACAGAACGGTAAGAGACAGACCGGACTGTTGTTGTTTTTTTGAAGCGACGGGCTAATGCATGGCTCATTTGATATTGAACACAATACCCCTGCAGACAGGTGCACCTGCCTTCAAGCGAGTACGTGCTTCGATGTATTCAACTTAGGAGTGCGTTTAAGCTTCTGTGTGAATGCCTACATTTTTGGCAGATATGTCACCGAGGGTTTGGGATGTAGCAGAGATCAGTTGCATGCAGCAATCATGGATGTAGTATTGTTTCTGTATCCCGAGTCACAGACCTGTGTGATGTAAGAGCATACCAGTCTAACGTATATACAGGGGGAGCTGAGTAGATTTTGTGTTGGTAGCATATCTTATAAACAATTGTCGGCCTATTCAGGCTGTTTATCTTAGAGGGCTAATGTTGTCTTTACAGCCATGGAATTTAATCACCATAGTATATTTTCTGATTGATGGCTTTTCATGTAGATGGTATCAGATACATGTTTCATGGAATGTAAACCATGGCAACCTGACTTTTGGCTATCTATTCAACTCAAAATGTAGGAAGGCTTACAATAAGTGAAAATGAAACTGCCTGGTTTAATTTTCGTGTCCATCTCTGATTTTTTGTCTTGTTTTATTGCCTGTAGAGAGAGTCGACTAATTCATTACTACAGTACATTCAGTGAATGTTCCCTGACATGGACCAACATCATAATACCTTCAGGCTATCATTAATATCCAGCTTATGTTTGTGCTGGATATTAACACCAGTGTAATAAACACAATTTTGTGCCCACTGCTCATATTGTACAGCCACAGTTTCCTGCTGCTCAACTGTAAGATGATGGAACATCAACTTGTTTGCAATAGAATAAATTATCCAGCCCCCCTGCTAGCCTTGTGCAAATTCATTACTTGGGTTTGTGAGATGGGCAGTTGACAGTAGTTGAGTCTGATTTGGAGACAGATAGAACAATCAGGGCAGCGCTACAAAGCAGAGCCCTGGCTGCAAGGCCAGGCCAGGCCATGCCAGCACCACAGAGGGCCTCAGTGTACCAGGGCACTGGGGAGAGGGCGCTTGGCACCTGATCAGTTACCACAGTGAATTCTGTTCCTGTCACTGGCATTTAGCTCCAAAAAAGCAGAGCAGAGATGACGGCTGTTGTTGAACTCGGTCGGGCTTTCATGTCACTGTGGCAGTGCTGCTGTATCAAAGTGCTCCTCCACTGATACAAAATGACATTCCTTCGCAAACATCTGTACCAATTGCCCACTGCCTACTTCAAAAACCTTTGCAGAGAAAATACCCTCATAATCTGTCATTATAAAGATGCTTTGATTGCTTTACGGGAAAATGCTTTCACTTCACACTTGAACGAGATGTACCAGAACACTCAGGAATGGATCTGTGTGCTTTCCCACTGGATTTATTAGACAAGAATGCAGAGGAGCAATCAAAAGAAATCTTGTGGGATCTGACAAGGACCTGGAAAAGGGGCTAAAATGTACCATTGCCTTTCAAAAGAATTCCATCTCTCCGTGCCTGATTCCCACAAAGTTTAGTCCTTGAGAGGAGATGAAATGAGTCAAGTGGCCCATGGCAATCATGGCCCAATCACTGCACAGCTTTGAAGTGGGCCCTGTTCTTCAGACATCTCCACAGGTGGGGAAGCAATGTTAAGTGGTCCGTCTGCAGGCAGAGGGAGGTCAGCTAGAGGCCATGGAGGCAGGGAGAGGGGCTCCTTTTACGCACGTCAAAATAGCTGAGGATGGAAGGGATACTGATTAGTTCACCCTCCCAGTCTCACTCCACTGTCGTCATTTCTATGTCCCAATAAGTGGAGGACATGGGGACGTGATGGTGGATAGATACTTTTTGGGACATTTTCTTAGATTTGTGTGCAGCAGCTAAATGACGTTATGTGAGACTCGATGTTGTAGGTGTATGTGGCATAAAAGTGTAATACATCCTCATGCCGGCATATACTTGCTTGTTGTGCTGTAGGCTACTCTCATAGAATAGAAGGTGTGAAGGGACCGTGCCGGGAGATGTCGCCTACGCAAATGTAAAGCTAGATATGAAGGTGTTTTCTTGCGAAGCGAGATCTTATTTAAACCCTTTTTTTGGTCAGATTTTGAAGTGTAAATTGCTGAAGGGGTGAGGGATCTCACATGGATTATGACAAGTGGGGCTGAACTGCTCGTAGCATAATCTAGACCATTATCTGACTCTCAAGGTCCAGAGATGCCGAAGCCAAAACCTATTGGCCTAAAACACAACTGCAGCGTGTCATTCTGAGATTACTTATGTTTCATTATTATCTAGCTTTCCAAAAGTAATGGCTGGCTACATTAGAGCGACATGAACTATCAGACTTAAGTTAATGACATTATAATTGCAAGGTTTTGTGGCTGAATATATTCTGAAAAGCTTATCATTGTAATATTTGTTATCCTGCTACTGAAGAGCTTATTTGGAGTTAACATGTATCATCATTGTTAGGACATTTACAGCAACGGCAGAGAGCTGAGTATTTTTAAGAGGGTAAAAGAGAAGATAACTTAACAGTGAACATGGCTGGTCTGGTCCAAGTTCCAATTAGCCTTAGTTATAAGATAGATGATGTTTCCGAGGGATATTTTCTGATTTTATTTGGAATATTTCTTAATATTTTCAGATGTTTGTCTTTGTTTTGCCTCACAATTCTGTGACTGTGCAGTGTGCGGTGGATTTGATAATGTGTTAAAAACAGTGTTACAATGTCCCTGGATGAACTCTCAACACCAATGAGAGAGGGTTATGATTAAGGCTGAAAGAATTACACCCTCAGAACGAGAGTGAGAGTGGAGTGAGGGTTGCGTGTGTGTGTGTGTGTTTTTTTTTTTCTGTTTCTGTTTCTGTGTGAGTGTCCACTTTCTTTCAATCTTTATTCCAATGTCACACAAGCAGCAACGCGAGTTGTGTGTTCTGTGACAGCCATAGACTGTGTGCGTATTTGTGTGTGTGTGTGTGTGTGTGTGTGTGTGTGTGTGTGTGTGTGCCTCTGCCTAATTGCATTTGTGTTGCTTCACTTGTCTGGTGCTGAGTCTGGGAGCAGGCTGGCTGCTGGAGACGTCTGCCATTGTAATATTCGTCCCACAAGGCCCACCGGGCTCAGCCATCCTCTTTCCTGCCTTGAATCACCAAGAGAACAGCTCTTCAATCAAACTATTGCACAGGATACTCCTGGTGACTCAACTGAGATACTTGCAGGCCCACCGCGTAGGACATTTCCATTCATTCAGAAAAAAGAGATCACACCCCACACATGCTGCTATTTTGTTTGAAACTTCCGTATTTCCATTTAGCCTGCTGTGTATTTACGTCACAGAGGATATTAAAAGGGAAATGCAGATACAATTATGAGAAAAAGAGAGCAGTAGCGCTCTTGTTCAGGTTGCTGTACTTCCTAAACGGAGACAAATGCTCTGCCGCCTCATCTCAGTGTCACTGGCCTTTGTTTCATCTCCACTCCATCAGCACAGGACCATAGTGCCCATCAAGTGTTAAATTAAACCCATTCATGTCACGTTGGGGAGGTCATTTACCCTCTCGACCAGCTCCTCTCAAGGTCTGGTGACTTCACAGATGAGCAGGAAGACCTCTGACAAGCTAGTATTCAACCTGCGGGTCAGGATGGCCAGTACCTTTTTTTTTAAAACTTTTATTTCTCCATTGAAGGCTTGCTGAGCACACATTTTGTTTGTTTTTCATTTTCATTCACATTCATACAATTACACACATTTCACATTCAGACTTCTACTAATTCCACAAGCAGCTCCACTGGAGAAGTTGGGCTAGAGGTCTGACTGGGGTTGATTTACTCATTGCGTGCCCATTTCTTTATGCCTCTCATCCATAGGTTTGCTTGCCGCCCCAAACCCAGAAGCCCACACTTAATTAAAATCCTATTTAGGGACTGCTCTATTGTATAACAACAAGTATTACAAACAGATGCGTATCAAAGTGACAAAGAACAGGATAGTTTTGTGCCACACAAATTATTAAAACGATTAAAGAATACGGCTTAATACTTACACAGTATTATCTCACAAAATAAAATGAACTATCCCAAAATTAAGAATGCACAGAAATAACAGCACATTAAATATTACTCCTGAGAATGTAGCCTATTGTTAATAAAATAACATAAAATAAATGATTAAACAAGCTTATTGAATTAAAGAAAAATCTCACATTGCTACCCGTAGAATTTGAACTTTGTTGACTTTGGCGACCCCCTGAGTCCATTAGTGATAGTGTTTTACATCACTGTCACAAAGAGGATTCGCCACTTGCATCCACTTGCTTGGAACCAGAATAAACTTTTGTTGGATGTTAATTTTTCCCACCATGGAAATGGTGGGCATCAGGAGCCATATTCAGGTTACCACCTCACTGTGTCCTGTTGTCTCATGTGGTGTTGAACAAAAAAATGCTGACAAATACTTTTGTTACAACTACATTGAGCTAGCAAAGGAGTTTTGTAACAGGTGTGGAATTTATTAAGTTTTGGCAATGCTAACAAAACATTTGGCAAACAGGCTACTATGTTATGACAGCTTAACTACCAGAGCGTAGGATTGGATCTGAGTGGATCTGTTCTTCTTGGCAATAAATTGTGTGAATGATGTGGTTATCTTGATTATTCCTGTACAGCATCTGTACTTGTCTGTGTATTTGTTGCTGTACAAACAAGTAGAGTGACGCAGTCCTCTTCCTGTTTTGGTTGAGCCCCCTCCTCTGTGGAAAACAAACAGCACATAGAATAAACCAATTTTCTCTCGGTGGTCTCTTCATTCTACAGCCATTATACTAAGTTAATATTCTACATGTAGGAGCTTTAAATAAGCAAAAGTTGACTATAGGTTGTCCAATATCATTCAAATTAAAACATCCCAGTTTGTGTGTCAAAACGTTTGAACTGTATGTAAAAGAGCTACACATTTTCATTAGCATCCTTAGGACACTGCTACATAGTGCAGTAGATTTAGTCTATAAGGTGCTTGTTGATGACTAGAATGTCACTGATGATGTCTAAGCACGCTGCATCTCTCCTCCATCCATGTCTCCAAAATGCGTCCTCACACACTGAACTCCCTCTCTGGGGCTGCACTGGAGGCAGGGATGGAGAGGACGTGTCAGGCAAAGTTGCTCAGTCCAGGAAATTGAGATTGCTGAATATTCTACCACAGCAACACACTGCCTGGTCACGTATGACTAGGGTACAACTTAATGTACCCAGGATCTTCACATCTGGACCAGCAGTTGGGAATGGGATATACATCTGACTCAAATTTAAAGTATCTATAGTTTGTTTTGCAGCATCCATTACTAGCTGACGTGCTCTAATCAAGCATCCTCAGCAGATGCAGTTTGGGTAGCAGGAATGTTGATGGTCTAAATAGCAGATGCTTGTCTACTGTAGTGCTGGACATCAACTCCTCATGGTGAGAAAGACTCACTTCTACTATTCCCTCAGTGAGGGAAGTGCTCAGTGCACTGTGGTCGGATTCAGGGTCATTTGCAGCCTCCTTGAACGGCTTCAGAAATGCCACCGCCGCCAAAGGTGTACCAGGTGTTTCTGCAACCGATAAAACGTGTGCTTTGCAGTTTAGAAGCTTGCATACTTGCAGTCACGTTCTTTCTTTTGTCTTGTGACTAACACAATCTTGCCGAGGCAGGGCAGGTTGATTGCAACCTCTATAAGTTTTGGGAGCAGGAGACCACAAATGTTGTCGTTTATGCCACATACTTCAAATGGTGCAGTGAAAAGCACCTTTATTTAGTGAATGATAGCCAACAAGAAAGACATCTTTGTGTCACTTCACGCACGTCAAACTGTCCAAGCTTTGCTCCCATGTTTACCAGCTAACCAAGACCGCCCACTGGTTTAATAGCGGTTAGGTGGATAGCGTGGTTTCATCAACTAAACAAAGCAATAGATTGTGTTGAAAATCACCTTGTGGCTTTGTAACCTCTGAGGGAAAAGGCTTAGGTAAAAGATTGTGTACTTATAAGTGCAGTTAGGGAACTACGTTTCTCATGAAATGGCCTCTCGTCACTGTAAGGAGTGCACCAAAATGATTGCACCTATTTTCTGGTGGGTGGCGTGGCAGTGTATGCTATCCCAAGACCATAAGTATCACTAGCGATGTCATTTTCATGGTGCAGCATTAGCTAGTAAGTTTACTAGCAGGGTAAGTGATGTGTTTTGTTCCAGACTGTTTGTTCCACTTCTATACTAAGTCAAATTTTAGTATTGCATGGGAAGTTCTCCGCTACGTATTTGGAACATTCCAAACAAGGAAGTTGTGCCTAGTTTGTATTGAACGGATTCTGCGTAATGAAGTGTAGTAAACATAAATATGTTTCATTATATTGATTGAATTCCACCGAAATCAGGCCCAGGAATAAATATCACTTTGGTCCATAACATATGTCAGAATGGGAACCGTGCGTTTCGTAGTTTGCGTATATCATGTAATCATGTAAGGAAGGAGTGAAGCAGAGCCGGGCGGGGGTGATGTTGACTTTGTCTCCCTGTAGACCCGCTCCCAGTGACAATGTCATAAAGCCTGAAGGTCTGCACAAACCCATTCAGGTTCAGGTTTAATAGGGTTTGCCCCTTTGTCGCTATGAATGTATGTCATTGTTAACTTGATGTACCTTCTTATGACTTTTGTATGATATAATCTTCTGACATTTTCTGGCAGTTGGTTCCTTCTGCCATCAACAATGGTTGAGAAGCTTTGCCTTGCATCAGATTTTCCCTGATTTGTTTTTTGGCAATCATGAATTCAAAGCATTTTAGTCCATTTTTAGTCATAGCACCACTCTCACCACCTTGCACCTGCTCCTCCATGTGTGATGTGGCTTATGCTAACCTAAGGTAAGGTTAGTTGCATGGTGTGGTGGCATAGATATTCATGCAATGATTGTTTCCAAGTTAGTTTTAATGAAAGTGTGGTAGCAGCGGTGATGCACCCAGGTTGTACAGTATTTTATTATTCTTGCAGTATTCTGAAGTGACTGCACCGTTAACATCTGTGTTGGGACCCGTGAGGCCTGCAGTACTCCTGCAATTATGCAAACCTCTGTGTTGGGGGTTAAGTGCCTTTCTGAAGGACACCTTTAGAGAGTAGTTGTTGAATGAGGGTAACTATAAGAGTGATGGACTGGACTCCCATTCGAGAACAGCTCACTGCAGACAACAGCATTCCCGTCGCATAGTCAGAAAACTGGGTTCTTGTACTGGAAACCCAAGGATCTTTATTTATACCTTTTTTCTGCAAGGAGATGCTGCAGACACTGAACTAAGAATGAGGTTATTTGATATTGCCTTCTCCATGTATTTGAGTGTGCATTCATGTGCATGCACACCCGTGCATATACACTCACAATCAGTACAAAGGTACTGTACAATACAGGTGTTGTGATTATAATCAGGTCTAGCAGTACCTCTCATGTGTTTATCCTTCCCTATATTGTACGGCTACTGAAATTCTGTGGTGGTCACTGTAGAACAAAGATGCTGCTCTGAATGAAACTGAAATGCGGTCTGGACTGTGTATAATCATTTTTACTGATATTTCTGCATATCCCATATTGTAGCTGCTTGTTAAAAGAGAGACTGTAGATGATTCTAGTCATCAACACACCATGCACTGTGTGGCAGCGAATGCTATTTTTCTATTTTTGCATCCTGTATGATACCAAAATGAAATAATCAGGTTGACAAGGGAACATGAAGTACTATGTAGCTGCTTAGCTATATGTGGTTTTGTGTGTGTGTGTGACGTTGACGTTGAAACAACACTTCAACAGGAAATATATTGCGGCCTACTTTGGGCATGTATGTAAAAAGCAATAATATCCTGTATGCCCCCAAATGCCATCAACCTGTAGGTGATGCTAATGACCCTCAGAGACGAAGCCCCTCTCTCTCATGCGGCAGGAATCTTCAAGCGTTGAGCTACATGTGGACTTTGTGCTGGCGAAAAAAAGTGTGACTAAGCGAAGGATTCTATAATAGATCATCTCAGTTGAAGCTCAGCTGTGTGTCTGTAGCTGGTGGTTCAACACTCAACAGCACACCCTCCCTCAGCACAAGCTCAAATAGGAAACACCAGCTGGCTTTAGCTAGCGGGTCTGTTTATCTCACATGGGATCAGAAGATAAATATTCAGTTAGCAAGCAGTTCTTCTCGTCTGTGTGTTCTTAATGTCTTTCACCCTTGTAATTCATGTACACAACATACTGTTGGCGGAGGCTGGTTATCTCCCTCTGCCCTGGTCGGGCTGTGACCTCTGGTCCCAGCTTGTGGCACTCTGCTGGAAAGAGCCTGGTTGGGGAAAGAGGTACTGGCCGCTATGGATGGAGGACTGCAGGGACTGACATTTTAAAGGGTTATGCTCTTCTCCTGTGCCCCTCAACAACCAAGTCTTTGTTTGGGTGCACACATAGCTGAGCTGTGCTTGTTCAAACAGAGCGCGTGACTTGACTGTAAGGTAAAGACTATTCTTAAAATCGCATATACATTGTGTAAATCCTGACCTGTCGTATTAGAACTTATATGATGTCCAGCCTGTCACCATTCAAGCCCTTGTGCCGATAAACCATATTTTGGAGTATTATGGAAGCTGCTGTATAATTTCTACATCATTTCTTGTTCTAGTAATAAATTGCCATTTAGATTCAGCTGGCACGCAGCCTGACCTTCTGAATCGATCACAAACACTGAAAGGATTTCTAGGAACAGTGCTCCTTCACATATATACGTGACACATGGCCCCACGCTGTCCCCTGCAGCGCAAAGTGAAATTTACCTCAAATATTAATGCGATGATGCATTTAGTGCAAATTGACAACAACTCTTGCATCCCTTGCATATTGCTCTGCTGGGTGTGTGCTGCACAGCGCGGAGATGGGAAGTGACATTATTGCTTCCAGCAGCATATTTCTCCCTGTACGTGGAGGGGCGATGCACAGAGGCCTGCCGTCTTTATGTGTAGAGAGACATTGTGTGTGAATGTGTGTGCATGTGCGCCCAGTGCATGGCTTCATGACAGTTCTGAGACGGACCCTATATAGGTCTGGAGTTGGGAGTATTACACTCTCCTTCGGTCGCCTTGATTCAGCCAGGAGGGGTTAGTGTTTGACATACTGCAGAGGATCTCTCCGTCTGCCTGTCTCTTTCTCTGTCGGTCTCTCTGTCCGCCTGTCTCTCCCTCACCACTCTCTCTGTCGCTCTCTCGCTCTCTCTGTCTGTGTATTTCCAAAGGGAAGTCATATAGACACGGGGCTCAGCAGCAACGGATATCTCTTAGGGTGCTTTGAGGTCGCAGCTATAATGCAGTCTATTGGACTTTCAAGTAGGGAAAGTCCCGCTAGTGAATAGAACATAATGGAGGGATAAGGGGGACTCTGCATACTCCCAGGTGGTGAGAGAGAGAGAGAGAGAGAGAGAGAGAGAGAGAGAGAGAGAGAGAGAGAGAGAGAGAGAGAGAGAGAGAGAGAGAGAGAGAGAGAGAGAGAGAGAGAGAGAGAGAGGCAGAGATGGATCTCTCAAAAATAATAATGGCTTAACTTGATGAGTTGGTGCTTGGTGAAGGGACTGATTGAGACACATGCTGAATTGGCTGTGTCGATGATATCCCCTTGATGACAGGGCACATACACGTATAAACACATGCATACCATCACCACAAGTACAAGCCTGCCATTGTGCCTGCAGGAGGAGGAGGAGGAGGAGGAGGGACAGAGATGGAGGCTGACTGATATGATATGAAGGCTGAATAGCACTTCACCCTGCATTGAAATTCACTGATTGAATGTTAGGACTCAGGAAATAGCGTGCTTAGTTTGTAGTTTGGCGAGACATTTATTATTTCCCATTACATGAATTTCTGATGCCAGTTTGGGCGCCCGGTTTGCGATGCAAGTGGATGGGTTACGCTGATGCAAGGTGGAAATGGTCTGTTCCCCAGGAATTTAGTTAATTTGTTTTTCCAACTCGTCCACAGAAAGGACAATATTACCAGAAGAATATAGCAATGGAGCAACACATTTTTTTTGATCCCGTTGTCTCCTTGTTGTGTTTCCTCATCTCTCAGTAGATTAAATTGTTAGACGGTCAAAAGTCGTGGAGAGACACAAGCATTTTCTTTCTCCGCTGAAAAGCACATTCTTGGACCATAACTGAGAGGGTGGCTTGACATTTTGGTATGCACAGGCTTGTGAACGAGTGCTGAATGAGAATGCCACCTTTTATTAGCTGTCTTCTCTGTTTTTGGCATGCCTTTGTAGAAGCACTTGCTCTGTTGGTTTGAGATGGGTGAACACACCGAGAGCACACTGAGTAGCGAACGTACAATAAAGCCCGGTAAGTGTTTGTGTGTGTGCGCTCCGGGGGGGATCATAGGGTGTTTATCTACCGGTGTTGGTCACTTTTTGTGCTCGGCCTCAACTCACCCACTGGTGGCGACTGGCTTGTTGGCATGCCAGAGCTGTTTGTTTGAGCCAGAAGATTTTATTCCCCGTGCAACAGCTTGGAGAATCCAAACTATTCTCCCCAACAGAGGAGGAATCAGACTCCTTAAGGTCCAGTTATCCTAATTTGTCTTTCATCAACAAGCCCACATCCTTTCTGCGACCCCGTGTCGGACAGGGTCTTTTCCCACAGATTTGTAATTGGGGTTCAGGTTTCCTCAGCCTTGACATTCTGGAGCAGTGCTGCTGTCTACTATTTTGGGAGCTGTAGTGTGAGCCAGGCCTCCATAAGGGGGGGTGCGTTGAATCAGTCACGTAGACTGGAAGTGGTACAGAGTGCGAGTTACAAAAATCAACCGACTCATTAGCTGTGTTTGATATTATATTTTACTCCTTTTTGCTGCACACGGCTGCTGAAAATCCTGCTCCACAAAGGGTTAATGCTCGTCGAGTATCCCCTTCCGCATCTCTGACTGATGAGCAGTCTTTAAATGAATGCCGGCTGCCATTCTCTCCTGCTTGGCAGTGGCACAACAGGGCTCCTCTTTTGTCCTCTTTTTGTGTTGATTGTGTGACAAATGTAAGTGTATTGTTCTTTTTCCCCCCAGCGCAGATTCAGTAAAAGTCAATGCTTGTTTTGAATTTCCTGTTTGCTTAAAAGCAGACTTTGTTATTCATTTGTTGTGTAATCTAATTTATTCTTATCCTCATTTATCTAGTTGTCTACATACATATGCCTCACCACTGCTCAGGCAGTCCACAGTGTCCTGGATGGATGTACTCCTTGCTAGCCTCAGGTGGATTTGAAATTTGCCAGAGGGCAAAAACTGCCCATCAATGGTCCAGCACTTGCCATTGGAAGCATAGTCTCTGAACCCGCACTGAAACCCAAGAATGCACTCTGGGCTTGGTTTGGCACTGTACATCGGACTAGGTTACACATATCTGCCAGTACAATACAAGGTTCTGACTCTTTGCAATGCGTACAAAGTCCTTGCAAGTCAGTCAGATCTCCTTGGTTTCTTTCTACCCGTTACCACTCATGTGAATGTACTGTTGCAGCAGCTGTGGTTGAAAGAAATGTGAACGGGACAATCAAATCCTACCTGAGAGCACCAGGGCTGCCTGGGATGCTTGGGAAAAGAAACTCCCTGATGTTACGGTCCTTCAGGGAGCAACACGATGGTAACGAGGGAATTGCATGTCTTTTGTGATGTGTCTGAGAAGGCATGTGGGTCAGTGGCCTAGCATTTACAATTCTGGGATGAATTGGTTGATGCCACCACTCCAAACCTGGTTGCAGCCCAGGATCCTGATCCCACACCCCCACCCCCCCCCGAGCAACGCCACAGAGAAACTCTCATCTTGTAATGTGCACAGCAGGAAAGCTTCCCTGACGAGTATCCCCAGAGTTCGACCATGTCACCAGACTCACCTGAGTGGGAGGTCAACTCTGTGGAGGTGAGAGCTTAGCAGTAGTCGCCAACTAATTCAGTCCTACTCTAGTCAAGAAATGTAACAATGACATTACACAAACATCCGGAGAGCCCTCCTCTGCTGCTAGACTGAAAGACGACACACTTTATGAACGCTTACGGCATTAGAAAATCAATTAGCCGCTACTCTTTCTTACCACGCCCCTTTGGATGAGGTTTGTATAACAGGTCGATGCTAGCACATCAAAGCACAACCTTACTTTGCCACAAGCATGACAGCCTACACCCAAAATATTTAATCTAATGAGGAAAGGGCTCATGTCCTCTCTTCTCCTCACCTCCCAGTGAGCTACCTAAAGATGAGTAGAGGAGGGAAGGAGGCTGACAGCAGGGGGTCTGCCACTGGCAGGTTCAGCAGCAGCTCCCTGTGATGTGAGATCCAGCCTCACAAAAAGGCAATAATTCCTCCACTCCTCAGAGCCGCTAAACACTTTTTGCACTCTGTCAGGTTAAAATGGGGATTGATTTTGAAGACGGGGACGGTGTGACAAAACACCTCCCCCGTGAAACTTTGACGGTTTGCTGAGAATCTCTCTGTTCTCTGCTGTGCAGGAGGACACTGAGTAAGAGGAGATGTTTGTGACGTTTTGAGTTTCACTGTTTGGCCCGTATTTCATTCTTGAGTGCTACAACGTGCCAGGGTTTCCTCACCCATCTCACCTGATTGGTGATTGATCAGAGAATACTGCCCCTGGTACACTTGAAAAAAAGAAAATAAATCACAATTGAAGGTGTAATGAAAGGGATACACTTTGTCATGTCTATATTAACAGCTGACAAATGTAATTTATCAAAAAGAGAATTTGCAGAAAAATATCGTAATCGGCAGAGTACTGTACTACTGAAAAGTCTTCCTTAAAACAAGATATAAAAAGTCACATTTTTCATTGATATAAGCTGAATTAAAAGCCATATTCTGCTTTTTTATTATTCCTGTGGATAATTAGCTTTAATTAATTAAATGTAGATGATGTGATGTCACGTTGAGGTATTTCCAGTGCAGCTACAACAGGTTTGATTGCGTCTTTTTAATAGTTTAAGTATCTGATGGTGGATTTTTCTTTTAAGGCAACACTATTTAATCGTGGTGGTGAAAGCATGCAGTGGTGTACTCAATTGTATGCTGACATACTGTGTATGCGTTTCCATGTGAAGAGTGCTGCCAGATAGTGTTGAGTATTTATTGAAACTGGCTTTTAAGTACATATTAATACTGTGTGCATACATGCACTGCTGTACATGCATAGGTCACCTGCTCACCTGACTTTTTTCCAGTATGTGTGCAGAGTGCAGAGAGTGCAGAGAGAGTTTGTACAGTATGTGCACCTCCCACCTGCAGTGCATCATCCTTGCATCTGGGCGCTCACCTCTCCCTATGGAGACAATTGCGTCATCTGCAATCCACCCTGTCACGTTACAATGGCTACAGGTACACTATAGAAATGAACAGCTGTTGTACACATCATATTAACAAACGTTTTAGTGGAAAAACAAATAACCACTAACATTCAGGTGTGTTCATGCATAGGAATTATTGTTTTAATGAAAGATCAAATTCATCATAACAATGGAAATAAATATATCCACATACCATTCAACCATTAATTGCTGTGCCGGTACACCACTGAATGTTATTGATTTGCTGTACCTTAACACTAGCCACTGAGGTAAAAGAGATCGTCCACCATTTCTTTGAAAGTTCTCCCTATGTAGTACTCTCAATGTTTGGGACCCCAAGTAGAATCGTTTATGGGGATCCAACTGTCCACTCTACATGACTAAAGAAAACCTAACACACACGAGTGTATCCTAACTGTATTTGAGGAAAGGAGACCACAACAAAACAGCCATCTCAGAAAGCCTTTTTGCTAAATAAGTCATGTCAAAGTCAGTCAAGCATGTGAAAAACCTGATCAACTAGTTAAATCTGTAATGTCACGTGTTGTAGGATTCAGTTTAGTGCTGACAACTGTTAAATAGCTACAAACGTCACAGAAATGACACTTCAAATAGCTCTCTTGCACCTGAGAAAACCACTTATTGCCTTTTGGTACTTGAATTGTATGCATGAATATCACCACTGCTGACCGAGTGCCTCCCCTGGGGTTATAATGGGTTATTGCCCTCTAATTTTGTACTTGCATCCAATGTATATCTTAGATAGGTGTAATTTTCATTGATTTATTATAATATCTGAGGGGATTGTCGGATGGAAACTAGGATAAACTTAATATTTTTATACATGAGGCTCCTGAGGTCCATATTGTAGAGTTGCTGGGTCTGTTTCTGTTGTGTATGGTGACGCTGGATGGAAAAGTCAGTGGGTCGGTTTCTGTGTTTGTGCAGGCAGATGATTAAGAGCCAGATTCTGTCTCCGTTTTTTTTTTTGCTGTCTACAAACACGGGCTCGTAAATATGGAGGGACTGGGGGCATAATGCTCTGGGGGCAGCGGGCCGTGGGAAGTACACAATGCAGCGCGTGTGTCTGTATGTGTGTCGGTATGTGTGTGAGTACAGTAAGGAGAGAACACACAACTTTACTCGGTTCTGGTACTGATGCCAAATACGGTCTAACGCCTCAGCAGGCTGGAAAGCAGCTTGAAAGGAAGAAGGTAAGACAGGGCAGAAACAGCTGACCACAAACGCTATAGAAGACAGTGGCTGGTTGCAAGGGTACTAATATTGTCTTATATTGTCTTATATTGTCTTATATTGTCTTATATTGTCTTATATTATATTGTGTTGTATTCAGACTATGAGAATTAAGGTACAGCCTACAGTGGATTTCATCTGTTCGTCATGTAACATATATTCGATCTACCAAGCTAGACCTCTCTTACAACAACCAACAAGTGTGTCAGTTTAGCAGGGATGGTTGAAGAATTCATACTTGGTGTCCATGTGTGAGGGTGGCGAGGGTGGTGAGGGTGACGAGGGTGGCGAGGGTGATGAGGGTGGGAAGTGATATCAACAATACCAGTCCGGTGCAAACTCGAGGTGCTGGCTACGTCAAAGACGCTTCACAGACTCTTTCATTTTTCTCTCAGGAACGATTCAGCAGATTTGCTTTTGTCTAGAAAATAACTCTGGACCTGATTGGCTAATCCTGTGTGACCCATTAAGAGTTCGCTTCCACTAATTTCCCCTTTACACCCATAGTGCTGCCTGTCAAGTTAAGGTAGGAATCTGTCTGCTGTCAAACCCAGGAGTTCAGAGATGCTGCGAGAGCTGGATTGTTCAAATAAAAAGTGAATAATTCATGACACTGGAAGATATTTCAGTCCTCACTTATGACACCAACTCCTCAGCACTTCTCGGCGTTGTGCTGAAAGACAGGGCGGAGAGGGGTGTGGGCTGGTTATGCCCTGCTGGGGAGGAGAGCCATATGTCCACTGTTTTCCACTGCGCTTGCTCATGCACTCTGCGCCCACTCTTCCCCGGGCAGGGCCCTCGCTATTTCCACGGATGCGATGTCCCCCGCGCGCTCTAAAAAAAAAAATCACATCTTACTCTGTCCGCTGTGCCACGCAGGCTCGTCTCGGTGCACGGCAACCCCGCCGTGACCTTCTCTACCTTCACCGGCATCAGCATTTATTACATAAGAGTAGAGATGGGAGGCTAGCGCTGCACTTCCTGCCGAGCCGCACGTACCTGCATCTTGAAGCTGAAACTGTTAATGCCAGCGGAAACAACTTCAGGAAGCAAGGAGTTGATAGTCTGATAGTTCCTGGGACTGTTAAGGACTATTTGCAGTTTGTTTGAGCAACTAGAAATCAACCTTTAAAACAATGTCAAATAAATCTTTCATTTTTAATCTATAATAATGAAATGTTATTCTTCCACCAAATGGTATAGTTCTGTAACTGTGGCTAGACGAACCGCTAAATGACACACGAAGTAAATAATGGTATTAGCACCTTCATATGTAATAACAGTGCTGTGGTCAGTGTGTGTGTGTTTATTTCACAGCGGTTTCAAACTGATCTGTCTGTGTCTTGTGTTTCAGGGTTCTCTGCATCCCCAGTGTCTTCCTTTTCTCTGCCTCCTCTGAGTCCGTGGAGTAGAGCAGCGTCTGGTCTCCACAGTCCCACCACGGTCATCAGATGGCTTCTCAGCAACCCTCAGTGAAAATACAGAAAGTATGTTGGACATGTTTCGCTCATACGTTGCTAATAACACACACAGACGAAAGCTGAGTCAGAGTCACCAATATTGTCACTGACATCTGCAAAGTCAGATCACAGTTAGGCCTTTTTGTTTTACCGTACTGTTGGAAAATCTTCCTATTTTGTTATGTTGTTATGTTTGACAAATATGATACATTTGGTCCATTATGATGAACCCACATGGTGTTTTACATCAGACAGGAAAACAAGCAGTGGGATGACTGTGAGCCATAATGACCTCCCACAGGGAAATGGTCTGACTAGGGTGTTACCGAGGGGGAAAGATGAGGTCAGGACTTATGATACTCAGCTATTTCCATGTCTCTCTCCTCACCACTACACTCATTGATTTCTGCTCTGCATAGCAATATCATGATTCTCTTCAGAGTTAAACGTCCGCCCCCCTGAGAGAGAGAGCTTAATGATGCACACGTATTTTGTCCATGTGGTCCTCAAAGCACCTCGACCAGCCTGCAGACTGGCTTTCATTCCCTTTTACTAAAGTAGTGAAATATGTAACATTGTCTTTTGCCATTACAAACATTTAGCTGCTGCCTGAGAAAGTAGCCTATAGAATAAAAAACAGGTCAAACTTTCAAATCGTGTTCAGAGATATCCTCATATTGCGTCACCTTTTGATCTGATGACTCGGTGTGTAGGAACAATAATCTCAATAATCTAAGTCCCGCCCCCCTGACAAACGGCGGTTGTGTAATTGGCTACAGCTGACTGCTCTGTTTCCTCTCGCATGTGGTGAGACTCTCTCAGTACGATTAACGCACAATGCAACACAATGCAAAATGGCTGACGGTAACTGGGTCAGCTAAACTACAGCTTTAAGTGCAGCTTTAACTCATAAATAACGCAAGTGACAAAGACAGAAGTTGAACGGAGATATTTTCTCTCCGATGCCGAGGATCACGAAGAAAGCGGTCCATCGGTTTGCGTGACGATGACGTATATTTCAACACTAGTGTCTCCAATTCGCCCACAGTTTATAAAGACCTGTTCAGTAGGCCGTATGAGAAACTGTAAACATGACAGATTAACCCACTAACATCCTTTTAGTCAGAGGAGCAGGAAGTGGCGTAGGTTTTTTACATCCACCGCAGTGAGCCACAACTTCATGGGACAGTCGCGTCACCCGAGAGTTTCGAGCCTCTCCCTGCTTGCTGCTCTGAGTCACGGGCAGGGCGTCCGGCCATCTCCAAAACATCGTCTCTCACTCCCCGGGGGGGTCCAAATCCGAGGAACGGGACCACGTGCAAACCGCCGGTGCACACACACACACACACACACACACACACACACACACGCACACACAGAGGCCCCGGTGTCAGAGCTGTGAACCCGTGGGTGTTTGTTTCTTCACTGACAATGCGATGAGCTCCGTTCTCCTCTCCCTCGCCCACGCGGCCTCCTCGAAGTGGAATGGAAGCTATGCCGTGTACTCATTCCCCGGGCCGGGGGAGTGAACGCGTCTCGCAAGTGTTTGTTTGTAACCTAGCGGGGTAGTGCGTCTCGATCGTCGGAAGCCCCCCCCGAGTGTCTTTCCGCATGCCACGATGTAAACATGTTCTCCGGCCAGGACATAATAAAGACGAGAGAACATCGCACTCTCCTCTGACCGGAGCTGCAAACAACAGTGACTCATCCGCACACACTCAAAAAACTCAAGAGTGCCACTGTGGTGGATGAGACTGGATCAGACCCAGCGAAAAACCCCTGGTTGACCCGGCCTGGCAGGAAAAGGGTTAGTGTTGTTATGAGCTTGGGCGGTGGGCCAGACGGGCAGGTGTGTCCTGCGTAACGCCTCTGGCTGTTTTGTTGATATTACATCTGGTGCTGCTGGATATGATGTGATGACCGTTAGCGAGAGCCGGGAGGAGCGGTAGAGCGTGGAGCGCGATTCGCGATTAGCTCTGTGAAGCGTTTACACGTCAGTAGAAGCAGACTGGGACCGTTTGGCAAGGATGGAAAGCAAAGTGGGAGATGAAATCCAGTCGAGTGTTTTTAAGATCTGTTTCTCTTTTTTTTTTGCTGTGTCTCCAGATGAGAACGTGATAAGCCTGGCGTCCACCGAGGCCACCGCTGCACCCTGGGCAGCGCACACACATGATCACATGACTCTGGACATGGACGCGGTCCTGTCAGACTTTGTTCGGTCCACGGGGGCAGAACCGGGTCTGGCTAGAGACCTGCTGGAAGGTAAGACGCGTGGCGCTGGCCTACGTGAGGCCAGAGACTCTATTGAGGTTGTGATGTTTGGGTGTTTATATTTCGATCACCTGTTGTGCCGCGGCCGTACTCAAGCGAGCAGAGGAGATGAGGGGAGAGGAGAGGAAGGGAGAGGACAAGAGAGGAGACGAAGGAGGGCAGGAGAGAGGCCTGCAGTAGCGAGCCAGCCTGCTGATTTAGAGGCCAGTGTGACAGTTTTACGAGTGCACTCCCCGGGGAGAGCTTTGTGCCCATTCATTGGAACTCATTGAGGAGCGCAGTGCTGCTGGCACTTGTACAGCTTACATACAGTACCTGCTTGGGAAGAAGCAGGGGAGCAAAAGTGCATACAGCAACAGAAAACCGGCCATACGGTCATTGGAATTGGAGTTAGTACAACAGTGCAAGTACAAGTGGACAGTAGAATTGGAGTTAGTACAATAGTGTTTTTTTCTCCTCTCCTCTCCTCTCCTCTCCTCTCCTCTTCGGTCCGGATGCCCCGTTTCAAACAGTCGTATTATGCTTGCTGCTTATTTCCGGTGTTAGCTTTCCAGATCGGTGTCAGCTAGCTGCTGCTGTGTCCCCCTGGTCTGAGTGACGGAGGTGTCAGGAGGAGACAGACAGCTTGAGAAGTGTGACGACGGCTGCACAGTGCTTCCCCCTAGAGGCTGGTGTCTGCATTGAATCTACACCAAAGATACTATGAAAGTGGTTTGACCTCCATTGTCAGATTTACTATGAACTAGGATGCAGGTCTAAATACATGATCAAGGTACCACTCTTAAGAATGACAAATGAGGTTTGTAATTTTCACATGAACTTAATTCTGGCTGTTGCTGAGTGGAGATTGCAAATCCATTTTGTGCACTGGAAATCTAGTTTCCTGTTATTCTCAGGATGCCTTGCTTGTATGAACAGTAAGAAAAGGCAATTATCTCAAGCTTTAATCAAAATTAAATCTCGGTTTTGTGCTTGAAGCCAAATGAATTCTTGTAATGAATGAATTCAGTTAGATTTTGCAGGAGTGCTGATCTAAACCTCCACTGCCCCTGTAGGAAAAATCCCCATACACACAGTTAATTCAAAATCCTGTAACAAGCAAACCAGAATCCATTTGGGGTTCAAGGCAGCGACTGTGTTTCTAATGGAGGCTTTAATGTATGAACATCCTGTATAGTGCACATTATATATCAGTGATGTTTTTGCTGACACCGGCCATTTCAAATGGAGCAGCAAGCCGGACATTAACAAGACTAAAACAATGCTTTACATGCTGCATTGATTGAACCTAATGTTCAGCAGCCTTTAGCAGACCATGCATTAAGTGCTGAGTGGTTATGATGCTGAACTCTGAAATCGTATTCTCATATTTGACCGGCTAAAGCGTAGTGGGATCCATAAGGCGGGATCAGGTTTTGCACTGATTGCGTGAGCGACGATGATCAGTGGTGCCAGATTTCAAGTTCAGACCGCAAAGACTGTCTGGACGACTGGAGGGAAGAGGAAGGAGGACCACTTCCTCTCGGTCTCTTGAGCAGGAACACTAACACACACTGGATGTTTGTCTCAGATGAGACAGCCCACCGAGTTATAATAAGACTGGGACTTGACTCGTGTCTCCTAGACCTGGGAGGGATTTCTGTCAGAGAGATGGCTCCTAGAGGAGACAGCCGTGTGTGTGTGTGTGTGTGTGTGTTTGTGTATGTGTGGGTGTGTCTGTGAGCCCGTGTCTGTGTGATGCTCTCTCCTGCACACAGGATATTGCTGTCACTGTGTTATAGGATCTGTCTCACCTCACGGTCTTCAACCTCTAGTCTCTTCATGATGCAACATATTTCACTCAGACATGAGCCATACGGGGGTGCATCTATCAGTATAGTAGATCATCAATGGAAACATTTATCCTGGATATGCACCTTTGCCCATGTCTGTGTCCTGCAGGTAAAAACTGGGACCTCAGCGCTGCTCTGAACGACTATGAGCAGCTCAGGCAGGTCCACACTGCCAACCTGCCGCAGGTCTTCAACGAGGGCCGCTACTACAAGCAGCCGGAGACACGTGACACACCCACCCACGTCAGCAAAATCGATAGGCCGTGTGCGCAGAAGCAGGAGGACAATGCACAAGGTAGCAGGGGCACCTCGACGCGGCAGTATAACGTCGTCAACGGCCTCGACATTTCTCTATGTGTGTTTTATTTGGTTTCTGATGGCCTCCTAGTCATCGTTTTTTTCCATTCCTTCCTCCTTTCCTCTCCCCTCTAGAGAAGCGTCTGTCCCGAGGGATCTCCCACGCCAGCTCTGCTATTGTGTCGCTGGCTCGGCTCCACGTGGCCAGCGAGTGTACCAGCGAGCAGTTCCCTCTCGAGATGCCCATCTACACATTCCAGCTGCCGGACCTCAGCGTCTACAGTGAGGACTTCAGGGTCTTCATAGAGCGAGACCTCATAGAGCAGTCCACCATGATGGCTCTGGAACAGGCTGGTGAGTACTAGTACTAGAGTACCAGTACAGTATAGTACTATAGGCTATAATATAGTAGAGTATATATAGTACTATAGGCTATAATATAGTGCAGTGTATATATAGTACTACTGTTCTGAGATATGTAACAAGATCTTTGATGAATGCAGCAGCAGAGTGGAAGCTGCAGACGAACACCAGTGAAAGTCGATAGTAGAGAGAGAGAGCAGGGCAGAGCATCCCATCCTCTGAAGCCAGAAAACAACTAATTCAAAGCATTCACAATTCCCAAAGGATTCATCTTGGAAGCTAAAGCTGTGAATTCACTGAGGGAAACTAGTTTGTGAAGTTTCAAGTCGTTCAGCGGGCTTTTCCAGGGTACAGAGTTCACCTAATTCTGTTCAAGATTTGGGGACAGTTAACGGAGCAGAATATTGAGGCCAAAAACTTTACTGACCTCCACATTCCTTTGTTATATAAATACATATAAATACATAAATATGAGAGATGCTATCCAAAACTAAACTAAAACTATGCCACTGACTGAGCCAACCAGCCCTGGCATAAAGTGTGCAGTGATAAGTGAGGGATTTACAGCTGTAACGAATGTCAGAGCACCAGAGCGTGAACTGTATCCAATCACTAAGTGCATTCAAAGGTACGACATTCACATAAAATATGTATCTCTGTATTTAAGTAGAGGGCAAGTAACGTGGAACAGCCAGTGTTCTTGTTGCTTCGCACCACAGCAGGCCGGTCAGCACCTGATCCAGGGTGGGTGCTTCAATCTCACCTGTGATAGTGGGGCCTTGTAGGTGTGTCATGCTTTACAGGTGATGTGGGTGATTCCTGGAAGTAGGGGTGGGCGATACTCGTGTTTATAGTCGTCATTTTAATTATGTAAATGTTCAAAATCGTTGATTTCGATTGTTATTTAGGCTACAAGAACGAGGAACGTCTAGAAGCGTGTGTCTGTGTGTGTGTGTGACGTAACATCAGACGTAACATCACTTTCCCGCGAATGAACGGGCCAAATACTTTCGCCAATGCTGCGTTCATGAACTGTCCCCTTAAAAAAATACTACGTGGTATTCAGTCACGTCCAATCGCCCCGTCCAACTAACGCCATGTCGCGAGCGAATGTGTCAAGCCAAGCAGGAAGTCAGACACAGGAACGGCATAGAGCATCCAGTCAATTTCAAAATAAAACCAATTTCAAAATAAAACCAATAAACTAATCGTTCATTAATTGTAATCGAGGTAAAAGTTTGAATGTCGAATTGTTTGAATAAAAGTCATATTGCCCACCCCTACCTGGAGGTAACGTCACTCAACAGCCTGGAAATTAACATTTGGCGAAAACGTACTTTATGTGTGAAAGAATAAAATGAAGGGAGACAGAACAAAAAAACATCGGCACTTCAAGCACATCTACACTGAGGGGTAAATCATTCAGAGTCTCTTTCTGTGTTTACCGTTGTTAAATAAATGATGCGCTCAGATCAGTGCAGTGAGGCTGCATGCAGTAAAGCACCGCGTAGTGCCCAGAGCTGTGAAGCAGCCCTCTCCCACGGGCTGTGGGAGGGTAGTGATGGAGACGGGCCTAAGGGAGGAGGGATACCGTAGGAGGTGTATGGGGGAGGAAGACGTTCGTGGCTTCAGAGACTGGGGCGGGCGCCAGCATTTGGGCTGCGCCAGTCATTACTTGTACAATGTTCAGCTATTAAGGCTCTTCTGCTTGTTGGCTAGTTGCTCTGTTTTTTTTTTACATGCTCCAATAATGACAGCAAGAGAAACATTAGGTCACATTTGAAATGAATCATTTAAAAGAACATGGACTGCTAGATTGAAGGCAATATGTTAGCTTCTGTTAACTCCTTTCTGCTACTTGTTCTTGTACCAAACGGTTTGCAAGTGGTTGCAGACATCCGTGTTTTAGACAGGGGTACATGCGGCGTGTCAAAGATTGTTTTTTTTCTCTGCGTCTGCAGGTCGTCTGAACTGGTGGTCCACCATGTGCACTAGCTGTAAGAAGCTGCTTCCCCTGGCCACCACAGGGGACGGGAACTGCCTACTGCATGCTGCTTCTTTAGGTGAGCTACTCATGTCTACAGTACTCAGTATATTACAATAATATCATAACAAAACAAAACCACTTAGCGGTCTGCTTGACGTGGAACAGCTGTGAGACGTACGTGAGTCAGAGTCACAGCTGTCTATTATCAGTGTCAGCGCCGTGCCACAGCTGCTGAATCCAGGGGAGAGAGGGAGGGAGGGAGGGAGGGAGATGACTGACCTACAGAGGGTAGGAGACTGTTAGCTGCAGGGCTCGGGCGTGACAGCCTATCCAGAGACGGTCGACTCCCCTGTGTGAGGAGTGCTGGAGCAGGAGGCGGGCTGTTGGGGATAGATGCAGCACACCTCACGTCATCTGCAGTGACAGGTCAAATACGACCCTTTTAGGAGTGACGCAAGCTTCTTTAGACATGAAGGGAAGAGCCGGGGTCGACGTATGTTGGTGCAGCTAAGGAAGTTCCCATCCGACAAGCGCCCGTTTGTGACTTTTGCCATGTGTTGTGATACGACTGTGACGTTGTTATTGGTGCACGCGTTATCCCCGGTCCTACGATGCAGTAATGGATTGTATGTGTCGATCAGGGATGTGGGGCTTCCATGACAGAGACCTGATGTTGAGGAAGTCCCTGTACACCATGATGAAGAGCGGAGCTGAAAGAGCAGCTCTGAAGAGGAGGTGGAGATGGCAGCAGACCCAACAGAACAAGGAGGTCAGGGGAGCATCTTTATCCACACTGTACCTCCATAACACATCACTCTTTCACTGACACATTATTAAATCCATATGAGCAGCAAGGGATCAGCCCCTGCTAACCCCTGGTAAGTGTTGACTTTAGCTTCCTGGGTCCCACATCTGGATTACTGCTGCGAGGATAAGCTGCTCATTTTCTTTGATACTTACATTACTAGTGGTTCATACTGTCAGAACCTCGGCAGCCTCTCTCCTCTTGATATCCGTAGATTATAACGTATCTCCCAAATCTATTAGAACATCGTCAGGCAGAGAACGAGCCCAGATGCCATTATTTAAATGTACCTACATGTGTGGGTGTGCAGCGCTTCAGGAAACAACCTTCTAGATGTAGATGGAAGTACAGGAGCGGAGTAACAAAAGGCATTATGTGGGTGAGCATGAGCACGTGCTCACCAGAGTTTCCTCTGTGTGTCTGTGTGTGTGTGTGTGTGTGTGTGTGTGTGCGCAGTCAGGGCTGGTGTACACCGAGGAGGAGTGGGAGAGAGAATGGAATGAGCTGCTGAAGTTGGCCTCCAGTGAACCGCGCACTCACCTCAGCAAGAATGGCAACACCAGCGGAGGGTAAACTACTCGACTCACACACACATGCATACATTTATCCCCCCCAAAAAATGGCCGCCGGCATACACACTGCCAAATGACTATTTGCAAGACACGGCACACTTGCAGTACTGCAGCACGGATTACTCAATCATCATTTTATCAGATTTAAACCAGACCAGGGGTAAAACAGACCATCCGAGAGCCCCTGAATGAGTCCCCATGGTCCCTGTGATCAGTGACCTCAGACTCACACCACATCACACAGCCCTGCATTGCAACCCTCTTTATAGGCCAGTGTGCATTAAAAACCACAGAAGGCTCACAATAAAACTGAGATGGATTTGTCAGGGGAACCCACGTGGTCCGTGGTTCTCTCAGACTGCCTCCCTGGTTGAAGCTTAGACGTGACACTCTGCCATCTACTGGTTATTTTCAGTACCTAGCATCGTTTCTGGTGTGAGCGCCTGATCAGTGAGTTACTTTTAGCAGGTGATTTGATTCGTACAACCCCCCTCTGTTGCATAAGCAAATGTGTGAGTGGGTTTATCTGAGGCCAGAGAAGCAGGTTGGAAACTAACTCTGGTTTCCTCCTCCTACACAGAGAAACCTTGTGGTTTTCTCTGTTTCCATTCCGACTGAAATAAACACATGTTTTCTCACACCGAGAGAACGGGTTGATTTGGTGAAAATAACATTAATGAGTGCAGAAGATGTCAGTTAACCGAGCGCTTCAGTAAAACGTCTAAACCGCAATGGGGGGGGGGTGGGGGGGGGAACTCAATAAAGTACTTGCTGTACTTTCTGAGTTTTCTGACTACACAAATAATCACAATTCTTCTTCTTGATTGTCAAGTTTAATGTTGTTTCTGTTGCCAAACCTCATTGCACACCAGAAAAAAAAAAGCCTTTCTGTGTGGTCTTGGATCTGAAAATCACACCCCGATCTGACACTGTACTTATATGTTAACTTTCACAGTGTCAGCTTATCCACTGCCACCATCTCCACCATTAACGAGTATAATTTACTCATTTGGACTGGTGGTTTTAACCTCTCATTGAGCGTGACTGCAGTACAGTAATCAGGTTAGGGATGTTTGACGGTCCTAGTGTGAGATGAGGCTGTAAATAGGATGAGTGGGATTCACCTATTAAGAGGCTCTTCATTAGTGTGAATTTGGCAGCGTGACTGTTTGTGTGGTTGACAACTTAATTGTTGCGCGTCCCCTGGTTCCCTGGTGGTTGCATGCCTGAGAGCTCAGTGTCTCCACTCTGCTCTGCCTCTCTCTCTCTCTCTCTCTCTCATTCAAACACATGTGTGAACAGATGGGACTTTGTATATTGTAGTCCTTACTGTGAAAGGTAGCCCGAGGGCACTGCTCAAAACAGATCCGAGTTGATTAGATAGATTACGCAGCCACACGATTGACAGATATTGAAAGATTACTGTTATTATTTCTGTCTGTAAGGGATGTGACCCAGTTCAGGAACTTCTCATCCACGATCCCAGCTTCTGCTCGCGGTGTTGAGTTTTTGCTTCTCTGCAGGGTGGATAACTCCGAGGACCCGGTCTACGAGAGCCTGGAGGAGTTCCACGTGTTTGTGCTGGCCCACGTGTTGCGCAGGCCAATTGTAGTGGTGGCTGACACCATGCTCAGAGACTCAGGAGGAGAAGGTATAGTCTGCGTCTCGTCTCGACTCTTCTGCATGCATGGGAGGTCGTATAAACACAAAAAAATGTTTTAAAATTGCTGTTCTACCTCAATTTCAGCGTTCGCTCCCATCCCGTTTGGAGGGCTTTATCTGCCACTCGAGGTGCCTCCAAGCCGCTGCCATTGCTCCCCGCTGGTCCTGGCCTATGACCAGGCTCACTTCTCCGCCCTGGTGTCCATGGAGCAGAGAGACCAGCAGCGTGAACAAGGTAACCAGCTGTCCCGTCGTCCAACAGGACTTGCACAAACTCACACACACACACACACACACACAGACGTGGTGGTGAAAGCCCGTAGGTGAGATCTGCGCAGGACTCTTTGGATACGAAACATTTCCTGCCCAGCTCTTAAAAATTCAAAAACGTTAATGTGCAGCAGTCAGGGGGGGGGGGGGGGGGGGGGGGGGGGGTTTCGCTCTTTGCTTTTAACTTAGTAGGTAGATTGCAGGAGAGAAGGAGAGTGGTCTGCCTGTCCAGCCAGAGGTGAATAATGTATGAGACAGCAGTCTTATTACCTGGGATCCATTATTGAAACAGGCCAGCAGACAGCAGGAACCAGGGAGGGGCCAACAGAGAGGCAGCGGACCCCCTCTTCCTCTCTTGGTTTGTAAACATCAAATAGTGCAACCGTCTGAATCTGTCGCTGTTTTTTTCTTTCGTGCATTTCCCTCTCCCGTCAGAATCTGTGACACGGTGCTTTTGTAGAGCGTATTGATTTTTTGCGTTACGTTGGAGAGTTGCGTGTTGATTTTTCTTTCCCCGTGGAGGAGTGACTCTCAGCTCTTCGCCTATTCAGATTCTCATTTTCCCATTCCGGCCGCCGCATTGCTCGGCGCGCTTCGAGGTCGGAGTAATCCTCACAAGGAGTTCCTTTAAGTACAAATAGAGTGGATCTCCTTGACAACCAGCCTTAGTAGTCACAGCACTACTCTGTATCTGCCTCAGTGGGTAGGAACACACTTGTCATTTGCGTGGGCAGCCGGCCAGCGCTCGCTCTCTCTCTCTCTCTTTCACACACACATACACACACACACACAGACATACTTATGCAAGCTCTCTCTCTTCTTGTCTTCATCTTCCTCCTCCTCCTCTCTCTCTCTCTCTCACTCACTCTTTATGCTTTTCTTGGTGTGTGTCTCTGTAAGGTCCTATTCTGGGCCTATAGACACCAACCTAGTCATTAAGGCAGGGTACGACCGCTGCAGTCTCAAGAGCTCGGGCCGACTCGCAGACAGACGTGATTACTAACCTGCCACTCCCACCCTGAAATCATTCTCCTGAAAGCCAGCAGCACATCAAGGCCGAGCTACTCCACAGCCCATAATTGTTCAGCGCTCCCACTTTTATCAGGGTGTTTTTTTGTTTTTTTTTACGACACCAAAGGAAATTCTCCTTTTGTCCAGCAGGTGGTGCTTATGTCCAAAGAACCAACACTAGCTGGATCACTCGCTTGTGCAGTCAAGCCCAGGTCCTCTCCCCGGGTGCTCCGAGTGCATTTTGTCATCAACGTACTTATTCTTAGCTCTGAGAATTTATATATTATATGATGAATATCAGCTGTTGTTTCTGTTCCTCTGCGTTCCCACAGGTCTGCAGGGGAGAGGTGTAGTTTTATGTCTGTGCACAATGTTATTACTGACCGAGACATTGCCTTTTTTGTATCCTTCCTGTATTTCAGGATTGCCGGACAGTATGATGAGGCCAAATCGGCTACGTCAGTAACCTGGACACTGATAAACTGGCTCTGATAAAGGTTTGCCTCGCTCCTGACCAGGTGCCAGACAGATAGAAAGGCAGAGGGTAAGGCAGACAGAAAGGCCTGATCTGCCACTGCCAATTAGGGCAGAGTCACCCCAGCCAGCCCCTACACCCTCACCACATCACCACATATGGGCAGGGTCCCGGGCTGCTGGGGCCCCGACAAACCGACCCCTCTCTCTCCACCCAAGAGGAGACAGACTTCTTTCACAGTCCGACCACTGTGTG
Organism: Hoplostethus mediterraneus; assembly: GCA_034670385.1. Lineage (NCBI taxonomy): Eukaryota > Metazoa > Chordata > Actinopteri > Trachichthyiformes > Trachichthyidae > Hoplostethus > Hoplostethus mediterraneus. The sequence goes on along the minus strand of JAXDDW010000003.1, from coordinate 8,073,306 downwards.
GGCCTCTCAGGTGGAGGGTCGCTCTCAATTTCCCCCCCGGCCCGCGAGGAGCATCGGAGGGGCTGCGCCCCGTGTGTGTTCAGGTGCCAGAGGCCGGGGCTAGAATACTGGCTCTTTCTTCAGCTCTGTCTATGGAAGATTATAGTCGAGTCCCTCCCAGTAACCTGAGTCTAAATCACACTGACACATCATGCCACTGCCCCTTTTATGGCCTGCTTGCATGGCTGCCGGGGCCGTATTGATGCTGGTCGGTGGATGATGAAAAACCACCGAGGGAGGGCTGACCAGAGTCACGGCCTATTACAAAGATGAAGACTTGCTATTTGTTTTCCTTTCGGAGCGCATTATTCCCAAAATAGCGCTCAAGTGTTTTTGTAGTCAGGTGAAGCCAGACGACTCTGCATGGGCATGTTTTCTATCAGCCAGCTCCAGCTCACCTACTGTGTGATAATGACTGTCTCCTCTGTAGACGCGCCACTGGCCACGCCGTTTATCGGATTGTTTTTGCCCCCGTGTCTAAGTGACGCGTGAGCGGAGTCGGCCCCTGAGGAAAACTCTGGAGCTATTTCAAGCTCTGCTCCCAGTACGAAAAGACTCGCAGGTTTTCTTTGGCATCTCGTCGTCCAAACCCTTTAACTCCCGTTTCAATGAAGTAAATGTTCGTCTTTTTTCACTAAGACCACCTACACAACAGTGTGGTACAGCCATCCACGACTCTTATCTATTAAAGACGTCCAATATTACCCACAATGCACTCGACACAATTATAGAAATATAAAACCGATATGAAACATTTTTCGGTTGTTGTTTTATGTGGTACTTCAAATGTGTTGCTCTTGTAATTACGGGCTTGTTTCCGCTGTTAAATATGGGTGGCAAAAATCTCAGCCTTGTTTATATGCTTGACTGCTGTTTACTGTAGTGAATTGGGCCCTTTAAATCTGCAGCTGTGCAGAGCAGCCGATGTCAGGAATTCAAATTTGTGCATATTCCAGACAGTACAAATTGTTCTTGGATAGCGACACAGAAACATTGGCTCAGTGTTGCTGCTGTGTACAGAGGATGCAATGGGTGACTTTGTCCTTTTCGATAAATCACCCACCGTCCCTCTGTTTACATGAAATAAGGCACACTTGAGACTTACGCAAACACATAGGAAAGATATTTATGTCCAGTCAGGTCCTGCAAAAAATACAAATAAAAAATAGAAATATTACCCACCTGATTTCCAGCAGCTGTTTCCTCACAGGTTACACCCAAGCTTCCCACCCCACTCTGTCTGCAACCCCCCCCCCCCCCCCAAAAATAAAAAATCAAAGATGCACACCTAGTAAGGCGAGGCGAGCGAGCAGCTATGTTGCTGAGTACACATCTCCACTCTGGGCGATGATGTCATCCATTTATGTGCTATGTGAATCGGCCGTTCAAGGACAGCAGAGGAGAGGCTGCCAACAGGGATAGTAAATACATTACAGCACACTTCAGGCTCCTAAAGCTCAATTGGCAGCGTTCGTACTTTGGACCTGGACCGGGCCCAAATGGGAACAACAGCACACACACACACACACACACACACACACACACACACACACACACACACACACACACACACACACACAGCGCTTTGGAATGGCGAGCAGGCAGGACAGCTGCATCGGGGGGAGCCGTGACACAAACCCCCCCCCCCCCCCCGCTGCCCGCCACATGACCCGAGTGGGAACTGAGTGGGAGCGGGTTCAGTGTCTTCTGTGTCTGTTCGTGTTTTTCGTGCATATGATTGACATTTTTTTTTTTTACGTGTTCGTAGAAAGACGCATCTCTTAAGGAGACCTCCCACTCCACTCCTTTTCCTCAGATTTCCCTCACTGCCATGCCAATACATCCGTGTGTGTTTAGCAGCCTGCTCTCACTCTATGACCAGGCTGTGCTGAAGTGGTGCCAGTGATGCCTTTTTTTTTTTTTTTTTTTTTTTTTTTAGACGGATGGTGTAAAGTGCGTTTTAATTTGCAGGTATGGCACAAAGGCAGCCCGGAGAGCTGATGACAAATTTCCAGACAAGGCGTCAGATAGAAACAAGCGCTCAACACAGAGGGCAGAGCAGCCTGGGTGTGGTTGGATTTGTTCTCTGTGGGGGGGAAAAAAAAGGAAGCGTCATCATGATATGTCATCACTATTCCTGACTCACACTCAACACGCGCAATCATGCAAAACACACCGCACACACAAACAACTGAGAGACACACACACACACACACACACACACACACACAGAGAGAGACACACAGTGAGGATTTGACTTGCAGTTTCATCAGCGACACAGGAGGGGCCGTTGCTGCCGGTGTGTTTCCCCCTCTACCAAGCCTGCGGAGCGGAGCTGCCTCTTGGCACCGAGAGGATTGATGAGGCCGGGAGGAGACTGCATGTTCCATCTGGGACTGACAGCGAAGGCTGGAATGTCCTGGGCCCGGGCATCCTGTTTCTCTCTGCTGTCATGTGGGCAGCAGCCTCCGCACCGAGTCAGCCTAAGGAGAGCTGTCAGGTGGGCCGGCGGGGTCCGGCAGGCCTCCTAGACACAGACGTGCACACGCATGCACATGCACACTGGCGATGTGCACATAAGCACACCTCCCACGAGAGGAAGCCCGGGTGGGTGTCTGTTTTATGTTCTGTGTTCGGCGATTAGTGTTGAAACACTCTTCCTGCTTGTGAGAAACAGATCATATCACTGGAGGAAGAATGAAATTCTTCCAGCGCCCGTGCTCGTACGCTGCGCTGTCTATGATTGCACGATATCACTCCACCAAATTGTCACGTACAGCCCTGATTAGTAGTAGGTGAGAGAACCACTCAGTTCCTCCAAAACATAAGCAGCAGTGTCACCATGCCAAGCTGCCATCGCTTCTGTTTCCAGTATTGGTGCGTCCGTACCTCGGCATGCCAAGCTTTTCCGAGCGCTTGTTTCCCTGGTAGAGCGGGTCACCAGACTTTTCCCTTTTTGAGAGTATGTAAAAAAATGTGTGAAGCCTGGCTACAGTAGGCTAGCCAGGCTTGTACAGTAGACCGTCAGTGAAGCAGGACTAGGGGCTGGATCCACGTTATGAGGGAAGCAATCAGTTTAGAGAAGAGTCAGTATGAGCGGCACTTATCGCTCACGGTCACCTCTCTGCGTGAGAACAGGCATCTGGGATAGCGTGTCACCAAATTGCGCAACATTTGGTTTACCTCTCGACACCGTGATGGCAATATCTACTGTAGTCTCCAGACCGGACTAACATGCTATTTATGTCGTCTCTTCCAGCTGTTATCCCTCTGACTGACTCGGAGCACAAGCTGCTGGCGCTCCACTTTGCTGTGGACCCTGGGAGGGACTGGGAGTGGGGGAGGGACGACAATGACAATACCAAGCTAGCCAAGTAAGTCCTACTGTGCGTTATACGGGGGTGTATGCTAGTCCCGTGAGAAGTGAGAAAGTACCAGTTGCAGGCCGAGGTGCTCTCTCGGTCCGTACGCAGGGCTCTGTGTGAGGGATTTAGCTCTGATTATGTGCTCCGGGGCTCTCGGGTCACTTCAAAGAGTGAGCAGAGAACAAATTTTGAGCCCCGTCAGTCATCCATAGGGTTTCCCAGGAATGGGCTCGCTAAAGCAGCAACAGTCTCACTGGATTGGCCTCTGAGTTTATGTAAGGGTGTCTGTTTCACATTCCTGCGAGTCAGGGGGTTAGCTTATCCTCGAGCAGTTCAGATATGAAGCATTTTGAGATAACGTTAAATGAGATTAATTAAGATACTCAATACGCTCCGTCACACTATCTCTTCGTTTTTGCCCCTAATACATTACATGGGAAGTTAATTACGGGGGAGCAATGCACTATTTTTGAAGTAAATTCAAATAACTTTTTAATTAACTTTTTTGAGTTCAGTAAATCTTCAGACGATGTCACATACAAACCCACAATCCACTGTGCCATGAGGATTTGGTTAAGACTTTCTGTCAAAATGTCAAGTGTGTTTGTAAGAAATGTTTGTAAGATGGTCGTGACATTGCTTGTTGTTAACCACGGATGCATATTTCCTTGCAGTCTCATCCTGTCCCTGGAGGCCAAACTCAATCTGCTGCACAACTACATGAATGTAACGTGGATCCGGATTCCATCTGAAACAAGGGTAACGTCTTTTTGGCACATATTCATGTCATGTTTAGCTCAGTATGGATACCCCGTTCCAGATGGTCTTGAAATCATGCAGTGCTATCAATTTTGTTGTTTTGTCAATATCAGAATGCAACCACACACTCACACAATCATTCATGGGTTCTGATTGGTCTATTTGATTCATGAGTTTGTTGTGAATCAATCAGGAATCCATGAAGGAGGATGAATGTTGAGTCCTCCATTCCACCAAGAGATTATGAAAATGTCACTAAGAAATGATTGTTTATTAGGGCTTTTGCTTTTTGTTTCTCACTGTGTGTATGTGTGTGTGTGTGTGTGTGTGTGCGTGTGTGTGTGCGCACGCTTTAGGCTCCCCTGGCTCAGCCAGAGTCTCCCACAGCCTCTGCGGGTGAGGATGTCCAGTCTCTAGCTGAGTCGATGGACTCTGACCGCGAGTCTGTCGGCAGCAACTCCAATGTCAACACCGGCAAGCCCAGCAAGGAGAAAGACAAAGACAAGCAGCGCAAGGACAAAGAGAAGAACCGAGCTGACTCTGTGGCCAACAAACTGGGTAGCTTCAGCAAAACCCTGGGAATCAAGTTGAAGAAGAACATGGGAGGTCTGGGTGGCCTTGTGCACGGCAAAATGAACAAATCCACCTCTGGCTCAGGTCGTACTGCGGATAACGGAGGGGAGAAGGTGAAGAAGAAGGAGCCCAAGACCAGTAAGGGAAGCAAGGAGGAGTCAGGCCAGTCAGCCAGCTCCACCTCTTCTGAGAAGGCCACTAGCCCTTCCCCTACGGATAGAGACAGGCCCTCGAGCTCCTCCCCCACCGAGAGACAAGACAGTAGTGTGGGGAAAGTCTTAGGAGACAAAACCCTGGACAACTGGAAATACAGCACCGATGTCAAGCTCAGCCTCAACATCCTGCGGGCCGCCATGCAGGGGGAGCGCAAGTTCATTTTTGCGGGCCTCCTCCTCACCAGCCACCGGCATCAGTTCCACGAGGAGATGATCAGCTACTACCTGACCAGCGCCCAGGAGCGCTTCAGCCAGGAGCAGGAACAGAAGAGGAAGGAGGCCGAGAAGAAGCCCCCCGCCGCCGCCAACGAGGTGGCCGCCAAGAAGCCCGAGCACGAGAGCGTCTTCCAGAGGGAGAGGTCGGACAGCTCGCCGCCGGAGAGCTGCTCCCCGGTCCTGCCCCACCACGCCTACAACCACAGCTCACAGCCCCCGCTGGGCCTCAAGACGCAGGGCAGGAGCAGCCCCACTCCCGCGGCCCCCCCTCGTCCCTGCCCCTGTCCCCCCTCTCACCCCACCGACAGCCTCCCACCCGGCCCCGGCCCCCGCGCCTTACTCCTCCCCCAGTACCGGTGCTAAGAGACCCGGGCCCGTCCCCGTGTCCGCCCACTACAGCCATACGCCGCCCATCCAGAGGCACAGCGTGATCCACTTACGAGATGTCAACGTGCAATCCTCCAACTTCCAGGACGACCCCTATAAGCCCGTGGTGGGCACCCTAAAGACATGCGCCACCTACCCCCAGCAGAACCGCACACTCTCGTCCCAGAGCTACAGCCCCGCTCGCTTGTCGGGGGTCCGCACCGTCAACGCCGCGGAGACCCTCTCCTACAACATGCCCGGCGAACACAAGTCCCACACCTACACCAACGGATTCGACGCGGGAGACATTCAGGACTGCCTGGAGTTTGCTGACGAGGACCCCTCGGCCCACACCTGGCTCAACCAAGACAAAACCAAAGGGCGGAGCTCTGGAGGCCCTTTGTACTGCTTTCAGCAGCGCCGCTGCAAGAGGGATAACTGCTCCTTCTACGGCAGGCCAGAGACAGACAACTACTGCTCCTACTGTTACAGAGAGGAGCTGAAACGCAGGGAGAGGGAGAACAAAGTGCACAGGCCTGCGTAGCCAGCACCATCACTTCAGCCACTTCTCAGCTGGGGCCCCGACGCGAGGCCACGGGAGACTAAGGAAACAACAACACCATCTGCACTCTGCATTTAGCATAACATAATGGCATACATTTTTCCTACTCTGTTGAAGAATGCTTTCTTGTATCCCTGTTACCCCTCCCTTGTTAGTAAAGATTACTACTTTATGATAGGGGAAGCAGAACTTGAAACAGTGAGCAGCTTTGGCCAGACGTTGTGCTATTTTGTGTTTTCTGTCCCATTTGAATTCAGTCTTTTACTTGTTTTAGAGTAAAAGTCATCTCTTCCTGTTCTGTATTTTCTGTGTGTGAGGGGAAAGTCTTGTATTTTCCACAGTACAAAAGATTTGTGTCTCGTGTGGAGGGAAACGTTTTGGCGATTTTAATCCGTTTGAATGCAATACTTCTGCTTAGTTCTTCAAAAAATGTCTTTGTGGAAAAATTGCAGTTGTTTTGCAATCAAAAGAAACACAGTGGGAGGTAAATACTAAACTTTCAAAGCAATAATTTGGTGATTTTTGCTACAACCTCTCCCAATTTTGTCTATGCACCAATGATAGTTACTGTAGGTTAACTGTGTCTTGTACATTGTAAATGATTGTCACGGTGTGCTTTTGTAAAACAACTTGAAAGTGCAGGAATAAAAATGACTAAACATTATGGACGGTAATGTTGGATTAGGCTCTAATGTAAAGCTATCTCATCTGTAAAATGTACCGTTGTTCTTACTATGGTGCAAGGGCCCTGGTGTAACAGAATTGGACTCAATATATTGCTGATGACTCAACACATTGTGTAAGCTATCACACAGATGCTTGCCCTTAGTCGAACTCCTAAATATCACAAGCACTGCCAAACTGGCTTCTTTTAAAAAAGTTCCCATCAGCAGTTTGAAATTGCAACATGTACATTATGTGCCAAACGCTGGAGAGTATGCACGGGATGAATCGGCTCTCGGATACGCAGTGCTCATGGTGTGTTTCTCTCAGTCGCCTGTTATCTACCCTATTGGTAACTGTAGTAGGTGAGAAGACTTGGTGGGTTGTGAAAGCAGGCCGACGCCTATCTGTCTGACGTGTAATCGTGTGTCTCCGCCCCATACACAACACTGTGCAATCATGCTACTAGCACCATGTGGTGACCTACAGTATATATACGTGTCGCCGGTCCCAACGTGAGATTGTCTGTTCTTCTTACATATCTAGAGGCCATTAAAAGAAGCACCTGCTGCTAAGAGCACCTCCAGCCTTTGTGATCATTAGTGCTTTAATTAATCAGTGGGTTTCAAAACCCCCGGAGGCCTCCGAGTGCTTTCTGCTCATGACTACTGTAAAGAAGCAGTTTGTGTGTTGGTGTTTGTTTGTTCTGGTGATGCTTGGATACTATACCACACTGTCCTTAACTGAGTGTGTCCTGGCCAAGGATGCCCACTGCTTCCTCGGTTCCCTTCTGTCTTTCTACTCCACGCACTGCAGTGTTCCTCCTCCTCCTCGTTTCTATGTGACCAGTTCATGGACTCTCACCATGTTAGGACTGTAAGATATGATTTTGTATTCCTTTGAGAGTTTTACACTACTTTAAATTATTAATTCGCACATTAGGTACAGATGTAAATTTGAAAAAATAGTTTATTGTTACAAATATGATGTGTCTGTGTCGTTTTTTTCTGCATGCAGGTATAAGAAATCTAGGAATGATCATTTGTATCAATATTACAGTGCAGAGGGATTATAAAGGGTGACATTTTCAGAGTGCGTCACTTTCATAAATGTTATTTTATAATATTAATCGATGAAATGACATCGGCTGAGATTCTAGACTGTGGTTAGGCCTGAAAGGAGTACAGCTGAATGTACTGTACTAGGACTACTCAAGACTGAACATGGTATTGTATGTATTGCATGTGGTAGTATCACTTGAACTACCACAGTTTTTGCGGGTAATGTAATAGATACTCACCCAACATTCATAAGAAGCACACACAGATCACAGAAGCCACCAACAGCCCCCCACCCAGCCCCCAGCCCCCTGCGCCTTACTCCTCCCCCAGTATTGGTGCTATGAGACCCGGGCCCGTCCTCTGTGTCTGATTCACTTACAAGATGTCAACGTGCAATCCTCTAACTTCCAGGATGACCCCTATAAGCCCGTGGCAGGCACCCTAAAGACATGCGCCACCTATCCCCAGCAGAACTGCACACTCTCATCCCAGAGTTATAGCCCCGCTCGCTTGTCAGGGGGGGGTCCGCGCCGTTAACACCGTGGAGACCGTGGTTAGGATGGTATAAGAGGATGTTCCCCACCAAAACTGGCCTGAGGTTACAGAGTTAAGATCGTTATGAGTCACTGCCAAGTAGGGCAGCATTCCAGAGATGTAACTCTGCCTTATTCCTCCGGAGACTCCCCAGCCCTGACGAGAGGATTGCTGCTGCACAGTGGAACGGGCCTGCCAATAAGCAACATAACATCTGCAAGTGCGTTCATGTTAAGTTTCCTCTCTGTCCCGGGTGTTGTTGAAGTCTAGAGATGGGCACGGCAGGAGGTGAATGTGTGTCCCACGTTAAGACAAACACCACCCGAACACAACTCAAAACGGTATTAAGTGATTCCAAAGAGAGGTGTGGTCACCCGTCAGTCATCATAGGTGTGAATGACTTGAATCACAGATTGATTTCCAAACATGAGGAACATTGTCCAAACATTGTCTATGGAAAAAAGCAAAAATAATAGACATAGACCACAATGTGTTTCATCTTAGCGCCGGAAAGCTCTGATGAAACTTGTTACGATAGATCACGTATCACTATCAGTGGAAAACCATAGGAATTCAGAAAAACTGCCTCATTTTAAGATTAATATCAACGCACTTTTTTGAAATTGTACAATGAGTTTCGAAAGAGTTTCACAAGACATGACATTTGCTCAACCCATGGGTGGCATTTCTCAATTGAAGAAAAGCACACGTTCATCTATCAATAATGATGTTTTTTTTATCATTATTTTGAAAGGCTGAGGTTAAAAACACTGCAATACGCTGCCAGGGTATACCACAGTACAGCATATGCAAGCCTAGAAACAGACCAACAAATCAATCCCTGCACAGTCTGTCAGGATCCTCACATGACCTAGTTTAGCCCATATGTATGTATGAACCTCTAATACACCACAGGCATTGGTGTCTGTGGTCCTTTTCAGTAAATAATCTGTCATTGCGGTTAGTTATGGATCTCTCAAAGGATTAAAAGTAAGAAAGGATGAAGTTAGTCTTTGCTTTTTTTTTAAGTTCCTGCAGTCCACAGCGCTATAGCAGGCTAGTCCATCCTGAGTTGGTGGAGTGAGAGTAAAGGGAAGGTTGCTCTGTGGGCAGCAGCCTGTTATGTGTGGGATGAATTGCATGTTTTTAGAGGAGTCTCGTGACTGGGCTGGTAGTGAGGGCTATGTGGGTTAGAGTCAATTCCCCAATTGTTCCCCACGCTCCAGGTCATGGTCGAGGAGTACGGTCGCTAATCACGTGGAATTATTTGTTGAACATTTGACGACTTGACATTCACGATGAATTACGTGGTCAAATCCCCATGTGACAAATGGTGTTAGTCACACGTTGGCGCGTGAGGGCTGCTCTCCTCAGCGATGTGTTCCAGGCCCCCTCGTATCCTCCTTATTTCATAATAAGTGCTGAATGAGACAGAGAGCATTGTCTTTCCGTTTCTTTGGATTCCCTTTCCTTAGAATTTCCTTTGAATGTGCACGAGGGCCCTCCCTGCTGCTCACAGCAACAAAGAGCTCTATCAGGCGTACAGCAGTCTTTTGGCAGGCCTCTCGTCCTCTCAAAGAGGAGACGGCACAGACTCCATGTTGCCACACGCATTGAAGTCATTACTGAACCAAGGCACTTATTAAAACACACAGGGATAATTATAAACTGCCTTTTATTTCTCTCTCAGACGCATCTGTCTCCTTTCTCACGTAACCAGAGCCCGTTAAGGGACCGTCGCACAACAGAATCGGTCATAAATATTGATTTTTATGGTAAGCAATTGTCCCATTAAGATTTAAATTTAAACATGGCACAATACTGCATCTGCATGTGTATCAATCGAGTATCTTAGATCCTCTTTGCGCCGTATTCAGTAAAACCCCACTTATTGCTCAGCTATATTGTATGTTTTAAGCAGGGTTCTCGTCTTTGATGCTTCTCCTGCAGTAAGTGGTAATGGCCTACCCCTCCCCAACCCCCACACCCCCACACCCCCCTAGCTAAGCCTTGTTCTCAGCCAGTGCCAGCCTCCAATATCTGAGCTCATCCTACCCCCTCCACGGGAGCTAGCGCCAGCCCTGCCATGCACTGCGCTCAGGAGTGGGTGGCATCACATGGCCCTTCAGCCTGCCTTCTGGGGCTTGGCATGGAGGAAGAGGGAGGTATATACACACGGGCCTCTGTGTGAATAGGACTGCTGCCGCTGCTGACCCCTCCCCCCCCCCCTCTATCTTTCTGTGGCTTAATTCCACTGTAAGTTAGTTTTGAAGCCAGCAATGCCCACACACCATGATGGAGCGTAGACCCTTTTTTTAAAGCCCACAGAGTCTCCCACACAGAGTCTAAGTGTGTCTGGGTTGGGTACGCCACTCAGCACCGGGTAATACCACCCACCCACTCCTCGTCCTCATCTAGCTCCACACGTTCCCTTAGAGGATGCTGCATCCAAAATACTCATCGGTGGGGTTCTCACCAGAAATACATCCATCAGCTCATTCTACTCTGTAGCTGGAGATGGGGTACTCAGAAGCTGATAATCAAAAGAAAGGTGTACATGAAGAGATAGATCAGTCAACCTGAAACCTCCTCCTCCTCCCACACATCCTATATGCCGAGAGGAGATGCACCGATGTAGAGTTTGCTCTTAGAGCTCGTATAACTGTCTGTGCTTTGCAGGTGGCACATGTAGCAACATAATTCACTACGGAGGAGTCAATTTAGCATCTTGAGAATAAAGACATGTGATTGAAAGTCATGTAACCCGGGGAGAATATTTGCTAACCCCATGCACCCAGCATAACCATGACAAGAACATCCTTGTAGTGTGGCATGGTATGTGTGAAGTAGCACAGTCAGTAGTCTGTGATGGGACTCTAGATAACTGTTGCCTGACCTGGGGTCAATGTTCAAGCCCAGAAAGAATGCATGACTTGTAATATTGTTATATTTTCAGCTCCCTGGCAACATTCAAAGCTGAAGATATTAATATTTAATACACACATCAATAAACACAAACTCACTGTACAGAAGTGTCCCATGTTGCCATGCATAAACATGAAAACACAATATTGAAACATGCTGTAGTTTATTTAATGCACTGTGTGCCCTGGGTGTGATGGCACACCAAGTTCTGTGGTGGTGCCAGGGGTGGCAGCTTGTCTGTTACTGTAGCATGGTGTGCTGGTGGCTCCAACCTGCCCGGAGACAGGAGGTGTACAGATTGAGCAGGGAGCACACCAGGCTCATCGTCAAGCATTTTAATGCCTTCTTTCTCTTCCTTCCTGTTTCACTCTAAAGAGCACGATAAAGGGGAAAGACCGCGCCTGTAATCTCTGCTGGTGTCGGTGGGCGCACCCTGAGAAAGTGGTGAAGACACACTTGCAGAAATTGTGCAGTAAATTCAGATAGAAAGAGAGTCTCTACGTTTCTTGTATCATACTGGGTTATATTTCTCAACTTGATTTGAAGTGTATCATGCACAATGGGAGGTTGCAGTGTGTACTGAATCATATAGTCTCCTGAAGTCGCAAGAGTGTTGGGTCTATAAGAGAAACTTCACACAATCTTGCTTTCTATTTCTATTTGGCCTGAAATAGATCCTACAATAAGGAACAAGTCCCCAGCATTTGGCGCCCTGCCCATTGTTATTACCCCAGCAGTTACTGTAAATATTTGCATGGGTGCAATGAAGGAACAACGTGTACTTCCTGTTGCTAGGATAGTAGTGAAGCACATATGCAGGCTTGTGAAAAGGCTGCCGAATGGAGAACTCTGCTGTTACTCAACTCATTTTGTCCCTTTCTGTTTGTCCCTCCACTAGAATTATCAAATCATTGATTGTGATTGCAATTTCTCCAATAGATTGATGCAATATTTTATATAGTTACAGATGAGGTGCATCCTTAGAGGTGGAGTGACACAATTCTGCCATTGACTGAGAAGAAATGAGCACAAACACATTATAGCTGCTTATTTTATGAATTTATTTCCAAATGTAAACTTCACTATTTCATGCATACAAGTTATGACAACATACATTATTCAACAATCTGTTATTTTTCATATTTGCATAGGACATGGTCACAATATATTGTCTAACATGTAAAAAATAATGCCATAAAAAGGTACAGCAGAGCAACTATAGACCAGCACATTGAGTGTGTGTAGAATCCGAGGAACTGTACAACTGTAATACTTGAGCGTAGTGATTTTGGTTTGCCGAGAAAAACAAAATGACACCTGAAAGTTAGATTGAGGTCATAGTCAGAGAATGTACTGGCCATAGTTGAGTTATTTACAGAATAGATTATATTGGTGCTGGGAGAAGAGAGCAGCACCATGGAGTCACTACAACAGGCAACTGATGGTGATGGGCAGAGGAGAAACACACAGAGGTATCCAGAGAGCAAGTTAACATTACACTGAGGAGGTACATTGAGGACAAACAGGAACAGGGTACAGAACCAAAAGGCTAGCGAGAGGCTCTCTCTCAGTCTTACATTATAGAACATATCATCAGAGGGAAGCCATTGACGGCACCCTGTGCTGAATAACCTGGTACAGACAAATCCTATGAGGGCAAAAATATTCAAGACTTGATCAAGACCATTACCAGCGTGCATTTCTACAGTAAAGAGCATACGCTGCACAGTGTCATTTCAGGCAGTGGAGCAAGACCACATGGTCAGTGAAGGGTTACTAACAAATATGGTCTCTGGCCATGCCTTGCTGCATGTTCTTAGGTAACTTGGTGAATCTCTTTTGTGTTTTACGTTTCTTGACTTTTACTCATTCAGAGTTTGTTTTGTTCATATGAGTAAATGGGTTGTTCATTCAAGTGACTTATTAAAAAAAAGTTGCTTATCAGCGGGTCAGAAAAAGGTCCATGTCAAGCACATCAATCAATACGTCTATTGAGCAACACAACCTACGGCATATAAAATTGAACCCTGGAGTCAAAATTACTGCAACATTCATCTTTCCCTTCAAAGCCTTTGGTAACAACTTTAACCTGCGGACCACCAGGGGAGGTGTGAGGAGCCCAGGCTTCTGCTGTTTCATCAATCTAAGCGTGAGGTCTTCCTCACGGCTCAAGAACCTCTATCGTATCATGGCTGCCTCCTAAACTCTAGCAACTATCCCCACCTTAAAAGCCTTATGTCTTACCCGCATGAGGGAAGACACGCTCTGTATTTTCCTGTTTTTAAATCTTGAATGTATGTTGTTCTTTTGAATTGGCTTAGCCTACAGGAAGAGACTGCAGAATAGAAAGGAGAGAGTAAACCTGGGAATTATTGACAATGAGAAACGTACCTTGTGCACAACTCACAATGTGTAAAACCTCACAGTCAGGACAGAGTACTATTCATAACCTACAAAAACGCAGTGATGCATCGGTTTGACGTAAGCAGCAGATTTATAGCGAATGCAATTATCAATCCTTTGGAATGGTTGGGCTTTCATTAGAATTAAGATTGTTTATGTCAACAAAATACCTGTAATTAGCCATTATACATTGCATGTGTATTGTACAGCAAAAAAAAGGGAAAAAAATTAAATAACAACAAACAAATAAAGCTACATAATCAAAACGTTTACATAAAGCAGAAAAGAAATAACTTAGAACACAACACAAGTTGCTTCATTCAATCCTGTACATAACATAACAACATGTCGCACTTACAAAACTGTACACATTTGTTAAATCTCTGATCATAACTGGATTTTGCACCCTCAAAGTTTGTATCATCTTAATGAAATTACCATTATGCATTTGGCACACAATTGCATCTATCATACTTGTACTTTGTGATCAGTGAGTCATTATCCAATCAGGAAGAGGTCTGGTGAATTATGTCAATAATATGAAGTATTTTATTATGAATGTTACTTCTTTACATACTAGGCAAAGACTAATCAACTTGAAGTTACTTTCATAATTAACAGAAGAATTATGAACACCGTGTAATAGGTAGTTAACTAGTCATCAGTTAGGGTCTCTTCAGAAAATATTTAGTAGAAGTACTCATTCATGAGTGATTTATACATCTACAACATCGGTAGCGTCCTGTAGAAACCTTGTATCTCCATTTTGTCGTTTGTTTTAAGGCCTCTTTCTCAGCCAGGTCGTGATAGATTATTTATCCCAATTGGATTACCGGGATAAATTAAGGTTACATTTAAAAAAAAAAAAAGAAAAGAAAAAAAGAAGAAGTTCAGATTAAGGTCCAGAGTAATTTACAGTTGGCATTGTCCATCATATAGAAAATGCTTGATGACACTCAGACCAAGATAGATGTGTGGACATCAACAGGAAAATTAGGTTTTAAATCTTTTCAGCATTTTTTTTCTTTTTCTTTTTTTTAAATAATACAAACGATTTTTCATCTTTTCCTGAAAAGATTACTTTTTGGATCTACAAGGATTTGCAGGACTCTGACAATATGGGATGATTATTATAAAATGTAGCCCAGTGTTTTCTTTACAAAAAAAGAGCTTTGTCATTCAAGTAGGGACAAATAAACCCCCGATTATTTGTGGTACCCATCTAGCAAACATGAGCTAACTGATGGACATTTCAAAAAGATATGAAGGTACAATTTAAGTCATATTTTTAGGAGGTATGATTTTGAAAATATACAATATGAAACATTTAATATGAAACAAACACAAGCAATAATAAAAAGTCATGACTACATTGCTAACTCACAATGCTGTGGTCTCTATTCTTATGGAAAACGTAAAAAGAAAAGAAGCTAAACAATAAAGCAAATGAGTCACTATCTGAAAGTGAAGTACATAAAGGTCATGAAGTTTCCCATTCCCATCGCTGACCCCCGTCGCCCATCCATTTTCTAACTTGGGAGAATCTTTGGATAACAAGCTTACTGGATTAACCTGTATCCTGAAATCAACACAGCATTCAGTGGGTTTCTGTTAAGAGGGGTAAACCCACAGGCTAAAATTATGTTATTTACAAAAAAAATTGAAATAAGCCAAAAAAACAACAACGGTCAACCATAATGCTATGATAAATTCAAGACTTGGAAGTCATTGATGACAATGGAAAAATCTGAAAATCTGAAAAAACAGTGAAACAAATAATAGAAGAGACTATACGCCTTTCTCCACAGATGATCATTTGACAAAAGCAAAACAAAAGCAAGTACAGTAAAAATGGACATGTACAAAATTGTGTTCAATGGCCTTTCTTGTTTCACGATTCAAGTAGATTTGGTACAGTGAAAATAAAGGTTATTAGACACACTATATGTCAATGGTGCAGTCTGGATGGATAGACTGGGATCAACATTGTTTTTGTTTTTTTGTCAAGTTGTCAGTCTTTTTAGTATCAGATGGTAGGAGCTTCGTGTAGCCTACTGTAAGTCCACTGACACTGATGGGTCTAGGGTTTTTAAAGGGGGATTTCATTAAAAACATCTCCAGAGTGCCCAGTGCTTACTAAGGCGTAGCTAGACCGTAGGATCTTACGAAGACGTGATAGGCAGGAGCTGGGCCTGTACTGAGGAGTTCCTGTGTTTCCAGTGTGGATGGACACTGACCAGCAGTGAGCACTAACTACCCAGGAACATCAGGAAGGCTGGCAGAAACTAACTGTGCAGTAAGTAATGTTAGCATATTACAACAAAATCCACAAACTGTCCCATATCTGCTTTGCTGATGTTAACCCTGAGGTAAATGTGCAGATTATGGATTAAGAAATGATTCATGTAACCTGCTTGAGGGTGAGCCACTTACAATTGTTTTTTCATGTTAAAAAAAAAAAAGAAATACTACAAATCAAGTCATAAATTGACTGTAACAAAACAAGTGAGTTTGTGGATAGAAACCACGAAAAGCTGCTCAACAGTGATTTGAAGAATTCATTTTTGGAAATCGAAAGGGCCGAATAGTAAAGGTCTCTCCCTCTCAGAGCTTCTTTCACTGAGAGCTATTGATCAGTGGCATTCAACGTGTCATCTCGCAGCCTGGAAACTATCTAAGTTCCATCTTACAGAGGTGGTCTACTGAGGCAACTACTGCATTTTATCGAAATATGGGATGTTTTCGTTTCTGGAAGGACGTGATGAAGCTGACGATTATGTGCGGCTTTCTTCACAGGTTCAAAAAAAGATGCCCGTCGGGGGGGGGGGGGGGGGGGGGGATTGAGGGTGAGGGACAAGTCCTGCCATTCATAAACCTCCACCTGCTTGCCTCTCCCCAAAAAACCCTCTATACAGTTAGGGAGACTTTGTTAACATGTATATAGAAAGAAGCACGGGATTATAGGGACAGAGTTGGCCAGGGCGGGGAGGCAGAAGCCGGGGGCGTGACACCGGAGCTTGGCGACAGGCTTGGAGGGGCTGGACAGCACCCAAACTACATGGGTGAAACTATTTCTGACCATAGCGCTGAAGCATTAAAACAAAATGTATGCATAACGCAGACTGGCGGGGCTGCAGCAGTTTTGATAGCGGTGCCCTTTTCCCTGGAAGGTTTACTGTGCCTTTTGCCTGACTTATTGAGGCATGTCTGTCTAGAAACACAAGTCGGCTTTCTCACGGGACATCGGAGCTTCACAGGCAGGAGGAAGTGAGGCTGGCGAGCTCGACACTTTGCTGATATGTTCATTTTGGTTCAAGAGTTTTCACAACAGTTTAAATCCCCCCCCCCCCCCCCCCACACCCCTCGCTGTGAGTGATAAGTTTGAAAGCAGCTGTTTGAGAGCTTGGTATTAACTGAACGTATTCCTTGGCATTGTGAAATTTGACTCCAGCAGTGGTAGAGGATTTCTACCTGTGCTTAGGATAAAGTTGGATGCGTCCCACCTATACTGCTAGCGTTGTGTTCAGGTAGTACTACTGCAGATTGTTGATAAAATTCTCTTTCTACTCTCTGTTTGAGAAAACAGGGGATATCTGTTGGATCAACCAAGTAATTACAGTGTTTTCCCTGCCCCCCTCCCACAGTTTCTACTGTTGGCCAAGGCAAACTTGGGAGATTGGAGTGATGGGTGAGGGGAGGGGAGGATGAGGGTGTCTGTGTCTGGGTGTCTCTTCCCCTATGCTGCTCAGCCCATGATAAACCTTGCCTCTTTATCAGCAGCCCTCTGGACCTGCCCTCTCTTTCCTGCCTCCTGCAGATAGCCGCTTTGTTTCACTTTGTATTCTCCAACAAGCTTGCAGCCCAGCCCAGCTCTCCCGTGCTACAACACTCCTGGCCTACATTTGCCCCCCAGTTAGGCAGCCTTCTGCGGCCCCAATATGTGGTTTGGCAGGGTTGGAGCTTCACCGCGAGACTCATTGTTCTTCTCTGACAGGACAGGTAGAGCCAGACGGGTAAGGGAGGACTCCCCAGGAATGGCATGTCACCACCCCTCCTACGGGCCGTGAATAGCTTCTTGTGGGATGCAGCTGTTTCCTTCGGGGAGGCCACAAAAGGCAGAGCCAGGAGGAGGGAAGTAAGCAGGCCGTCTGGCTCTACCTGTGATACTGCCAACTGCCAGACCCAGGGCTCAATGAAAGCTGGCTTAACAAGACTGAATAGAAGGCTTTCATTCATTCTTGTCTTTGGTACTTTTTCCAATGTGCTTGTGAGAGGGAAAAAAACATTGTTTCAGCTATAAGGTCCCTTTTTTTTTTAGGTTTTGTGTGAAATACTGGTGCTGATGATAGAGCGCTTTTAAAAAAAGAAACAGCTGCTTTGAAACTTAACTGTCTCCACTTGAAGGTTCTTTAGCTGAGTATCTTTATAAAGGTTGTTACCCTCCCAATGCAGATTTAGAAAGTCTATGCTGCACTTCACTGTTCAATGAAATACACATTGAACCCAGTATAATGGTAGCTGAATATTGACAGTGCAGTGAAGGAACAGAAGTGTTTCCTTGACTGAGGTGGGGGTTTGTAGGATTGTTTTCATAACACACAGTAACTACGTTACGGTTGAACCCCCAGTACATGCTGAACTGTTTCACACACGAGGGGGAACAGAACATGAACTTGTGTATGAATGACTGTGTGACCAGGGCTAGTTTCCTTGAACGGGAAAACCAACAAAAACAAAAGGAAAGAGTGCAAATTGTGTTGAGTGTAAGGCTGCTATTATGTATGCTTCTCTTCATCATGTTCATTCTTTCAAGCTAACAAGGCCATCCCTGAGCAGGGCATAAAATTCAACCCCTGTTGAATTTCAGAGTAAAGTGATGCGTATATTGTGCAGTCAGTGTGAGTACTGTAAGTACTGTAGTACTAAAGAAAAAGCAACTGTATTCAATCCTGAGGTGTGTGTGTACCCCTTCTCCTCACCCATTTAAAAAGGAAAATAAAAACCATTTGATAAGACGTGTCAGTGTGTCTGTTTTTTTCTTCTTCTAAACCTTGTTTAGTTGACAGAGAACATACATTGGACAACTAGCCATGGTCAGAAGCTAAAAAAATACAGACATATGGTACAGAATGTAAATATTGCCATCTGTGAAAGGCATTACCTTCTTTTAGGATCACACAAGTAATTGCACTACAATAAGCAGTTATGTACAGTATGGTACACCACAGCAAGCGCAGGATAAGCAAAGGAGGGGGTGGTGGGGGGGGGGGTTGCTGACGACTGTGCAACACGAGCGTTATGAAGAGAAACACAGGCCCCGTAGGTCGGGGAGGCGGAAAAAGTGCGGACCGGGTTTCAGTTTAAGGCGAGTTGGCGGGGGTGAGGGTGGGGCTGAGGGTGGGGCTGGAGGCGTCGGAGCGGCTGTAGTCGCTGAGGGAGCCGGGGCGCGTGGTGCCGCCGCCGCCGCCGCCGCCGTGGGGCCTCTTCAGCATGCCGGGCTGGAAATCCGAGTGGCGCCGGGCGTGCTTCATCAGGTGGTCGCTGCGCATGAAGCGCTTGTCGCAGAGCGGGCAGCCGAACTTCTTCTCCCCCGTGTGGGTGCGGTAGTGGCGGGCCAGCTCGTCGGAACGGGCGAACTTCTTACTGCAGTCGGGCCAGGTGCACGGGAAAGGCCGCTCTCCTGCGGGGGGGGGGGGGGGGGGGGGCGCAAAAAAGGGGAGGGGAAGGAGACACCGTCAGTAACAGACTCAAAAGTAACACAAGAAGTCGCGTATTAAACCTGTTGGAAGACAAATAGTGTGTGTGTGTGTGTGTGTGTGTGTGTGTGTGTGTGTGTGTCATATGAGACAAATGAAAAAAAAACACGGCGGTATGCATTCCCACACTTTGATCATGAAACTGGCATTCAAAACACCAGAGAGCAATGATTCATTAAAAAGGTGTTTAGAGGTTCGACAAGTCATGAACACCGCCATGCATAGCCAACAGACGCTTTCGCAGCAGACCAGGCCAGCTGAACAAGACCGGGCTGTTTTCTGTTTCTTTCTCTGCGTCACCGAGGCGTAACGATCAGAAGGTTATTGATAGGTCAAACCGGTTTTCTCTCACCGGAACGGCGCGACCCGCTGACTCACTTCGTCGCTGAATCACTTCATCTTCAAAAACACACACGCTCTTCATCAAGATACACCTTCGAAACGGTGCTATTCCGTGTTTAAAAAAAGGGTTCAAATGAACAATGGACACGCCGTTTGTCTTTTCATGCCACGTGATACGTGTTGGGTAAATGCAGACTACAGATGTAATGACACGTAGGAAAATGAGGGGAGGAACATGGCCAAGTTCAAAAACCCCATACCAGACGAGACACCTTTAAAAAAATATATATTATGGAAAGTGAAACAAAAAGCCAGCGGAGAGCCATGGGACTTGGAGTAAATCACCTAAAAATTGCCCCTGTGCATGAGCGGCAGACGCAAGGTTTAATTATCTAAGCTCCAGATGCTAATCATATTCACCATGGTTACCCCACCCATTCTCCACCATGCAACTATCTGCGACTCTGTGCATGGGAAATTATACCCTTCCCCCTCCATCAGGCAATAAAAGTGGGCTTTGACACAGATCTGCCCGATGCCAGATGGTACTATACATCTTTTATTGTGGTCTCCTTCCATTGTGATGTGGAAACCGCGTGCACGGCGTCTAAACGCTGCATTCTGCGGGCACTGACCAACGTGGCTAATACTGTATTGCTTTTAGTTCCATTCCAGTGATTTTCTGCCCGACAATAGCTAGATACAGCAGTCTAATTTTACCGGCGTGACCTTGCACGTACTACACTGAGGGGCCAAGGCATATTCTTTCAGTGTTATAGTTCTTCAAAGGACGGGATCGTTGCTTCATGTACAAAAGTAAGCCAGGGATTTGAGGTATGAAAAGAGAGAGAGAGACACGCTGAAATGCATGAACGTTTAGAGGTAGCATGACAAATGAGCACATGAGAACGGGGCTGCCAAATGACATCTTTGTTCTGTGGTTTCCCTCAGGGCCACAATGGAAACAGCATCAAACACGCATACGCTACCTGACGGCAATGAGCCTCATAAACAAGAACTCAGTGCACTACCAGCCACAGTCCCTCCCCCCCATACTGCATGGTTACAAAACATGCAGACAGACACAACAAGTCTAGACAGCCCAGTCTGAGTTCCAGCTTCAGAGGCCTCACCTCACGCTCCAGACAAACTCAGTCAGCCCTGCCCACTGCAGTTCCTGCTGGCTCTTGTGCAGCTCAGTCTTCATACACTCTGGCACACACACACACACACACACACACACACACATATATATATATATATAAATATACATTCACCACAGGCTTGCAAAAACGCCTTCTTTCTTCTAAACCTCTATCCACAGATGTACTGTTCTCATTCTCCTGCATGAGTAAACACAAAAAAAAAAAGCTTCAAGTTGCCTTTCCCACAAAGAGTTACAATGTGAAGATGAACAGGGTGTGCTTGTTTGACCCTATTTAAACATTCTGGATCAAACACTCCTCCCAGCATAAACAAAAACAGACAAAAACTAAGATTAGCCGATAGTTTCTGACGAAACTTCACAGGCTTTTGAGGCGCTCCCCCTCACTTCAGAGACTGAAGGGAACCTCTAATTTCCTACCTGGTTTACACGAACGAGAATCAGCCTGCGGTGTGAAATTAGTTACTGGCTAAGCTCTGCAGGCTGCTTAAGGCTCAATAACCAGTGTAACGGATCCAACAACATTAATATTTAACCAGACACCAGAGAGCTGGGCTGAGAGATCCAGTCTAGCTGCCCTGATACAGTAGTGCAGCCATAGTGGAAGCATCAGGTATCCAACAGCAAGTCGCCGAGATGCGCCGTGCTATTTAGGACCGAGACCATTTTACCCTTCCTGCTATTCATGTACTATGTAGCATGACATTTAGGTCAAAAATATTACTGTGCATGAAGAAGAAAACCAGATGTCAGTCCTGAAACATTCCCTTACATAAAGTCAAACACGCAACGCTCCAATTAATTTGTCACTCGTTTCATAACATGAGGCGTGGGATTTCCATGAGGGTGGCAAAAACCAATTTCTGTTAACAATGGGGAGATTTAGGGAACAAACGCTTTGATGCTGAGGAGGAAATAATGATAGGGGCTATTACCCTCAGTGGCGGGAGGCTGTCACACTCACAGACATTTCTACAGACTGCAACGCCGAACCACGACTCAGCATCTCCGTGAAAAAGAGAATCCGGTTGGCCACTCCCCCCCCTCTCGGCCTTTTCTTCTTCCCCATCTAGTTCGCGTGGTCCCGGCGGGGGTCGCCGTGGCGACTGCGATGCCGAGGCCCCACCGATCGGCTGGCCCATCTCTGGCAGGTCGCCACGTCCACAGGGTGTGGTCTGTCTTTCTCGAAACGTGTGAGTCACAGAGAGGGAGATGGGGGAGGGGGGGGGGGAGTAATTAGGGGGAGCTTTTCCCTAATGAACACAGTGACCCAGTTACCCGTAGAGTTAGAGACCAGCACGCAAACTGTACCTCTGCTAAGCACTAGTGTCCCCCTCCAAGGCGATGTGATTATGTCACAGGTACTCTTGTTATATAACTGTTCCCTTTGAGGCCACTGGGTCAGTAAATAAACAGCTCCTCTCAGTTCCTCTCCCTGGATCCTCCTCGCATGCACGTCTTAAGAAGTGACTCCTGAGCTTCTGTAAGAGTAACAGAATCTGGGTAGCTCTCTGGAGTATAAGGGACATTGTCTGCCAGAGAGGAGATCAAATGACGTGGCCAGGACTCGCTCACCTGCTCCGACGACGGCTACCGGCATTTCAAAACGAGAGCAGGCGACATTCCTGACGTTAGCTCAGGCACGGGCCAAACTCTCACACAGCTTATAGTTGAAATCCTGCCATCAGATTGCTAGAGTACATAGCACTGATAGCACTGCGGGCTGAGCAAAAAAAAACAAAAAAACAACCCACATCATCAGAGATCACCTTGAAGTTAAGTTTGCCTGAGAACAGAAAGTACTAGAACAGGAAATGTCTTTTACAGAGCTTTGAAAGGAACGAGCCAACAAAGACAACGTGCGCACTGGAGCCCGGAGACGGGGGCAGCGGGGTTCGAGTCGTATCGTACATCACGGGTTGAAAGCTACCTCACTTCAGTAGTGGCTCGGCGGCGCAGCCAGCTCGGCAACATGAAATCAGAGACACACCGCGAACTCCAATGGTAGGGCTCATCACAATCCTGTAATTTACTTGCATGTTTACAACTCTGACCCGGAGCCAACCAGGAGGCAGCCACCGCTGCCCGCAGACAACCAGTAGTAATACCAAAACGACTGCTCGGTCCCTCATCAGTATAACAACTGCAGCAGGCTTTCATCCACAGCGTCAGTGTTGGCTGCCACCCACCCACCCACCCAGGGGTAGGACAGGGTTAAGTTCCCGACCGACTGTGCCCAGCCTCTCCCTCCACGCTATCATAAACACAAACGTCTGTCGCAAACAATAAATATACATCAAGGCCTGCAGCTCCTCTTTTCATCGTTGTTCAGACCGCTCTATATAACTTTAACATGCGCAGTATACGGCCCTCGTGTACACAAAGATACAACAAAGGCTTGGGTAATTGTGTTTGATCTGAACGAGAGAGAGAAAAAAAAAAATCACAACGTTCTCAAAGCATGGATTATTTAAAAAAAACAAAAAATACCAAGAAATGACCAAGAAAATCCCTCAGTTAAGACGCGTTTTCTCAAAGCTTCCATTCAGAAATGTGTTTTAAAGTCGCCTCTGCGGGAGGAACAAAGAGCCGGTGGGTGGGTCAGGTGTGCGTGATGAGCACCGGCTCAAGCTTGTCGGGAGAAAGCTCCTAAAACAGAGAGCATTTGATCTACTATTATCTTTTGTCTTTGTTGAGAGGACCTTGCTTGCCACTGAATAGCCTGCCTCCCCTTGTGGGCCTATAGCTGTCAGGTTGTAAACAATAGCAGCAGCCTCGCTCCCAGCAGGAGAGGCACTCCTGTAATGCATTTCAATCAGACAGGCTGGGTGTACTAACCGTAACTCACTCCCCCTGGTCTGCGCTGCACGGGGCTATTGACATTCACCCAGAGACGTACGGAGGGGTCGAGGGTGACTGTCTGATTCCTGCAGACACTTAGCCATACATTACTTCATCCCTTAACTCTTTGGGAGTGAGGGATAGCTTGACTGCATTGACCAGCTCATCACATTTGCCTCAATTAGTTTGAGTGGGCACTCTCTTTCAGCCTTGAGTGCAAGCTAAAACGACCTGAAGCCTTGTTGTGTTGCAGGCGGTCCGCTAATCTTTTCAACCCTGGTTAACTAAGGACATTCAAACAGCTGCAGCCATTAATGGGTGTTTACAGTGTGTCTGCTGAAGTACTGGCACAGGCAGGTGGGAACAGGGATATCCTATCATCCGTGACTCTCACTTACACAGTACAATGCCAGCTCATTCCACTGATGGAGTCTAACACTATAGCTCATATGAGATAGATATCCTCACTAGCCGGTATCAAACAAAAAGCCACAGTCCTGCTAGATTCTGAGAGGCCTCACTACAGTACACCGAGATAAGAGGCGATACAGGCCGGCTTGCACGGTGTCTGCTGTCCAACATCTTATCTGATACTGTGATGGAGAATGTGAGGGGAATATTTTCACGTCTCAGTGAGGAATGGTTATGCCCCCCTCCCCCAAGGCTGTGCCCTGTGCTCCACAAAATACTCCTCGTCTCCCTCCGAGGACCACACCCCGGTGTGCCATGGTCTGATTTATCACACCGGGAAGGTGACACACCTTACATACCACAGGGGATGGAAACATGGAGACGAAACCCTACATCTGACATCGGGCCCACAGCAAATTCAGCCATGCCTCTCTCAGACAAGCTACATGCACCGCGGTGGACACAGTCAGAGTCCAGCTTTGAAAAGGGACCTTCTCAGCGTTGGACTGACAGGGGTGTTCTCTCCTGCCCTTCAAACGTTAATCAGATTAGCTGCAGATGCAGCTGAATAAATGACCTACATCAATGGAGGGCATTGATAGTGTATATCCTGGTATCCAACCCCACCCCCACTGTGCTGTACTGTATGTTCTCTTTCTTTGTACTGCAGACCCCTCCCTTGCGTGAGAGATGCGGTTGGTGGTTTTTGTACAGTGGGGGTGAAAAATGCAGTGTTCCACAGGTCTATATCCCTCTCTTCCTGCCTTTCGTAATCGACACCCCGCCACAAGCTGTGGCCAGGGCTCGGCCTGGGAACACAACACGCTTCAGCACCTATTTTGCTTTGCATTAGAGCAGGCTGGAGAACAGAGGGAGGGGCTGGGGGAAAATAGACAGAGCAGCTTTTATAGAACTACTCCAGAGCTAACTAAAGAATACATGAGCTCTGTGGGCCTGACAGGGGGCTTTCAGCATTATGAACAGCAGCCATGCTCGGCTGCTTAATCAGTTGAATGCGGTTGTATATTCTAACATCGGTCAGGAACTATCTTACCATCAGCTTTACATGTGTCGGTATAGGATCATATGGATGGCATGTACGCTGCTACACTCCTTGGATAGTAGAGAAAGACAGCAGCAGCACTGACCCAGAGGATTAGAACAGGCAAGATGGTAGCTCCAGTTTGGTTTTATTTACATCCCAGGGATCAAGTAGATTTAACTAATACTTTGTTTCCATTGGACACACACACTGTACTACATGTGACCTTCACGAGCCAACCAGATTTAATTCACAATAGCTCCTTTTACGATAACTTAATCTGACAGCAGGACAGAACATTGGAATTTGGCCATTAGTGAATTGGTGAAAAACTGTAATATCACCAGAAAGAAGGAGACAAATGAGGTTTGTTTAGTGCCTCCTGACTGCAGAGCTGTCATTTCACTTTGGCCTCTGGTGGAAGTAGGGCTAAATTGGGAGGGAGGGTGGAAATCCTGCCGTGTGGTGGGCAGACAGACTGACCTCTTGTGCCCCAACAGAGTTGTTACCCATAGCTAAGCCAAGGCCAGACTCAAGGAAGAGCAGGAAAACCCCATCTCCACCCTGCTACCTCATCGCTGCCTTCAACCACACAGGAACACAGCATGCTGTGTGCGGAGCAGAGCAGACCCAAAATAAAACCACTGGCAGAGATTCTCATTTTCCATGTGGAATTTGGGATAAATCCATGTTTTTAAAAAAAGGTGTCATTAAACAGTTATTTCACTAAAAATAGAAAGCATGCATGTATAACCGGGTCTAAACGATAGCGGAGCTGTGAAACTGATGACAGGTGGTGCCACTTATTTTTTAGGGCAGTTGAGACTATCTCACAATATTAGAAGTACAAAAGTAAAAAAAAAATCAAACCGACTGTAAAATATGTCATTAGTCTTTGAGGAATATTGCCCCTGTTCCTCACAGTGATTCAAATAGTTCTGCCATGGCCTTGTACACTGATACACTGACAAGATGGCCTTTTGTGAGGTCCAGCTGTGGGGAGCGCAGAAGGCTCAGGCTGTTCTTTCTGAAGAAGACATGACTTGTAATGAGCTTGTCAGGGGCCATCTCTCCTTTGGAGACGGCAGTTTGCATGACATGACCGGAGCAGAGTAATGAGGCTCCACAGAGAACTGCCTGTGCTCCCTGACCACAAGACACCTCTTTGAAAAATGGGCCTTCATCATTAGCCTGTTATGCCTCTGAAGACAAAGGGTTAATTTTTTGTTGTGAAACTCACTAGCGCTAGGTAAAACCCCATAGAATTAATTGGAATATGTTTGTTTTACTATTAAGGCCTGGTGGTCACACTGCGCCATCATTCTGTTAGCCTTACTTTGTTGCAGGTCACTACAACCCTGAGCTTATCTGAGCATCGGCATTACATGATCTCATTTTCCATAGTATGTAGGTGTCAGAGAAATGCCCCACTCCAGGAGATCAGACAAAGCTGTCTGGTAACCTTAGACCCCCAACCTGCTGTGGATTCCTGGCCATCAAGCTCAACGCAGTATAGTGATTTATATTCAGTGTGTACTCCCATGTCCGCCACATCCTGACGTCCCTCTCACGTTGTGCCCTGACAAACTGTGTTGGAGGATAAGCCGAAAATGAGACCCCTAGGTCCCCATGGGCAGGACCTTCAACCAGGGACTTTATATTTACTTCAATAGATAAAGGTTATCTCATCACCGTATGAGGTTACTATACATGGTATGTTGCATTTGAGGTGTATAAACCATCACCACTAGAAACACTCCTATTAGGAAGCTGTACAACCAATACATTAGTTCAGTCTCTACATCATCAAACTAGTCTGGCATGTAGCGATTCAGATTGCACCATCTCATCACATGGTGAGCTATCACAAATCACTGATGGTAATCAGTGTGGGAGTTGACTTTAATATTAAGAGTTTATCGCTGTATGACAAACAGTGTTTCAGTGGTACGGCAGTAAAAATAAAATACATTGCAGTCACATGTAATAATGGTATTACCATGAGGGGGAAAGGTAATTGAACCGGGTGTAAAGAAAACGATCCTCCCGTTGCCCCAATTTACACCTCTACAAACATTTTACTCTTTGAAAGTTTTATTGTTGTGATAAATAGCGATACTAAAAAAGCTTCATCGTATTTAAGAGCTAACAGATCATCTCCATGAACAACATGAAACAAGAGCATAAAATGAAAGCTAGCAAGAAAAGACTCGGTGATCCTCGCATGCTTTGAAACAAAGGTTATGAAGCCTTTCCCCGAGACATCATTATGGGGTTAAGTTCATTTTGAACTATTACTGGGGATGATTTATGTGCACTGTGTACATTGCCAAAAGGACTAAAATGCAATTCACGTTCCAGTTCCCATCACACTCTGGCAAAATAAACACAGAAAGATTGTAAAAGCTGGGATGATGAGGCTCTGGGCGTTACAAAAGTCAAGTGAGGACGCGTGGTCCCTGGCTCTTTGTTTTGAGTCTGTAACACAGTGTTCCCCCATCAATTAGATAGAGGTATTTGGCTAGAGCTGGGCAGGAATCCATTCGCTCGTTACTCTGCTAGTAGAGGCTGAAGGGAAGCACGCCGACTGCTAGAGGTTGGCTCTCCAAAACACTGCAAGTTCGGCTGAACTCAGATGACCCACATTCTCTGACTAGCCAATAAAATAAGCAGAAAGTCATTATTATCACAATTTATAGGACACAAACCAATCGCAAAGCCAGACGCAGGAGCGTATCCAAACAGAAAGGCTGGCAAAAGAAAAGCTTATTATACAAGAAACAAGGGCAGGGCTGATGGTGAGCAATAAAACTGCACTAGAATAGACACAGTGGAGTGGAAAAGGGCATTTTATTTCTGTAGGGATTATAAGTATTGTAACTGTGTGTGCCCCTTGTTTATACATACATAACACAAATCATGTCTTTGTTCTTTATTCTTTCAGTATGAACGTGTTTTTGACAATAAAACAATGACTACACACCATTGCAGTCATGCTATGCACTGAGTTGCATCTGGTGTAAACAAGGTCGTGGCAGGTGTGTGTGACACCTGATAAGGAAACAAACTATTTGGGCTGAAATTGAACAATAGCAGTAAAGGATCATATTCAGTCTGCTATAATTACAATTATATCACTATAGAGACTGACAGTGTGTCTTTGATACTCAATACTGAGTTTGACCTTATCCTATGTTATGGTGCTTTTATTTCCCATGGCATCAATATAATACTCCTTGAGGATATTATCAGGGTTCCTACACCTTTTTGCTCATCAAACTATGACATATAGCCATTTCCATGATCAATATTTGTCTATGAGTCTAGGTTGCAAATGTGACGTCTGTTACATTGAATAGCTGATTTGAATGGCCCAGGTCGTATTTCTGGCTACAACTATCACTTAGGACTGATACTATCAGGACATTTCTAAATTGGGTTTTTATTAAGGGAAGTGGATCAACAAGCAGCCAAGCTTGACATCAAACATTTTACTGGTTGGAAAAACTTTCCATGACATTTCCAAATCTATACGCATGTTCCATTTTCCATAACTTGTCCAGGCCTTGAAAACACTATTTTTGACTTTTCCAGGTCTTCCATGACCGTGGGAACCCAGTATTATAAATATATAATTTATAGTTTTGTGGTGATATTTGGATATATCCTTCTAAAGTCTATTGTAGGATAACTATAGTTATTTTTGTATGGGGTTGGGCAAACGTTAACACACTGTAGTTATACTGACCATTGTAAATGCAAATTGCATAGGCTACTGGCACACTGGGCCCTTTCTATGCCTTCATGCACGTCAATGCAAAGTGTTTCTGAGAATGCTGGTTTTCTCCAGTCTGTCTGATGGGATGCTGTTGATGTAAGTGTGAAGAATGAATGCTAGAAGTGTGAAGTCTGAGCTGCAGCCTATAGAGCAGAGGAAGGGCTCCTCTAGCTTCAGTCTGGGCTCAGCTAGCTGAGTCTGTTGCTGGCCAGATCAGCTGGCAGTCTGTCTAGCGGGGGTGTGGCACATCACAACAAAGGGCTTTGGGCAGGCAGGCGACTGCACAGCTATTATCAACCCCCCAATTTGAGTTGATCTGCACCCCCACCCCCCTCCCCTCCAGCAGTCTATCCTGCGGAATGCAAAGAGCAAATATGGAGGTACGGTCCTTCAAGAAGGTCAAATGTAACATAGTGGTGATCTGGCTGGTTTCCTCTCTCATTTGATGTTTTTTTCTCTCTGCAGTGTCTCGGTACCACATCCAACTTACCGGATTGATCTCGAAAACTTTTCGCATGCTCGTGGTGTGTCTATAAACCTACCGACACACGAGGCTATTCTCTACGCCAGGTTGCTGGTAACCCTGTTTTCTGCTGGCAACGCCAAAGTTTGAATTCATTAATGCGCACAGAGAAAAGCTAGAAATTTGATCTGTGTCGTTTTGTTCTGCGTTTGCACTGCAGTCTGTGTTTATAGTCCAATGCAGGGGTGCTCGAGGAAAGCCGTGACAAAGCTCTGAGTCCTGAGTGGGAGTGGCACTATTTTCGACTCCCTCCCCCGAAATTAAAAGGGCATTTGGCAAAGTTGTATCCAACTTAAAGGAACAATGCAATTATCGGATATACATCAGTGTAGGCTATACGTGCTGATTATGTTCATACTGGGCGGATCAGTAGATATAAACACACGGATGATATAAACACAGTAAGATTAAAATGACTTGTCAATCATCCTCCACTGTACAAATATCGTTTTGACTGTAAGCGAAAGCATATTCTGTATTCTCAGTTGTAATCACTCCGTCCATTCTCACAGGAACTAAGTCATATTCAACACAGCAACAGACATTTGCACCCAATGAAACTGACCTGTATGTGTCCTTAGATGGGCTTTGAGGTGGGATGATTTGCCATAAACTTTTTCACAACCTGAATAGTGGCATTTGTGCTTTTTCTGAGGTGATTCTTGTTCAATTCGACCTCTCAATCTTTTGCCTCTTTGTCTGGGCGAAGGATCGGAGATGGTGGTAGGTGTGGCAGAGTTTCCATCATCTATGAGGTTCGGCATGCTCTCATCCTTTATTTTTGCCTGGTCGGCAACATTGTTGGGAGTCTGCTGGTTAAAATCCGCCAGGATCCGCGCCACCACAAAAAGAGAGGAGTTATCTTTTACCAAAGGCTCTTTAATTTCCTCTCCGTTCTTGGAAGAGGACGGGATTTCTGGTTTAATCTCCCTATTCCCTTTAGGAGCGTGAACAATTGCACGACTGGACATTGAAACAAGGCACTCTGCTGCAAAGTGATCCATTTTGTCTTTGAAACAGCTCCCTCTGCTCCTTTGACATTCAAAAATAAACTGATGGCGTGTTAAAAAGTACTTGCTCCGTGGTTCCCTTTGTGTGGAGGTGGTGAGGAGGAGGTCGCTCTCATCTGAGAACTGACTTTATGATGTTACCCGGCTTCCCAATACCATCAACATCCTGTTAGAGAAACGTCTCGGGTGGTAAAAAAAATATATGCAGACAAACAAAAAGCAAGTTCTTTGTTTAGTGCAACGATGCCGGTAACAATAACTCTATAAACTTGGATGTCGTAACTCCCATCGCGGCTTCAAAACACTCCCCAGCATAGTGAGTGTCTCCTGAGCGCCTGTGCCTGCTGGTTGTATCCATGCTGGGGGCGTGTCGACCGGCAGCGCTCGGCAGCATCGTCAGCGTAGCCGCCCATTCATTGGATACCTCGTGTCCCTGAATGCACCAGAAAACTTCAGTCGCTTGAAAGTTTCACCACAGGTTGCCACCGTGCATTCAAATGATGAATCTCACGGGCGACGGGGTTATTCACTGCATCACTGCATAAAAATAAAATATAAATATATATATTTTAGGATTTATGGATTTGAATTGTATGTGGTTTGACTTAATTGTGCCGTCCCACGCCATAATAGCCCTTACTATTTCATAATATGTTTATAAGCTTATGTGGTTGATAGTTGTGGTAAAGAATGCATGCAGGCTGACCTCTAAAAAGATTAGTTGATTGCCAGTCTGAGCATCAGTGTGTGACACCATAGAGGACCTTTTGTAAAAGCAGAGCAATGTCACCCTCTCGGAGCATTCAGCACACTCTGGGCCCCGCAGCCAAGGAAGACGTTGCAGCAGAGAGCACAGTGTTGACAGCAGCAGCCAAATCATTTCAAGTGAACTGGATAAGCTTGCTGTGACTCCACACAGGGAACATCATTATTTGCCACAACCCCTCAAACGCTTTTGATTACATTCTAGCCAATGGGAGGTTATTGGTTTAAATGTGACTGGCAATCATTTGACACTTTTTTCTTCTTCTCTCCTAACCTGTTAATAAATCCTTCTATTTTCACTGCATTCCAGTATAACCAGAGTGCAGTCTTTTTTTCTTTCTTTTTTTTAAATGGAACATCAGTTTCATTTTATAAATACAGCCAACCAGGCAGAACTGGAAAAGCTACATCATATGTACACTGAGATGTGGCCAGGAGGACTCAGAAATGCCATCCAGAGGTTGATATGCTTTATGAGCATGGTCCCTTTTCAAGTGTTTCAAGCTAAATATTCCAGTTAATATAACATCAATAGCTTGTGCATTTTTTGGGAGATGGTGGCTTCATTTCACTGAAATAGCAACATACCCTCAAAACCCCTCCTCTGAGCAGACTCTGTGTCTGGCCTATGCTAACCACCATGGGCATTGTCCTCTTCCGTTCATACACCAGCAACAGACAAAGTGACACAAGTGCAAGCGCCATAACACAAAATAGTAGGTTACCAGGTTACCAGATCACCAGTTTACCAGCTAAGAAACTGAAAATAGACCAACAGATTGGTGCTTGAATCACCACATCCTTGGTAACACCCCCCATCCAGAACCCATTGATTACATTTAAGAAAATATCAGGATAAATATTTCTCAAATTAGGAACAACACAACATTGTACTACTTA
The DNA here is from genome assembly GCA_034670385.1 of Hoplostethus mediterraneus. Taxonomy (NCBI): domain Eukaryota; kingdom Metazoa; phylum Chordata; class Actinopteri; order Trachichthyiformes; family Trachichthyidae; genus Hoplostethus; species Hoplostethus mediterraneus. The sequence continues at coordinate 8,041,092 of JAXDDW010000003.1, read as the reverse complement.
GTGTATAGTGTGTCTGCCACTAATCAAAAGCAACAGTCTACATTCATTTAAAAAGAATAACTTTAGTTATTAATGTATTTTACATTTGAACTGATTAGTTCATCTCACAGCCATTTAATAAGAAACAAACTTGGGCGATACAGGATTAGACCTGCTTTTCTGCAGCAGCTGATGCTCTCCTGTGAGAATGAATGCACACTTTCAGCACTGTGCACAAAAGCCCACACTAGAAAGTTCCCAGTATTCAGTGTGAGCAAGGCAATGTGGCATTCAGAAGGCCATCTGGCTGTATTATTTTACATATTCTTTCACCACAAAAACTCTGTGTTCTTGTGTTTCACGTGGTGCTTTGGCGGCCTTTTTTATGACAGCTTGACAAGAGGGTAGTTCCTCTTTCACAGGGTTACTCCCCAGATCTGTATAGAAACTGCATGTGTTGATCAACTCCCAGTGGGCGTCAAGCACAAGAAGACCAAACGAGACAGTGAGGAAATCAGTCGCAACTTGCAGAGCTAAACCTCTCAAACGGTACTACGTGCCAGTGTTTGCCGTAAAAAAAATCCGCTGTGAGACTCATTCATCTTTAAACTGAACCGTTTAAAACACCTCTCTCTCTCTCTGTAGCCGCAGCAATGTGATGACTCAAGAGACCTTTTGTGACTTCCAAAATCCCAGCACCCACCCCCAGTGCACAGTGTCCGAACAGCACTGTCTGGGACTGACATAAAGTTGTCAGGCAGGGACATCAGCGTTGTTGGCCCCATCCATGTGTGTTTGTAATTGGGGGAGATCCTCTCTAAGCACAGGACAGCCTGACCACTAAAACCATCTGGCTGGGCTATCCTGTCAAGGCCAGACTCTCAAGGCAAAAAGCAAACCATAATAATAAAATAAAAAAATCACTGAATCACTGATAGGGGTACAGCAGGTGGTCATGTTTGGTGGAGGGAATTGACTTCTGGCTTTTGACCTGAATTTGATCTCCCAGCCAGTAGAACGTCTACCTATTACCTAAACCTAGGCCTCATCATAACCAATGCCTTCCCTTGCCTATCCATAACCTGATCATAACTCTGTTTTTCTCAATAAACACACCTCCAAGTTCAAGTTTGTTATAAAAGTTACAACACTGGGAATACTTTAAAAACTCTATCTATATTCTGGTCTTTTTCAACTAAATTTCAGCTCACATATCTTTTGGTGAGAACTTCCTTCTGGGTTTCTTTTGAACTGGGTTTCTTTTGAACTGTTGCATCACGGAAGAAGAATTAACTCTTATAAGAGCAACGTGTTTTCACACAACACAGTCTGATATCGTACTAAAAGGCTGAGCACCCTTGATTCGTACTATGCCTAAGCTTTGATTCATGCTATGCTTACACATGGCCAGCTGCAGCCTATCTAAAGCAGGGTTAAGGTTAAGGTTAGGTGTAAGCAACTACAACTTTGGTTAAGATTAGGCAACGAAAACACTTTGATTAAGGTCAGGGTGACGTTTTGGTCATGGTTAAATATGGAAAACTGTTGCTGAAAATGAAAACTTTATTCACTGCTGAACGTGAGTCAGGAATTGAAACCAGGTAGCCTTATACACACAAGTTGAAGGTATGTGTATATGCCCATCCACCACCCCCGCCCCGACCTTCACACCCTGGTTTTCCACCATGCTATTTCTTTCGTCAAGCTACTGCCTGTTTGTCACGTTAGCCCCACCTCTTGTTTCACTCGATATCATACAAAATTAGGGTGCATTATTTTTGGCAATTTGAATATGAGAATACCCTGATCAGAGCAGTAGAGGTCATAAACACTAAGGTAGATTGAGTGCAGCTATCATCAAGCCTATTAGTTCATAAGAGAATAAAGCAGACTGAACTTGTGCTTGTTAAAATCTCACCAATTTTGGTTGCAAGGAAATAATAGACTATAATTCACTATTTACTTATGAGTCCTATGCTCTTTAATTTTTTGTTGTTGTCTTTATTCAGTTTACTCGGCCTTAGTGACACACCATGACTAATGATGACAAGAAGAGCCGAAAGGCCAAATGGAATTTTACTTGTACACAAAAGAATATAAGAGAAGGCGTATAGACGTTCAAGTGTAAACATGTACGTCAACAGAGCAAAAGCAAGGTCCACTTTCTGAGTCACCAGTGAAACAGTGCTCCTCCTCTCTTCTGATTGTAGGGAAAATAACTCGTATTTGCCGGTGAAGGTTCTGCATTCAGTAATCATGTGAGGTCAAATGAAGTCAGCAAGGTGTAACTGAGACAAGTCAACAAGTCCAAACTACATATTATCGTAAGAAAGTGTGGCTTGGCTGCTGTCCAGCGAGATATACTGGTAACGACTGCAACAATGTTATTTCCTCCACTGTCATAACATTACCGTAAGACACAAAGAGCACAAACCTGAGACTTCCTGTACAAACTGACTTTGAAGGTAAACAAGAGACACATACAGGACAACAGTACTTAAGTAGCTGACAGGTACAGGTCCCATTAGGGCTCAAATCTTTTCACTCATGTATTATTTCAAGAAAGATTTTTATTTGTCATTGTTTTCACCTGAAAGAGAAAACCTACTTAAACAAGGGCACTCTACCCTTCCTTCTGTTTATAGACATGACCACTATCTTGCTCGCTGATCTACATGACACAATTACGAGTCGGTATTTCAACACTACAATGTGCTCAAATGTGTATAGGAAGTATGTGAATTTCCACCATATATGCAGGGGCCATTTTGGAAGGAAGCGTGGCTTTTTGTACAGTCTGATGGCTGTCGGCTCAAAACGGCACTTATGACACCGAGTTCTACCCTGAGGGGATGAGGTGGAGGCTGGAGGTGCTCTGTAGCTGCATCAGCTCACCACAGAGGGGACGGGTGGTGTTTTTCTAAGTTGGTCTTCATCCTCCTCCTGCCACTGCCTCCGGGCTGTCCAGGCTCAACCCTACAACAGAGCCAGCCCTTTTCACCAGTATGTTAATCCTGCCTGCCTCCCCCGCCTCGGTGCTGCCTCCCCAGCCCTCCACCACAAAGAACAGTGCGCCGCCCAACCCTGATTGGTAAAACATGTAGAACAGTCATATATTGAAAGAACAGAGCCTCTTCAAGAAGAACGGTCCATCAGACGACATCAAACTGACGTCTCTCATGCTGAATTAAATAGTTAATCATAAACAATTTGATGCGAAACAAGCTAGTCACTGTCACTTACTTGACCCTAGACCGATGCTGAGCCATGACTATGTACTAAAGTCATTGTTTATTTACATCACAACACGGCGGCTTTGTCCGCTCCACACAATACAACTCAAAAGAGCAAAGTGAAGCGGACACAGATTTGCTTTTGCACCCGTTTGCCTGTCACTACTGGTCCTATTCAGAGTGCATTGATCAGCGTAGTGGCTGGAGAGGGATCTGCCTTGCAGGCAGTGGTGAGGGGACCTGACTCTCAAACACACCATTCAGCTGGGCGGTGAGTCCGCAGGCGCTGCATTAACCCACCGTGCTGATGCCACGGAATGAGGGTCTCTTTTCTCTGGCCAGTCTACACATGAGGCACTTAGCCTGCATGTCACCCGCAAGGACCAAACCTAAACTATAGCCTACCCAACACAGTGACATGTACATTAGCTTGATGCAAAATGACATGCCTTTAAGTGAGTATCAGAATGTAATAAAGTGGTATAAGCCTGGGACATGGTGGGGTCAGTTCGATTACATACAGCTACTGTGTTACTTCCCTGTTTAGATAGATAGATAGATAGATAGATAGATAGATAGATAGATAGATAGATAGATAGGCTTAAATCTGCTGCTCCTTCTCTACAAATGCTGTCTATACTTAGATGACAGACTACCAACCAGACTATGCCACATAAACATCTGTGAGCACTTGATTTTTATGTCTTAAGTTCCGGTTTAAGTTGGGTCACCATTTTTGTTCAATGCGTTTTTCAATCGTATTTATTTTACCGTCTTTCACTTGAATAGCTCGATTGTGATTTTAACAATCTAAGGTTACTATGTATTATGTACGATAGGCCTGTAATTTAGATAGAGACGGACACCGCTGCCCGTTTGATTTCTGCGTGGGGGAACAGAGAATGAGAGGCTGCGAGGAAAACAAAGTTTGAATTTCAAAACATACGATTTCCTAAGAGTCGCTCTTACATCACATGGCCGTTTTCGCCGCTTTGATCGGGGTGTGCTCTGAAGTCACCGGGTTCACGAGTGGGCGAGGCTGACAGACTGGAGCAGTGCACGCGGAGCCCAGTCGCGGGGACGCGCACAACGGGGAAGAGTAAACGAAACACGAGAAGTTGGCGCGTCTGCGTCTGAACTTTGTAGTGAATCACGTGGATATACGTGGTTTTTGTCGCCCTCGCCATAATGGCACTGTCCACAGGGGCTGCACGTTGTTTATCCTCGCATGACCCCGATGCTGAAGAGAGAACATCCCGTTCCCGAGGTATTAATAGCTCCCCTTGCGTCACCAAACTGTGGTAGACTGCCTTGCTAGACACGCGATGGAGCCACAAACGGTGCCAGCAACACATTCTCCTCCACAGCAAACATGCTTGTAAAACAGGTAGTCATCATTTGCAATTGTCTGTGTGGGGGTTACGGCCAGTGTGCTTGCCATTTGTAAGTGTTACACACATAATTAAGATGGAGATGACTGCTTCTACATGATATAACTCGTCGAAGTGCTCCGTAGCAAACTGAGGGAGGATCACGCACCTTGAAATGCATGTACCCACAGAGAGTGACTCATCCGTTTTCACAAGCCAGTATATATTTGGCAAATGTTAAATCCTCTATTGACCAAAAACTCTGCTGCAATGCAAATGTTTTGCACCCAACACAGTCCAACCCAGTGTTGAACCAGGATGAAACAGAACAAGGAAGTGTTGATGAGCTCATAGCCATACAATGCATAATAAGCCATATGTTAACTTAGTCCCTTCCCCCAATCCCAGAGGCAACCGAGGCTGGAGCTGCAGTGAGAGCTTGGCCTGCATAGCTCCAGAGGGAGGGGGGAGAGAGAGAGAGAGAGGTGGGAGGAGAGTTTCTGTTGCTATGTTCAATGGGAGTCTCCTGTATGGAGAATATTTGGACAGGGCTGAACTAGACACTGACATGGCAACGTCGTATGTAGGTCAACAACATTAAAACTCCCAAGGCAGTCCCAAAAGTACACTTTGTCAGATCTTGGGAAGGAAAATGTCTTTTTCATCCAGCGTCTGCTGTAAATCTTCTGCAGGAATGAAACCATCTGACACCACATCACCGGCAGGCTAAAATCAGTGCAGCGCTGTGGACCCAGACGCAATACAAAGTAAAATTCACCACTCAGCATTTACACCCAGTCATATACGGGTGGCGCTAGGTGGTGGTGTTGATGTTTCACTGACATTTTCTGATCTCAACCCTTTCCGTACTATGACCTTAGCTCCTCCACACTCCGCTTTTTTTTTATTGTACTTGATAATTTATAACTTGTACTTATAACGTGTACTTTATAACTTGTACTTATAACCTTGTACTTTTTCTATTATATTTTGTACTTTTTCTATTATATCTCTTGTGTTTTTTAATATTGTCCTAGCATTAGCGTAAGGTGTCGGAGAGACACAAGAATTTCATTTTGCTTCTTGTGAACGTTGTGCATATGACAATAAAAAACCTTGAACCTTGAACCTGCACACACAAGCACAAGAGCGAGGCGTTCACCCCGGGATGATGTGCGTTCAGCCAAGGAAAACATCCGGTAGAATCACTAAAATTACATCGATGCATGAAATCATAGTGAAAGAAATAGTTGTGTCACAGCAAGTCCACCTTGACCTACAGTATGCTAGCCTCAACAGTAAACTGCCGATGGCGACTATGGTAGAATCCTTTTGAATTAGCGGTATTATAGTTCATAGTTACAGTTTGAGGTGTATGCAGCAACGTGTTTGTGTAACACAGCAGCTTTGTGTCAACCCTGCCGTACTTCCTGGGTGTGTGTGTGTGTGTGGCAACAGATAGTTTTCAAATTTGAGAGAGATTTGATTTGATTTTGCTTGAGGCGAGTGGACAGCAGCACCTCAGTTGTACTGGTAATAAAACCATGCTAAAAAGGCTCAGGTCAAATGAAGTATGGATGAGATACATGCAGCTCAGAAGGGGAGTCGGTGGAACGTCTCTCCGTGACCTGCCAGCCAATGACCTCATTTAACCGAATGCATTTCACATCCTAGAATTTCATTTCAGTTTCACAGAAAGCACCAGAATACACTCACTACCGTGGATGTAACATAGCACTGGAGGTTTGCTCGGCAGTAACACTGTACGGCTAGAGACTGCCTCTCCTAAGGGCTGAAGCGTTTCAGAACCGGTTGGAGTGGTTGGAGTGTTTGACCTCAGTCAACGTTGCGTCTTTATAGATTTGTCTGCTCCTTGAATCCCCGCCGATTACCTCATTACCGTTTGCTTAGTCTCCCACCACCATCTGTGTCTCAGATCATCCAAGGCAGTTCTAATTAATACAGTCACAGACTAGAGCCCACAGATAATGACAATGGCGCTATCATCAGCAGGATTAGACAGGTGCTTGTAAACTTGCTTTGACTTGGGCTTTTATGGTCCGTAACACACCCTGGCCAATCGATGGCGAGGAGAATCTCACCGTCTCCGTCTTCTGCTCAGCTACACAACAATGTCATTTCCTCTTAACAAATGGGTGCCTTTTTCCCACAGTCACAGTAGGCATGTGTCTCATGGCACAAGCACAAACAGGATGGTTTGATAGAGATAGAGGTGTACAAAACTGAAGTGAACATAACAGGGGGATTATGAGCTACATGCAAACTGTCAAAACACGTTTTCTTTGTCTCTTCAATGTCACTGGTTCATTCTGTCCTTTTGGTTTACATGTTAGACTGAATTCTTCATGTTAACATTACGACAAAACATAAAGATGTTGTTTGCTGCAGTTGCAAGATGCCAGCAGCCTGCTCTGCTATTCCAGTCTTAATTGGTGGATCTGTGGCCAGTCATATGATGTCTTAGGGAGCGGCCATGGCTTTGCATTATTTGTTTTTGTCTTATCCTTGCAATGCTTCCCAACTGTGGACTTAAACCACATGCGTCAGGACTGCAGCCCATGTGACGAACTGCTCTTCTTCACCCTTGTGTTCGGACGCACCGCGCCTACCACACAACTGGCTGCAGAAAAGTTTATTTAATCTTTTGTTCTGATGAATACAGTCTTGGAAGTATGGAATTATTGTATTGCCTACAGTGACACGCATTCAGCTAGCAGTAATCCCAAGTATTTAGTGTATAAATGTCTGCATAGCCTTAGATGCTTTTGTTTCAGTCAGCTGAGACTGCAACAGAAGAGGCAGTGCTTATGGCTTCATTGTGCCAGCTAATACTGTGTTTTATGTATAACCCAGCGGTAGAAAAATCTCTTTGGATTAGACAGAGCTAGCATGGGGCTGACAACAGCCTTTGGCTCAGAGGAAACATTCCAAATATTGACTGATTTTGGCTCCTGATGCTCAATAATCACGTTCACAGCAGCACTTCGGCTGCTGAGGTAATCAAACAGGCACAGCGATGGCTATTGGTTTTGTGTGATTACATCCTATACAGACATTCATTTACATTTATTAAGCCGTGGTAGCGGTATGAGGAGACACGTTGGATCTCTGTGTCCAAAACATTGTGTCTTTGGTCCCTTTGGTGTCAGTCAGTGAATCAGTGAAGGTGTCATATCTGTGAAATGTTTTCAGAGGTTAAATCAGGTCCAGTCCGTCCCACGAAAGCTAATCCAAATGTGTATAAAATAAGGCTAAGGATACTGGAGGTTTATGCAGCAGAGTCCTCGCACCACCCCCTTCCTCCAGTGAATCAGATCTCCTCTGCTGCTCCCGTGGAGAGGGGTTAGTTTATGGCCCTCCTCCTGACAGCACAGACACTGCAACGACAAACAAGGAGGTTTTACGAAGCTCCTCTGACCATAGGAAGAAGTCACAGTTAGTTCATTGTGAAACGGTGTTAGTGGTTGGGGTAACTTCCTGCAGGTCAAGAGTGCTGCTGTTTTACAACCCCAGGGCAGCATATGGATTCCCCGTTAACCTCTGTGTGGGCCCCAGGTCAATTTTGGAAATGCCTTACGCCAGCATGTGTTCACCGAGAGTAGACACCCGTACGCCGGTCCTCCCGGGCCTGTGCCAAGCGGGAGATTCGTGGAATGTGTTTCTCCCATGGGACAGGTTTCCAGGAACAGTTTCGCTCTAGTGGTGTGCAATGAGCCAATCCCAGAGCAGACGGCTGTGTGCGCACACGCCTGCCCTGCTGTTCCCGAGTGAAGTTGTTAGCCACGGGCACTACTACAGTCAGCCACACCTTCCTTTTGTCTACCTCCCTGAAAATCCTTCCTAAGCTGACGGTGGAGCTCCTGTTCATACTCCTACAGACCAGGATCTAAGAAACGTCTAATTATCAAAACTATCCTCGCGAGCTTTAGGAGTTAATGTGGCTCGGCACCAGTGTCTTTCACGCTATTCTGCCCTTTCTTGAGCTTTAGACAAAACACACTTCCTTCATCTCCTCTGGCATTGGTGTTGACTGTGGCCTCTGAGCTACTGAGACTCCACCCTACAGCTCTGAGGGATGAACCACAGGGGGCTTTCTCCCTCAGCTTTGAGGAGGCAAAGAAACACCCCCATGTCATTTACACTCTCATGACTTACATTACCTGCTCAGTAGAACGGCTTTGAAGGACAAAATTGTTGTTTTGACATGCAGGTCCTCAGTTATTCTTACCCTGAGAGGAGTTAAAAGCTCAGCCCTGGCCCCCCCGTGAATTTTCCTGAAGAAGAACCAGCCTTCATCTCCCAGGCTGCAATAAAGTTTTGGTTCGAAAAGGGAATTAATGAATTATTAATCCTGACTGGGTGAATGCTGTTAAGGGAGAACATCAATATGTGTGTGTGTGTGGGTGTATGTACTGTTTGTACGTGCATGTGTGTGTGTGTGTGTGTGTGTGTGTGTGTGTGTGTATCCTCTGGTGAGTGCGTTACTGTGGGTGTGTCCATGTGTCTGTGTATATAGGGGATACACCTTTGTATGAAGTTTGATGTAAAGTGTGTATGTACAATACATCCAGAGTCTGGAACTACAATAGTCTGAGGTATTAAATTCAATCAGACACAAGTAGGACATTGTAATCACATTGTCCTTTGAAGTCTAGCATGCCGAAATGTGGGTAAGTATATTTTATTCAACATTCAATCTGCCCAACAAATGGGTCATGTACTGGATATAAAATAGGAAAAGTAAGCCTACAGAATTGCAAAAAAAAAACAGTTTTCACCCAAACACTTAAAAGACAGTTGAGTCTGCAAGAAAATCGCAACTGAGCAGCCTGTCATTAAAGTCTCTGGGTCACTGTGATTCTCAGGGGAGCTATAATAAGTCTAGAATGTTCTGCAAATCACACCGTTGAAGAAGGTCAGTCACAATCACAATTGCTGGTCATTGTACTGCTAGTCTGGGTTTTGTATGCAGTGTAGCTGCATGTCACAGACTTGTGTGTTGGTTTTCATTCTCAACAACCGGTTTTAAAATGGTGAATTAGCAATATAAGGAGCCCAGTCAATCCAAGTAGAGTGATTTTGACTGATACACCACAGCATCCTGATTAATACAACCTAGATCTGTTTTCTTTCTTCTTGCTTTAATTGCATAGGAATCCACGTTCATCTACGTCAGGTCGTATTGGCCTGTTATTATGCTGTATTTTGACTTGTTTTCCTAGACATTACATTTGATGTTATGTGGAGATGAACAGGTGCTACCTATGGACATGCTGAGACCAGGGGCTCAACATGTCCTAACATGACCCACTCATAACAAGCCACTATAGACCATTACTCAGTCTCTTTCAGGCAGTATGTTAAGAGAAATGAATCATCCCTGTGTGGTATTATCCACCTCTGCACATGCATACTTACATATACACAAACACACCACGGCAGCCATGCAGGCAAACACTAATGCAGTATTTTCAGTACTATTTTTCAACTATATGCGTGTGTCTGCAGAGGGTGTTTGCTCTCTGCTGCACGAGTGAGGGACTGAGCGCACCTGAAGCTCCGAGGTCTCAGATGAGGGTGTAGTAGATCTCCTTGGCAACCTCAGGCGAACTTACTTTGTGGTTGTTGTTTTTTTGTCGCTGTGAGCTACTGTAGATCACCTGGATGAAACCCACACAAGCAAACAGGAACCAATTACACTGTAACACCAGACCAGTGGGAACTATGTTCGTACACAACCAACAGGCTTTGTAATACTGTTTCCTATTGCTTGGGTTTTGCTTGCCAGGGGTGGTGGCTGTGAGAAATGGCACTTGGAACAAAGACGCTAGAGCTCCCTGGGTGAAACGTGTCCTCTTCCTCTCCCGTTCCTTGCTGAGTATCACATGTGGAAGTCGTTTCACCTAACCTGCTCTCCAGCTGTTGTCTGTACCTCATCTGGCTTAAGTGATGAGATTAGTCACACGAGGCATTTGCAAATTATCCAGTACGTAACAACTTAAAGTAAATTGAGTTTGAGCTTAACAAAACATTTAGTTTAGCAGCCCAATGCGCTTTTTAAAAACTTTTTGGTCAGCAAATGATCATGTGCAGTGACCACAATGTGAAATTGTCTGAGAGGTTGAGGTGATGTAGAGCTCTTTGTAAATGTGTCACACAAATATAACGTCTTGCAATGACTTTTCAAATGCATACTGTTACAACAGAAATGTCACTTTACTCCACAGTGTCATCCTATGGTCAGAAATATGCTTGGTGTCGCTGGCAATATAAGATGTGTGAGTGCCCTCTTGTGGTCTTGAATGAATGGTTTTCAGTTGTCATCGAGGAGGAAAGAGACATCAGCAGTATAGTGCAGTGTGGTAGGTCCCTAGTGCTGCTGTTAGCTGTCCATAGGAGGCAATGAGAACCCCACCTTATAGAGAGAAATGCCCTCATTTGATGTGTGGCAGCGTTATTATAGTTTTGTAGTTTCTATTTTGTTTTCTCGTTGCCGATGTAAATTTCTGTTGATTTTCAGATCATTTTCACTGAGGTTTCTAGTTTCATTTAGTTTATTTATATTAATTTTGATTTTATCTGGATTCAGTTTTAATGGTCAAGTCTGTGAAGTATCTGTGTTAGTGGTACAGGTTTGTGTGACAGATTAATTGAGAATTGCATTTGAATAGTATGTACTGTATCATTGGAGGGCTAATGGATCTGGCCCCACCTGTTACCTGATGCAGCACTACTCAAAGATTAGAACTCAGGGTTTTCTTCAGGGTTTTCATGCACTTTCATTTATTTATTTAAATTTATTTATCAACATGTACTTCTAGATTCATGCCTAGCTTCAGTCCTAGTTCAGTTTAATGTATCTGTTTATCTGCGTTAATCTACAACTGCACAAATTGTCAGAGAATGTCCCGGTTAAAGGCCTAGTGAGGATCTCCTCACTAGGCCTGAGAGACTCCTGTGCTGAACTACAGTGTCCTCATTGCACTGCTGGGCGCTCTACCTTCTCCTGGAGGCAAGTAATCTCTTTCAGTGACACATGCAAAGCCACCCACAGATGATAAAGCTCATTTGTGTCTGCTTACTACGGGAAATTACGCATTATCCATTCTTAGAGGGAGACCGAGACACATGGCTGCACTGAAACAGAAAAAGGAAATCTCCCATCATCAGGTTGTTATTTTGAGAGCTTGAGAACATATTCTAAGGAACTCGTCCAGCTATCTTCACTGTCTAAAACAGGTAAATAATAATATACTACTGATCTGATAATATAATAGTTGATGATAGTTTTGTCTGCTCCAGGTTGTCAACGTCATTCATCTGCTGTAACTCCAACATGCTTCTCTGAGTTTCTATTTGAGTCCGGGGGGATGTTTGATCAGCTTATTTCATTGTAAGGACAATATTCTATTGGAAAGACTAAACAGCTGTTTGGGTTTGGTGCAGTATATTTCTGTGGTAAAAGTGATTTTTCCCATGTTAAATCTTGATATTGCCATGATACAGCTCAGTTTGCCGATAGATACTAAGAACATGAGTTATTTTTCCCCATGCAACCATTCTGTGTAGTGTCCAGTAGAGGGAGATGCTGCATATCTCATGTGTCCATCTAAATTGCACTGCAGTTTGAATGTGTTTGTCTTAAGCTCCGGGCAGATGGTTTCTCGTACAGTGATGTTCTGAAGCATATTTTCTACTTAATGGCGTAACAAGTTGTGCTGTACCGCTCTCATGGAGAAATAAATGATTTAGAAAGGGAAACGAAATGAATTCCTATCCGCAGAAGGCCTTTTACCCTCGGTTCCTTTGATACATGGGGGCGTTCTGTAATTTAGACCTGCCATACTTAGTTAGTAGAGCACATAAAACATCCCATTTTCTGGTTAGCTAAACATTTAGTAGAACGGTAACTCAGAATGATATTGCGTAGTAGGCATGAGGTGGTTTGAAAGTGATAAATTCCACATTATAGTGATGCAATTTATCACGCACCGATGGTTTTCGGGAATGCTTTTTCTTTTTTTTCACATTCCAAGCCCCTTTGTTAATGAATGAGAGGACAATTTGTTATTTGTCAGGCTAGGCCAACTGTAATGTGGAATTAAGTTTTCCATTCATTTTCGAAGTATTATATAAAAGGTCAAGTTGCTCCAAATCTATGTTGTAAAGTTGTATTGCAGTAATGCAGAATAAAATGTAATGACACGTACATGTTTTGCCATACACAAGTGGAAATGAGAGATTAAATCCAACTGTCAGTCCATTATGTGTTCTGCTGTAATGGGGCCAAAATGTAACGGTCCTACAGGTCATGTAGGTAAAAAGGATGATAGTGTTTTTGTAGTACGTCTCACAACGTGGTTGGAAAAAGGCTGTGTACTTCCTGGTGTATTTTTCCACCAGGTACATCTACCTGGTGGTCAGTGTGAGTTGATCTGACCTTGCTGTCTCTGCATCTCTTTCTGTTAGTGCCGTGGTGGACTCCTGTCCTCCTGCTTGCCTGCACACTGAGCCTCGTCTGGTGGGACAACCTTATAGGCTCTCAGCTGGCTAACTTTAGCCTCACAGCTTGCATAGTCTCTCTAAGCCTTTTTTGGGGTTGTGGTGTGCCAAAGTAGATTTACCTTCAATAACCATTTATTAAATCTCTATCCATTAGACTCTGAGGCTTCCAAGAGCTGGCTGCATTAAGCCCGATTATGGGACGCCCGGCAGAGGAAAAGGGTCTATGTTTCAAGTGTGTCATCGAGTGATTTATATCCCAGGCTGGGATCTCTGTCTTGTCAGTCACGAGTAAGCTGCAGAGAGGAGAGACAGGCACTGCCATCCTCAATGATGCTGAAACTTTGATAACTTTTTAGCAAGTGTGACTCTGAAGCTCGCTGCCATGCTTTGGTCCTGCAGTGGATTCCCAGGGCGTCCGTCTGATTTCTGATGTTGACGTTACAGCCGAGCACTGAGCTGCCGGACGGTATCTTCCCAAGTCACTTTAGCTCGCTTCTGTGACACATCATCTGAGTCTTCAACATGGAAAATAAGGGCCCTCCCGGCACCTTTAAACGTTCCTCCCTCAAGCGCACCACATCTGGCTCACAGAAGGTAAGATCAAGCCTGTTCAGCAGGCAGCAGCATCACCACATTCAACAGGTGATTCAGACTTGGCTCCAGCCTGAAGTGGTTCAAATTGTCTTGAGAAATACCTTTTATGGTCCTGAGCTTTTGCTTGAATAATATTTATTGTAGCATTCATTTTATAATGTTTGGAGCTGTACTAATGATGCATATTTATCCTTTAAATGACAACTGCACTTTATCTTAGTAGCTTTTTATTAATCTTTTTATTAACATTTTACAGTAAATACATGCTTGATTATTATGAGAATGATTTCAATAGTGTCACATGGCCATGGGACCATTACTATGAGCTGGCCACCAGTAGGTCCTCATTTCAGAGCCACTATGTCCAACATAATAACATGCATACTAAGGTAATTCAAGACTGCTTGTCATATACCACTGGTGTGTGAGAGCAAGCAGTGTGTGAGAAAGCAGCACATGGTCATACAGAGATCAGTAGCATGTGCACCCACACTCCCAGCAAGGCTACTGTTAAGTGATGTTTGAAGCTGAACAGGCTTCGAGAGGCACTCGCTCCAGTGCTGCAGTTTAATCCTTCATAATGGCCCAGTATGGGCACCCGCAGCCATGCCAGATTAAGCACTTTTAGTCTTTCTAATGTCTGCTTTCATGTGATTAACACACTCCTGTTAATATGTCCTTGAAAGCAAGGAAGATGATTGTATGTAATATTACATGCATGCTGTGCGTCTACTCCCAATCCAATGAGCCGCGTGTGGTGGGATTAGAACACACTACTATTAACAACTTCATTTTTGTTGCTTTGCGGGTGCATGTAAGTAGGGAACAGCAGTCAATCTGAAAGCAAATCAATGCATGAAAACAGAAGACAAAAGTGAACCATGAATTTATAAATATTAAGCATGAAAAACTGATGATTTCACAAATCCATAACCAAAATGCACAATAACCTTGAGTATATTGAAGGGAAATGTTCCAGTAAATATGAATTCTTTCAGATCCTGAGGGAAAGTGTTCAGTATGTGGATTAATCAACCTGACACATAAAGTATACATACAACAGTATATCTAACAGTAGAAGTTAATGTGATGGCTTGCTATACATTAGAGCAGCGTTATTTTGTGAGATTATAAATGATGAGAGTAGAATTCTGTTAATTCTGTTGTGTTTGTATAATCTAGTATGTATAACCCGTTTCATGGAAGGTTTTATTCCGTAAAACAGTCAGCGAGGTCATGGCTCCCCACCTGAATAGTGCTACACTTCTAATAGGACCGGGTGTGTCTAAATGCTCAGACGGTTGAGAGACAACAGACAATCTTTCTCGTTATGCATTTTCACATTGTTATTGTACTCTTTAATTCTGTATTTATATTTATTTACGTGGTAGTAGGTTATGGTGTGATCAAGGATTTATTTTTCATTCATACTATAGTACACCAGGAATGAATAATAATATAACTAAATAACTAAAATGTAACTCCTACATGTCTTCTTGAATAAGATTCTGCATGGCTGGCTCTTCCCTCATAAGCCAAAGTGGAAGCAGTCATATTTTCTTTTTCAAACAGGGATGTTTGGCATCCCGTGTCTGGTAGGCTATAGGGCGATAAAATACAGATTTCAACAAGTTTACATGGACAGATAACCCAGCTATCAACCATACTCCGGTCAAGGTTGTACTCGGGTTAAGCTGTTTATATTAACCTTTGATATGAGTATCTCTGTTGCCTTGAATAAACCAGTTAACAAAATATTATTTTCCACCACCAAAAGAGTAAGAAAAGACCCCCTCCCTCTGACTGAATAGTACGTAAGGTCGGAGCTTGCGAAGACACAGAAAGACAAAAGTTAAAGGGGTATGCTGCTTATAAACCAGGCCTCTTTACCAGGTTTCTCATAATTGGAGTACAAATTTACAGTTATTCTAACTGAATTATGAATGAAGGGGGGATGGGTATCTTTTACCCCGATTTTTACTGACTGGGGGAAAACTACTGCAGACTCATCCATACACACTCAGTTAGGATCATATGTCGCAGTGGCAGTAGTTTATTAGTGTAATATAGTATATTAGGGCTAAGATTTTGCATATAATGGTTGAAAGAAATGCATCATGGGATGAAGGTGATAATTCGGAGTTATTTGGTTAAAGGTCATTTTACTTAGGCCTTTTTTTTCGAGACGATTGCATCGCTTCCAAGCCAGGAAATGCACCCTACTCACAAAAGCACCACAATCTATCACCATAGTGAAGTTTTATGGAGGTGCTTGCTTTATTTTGTCCAAGTCTTGTTTGTATGTTACGTTTACTTTGACTTCTTTGTCTGTGAGGGCTTCCTGCGGGCAAAACACACAGAAAAACAGCAGCTTTAAAACATGTCTTATGACTCCCTCAACTCTTGGGGATAATCAGTGACATGTTGTGCTCATGTGATAGCTAACTGGATTTTCAAACCCAGGAGGACAATGAGTGCTTTTACAAACAGGCTGACTGAAAACAGTTAGTTTCGTGGTTAATGGAAATTAGTCTTTCAAGACCCTGCATCTATAGTACATTGCTTCTGTCCCAACGTCTTTCCCCAACTGATAATATGTAAAAAGAGGCTTTTAATTTAGTCCACGTGGAATTAACTGAGTCTGAAATATTTTAAAGTAAAGTAGTCTGCATGGGTTTCCTTCCTGTCACATTGCATCAAGCTCTAACTGTTGCAATTCCATGCAACACCAAAGCCAAGCAATTAGTTGCTTTTAACTTCACCCCTGGTGACATCACATTCCACATAGGTCCCCCAAATCCTTTCTGATCCATTTCACTTGCAATGATCAGGCTTTTGATGCATGAATGGTGTCTTTACTGCAATATTCAGAATTAGTGATATGGCCTTAATGAACATTTGACACATAGCTGCAAATAATTTTAACTCAACATACAGAAATGCAGCCTTCATTTCATGCCTTATGGCTGTTGGGGGCTGAGAACTGCATGTAATTGTAGCTGCACTGGAACAAATTTGCTGTGATGCAGTTGCTCACTAGGCTGTGGGTCAGGAGACAAGGACCATGTGATTCCATTGAAAAAAGGCAAGAAAATATCTGGACAAATGTACTATTTAAACAAAATCTTGAATATAATGGTAATGCAATAACCACTGCATCAGGAAACCAGTAAAAGCAGTAGAGGTTGTTTTTTTCAGAGGGAATGTCCCTGATTAGAGAGAAATGTTCAGTGTGTGTGGCGTGCACGAAACTATTATGCTCAATGTATTGTGTGAAGTTAATTTATTGTGCAATCAACTCAGTAGAGCATAGCCAAATTTGAGGAGGAAAAGCATTATTTGGAGTGCAGCTACTAGAAAATAGAGGTCATAAATGCCACATCTGTTTTTCTCCGTCCTCTTTCAAATCGTAGAAACCCTAACGCTAATTCAGTAATTATAATTTCATTTTACACAGATGTCTTTTGTTTTGAGTGATCATTCCTTCATGTTGCAATGAATGTTGTTTATTGTTACCGGGCTTTCCATAAGTCTTGTTAATTTGCTCGGTGTGACACAATCTGATCTAATTCTACTTCTTGGAGGTTTTTGTAAGTACTCCAAGGCGGCTCTAACAAGGCAGCTGGTTGCGGACTGGATTTCCGTTTTAATTGCTGCGGTTAATGAGTTTAAGTAAGCTGAAAAAACTGCGTCATACTGGCCAAACCCTTCTGGAAATGCTCTTTGTTTTCCACAGCTATAATTATCAGCAGTCCACGTGCATTTTTTAACCGGAGCTGGACCAAAGGGGGGAAGGGGATGCTAGCCCTCTCTCTCTCTGTCTTTCTGAGCTACCCTGTCTTTTTCACCCTGAGATACAGTCAGGCTCAGACTGCTCAGTTCAACCATAAAAGGAGTGCTTATCAGAGCCATTCCCATGAGACAGGTTTGAAATGGACGGCCATAACTTTGTGCTGGTTATATTCTATCCCGGCTCCTAGCTTATCTAATGTCTTCCCCTAGTTGCACAAGCATCAAAGCTCTCAATGCATTAAGATAGTCTTCACTATGTGCCCTCCTTAAGTCCAAAATGTGCAAGAAAGGGATTTATTTGAAACTGATAATATTTAGTTGGCCTTTTCCTCTCTAAACACTGACTAACAAGAAGCCTATTGATACCCAAAGAGTCTTAGCCTAGAGCTTAAATAGTTGGGTTTTAGATGGCAGCCAGGAGGCTGACACTGATTTTAAAAGAGTCTTTCTTTACTGTAACAGTAGCACCCTACATTCACCCTGCTGGGAGGCTTTTTTATTATCAAAGAAACAAAGAGACGTTTCAAGATGCAAATCCATACAACATAACTAGAATTAAAAAGCAACATTGAGAGAATATGAGTAACCAAGCTGACAAAAACAGGGTTGATAGAAATAGAGATTAACTGCAATTAGGATTGACTGAATTTGCCCCCAACTGGAGACCAGTCGTGTCTTAACAAGGCGCCTTGCAGAAGAATGCCTGCATCCAATTCTCTCAATTATGCAAATGGGGTTGAAATCAAAGTAGTTGGAGGGGGAGGACAGATGAAGAGTTGGGGAGCTTCTCTACCTCTGTCTGCCTCTCACTCAACCAGACTATACAATGTTTTTAGTCGGGCCACTTTTCCCTCAACCACAGTTTTCTCACACAAGCTAAGATCATCCACATTGTGAAGTGAACACAAAGAAAGGCGTTTCAACAAATTGGAGATTAGGGGCCCATTATCAAAGTAGATTTATTGTGCCTTGTTCAAGCGAAGGATGAAAATACCCTGTGGGCAAGGAGAAGGGGTCATGGGACTCCCTTAAGGATTACCTTGAACTGGAGTCATGAGACTTGGGTGAACAAAGACCCTGCTCACATGCTCATCATATTAACTGGTCCCTCATAAAGTGAAGAAGTTTCATGTCCTGTGGGATTCAGTGAGACCACTTGACTGGGAGTGCAACACTGAGAGGCAGCTCTGTGGTAGAGGAGCAGCAGGATGCAGAACTCCCTATCCTCCAGCTAGGCTTAATCTCCAGCAGCACTAGAGGCAGGACTCCCGCGGCTTGGATGGAAGATTGTATGTAAGTGGACAGATGATACTCTTAAAAGTTCATTTCATTACGGATGAACCATATGACAGGATTAGCACTACATTTGTGTAATCATACGTAGTGGCATGTGATGTGATGATATTGAACTATAGATCCATACTATGAAGTGAATTCAGAGGCAGTGAATGTGAACAGGCGTTACAGAGTTACGACTGGACACTGTTTATGAACTGAGATGGAAAACTGTTGAGAAAGAATTATTTTAAAATGATCAGCAACAATCACAATGTTTTTTTGAACGTTTTGAAAATGTAACAGTTCAGTTATATGTTTGCCAAAAGCACAGATTTTAAATATTGCTCTATAAAGAAATATTAAGAATATATACTACGTATTGAATCCACTCTGCAAGTTTTTACTGTAGTTGTTATTCCTCAAAAGCTGTTCATAGTCAAATTGTGTTCATGGATCCCTTGTGAACTCCTTAGTTTAACAACTATAATGGGTTATGGTTCGTGTTATAAGATGCGTATTTTGTCGATCATTATTACAGTCTACTGATTTATCAAAATATTTGTTCATCTCACTAATTTTATCTAAACCAAGTCATTACCAACTGTTGAGATGAAACTTGAATGGGTGGTAAACCAGGCTGTTACAGCAGCAAATAATAACAATAATAGAATACAATGAAGAAAAATATAGAATATAAATAAGAATAAAAGGGTTCCAAAGACATACAGAAGTGACAATTTCTATTAAAAAAATGTACTATAAAAAATATGAAATGCGTAATAAAAAATATTAATATATATGTTAACACAAATATCCTGCTCCTCCAAACAGTGAATCATTTAAAGCATGCAGACATGGTGAAGTGGTTCAGTTTTTTGTTCAACCAAACATTAGAATTGGCAAGATGAGTGATCTAACTGACTTTGACCGTGGTATGACTGTCGGTGCCAGACGTGGTGGTTCCAGCATCTCAGAAACAACTGAACCCTCCTGGGATATACATCTGCACTTTCGTTTTTCGCTATACATGTACCATGGAGGCACCATATGTACAGAAAAGTGACAGCATGCAATTTAGTCCAGAGCAAATGCGAAAAAGTCCAGCATAGTTTGTGTAAGCAGTGCCGCCGCCCTGTTTCAGCACCCTCCTAGTGGGCTGGGGCTGGAAGCATTGTGCACATGAAGAGGGGAAACAGTAACGGTACTGTGTTATGGGTGCTTCACTTGTGATTCCTGATCACAAGACCTCAATACAATTTATCTACAGTGTTTCATTTATACAGATAGTCATAAGGTTGAAGTAAAATGTGATGGCAATGGTAATAATTTACTTGAATTTACCAGTGTCTTCTCGAAAAGACCTGCGTTGGGTTTAATTTTAATTGGGTCTCGGCTGTCAACAATGGCCCTCAGACAAACTTTGCTTTGAAATCAGGTTATTTTTGCGCAGCACTGGAAAAAGATCAGACAGCTTTCAGAACAGGATTGTGTGTGACCATTCTTCTTTTGTGTGATGCTTTTCATTGGCTCCTTCTCAAAATTGAGCAGACATTAAAAGATGTTTCATAACAGTTATTAATCAACTTCATAATGATCCCAGGTATAACAGGACATGTTCTGGATGAAATCAATGGTCCTTGTTATCCTCAACACAGTATATGTCCCTCTATGTCTTGTAAACTCTATCAACTCTATCTGGAGAAACTATTTTTCAATTTGATCATATTTCACACATATCATATTTTCTCCTCTCCTAACTGTGGGTTTCTTTTTAGGATGCAACCAGTCCTCACCTTTTAGCCAGGATTACCACTAAGAGGATTTTGATAGTTAAACTTAAATACGGAATAGCTTGTAGTGAAATATACTACTGACATCTGTTCTGCCTCTTTCAGATGCTGGCAGGGATGATCTGCCTGTGACCACGGTCTGATACATTCACAGACAGCATTTAATGTAAACTAACACTTTGGGATTTTGTCTTTATCAGGCACAGAAAGCTTGGATTGAGAGGATCTTTCTGAAAAGAGAATGTATTCACATATTTCCCAGCAAGGACCCGACCAGGTATGTTACCATACCAAGTTACATCAATCATGTCAGTGCCCTACATGCACATAGCTGTATTATGCTGCCATTTGATTGCTACAAACTATGTTCACTTTCATTCAAATTGACTTAAAAGATGGATGCTTCATGTGTCTTTGTGACGTGTTATTTAATACAATGGTTTGTTTTTGAAGAAAGAGTATTAACATTGATGAAATGGGTATCCACTCAACCTTGTCCACTCACATAGTCGGGCCAAATCTTAGCTACTGGTCAAAGGATGTAAAACTCACATTAGACAGGGTTAATAATGCAACATTTTATACCACTCTAGTCACTATTGATGTAGTAATGTTGTAAATTGAATATATTTGAATGATATATTTAACTGGATTATTTGTAATTATAAGTTAAAACAATTACTTTTTTACAGTGTACTGTAGCACATGATCGCCACGCTAGGCTCTGATAATAAGCTGAGAGCTGCCAGGATGGGCGCTGTGTGCGATGAGGCACATATTTCCCAGAAATTTACACAGGCCTGAAAAAGCCTGAGCAATCTGTGTGACGAGGACAGGAGGACACAAACAACCAGTCTTTGATCTGTCTCATTCACTTATAATTTACTTGATGCCACCGAGTAGTGTAATGCGTGGATAATGTGTGGAGCTCAGAAATCAGGGACTATATTTGTGTCACACTGCCCAGAACTAAACTGGTGAATGAGTGATTCTCTATAAAATGGTGCCTTGTTCTGTGTCTATCTAGATGTGCCTGTGGTCAGCTGACCACGCAGCACGTGGCCATCCCCCCCCTCACCAACAAGTCAGCGGAGGACAACCAGCTGGTGCAGATTGACACCCCACAGGAGAAGTGGTCTGTGGTCAAACACACTAAGAACTACCCAACAGATGCCTTTGGCATAATTGAGTTCCAGGGTGGAGGATTCATCAACAAGGCCATGGTGAGTTGCACTTGTGGCCTTCCAACCAATGACCACTCAGTAGTAACGTAGTTGGGCCTGTTACTGAGGTAAAACACAGTCAGTGGGACTTCTCACTGAATGTGGTTAAATAAAGGTTCCTGAAGCTACTGCTGTTTAAAGGCTGCAAAACTCTCAACAGACAGGGTTAATACGGTGACTGGGAAATATTAAGCCAATATGAATTTTTTTTTATGCCAATTTATCGTTAGCATTATTAAATTCAGTATTAAACTGAGTAAAAATAATTGTGGTTGCTTCATTTTTACAGTATACAGTGTATATATAGTATAGTATACTGTATATAGTGTAGTATATATATACAGTGTTTCACCTTGTGGCCTGCTTACCAGTATGGAGCCACAGGTGGACTCCAACTTGACAAACACAGCACTGAATTATTCCGTCCTGCTCTTTCCTAGTACATTCGGGTGTCCTATGACACCAAGCCCGACAACCTGCTGCATTTGATGGTGAAGGAATGGCAGTTGGAGCTGCCCACCTTGCTCATCTCTGTGCACGGAGGCCTCCAGAACTTTGACCTGCAGCCCAAACTCAAGCAAGTGTTTGGCAAAGGCCTGATCAAAGCTGCGGTCACCACTGGAGCTTGGATCTTCACGGGTGGAGTCAACACTGGTAGGACCCATTTACATAAGACCTACTAACAGCTCAGGATGATGCTTTTAATGTTCACTTAACAAATCACAATTTCTAATATTAGAAGATTACCTTTGCTCTAAATTCTCATTATATAATATCTATTCTGCAATTTCCCGGAGGAGATTTGAACGACCCATTGTCACAGGTTTAGGGGCTATAATTAGAGCTTTGGTGAGACAATTTATCTCAAATGCAAATCTGGATGGATTTTGCATACAGTAACCACAGTGTGTCCCATGATGCACCCCGTCAGGGAGTTGAAACAGTGATTGTTCATATTGCTATGTCGGACACTTATTTGAAACTTAGGGGTGATCCGTCACGTCGGGGATGCCTTAAAGGACCACTCCTCCAAGTCCCGAGGGAAGGTGTGTGCTATAGGAATCGCTCCATGGGGGATCCTGGAAAACAAAGAGGACCTTATCGGAAAAGAGGTACGGATATTTGGCGTTGCATTCCCTCTAGTCTCCTGAAACACCTTTTCATGCAAGTAGTTATTCATTCTTGAAATATTTAAAGCCCGGCGCTTCCTCGAATTCCAGGTAACCAGACCCTACCAGACAATGTCCAACCCACTGAGCAAGCTGGCAGTGCTCAACAACAGCCACTCCCATTTCATCCTGACTGACAACGGTACCTGTGGGAAGTACGGCTCCGAGGTCAAACTCCGTCGGCAGCTGGAGAAACACATCTCCCTGCAGAAGATCAACACCCGTAAGTCACGCGGTTGCACCATTGATAACAGATGGCATGTCAGTGCTGCTTCATCCTCCATGGTGTGAGTGTGACGCAGAGTCTCTGTTGGACATGTGGATGGAGAGTTCCTCTGTGACCTGTGGGCTTCCCTTTGTCATCCTATGCCTGGAGCTTGGATAAGGCAGGGACAGCAAAGGGATGCTCAGCTGTCACCACTGACTTCACTCCCTCACTCCTGTGGTTTGTCTGTTTACGCATGAGCATCACATCAGTGTTCAACTCGTTCTACTTCAAAAGATCGCTCTCCAAATTCTGGTGCACAATACTATAAGGTGAATGGACGGATGGATGGACAGACTGGTCGTACAGATTGTAAATGCTGACCTATTCCCTTAATGTGTTTCAGGTCTGGGCCAGGGGGTCCCTCTGGTGTGTCTCATAGTGGAGGGAGGCCCCAACGTTATCTCTATTGCCCTAGAGAGCCTGAGGGACGAGCCTCCGATTCCTGTGGTGGTGTGTGACGGCAGCGGTCGTGCTTCTGACATCATTTCCTTCGCCCACAAATTCTCAGAGGATGGAGGGTAGCTATGCTTCCTTCTCCTTAATAGTGCCCCGGTATTATGTCCCTTTGGTACAAAGCTTGTATGTCACCGTGAATCTCTTCTTCCAGCCTCATCAACGATGACATCAGAGACCAACTTTTGGTGACCATTCAAAAGACATTCAATTATAGCAAAAGCCAATCACAGCAGATCCTGCTCATGGTGATGGAGTGCATGAAGAAAAGAGAACTGGTGAGTAGAGGAATAAGTCAAGAAAACTTGAACCCTCATAATGGACAAATATCAGGTATGAGTATCCTCAAGCTCCTAGTATTGCACAATTACCTTGTATTAGAAAACCATAATACATGTCTGTTTGAATCAATAAATATTGTTGAGTTGTGAAGCATTTGTTGTCCATCGTCATTCCTTTATTCCACTCACCTGTCTGCTCCCATTAGTCTATTCAATAAACATATTCCCCACAACTTCCTTGTCATTTCTCCTACTCATTGTGGTCATGTGTGTTTTATCGTGTAATCCATCATCAACCCTAATATGTTTTACAAACAACCTGTAAAGTGGCTGGCGGATGTCCAGCTCTGCTGTTCATGTAATCAGTATGATTCACTGCCCTCATATGAAATACTGAACTGGTCAGAAGTGTCTTCACAGTTAGCAGCTTATCCCTGAGCTGAAAGTGTTTCCCCAAAGTGTTTGCTGGAGAGCCTGATACATAAATAGCGGCACCATTTGTGCATCTACAGCAGATTTCTCTTAGTTTTAAGTGATGTGATTAGTAGTTTGTAATACCCCGTGCATATAATCTCCAGACTCCATACATTTGGGTGGGAAAGATCAGTGCACACAACCACCTGCTTAGTAAGGCTCTTACTTTATCCATCCATAGTAGCATGCAGCACACAGATGGAGGAGAGGATCCATCGCCCTAATCCTCCACCAGGTTCCTCTCTCCCCATGCTAATTCTCCCCAGTCCCCAGAGTGGTACCACTTCACCAGAGTGTCTGTATCCTCTATCCCCAGTGTATTAGACTGCCTAATGCTCCAACGCACTCAGATAAGCAACTTAAACTGCTTTTTTCAAAGATCACACTGCGGTGAGCTTTTTCTGTGCCATTTAGTTTTCACTGATACCCAACCCAGACAATGTCACAGGACTGCCAAGTTTTTCTTTAGCTCTTTATATGTGACTAAGAGGGAATTTCATTGCCTGCTCTTAGTCTAAAGTGCCATGACTAACCTACAGGTGATTCAGTGTCACTGTCTAGTCCTCACGTAATCCTTTCATCCTAAGTGCATCCCATGTGAACAGCTGGGACAGACAAATAAAAACACTGATTCAAAGGGCTGCCGTTTGCAGTGATCTACCACCACCATGAAGAATTTAGCCAAATTAAAAGTTTACCATTACACAAGCGTCCCTTTTTTGCAAAAAAAAAAAAAGTACTGAGTGCACCCTACTGCAGTCTGAGAGAGTGCCACAAGTACTCAGTCTAACAGCATAGAGCGCTCATTATTAACGCATTCTGGGAACCAGCTCTGAAATCTCTGGCACCACGCGTCATATTCATGCCAACCTAATCCCATTTACCATGGCTGCACATGTGACAGAGTAATTCCATTCGATATAGTCCAGTCTGCAACAATGCAAGCACTATCACTCAATCTGACAAGTAAATTAGCTGTCCCTGCACATAGGGTCAATCAGAGAGCGCTGTGGTGAGAGGTCATACAAACAGTCTTCAACTTTAAACTGTTAAATCAATCTCTATTTCCTTTCATTTAATTGCATTCATTCATTCATTCACTGCTTTATTCATTCATTAACTGATTCGTTCATCATCTCCCTGCCTACCTCACTCGTTCACACTCTACTTTTACCTTTTGTTCTCTCAAACATAGATTACAGTTTTTCGAATGGGTTCTGAAGGGACAGCAGGATATTGAAATGGCCATCCTTACTGCGTTGTTAAAAGGTATTCTCTGAGTGAATTGTCTATAATGGCACGACAATGTTTCTCTCACTGCATACTACATACCAGCTAGTCAATACTCTCTCTCTCTCTCTCTTTCTCTCTTGTTATGTTGTCAGGCACAAATGCCTCAGCCCCGGACCAGCTTAGTTTGGCTCTGGCCTGGAACAGAGTGGATATTGCTCGCAATCAAATCTTTGTTTATGGACACAATTTACCAGTGAGTGGTGTTCACCTCAAAATACAGTGAATTGATAACTTTCACACATGAGTTCAATGCAGTTGCCAAACAGGTGTTATGCTTGAAGGAAAGGATTTCAAAATGATAATTAAAAAAAAATGCATTGAAATGGAATTACCTACAGCAGCACTACAGAAAGAAGTAATGACTGTAGCAGCGTTCAAGACTAATACGCTGATGTTTAAACAAAAGGATGATATAATCTCTTCCTCTTACTCCGGCTTGGTCAGCCTGCCAGCGCCCTAGTCAACACTGCGGCCACAGCCCCGGCCCAGGAGAGGCAGAAGAGCCCTACCACTGCTTCTCGAAACAAAGCCCGGGCAAAGAAGGGGAAGGGGAAGGGAAAGGCAAAACCTGAACCTCCGGAGGAAACAGATCCAAGGAAATTGGAGTTGATTCGTTGGGTAAGGCTGAGGTTTAGAGATAACTAAAATATGCACTATACTAATATATAGATAGAAATCTTCCTCTGAGACCGTCAGTACATCTCATGACCTTTTCTTAGGTGAACTCCCTGGAGCAGGCGATGATGGACGCTCTGGTATTGGACAGAGTGGACTTTGTCAAACTGCTCCTAGAGAACGGGGTCAATATTCATCACTTCCTCACCATTCCCAGACTAGAGGAGTTATACAACACGGTAAGCCTAATACATTGCGGCAAATGAAAATGAGAGGCAAAAAAATTGATCAAACAAGACAAACAAAGTTGAAAAAAGTTGCCATTCACGACTAACATATTCTATTCTACATTGCAGAAACTTGGCCCTGCTAATACATTGCATGTTGTGGTTAGGGATGTCAAAAAGGTAAAATGATCTTTCCTCATGTGTTTTCCTAATGGCTGTTTGCAACATGACGTCTAATACTTTAGATGGTTATGTATTATCTTGAGGTGCTTGTTGTATAATCTTGCTCTGGTGATGCTGCAGGGAAACCTTCCTCCAGATTATCAGATCACCTTGATTGATATTGGTCTGGTGCTGGAATACCTCATGGGCGGAGCTTACAGGAGCAATTACACCAGGAAGGCTTTCCGCAACCTCTACAATAACCTGTATGGACTGAAAAGGGTATGCATGTGAGGAAATTCAGTTCTATGGGATTGCTCATCAAATCAAGTAATGTTTGATATTAACATGTTTTATGCTCTTTTTGCAGCCAAAAGCTCTGAAACTTCTAGGAATGGAGGTGAGGCATTTTTCTCCCGAGCAAAACATTCTTAATACAACACCATGATGAAAAGACAATCAAAGTCACTCAAACAGCAGGATATCATTGGTTCCAGTGAGACTTTCTATTGCTGATCTCATTCTTTGCATTTTTTTTATATTTCATTAGGATGATGAACCACGTCAAAAAGGCAAGAAAAAGACAAAGAAGAAGAAAGAGGAAGAAATTGAAATTGATGTGGATGACCCTGAGGTCTGCCGATTCAAGTACCCCTTCCATGAGCTGATGGTGTGGGCAGTGCTCATGAAGCGCCAGAAGATGGCATTGTTCCTGTGGCAAAGAGGAGAGGAGGCTATGGCGAAGGCCCTTGTGGCCTGTAAACTATATAAGGCCATGGCCCATGAGTCCTCTGAGAGTGAGCTGGTGGATGACATCTCCCAAGACCTGGAGAACAACTCCAAGTCAGTGGCGCATTGTTTTTCCCACAGTCTGATGCCTTGTAATTGAATAACAAACTGACACAAATCTCTGATTGATAGTTCAGTTGCAGTGGGACACTTGTGTCTATCATCCCAATTTTAGCATCTTTACCTGTTTAGAAATTACTTTGCTGATTAGTTTTAAGATGGATAGGTCTGGCACCTTTTAATCCCATGTGAGCCAGATCGCAGCCTAGGGTCAAGCAGGTTTCTAATGACTCCTAAAAAGAAAACAAGAGGCAAATTGGGCATTTATCATTAGGGCTCCTAGAACTTGGAAAGATCTACCCGCGGAGCTTAGGCTGTCTCAATATGATCTCCAGTTTCTTCTTAAAACTCACTTTTACAGAATTACTTTTATGTTCCTTTATTAATTGTCCTTGACGTCCCTTCTACATTTTGCTTTCATATGCTGCTTTTATGTTTCCTGCTTGTCTGCTTTTAATGTTGATTTTATATTTTTTGTTTTTATTTACTGCTTCTTAAAGCACTTTGCAACTATGTTTTGAAAAGTCAAAAATGATTATTATTTTTCTCTATCTTTCATAGAGAATTTGGCCAGCTGGCCTATGAGCTCTTGGACCAGTCCTATAAGCATGATGAACAGGTGGCCATGAAGCTCCTAACCTATGAGCTGATTAACTGGAGTAACTCCACCTGTCTGAAGCTGGCTGTGGCTGCTAAGCAACGCGACTTCATTGCCCACACCTGTAGCCAGATGTTGCTCACTGACATGTGGATGGGCTGTTTAAGGATTGGCAAAAACCCTGGCCTCAAGGTGACAAGGCACAAAAAATGGATTCTTTGCAAATGACTAAATAAGTGTTTTCCCCATTGCTTTGTATTTATTTATCTCCCCTGTTGTGTTTTACCTGTTTTTAATTATCTTTTTCTTTTTTTAATGATCACTGCAGCTTATAAGAATTATGATATTTTGCCCACCTAGGTTATTCTAGGAATTATCTTTCCTCCCCTGATTCTACTGCTGGATTTCCGTTTTGGAGATGACACGTCATATCAAGGATCTGAAGGTGGTAGTGGGGGAAAGGATAAGGATGACGACAACAAATCCAGCAAGGTCATGGTTCATCTGTTGACCTTATTTTACACATAATTCTACTTCTTGGTTTTATCGTCAAAAGTGACAGATGACAATCTCTAACTCTGCCATTATGTTCTAGGAACCCAATGCTGATGGGAAGGGGGATGAAGAGGAGGGCAGCACTACAGTCCACAAGATCCCCATTGGCAAACGGTTCTTTGAGTTTTATGATGCACCTTTCACCAAGTTCTGGTTCAACACTGTAAGTTCCCTTACCGTACATTGTCATCAATGTGTTTCACCAATAATGAAGTGGATTTGTTGCAGTGACTTTACAATGTTTTCGTCCTCTGATAGATTTCCTATCTGGGCTATCTGATGTTATACAACTACATTATCCTGGTGAAAATGGAGCGATGGCCATCTCTACAAGAGTGGACTGTCATTTCATACATCGTCACACTTGGCTCTGAGAAAGTCAGACAGGTAAAAGCCAAAAAAAGCCAAAATAGCTCAAGTTTGTATAATTAATCATTATATTTCAAAGGTCAATTTTAATGGTCAATTCATTGGAGAACTCTCTACATGTTCTTTCAACCCTGGTCTCCAGATTCTGATGTCGGAGCCAGGGAAGCTGAAACAGAAGATAAATGTATGGCTGGAGGAGTACTGGAACATTACAGACCTGGTTGCCATCGCCACCTTCCTTCTTGGCCTCATGCTACGGCTGCAGCATGAGCCTTATATGGGCTATGGCAGAGTCATCTACTGTATAGATATCATCTTTTGGTACATTCGTGTATTGGACATCTTCGGAGTCAACAAATACCTGGGACCCTATGTTATGATGATAGGGAAGATGGTAATGACATTGTATTTTTCTGTATGAGCTGACCGAATTGTTCACAAAATCACAAATGACAGTTCACCATGAGGCACGGTCCGAATTTATGTTGTTTCCTCTGATTTCTTCCAGATGATTGATATGATGTACTTCGTAGTGATCATGCTGGTGGTGCTTATGAGCTTTGGGGTGGCACGACAAGCCATCCTGCACCCTGATGAGGAGCCGACGTGGCGCCTGGCCAGAAACATCTTCTACATGCCCTACTGGATGATCTATGGAGAGGTTTTTGCGGACTCGATAGACCGTAAGACTAGAGTTCATAGTAAGATTCTGTTTCCTGATTCTGGGCAGATGATCAGTGCTATATTAATTTTTTAAATTTTTGCGACTTGTAATAGACAATCCATTACATTACAATTCCTCAATAGTTTGTCTCCCTCTGCTGGCATGTTTACAATAGACTGTTGCTTTAATACATGGCAATACAATTGTATTGAGGAAGAGCAGAATATGTATGTCATCTCCTCAATAATGATCATCTGCCATCAAGTTTAATTCACAGGAACTGTGTTTCTTCTGCCAAGGTGAAGGCAATATAGAACCATTTATAAAACACCAAATTTCTAAGGGTTATTAAACCATTTTTTCTGAAGACATTGTAAATAAATCTGTATTTTTAACATGTATTGACACTGCAAGTTGCATGTTTGTGTCCCTGACCCTTCTGACCAAAAGCACAGTATTCTGAATTTGTTGGCCAAAGCTGTAAAATACTTATTTTCACAAGACTAATCCAAAAATCAGTTTCACAACAAAAATCCAAGTG
The DNA here is from genome assembly GCA_034670385.1 of Hoplostethus mediterraneus. Classification (NCBI taxonomy): domain Eukaryota; kingdom Metazoa; phylum Chordata; class Actinopteri; order Trachichthyiformes; family Trachichthyidae; genus Hoplostethus; species Hoplostethus mediterraneus. The sequence continues at coordinate 8,010,789 of JAXDDW010000003.1, read as the reverse complement.
GAAAATTATTTTGTTCCTGGCTAGGTAGGGGGCTAATTGGAGAAGCATTTTGAGAACACCAGTCCACTCTCTTAGTGGTCATCAACTTGATCTTGGCAGAAGTATGATAAAAGGCCTGTGTTCATAGATTTTTAACATTTTCTCCATATTTCACTGTTACTACGCTTTTCGGGGATTTTCTGAAGTCTATGCAATGGAAATAAACCGTGAGTAGTCTCCCATTCAAGCATACTATTGAAGTCAGCTAGCTGAAGATCTCAGCGTAAACTCTTTGACTATAACCTCCTTTCCCCACAGCTCCTTGTGGTGAACATTTATATGATGAGGATGGGAAGAAACTCCCTCCATGCATCCCTGGCGCTTGGCTCACACCTGCCCTTATGGCCTGTTACCTTCTCGTGGCCAACATCCTTCTGGTCAACTTGCTCATCGCAGTCTTCAAGTAAGCATGTGTTCCAAAGTCACATTGCTCGATTATTTTACAAATATCTGCCAGTTTAAAGTTTTGAATGTTGTACTTTCAAGGTGCGAGTCTCTTGACACTCACTGGTGTTTGTTTCCTGTCCCACAGCAACACCTTCTTTGAAGTGAAGTCCATTTCTAACCAGGTGTGGAAGTTCCAGAGATATCAGTTGATCATGACCTTCCATGACCGTCCCATGCTGCCTCCTCCTCTCATCATCTTCAGCCACCTCTACATCCTGTTCAACAGGCTGTTCCGGCGTTGCGCCAAGAAAAAACAAGAGGGAGAATTGGATGAGAAAGACCGGGGCCTCAGTTAGTCTCCTCTCAGAATCAATGGCATATACACACAATGAGTAATATAACGCTTCACTGGTGATCCTGGGCATCGTCTATATGAAGTATTTTTAAACCTTTAAGCCAGGGACACAAATTGATTACATAGTCTCATCATACAGACATACACTTGTGGACCATTTTGTTCTTGACCCATATCTTAAGAAACACTGCTCTATATCATGTCATGATTTGTTTCCAACAGAGCTGAGGCTGAACCCAGAAGAGCTGAAAAACCTGTATGAGTTTGAGGAACAGTGTGTGGAGGAATATTTTCGGGAGCGGGAAGATGAGCAGCAATCCTCCAGTGATGAGCGCATCAAGGTTACCTCAGAAAGGTGAAGGCGCATCTTAGTGACAAGCAATGTAGTTAAGGCATTTCTAAGCATCTTAATTACATTTCATATTTACACCGGTGTTCTTGGCAGGGTTGAGAATATGTCCATGCGTCTGGAGGAGGTAAATGAGAGGGAGAACACAATGAAGGCCTCCCTGCAGACGGTGGATCTGCGCCTGGCCCAGCTGGAGGAGATCCATGGACGAATGGCAGTCGCCCTGGAAAAGCTTGCCGGGGTGGACAGAACCGAGCTTACCCGCACATACTCGCGAAACTCCTCTGTGTGCGACCCCTCCTTCCTACATCGCCAGGGCAGTATTAACAGCGCTGATGGTTACAGCCTCTACCGTTTCCACATGGACATGGAGGAACACGCAGCAAAGCAAAAGGATGCGGACGATACATGTAAAACTGGCATAGAAAGACAGAGGAGTTGGCGGCAAGCCTCCAGTATTTCCACTATTACTACCAAGGAGTATGGTCAGACCTTGGACGTTAGTGGTTTAGAGAGAGTGCGGCCCAGCTCATGTGTGGACATTCTGATATCACCATGTGAACAAAAGCCTATGTCTGAGGCAGGCAGTGTAGAGACCATAAGCTATAAAGTGATGCCACCAGGCAGTAGAGATCAACTGGACCAAACACTGCAGAAAGTAGATCGACTAACCGAAAGGGATAAACTATGGGCAACCGGCACCCCCTCTCCAAAACGGACTAAATCATTGAGATATTTTCCAGTCGAAGTCCAAAACACCTCTCCAGTGACAAAGAGGAGGGCTATGAGTACCATCATTATCAGCCCTCCTGATTCACTGACTGCAGAGGAACCGGAGGAAGCAGCTCAACCCATAGAGAAGGCCAACCTAGAGCCACCAACCTCCTCTTCTCCAAAGAGGACAAGATCTTTGAGATACTGTCCTACTGAAGGCCAAAGCACCTCTCCTACCACAAAGAAGAGGGCTATGAGCGGCATCATCTTCAACCCAGCTGAGGTGGGCGATGAAGCACTGCAAACTGCAGACTACAGGTCACTGGTGGAGCAGGTAGCTAAAACACCAAATCAGTGGCCGGAGAACTTGGAGTATAAAGTCCACCCCAGCCTCTCTGGTCACATGCCTAAAGTGTCAGTGGTCAGAGCTCTTGCCCAGCAGTTTGATATCCCCAATGCGGTGGCAGAGCCTAAAAACCAGGAGCATCAGATCGATCAAATTCCTTCGGAAAGTGAGGTAACTCCTCCAGCAAGAGAGCCCAAGGAAAACCAAACAAAGATGCAGGAGGCGAAAAGCTCAGAGGACAGTACTGAATACCTAACTGTAGCTGATGAAAGGTTTATGCCGTCTCACAGGTCACAGAGCTGGAATGCCCGCGAGAGGAAAGCAAAGGGCTTGAGCATTAGCATGGAGCCGAGAACCTCTAGCAGCGAGAGAGACATTGTCGGAGCATGTGGACTGTCCATCGTTAAATTTCAAGATGAGGAAAAGATGACAGGACCAGAGAAGAGAGAAGAAGATGCGCAGGAGAAGAAGAAGGGACTAGAATAAAAGGAGGGAATCCATCAAATCAGGAACGGAGGAGAATCAAGTCCCAGAGAGGAGTGACCCAGAGGAAAGAGGAAAATAAGAGTGATGTGGATCGGAGAGAACGCTGCGAGAAGAAGGAATCAAATGATACCAGCAAAAGCAGACAACTGGAAGGGAGTCTGCCGTCTGAGATGGACTGCTGTTTGTGAAACTGCTTCGACAGTACTGGGGAAAACAGAATGGCAATAAAAAAGATAATGTCTTCAAACTCTTGTTAAACATTCTCAACCACACAGTTAAGTGTTGATGTTAGTTGTCAGTGCAGAAATGTAAAATATCAACATATTTCCCTTTAAAGCTCCACTTTCTTTACTGTCGTTACTGTAACATTTTAATTTGTATAACATATCATACATGTACAACCATTCACAGTACAATCTTTGCCATTGTCATACAGTCGTGTTTTTATGTCGGAAATGTAGAAGGGACTTGTTGGATGTATCAAATGTAAGGTGAAAATAAAACTTACATATGATTATTAGCTGTTCTGACATATACTATATCAACAGAAGAAAAACAATTTCCACTACACAATTGACAAAATACTTGCAAATAATGTTTGTATATTTCCTCATGTGGTAGAATGTGTTTAATCACCAACAACTATAAGCAGTGCCCCTAATACTGACTAATTGGGGAAAAATACTTATTAATTCCAACTCTTTTCAGGAACCAAACAACCCCCTCACATTTTCACATTGGCTTACTAACCTGTATAAATACATTTCAAATCAAATCAAATCACATTTATTTGTATAGCCCTTAATCACCGTTACAGTCTCTAAGGGCTTTTAAAAGAAAGCATAAAAAAAGAAAATACATTAGTCTTATTTTAAATGTATTTCTTTTTCATCATACAATACTCTCCCTGTATGGCACGCGTGAACAACTGCACAGAGACATGCCAGTGCAACTGGAGACTGAACATTAAGATACAAGAATTTACAGACATACACACTGAATGTTTGCACTGTCTTGATATATATCTGACCGACACCATCCTGACACAAGGTAGCATGTGTGAAATACAGGTATATGAAAGAATGTCAAGATTTGTCAAGATAAGACAGCTCTAGGTGGCTGGGACATCTCATGAAGAGGGATTACCCATGCCAACAGAATCACCGCCTCCTCTGAGCAGACACTGAGCAGGGCCGACTACAAGCCAGTGACCATCACACACACACAAGTCTCTTGACCGATTAGACATCCAGCCTCATTCCTGCCATCCTGCTCTGTTCGGCATATCATGACGGGATCTCAGCTACTCATGAACCAATGAGCTTCAGCTAGCAGTCGAGTCCTCTGAATAGGACCACTGCTGCTACAAGGATGCCCGGAAAGTAGGAACTATCCAATACAGTGAAGTCACTCTACAGCAGTCTACAGACGAGCGGTCTAGAGGAGTGAGCACTTGAAGAATTTAATTCTCTTTGACTTTTTCTCTGTGATCTTGACAGAGCCGCCAACTCCTGGTGGATTGCTGTCAGTCTGGCAGAGAAAGATATAAAAGGGGGATAAATACAGTACTAAACAAATATAAGTATTAAAATGTTTTAGCATTTATTATAACACTCCCGTTCATTGATTGTACTTACTGTCTTTGCACTCAGATTATGTAATATGTCTCTGCCCATAGTATAAAAAGCCTAAAGTGATGGAAAAACAGAGAAAAATGTTCATAAATATTTAGTAGTAATGTTACATGGTAAATAATGGGTTAGACAATAAGCCAGATACTTTCATCTTACCTCTTCTACATTTAAACTAGACTTTGCGCTGGTTTCCAAGAACTTAATTCCATAATCAATAGCCAGCTGAGCAAAATAGAAACTCAATGTTAGTATAATTGACTCCATAATCCAAAATTGCAGAGCATTTCAATTTGTTTGAGCCTGCTTTCTAGTAATGATCTTACATAAACACTCACTTTTTCACCCCTGTCTTTGGACACCTGTCTCCTGTCAGTCATGTCGCATTTGTTACCCAAGATCATCTTCTCAACATCAGACGACGCATGCTGGGAAAAGTTGAAAGAGGCATTATGGAAAGTCTCTTCGTCTATGAGTGTGATATGGCACGCTATTTCAACCATGTAAGAAATGTAGGCTACATGAACCAATTATCAATCTTCACTTTTAATACAGTCAGTTTCAGTTCACAGCTCACCTCTTCAATATTTCTAATCCAGTTTTTTATGTTTTCAAAAGACTTCTCATTGCAGATGTCATAGACCAGCATAATGCCCTGTGAAGAAGAAAGCTGATCTTCACAAGCAGTTTCACAGCCCCAATGACACAGAATATTAGTTAAATGCAGACTCTAGGATGGTGCAGGGACTGGGGTGTCTCACCATGGCTCCTCGGTAGTATGCTGTAGTAATGGTGCGAAACCTCTCCTGCCCGGCTGTGTCCCTATGAACGTCAAATTAAACAGGCAGAAATAAACCTTGTTCTTAGAAAGGGCAGCTTGGTGTCAGTCTGTGTCAGGAAAAAGCCAAAACCAAATCACACTTACCAAATTTGAAGCTTGACTCTCTTTCCATTCAGCTCTATTGTTCTGATTTTGAAGTCTATACCTGCATTTCAATCAAAAACACAGCTAAGGTGTGGAGACACACAGCCTAATGCTCACTGCATTGATTCATGATATCAGTGAATATTGATTACCCAGCACCCAGGTAGCTCTGCAATATGCGATGGTCATTTACAAAATGAAGTACAGTAATCCTATAACAAATTTAAAAATGATACTACATAAAAATCAAAGCCACAGGAATATTATCAGGATATTATAGCAACATTACAATACCTTTGGAGACAAAATACCATAAAATACAATAAGGCTACTATACACTCATTACTGAATACCACAGACACACTGTTAGTACCTACCTGTAGTACACACCATAGAATATTGCAGTAAATTATGGTATACTACAAACTACTATAGTAACGGTATAGTACTACAGACCAATGCATTAACTGTAGTATTATGTCATGTGGGTAGGCATATTATACAATTATTATGGTTATTTATCGATAGGGGCGGTTACGGGGCGTTTGGCTGGTAGACTCACCTATTGTTGATATGAAGGTGGTATTGAACGCGTCTTCGCTGAATCGGAATAGCAGACATGTCTTGCCGACTCCGCTGTCTCCGATGAGCAGCAGTTTGAAAAGATAATCGTACGTTTTCGCCATTCAAATCAAATGTTTTCTTACCCTTCCCAGCATTCAATAAGGTCTCAATGAGCTGGAATCCCCCTCCTGTCTGGAAATCCTCACCAGCTGTCTGTAGCGGACCGTAGGGGGTGCAGGGATGAATGACGTCAGCTTGTCCTTTGCATAATGGTCCTTGTAGTTTGCATGGAGATACCTGTCTCGAGACTACACGTTAAAAAAAAACTCATCCGGTCATCATCACGAGGCAAACTACCACAAATATAAACAAAAATCTATTGTCTATTTGTCTGTCATTAATTAATAATAATTTATTTTTTCTTGAAAGATCACTTTCTCAGTCTGATACTACTTACTATGCTGCTACTTACTATGATGTATACTATGGATTTATCTCATTAAGATTTATTTCAGCCTACAAAGGTGGATAACCCGAGTATATGTCCACTACTTGCCTGATTACCAATTTACTGCATTGCCCCATAAAATAGGACCTATGCCCTACATGTTAGGTTACCTTGCTAAAAGTAACATTTTAAATTGCACTCAACTGCAGCAGTGCCACATTTAATGAAAATTATTTCGAGATGTATAATATTGATTTCGTAACCTTACTGGTCTGGCAACCGCAGTGCCTGCTGGAGCACTTTTTTTTTTTTCACATGACCAATCCTCCTAGTATGCGGAGGAAAACGAAAACAGCTCGGTGAAAATGCCAGTAAGCGACTAGTCGATGTGTTTATTTTGTTTGTTCAGGTTGATGTGCAATGTTGTCAGCTGTCTGTGCCTTTAGTGATTAACACATACCGTCGGTGTGTTTCAGTTGTGTTCACGGTCTGGTACTTCAGTGTTGTTTTGTAACGTTGCAGCAGCACATGGCGTGGAGCTAACATGCTACGTAGCTCATCATATCGGATATGGTCGGCGCAGTCTATTTGCTGGACTGCAATGGTATCAAATCTGTAAACATACGATAGCCGTGGAGGAATTTGGATCCGAGGAACAGTCTGAACCCGTTTTCCGGTAGACCCAGTCGGTTTCGTTCACATGTCTGATCGACTTTATAATGACAGCACTAACGAAAAACAACAACAGTCCTGTAGTGTGTACTCAATACTGAGCCTGTATCTCCTTTGGTATCACTATACTCCTGTAGGGGACTTGTTTAGTATTCTTCTAAGATGGTTCATAACATTTCTTTAGTTTTTAGTAACGTTAAAGGAAGAAGGAAAATGGATTTCGGGTCTTTAATTAGTTAATCAGAGGTCCCAGTGTTGCTATGTGTTTGTCTGACACAACAGGTAAGCACTACCCTTACGAAAAAGAACAATACTAAAACTATAATAAAGTTGACAAGGGTAACGTTACTACACAAATATGACAGTAAAGCTTAAAAAAAAATTAAAATTCATTATTTTCTGAGGGCAAGTATAACCTCGTGTACATCCACTGTAAAGTGGAGTGGTAAAGTATGTTTATACTAGATTTATCAGTGATCAGTCAGGTTCATTGTCTGGTTGTTATCACGTGTCAGAACAGATACCGTGTCCAGACAAGAGACTGGGCCTGTTGTTAATACACCCTGTCTCACAATACTGTACTTTACAGCAAATGATTGTTAAACTGGATCAGGTCTGCTCAAAATCTCTTTCCAGATTTGCTGTCGACTCCAAAGTTCTTTTTAGGGGAAGATTTGACTAATTTGTGTTTCTCCTCTATCCTAGTTGGCCAAAGACCTTCTATATCCTTCTCTTGACGAAGAGAGAAGGCATCACAAAAAGAAGAGGCTTCTGCAGTGTCCAAATTCCTACTTTATGGACGTGAAGTGCCCAGGTATATTGACAGAACAGATAAATGTGAAGTCAACACTGATAAAACCACGAAAAACAAGGCACATTTTATGGATGACAACGGGTCAAAGTATGATCTTACCATAGATGTAGTCAAGCATGGCTGGAGTGTTAATGACACTGTATTTACAATGAAACATTACATTTCATCCCAGGCTGCTACAAGATCACCACGGTGTTCAGCCATGCACAGACTGTGGTACTTTGTGTGGGATGCTCAACGGTGTTGTGCCAGCCAACAGGAGGAAAGGCCAGACTGACAGAAGGTAAAATCATGAGCAAAACAAGTTAATGTTATTGTTAGTACAAGACTGGATGAACCAGGATCCTAAGAGTATAACTAGCTTTATGATATAATGTATCTAAAGGTTATACATGGAGCAGTATCTAATTGGTTTTGATTTTTTGCTTTACAGGCTGCTCTTTCAGGAGGAAGCAACATTGAAATGGATAACAAATGGAATAGTCATGTTGTAAATAAGACATGCCATTGATAAATGCCTTAATTTTTCATTGATTACAATGACATAACTTAAAGAATGATGTATTCAATACAGGACAGATTCTTTGTCATACCAGAAGATCCGATGTACCAGATGTCCATCTTTTATGATAAATTATAAAACCTTGACTTATAAAATTTGTTATATGCAATCTATTAACATTTATATCCCAAGAAAAGAATAAAGAATGAAGCTGGTGAAAAAAAGTGAATTTCAGTTTGTTTTTTTTATTGAGAAAGAATAAATAGATGTGACAAACTGAATGAGATGTTTGTCATGGGCGGAATTACCTTCATAGAAAGCATACAAGTACTCCTTTCAGTCTCTGAATGAAATGAGATGTTATCTGTGCCCATATACTCTGGAGAAAAGATGCATATAAAAGAAGACATGGACCCTAAATACAGAACATACCAGACAAAAACATCGAAATACAGCTTTGTGATAAGATTACTTTGAGACAACGACAATCCAAATTCCGCTTCCATACTCCTGACGGGGGAGGGAAAAAAATATATCAAATAATAATGGCAATAATGTTTGACACATTTAGTAGCATTGCTAATTTGCAGTGTCTTACTATTAGGAGAAAGAGGGTTTCACTCAAGGATTCATGCTTTACAATGTACTTTTGTATCCTAGACTACATTCACTGTGTTTGACATTGCACCCCGCTCCTGGGACCTTCCTCATCTTCATCATAAGCCTCCCTACTGTAGCTTCTCTGCTGTGACTGAGGATCCACATCACAGAGCTCTACTTCCTCCAGGTCATCAGAAATCATCACGTCCTCCCTGGCAGGGAGCAGCCTTTCCAACTGGAACATGAGATGCTCTGGGAGCCAATGTTTTTGTGGGAATTCCACCTGGAGGATATTTTATTAAAAAAAAATTGAGATTCTGCAGCGTGACAGGCTGGGAGATACTTACAGACATCAAACTGTTGGGTTGTTAGCGAATCTTACCTGGAACTGAATGATAAGCTGTCCTTTTTCATAAGGTTCCTTGTGAATTGGCATGCCTTCATTCTGAACACATTTGATGTCGTTGTGCTTAACAACTTCACCTGTTGACAAAGACAAAGATGTTGATGGATTTGAATCAACAAGCACAGTACACGTGCCATCACTGTAGACCTGCTAAATCAATTACCTGGCTGCGAGGTAATGATGAGCATTCTGTTGTCTAATGTATGAATTGTCTTCTTAAAACCGCAGAGAGCATCAACTAGTTTGATATCCATCTTCATGACCAGATTATCCTCCTGTCTCTGGAAAACGTCATGCTCCTTCTGATCCAGGACAATGATGACGTCCCCAGGCTCCAATCCCGGTTCCTGGTCTCCTTCTCCATGGAATGTAATTCTCTGACCATCTTTCATGCCTGCATAACAAATGCATCTTAAGTTCAGTTTATGGGGCGCCAAATGTAACCCACTGAATTTCGTCCACAAAATCCATTTTGTGCCACGAAATTCATTTTCGTCACACGAAATCCATAAACATGTTTGATTTCGTCCATGAAATGCATATGGGTGCTTAATGTGACCCTGTGGATTTCATCCGGCACCAAATCCCTTCCAGCGATTTCGTCCAGCACCAAATCAATTTCGTCGATTTCGTCCACATTTCGTTGATTTTGTGCTGTACAAAATTCATTTTATGAAAGACCGCACAGCATTTCGTGGACGGAAATGCATTCTGTGTACTTAAAAGTTTTTCTTTCACTGGTCTATTTTCACTTCCCATTCTCACCCAGTAGATGGCGCGTAAGTGCTGCAGAAAGCTTGGCACACTCTTCAAGTGGCATATTACGGCACTAAATTCACTGAATACTTAATTAAAGAATAAAATAATTCAAAAGTTTTGAAACCATGGAACAAGGCAAACTTTCTCCAGCATACAACAACCGCAACAGTGCTGTCGCATAGAGTTGAATATCCTACCATTCATAAAAGTCATTTAGTAGTCTTTTAGTAAGGGACCCTTTTAGACCGACAGTGTAACAGCTGACGTCGGCTTCCACAGCAATCTAATAACCTCATGTACAAAGGACATGAAGCCCCATGCTGTAAAACTTTATCATTAGAATAGAAACGACAACCAAATTTAACAATATATCCAGAGGGGTGGGGTAGCGCTGTGGCGGGTTGGAGCGGATTTGCGTCAGGAAATTCAGGAGGTTACATTTGGCGCCCCACATCAGTTTGCTTTGCAATAGAAGATTAATCTTAAACGTATAAAACATTCAATCACTTTATCTTAGATTTGGAAGAGAATATAACCTTTGTCAATATGAACTTCGAGAATTTTCTTCTTGCGTTCCACTTTGTGCCCATTGCAGATCTTGCAGCGGTCCTTAGAGTTGAATTTCTCGCCCTCTCCCTGGCAGTCAGCACACATGCTTTGGATCTGCTGAATCATGCCTGGCCCAATCTGTTGCACTTTGATCTGTACTCCTCGTCCTTTACAACTTGAACACTTCTCCAAGGCACCTTTCTTACCACCATAACCTGTAATAAACAGAGTATAATGTTTGTCACCTTGAGAATTAATGTTTCTGTTAATTTTGCTGTAAGATCTGATTTGAAAAAAAATACCTACCATCACATTTTTCACAAATGACATTTTTCTGGAGGCCAAGTTTCCTGGTGGTACCATTGTACATCTCCTCTAGTGTAACACTCAGCTGATGGACAACATTCTTCCCTAAAAAAAATAAAATAAAAAAGGCATAATAGTCAGTCAGTCAGTATCTATCACTGCTTATCCTGTTCAGGGTCGCGGGGGGGCTGGAGCCTATCCCAGCCGACATTGGGCGAAAGGCGGGGTACATCCTGGACAGGTCGCCAGTACATCACAGGGCCAACACATAGAGACAAACAACCGTTCACACTCACACCCACGGGCAATTTTAGAGTCACCAATTATCCTAAGCTGCATGTTTTTGGACTGTGGGAGGAAGCCGGAGAACCCGGAGGGAACCCACGCAGGCACAGGGAGAACATGCAAACTCCACACAGAAAGACCCCGGAGGTGGAATTGAACCCAGAACCTTGCTGTGAGGCGACAGTGCTAACCACTACACCACCGTGCTGCCAGGCATAATAGTGTGATTCCCAAAATCCTATAAATCAATCTCCATGTCCACTAATACAGACTGTTATAAAATATATTTCTCACCTCTTCTCTCTCTTTGCATTCTTCCCCCGCCTCCAAAGAACATGTTGAAAATGTCCATGGGGGAGCCTCCTCCACCCATGCCACCCTCTTTGATAGCTTGTTCCCCTCCTTGGTCATATAAGTCTCTTTTCTTTGGATCCGACAGCACCTCATATGCTTGGGATATAAGCTTGAACTGTTGAAAGAAAATATTATGCTATTATTTCATATTCAACTTCATGAATTACACATTTATTGACTACAGTAATTGGTACCGATTGACAACTGTTTTAGTCTTTTGACATAAAGCAGGAGGGTTCCTACACCTTTTTGCTAATCAAATTCCATGACCTTTCCAAGACTATTCCATAACCAATATTACCACTAGTCCATGTTGCAAATATATATATTTTTTTATGTTGAATAGCTGATCTTGGACCAATACTATAAGGAAATGTCTGATTTGTGTTTTTATTCCTCAAAAGGGAAGTGGATCAACAAGCGGCTTGACATTAAACATTTCACTGGCTGGAAAAAAAGATCAACACAGTTCCAAAACTAAATGCACAGCTTCCCTTTTACATAACTTTTCCAGGCATGTACAACACAATTTTTGAATTCTATGACTTTCCCAGGAACCCCATATCAGGCTTATTTACAGTACATTATCTGTACATTTAAAGACAATTACACTCAGAAAAACCCAAAGAAATAAGATGGCTGATGTCAGAGAAGCCATTTGTAATGAGTCGACCCAACGAGCCTATACAACATTCACATCACAACCTTCTGAGTTTGCGGCATTGGGAATTTCAACATAGTCTTAGGGGGCAAACCTCACTGTAACGAGCTACATGTGGCTGCTACTCAGATTCCAGAAAGTTCCTGGCTTTCTGTTGCTGTCAATTCAACAAGGCATGCCATGCAGTTTAAAATAGCAAGAGCCTTCAACCTTCCATAAATGGCTGCCGAGGGGGACACCTCGAAAGATTTGTATACGTACCCTCTCTCCTTCACTGGGGTTCTTGTCCGGGTGATATTTCAATGCAAGTTTTCTGTAGGCTTTTTTAATTTCATCTGGTGTGGATTTGGGATTAACACCCAAGAGGTCGTAATAGCCGGTCTCGTGAACCATGTTGATAATGAACCTAAATCAAGATAAAGCAGACACACATTAATACAGAAAACTGGGTTAGAGTGAATAAGTTGTAACTGACATTTAACCGAGTGTTGGCTAAACAGGGGATTCTACACGAGCCTCGACTTCTGATTGCCTGAGCTTAATAACGTTAATGGATAGCTATCGTTAGCTAACAGTACAGTATCGCAGAGGTAGAGTGAACATGATTAAAAAAAAGACGAGTATCGAGTGTCAAACGGTAACTTCAACCACACAACCACGTTGCGTTAGCTTAAATGAATGTAGTGAGATTCGCAAACGGTACTTACTTACCGGATCAAACGGCTATGCCTCGGTTTGCTGCTGCTCGTGAGGGAAGATGGCTGGTTCTTATAGTCACAGAACTTTCTGGAGCTCTCTGAAGACCAGCCGGATGTTTCGTTGTAGCTGCTCGACAAATCTAGAAAAGACTACTGTGAGGAAAAGGGGAGGGTTGCCAGATCTGTTCTCAAAGCAACAGTCTAAGCAGCAACTGTGTCAATTGACTAAACCATAAAAAGTCTGTGGCGTTAGTAAGATAAAGGTGCAGTGGGCAGGAGTTCCCAAATGTTTTCACGTCAGACAGAGGTACATTAGACCACGGATCCACATTTGACAAGATTGAGGGAAAATTATTTATTTTATTATTTCTGGAATATTCCAATACTGTGTGCTTCCTTCCGCTTATGCTATCCACGCCATGCAAACTTTACAATGTTCAGTTTATTCTCGAAAAGCGTGCTATTACTTTTCTAAGCATTCAGACTTATACTTTGTTCGCAATTTCAGGTTTTTCCAAATTTTGACAGCCTGATCCAGGAGACTGGTCGCCACAGACAGAACTGGCTATCCAGGGAGGACAGCCTGACCCTGGTGACCGGTCGCCATAGACAGGCCTGGCTATCCAGGGAGGACAGCCTGACCCTGGAGACTGGTTGCCATTGACAGACCTGGCTATCCAGGGATTTAGGCTATCAGGCTATCTAGATTTACCAACTAGGAGCCAGATTCATCACATTTCATTGATCAAGTTATGGCATTTTCATCTTTAATCTATGTGAGCTTTATAAAACTCAGACATGATTATGGTGCAAATAAGAGACAGGTGGCATTCTTAAATTCTTAAAGATTCAGGAAACAAAAAAAACAATCACAATGGTTAGCAACAATGATTCAAACAAAGATTCTTTACCCTTAATTTGTGAGTATTTTGTAAGTATTTTTTAGCCTGGAGTATACAACAGTTAGTTCCGACCAAGTAATTTGATTGGACAAGAGGCATCCCACGAGTGCTGATGTAGAGTACAACAGCACTGGGACTTTTAACTACATGTATTTGCTTTGGTAAGCTATTCAGTTACAATATTCAGTTATTCAGTTACACTTTGGACGCAGGGGCAAAATGGGAATCGGGATTTCAAACCTGACTCATTCATCCTAAAACGTGACGAGAATGGAGCAAAGTATTTCACCATGACATTCAACAAGAAACAAAGAATCATAAAGACCCACTGGAGAGAGACAGAGAAAATCGGAGGGGCACTATGTTTGAGGAGCGAGGAAATCCCCTCTGCCCGGTAGCATCTCTCGAAAAATTCCTGAGCAAAATTCCGCCTGGTGCAAAAGCCCTCTATCTGCAGCCCAGGAGGGTAACAGCTGCGACAGACAGCCTCTGGGACAGACAGCCTCCGTTCCCCTGGGAGTAAACCAGCTGTCACAGATGTTACCCAGGATGTGCAAAGAGGCAGGGACACACACGTCTTACACCAACCAGCCTGCCATACAGAAACTGTCTGATGCTTGTAGAACTGTGCCTCGTACCTACCGACATGATGATATTCACCATAGCAGTGTGATATTGCTTAAATGCAGACAATTTCAACAATATGCAGCTTATTTATGTGGAATGAATGTTCCTGTCCACTTCGTAACAGCCTCCTGCTACCACTTGATGTGAGGAATGAGGAAAATGAGGAATGGAAGTAAAAACAAAAAATACATATATCTAGTCACTGCAAAAAACAAAAACCCATAACACTATTTTTTTCAGTGGTAACGAAAAGGTCTTTCAGTCTTTATTGCTTTCAGTGAATTACTCTCTCAAACAAAGCAGGGGGTGGGTTTAACTGTGAGTACCAAAAGCCTGACATTAACCCTGACATTGTATTGGGTAAACAATGCTGCTGAAATTTAGAATCATGTGATGAAATGAGAGCAGCAGCCCGGACTGCAGCCTGAATGTGAGGTGGAGTGCATATGAGCCCATTTTTCTGCTGTGTTTCAGCCTGGCGTCCTCATTTCAGGGGTCTATGGCAGACAGGGAGAGAGAGAGGGAAAGGGAAGAGCTGGCTTCTGCGGGTGAGTTATGTACAGCATAGGGGCCTCCTGAATAAGGGGGCATCCACCCTGGTGCTGTGATCATGGTGGAGCTCCTTCATCAGTAGGCCTTACAGTTTCTGACTAATATTGATGGGCCTACAGAAAGAAACAGCATATTTTCCTCTTCGGGAAGGATTGTGTTTGTTTTTCAAATTTGCTATCTATCTCTCTCACTCCAGGGAAGAAAAACATAGATGAGGTGCTTGCCAGTGCATCTCTTGATCCAGCTCATTCTCTCTGGACCACTGATGCTAGTGGCTCAGTCAGGCTGAGGATAGAAGAAGCTTGTCCAGAAGAGCCAATCACAATTCATCAAATGTTCAAAGCCTCTGTTGAAAAATATGGAAACATGTATGCACTTGCCAGCAAGAGGAACAACAAATGGGAAAAGATAACTTTCTTAGAGTATTATCAATTCTGCCAGAGAGCAGCCAAGAGCTTCATAAAGGTATAATGTCTCGGAAGAGAGTTGTAGTCAGTCAACATACTTATTGTCTAAAGTACATACTCACTAACAACTAATACGTAGTATCAATGGTCACATTTGAGGGAAGAATCTGTTCTGTTGTGTGCAGCTTGGTTTAGAGCGATTCCATGGAGTGGCTATACTAGGATTCAATTCAGCAGAATGGTTCTTCTCTGCAATCGGTGCCATCATTGCAGGGTGAGAAAGACACATCCTGTGGCAACAACTGTCTGACCAGCATCACACACCACACTGACTTGAATGAGCGAATATCTACGCAGATATACAGTACATATATTGCTGTGTTGATTGTTACATCCCACACATGCTCATTTTGCAGGTATGCATTTTCTAACTTAATTTCTGTCCTTCTGCTACCTCTTTAATATCTTGTATTCTTCCTTACAGAGGGATAATGACTGGGATTTATGTTACCAACTCCCCAGAAGCTTGCCATTATGTGGCCAGTGACTCCAAAGCCAACATTATTGTGGTGGAAAACCAAAATCAACTGGATAAGATATTGGAGGTATTGTTACTTTAGTGTATTCAAGTCTTCATCTACAAGCAAGTCATTCAGTGTTAAATGTCTTACTCTTGATGCCACAGATACGTGACAGACTGCCCCATTTGAAAGCCATAGTGCAGTATAGTGGACCTCTCCAGCAGAAGCTATCCCATCTCTATTCTGTAAGTCCTTCTGCAAATAATAACAATAGCAAATAATATTGACCAATATAACTGTTGACCTCAGACTACAACACACGCTGCATGTTGCTGTTTTGGGACAGTGGGAGGAGTTCATGGAGCTGGGTCTGGATGTTTCTGAAAAAGAACTGGATGACATCATCAGCAGTCAGAGAGCCAACCAGTGCTGCATCGTGATTTACACATCTGGTACCACAGGCAAGCCAAAGGGAGTCATGCTCAGCCATGACAATGTAAGTTCAGTGTGACCAGTCTGTATGTATTCATTATCAGATTCATTCTAACTGTTTCAATGCAGTTACATGTTTCAGTATCTTTGCTAGTGCCAGGGTTTTTATGGTAAATAAAGCAGATCAAAAAAGTTGAAAGTAATTTAAAAAAAAAAACACAGAACAAGTGTAAATGTAAAATAAGAACAGAAAAAAGAAAATATATTTTTCTGTCTCAATCTATGATGGATATTCAGATCACATGGACTTCCCATCATGTCAGTAAGGCTGGGGACATGCAGCCTGCTGACACTAAGCAGGAATCATTGGTGAGCTACATGCCTCTCAGCCACATTGCTGCTCAGATGTATGGTCTCTGGACAGGCATCCAGTGGGGGCAGCTGGTATACTTTGCACAACCAGATGCTTTTAAGGTAACACAAGTGTCAAATGTATAACAAAGTTTACACAATCAGAAGTAAGAGCACTAGAGTAGGGCATAACTCAAGTAAGATCTTGTTTTGTATGCTCCACAATTGTTCCCTCAAAATGATTTTATATACACATATTTGTGCAATTCTCTTAAATAATGTCTTTACAATTTGTACATAGGTAACAATATATCAGATGTGTGAGGTAAAGAGCAGGACCGTTATTCTCCATTTGTTTTGTTTTTTACTACACATACATAAAATGACTACACACATAAAATATACTAAATAAAACTGCAGACTTTTGAAATCCTTCAAAGCAGTAAAAAATCGACATAAGTATTTGGGTCCAACTGACTTGACTTTGACTTTATTGAATTGACTTTCAATTCAACAATACTCAAAGTAGAGATGTTCTTTCTGTTTAGGGAAGCTTGACAACAACACTGAGAGAAGTTCACCCTTCGTTCCACTTGGGTGTCCCACGGGTATGGGAGAAGATGATGGAGAAGCTAAAAGAGGAAATTAGTCAGTATGGATGTGTGAAAAAGAAATTGGTGACATGGGCAATGTCTGTCAGCCTGGATGCCAATCAAAATTGTACACCAATGTAAGTGCTAATGAAGTTTGAATTATGTTATTGAATTCTATAAGGATGCATTGCACATTTAAAAAAAACAAAAAACACATTGATCATGCAGTCATGTGCATTAACACAGGGTTTTAGTTTTAGGTTTGATACTCACCCGGGACATCTAAGGTACTATTAACTCTTTGGTTTTAAGTGTCTCCCAAAGGATATACAAAGATATACATTGTTAAAGTGTGATATTTTGGGAGATGATTCCATTCACCAGATGTTTTTTTTTTTTGTCAGGACTAATGAGAAGCCATTTCTCTTTGCCCTGGCGAACAGCCTTGTACTGGAAAAGCTGCGTGCCGAGCTGGGCTTATGTTGCTGTCAGAAGTTCTGCACTGGAGCAGCACCAATTGGGAGTGAAACTGTGCAGTTTTTCCTGGGCCTTAACATCTGGCTGTATGACTCCTATGGCATGAGTGAGACCACAGGACCTCACTTTATGTCAGGCCCCAAAGCTTACAAACCGCGAAGGTCAGCATTTAAGGACCAGAACAAACGCACGTCATAATGCTTTTCATGTGACCCTGTTCATTTTGACGAGTGGCTCACTTCTGAAAAATGTTAAATAACAGAGATTTCTTTTCTCTGACAAAGCTGCGGTAAGGTGGTGCCTGGCTGTCGATACAAAATAGTCGACATGGACTCTGAGGGGACAGGTGAAGTTTGCTGTTGGGGACGTAACGTTTTCATGGGTTTCCTCAATATGGAGGACAAGACAAGAGAAGCATTGGATGAAGATGGATGGCTGCATTCTGGAGATTTGGGGAAGATAGATGAAGAGGGTTTCTTGTACATCACAGGGAGAATAAAAGGTAGGCCTGTCGGAGTAAAAGCCAATTGCATATCTCAGTTCGCCAGTTCCCACCCGGGACACTCACACACTTGAGTGAATGTTGTTCTGGACAGATGATGGTGTTCTTCCATCCTGTTCTGAGTCACAGTGCCCTCTCTCCATTCAGAGCTGATCATCACAGCGGGAGGAGAGAATATTCCCCCTGTCCCCATAGAGGATGCTGTCAAGAAGGAGCTACAAATCATCAGCAATGCCATGCTGATAGGGGATAAGAGGAAGTTCTTGTCAATGCTTTTAACTCTAAAGGTAACCTTCAAAACTGAAAAAATAAAAATAATTCCCTTCACAACATTCATTTTATTCACTGAAGAGCCATTTCTCATAATGGAATTCACTGTGATTCATGATGAAATAAATAAGATTCCTGTGATTTTTAACTCCAATGTCCAAGTGTTGCAACAATGTGGAAACCATGGAGCCAACAGAGGAGCTCAGTCTGGTGGCAGTGGAGTATTGCCAACAGCTAGGGAGCCAAGCAACCAAGGTGTCGGACATCATTGAAAAGAGAGACAAGGAAGTGTACCAGGCCATTCAAGAGGGAATCGACAAAGTCAACGCTGCAGCCACCTCTAATGCCCAGCACATACAGAAGTGGACCATTCTGAGAAGGGACTTTTCTGTTTCTGGAGGAGAGCTAGGTACATTTGCTACTACATGGGGCACTAACAGGGATTTGTGCATAGTCTCAGTGTCAATAGCTAGACTGTAGATAGCTAGATAGTAAACCTGGGATTATATTATACATACAGTATATAAATGTCCATACTATACAGATTATCTGATTTTTTGTATTTAAAAACATGTGAATGATTCCTCATCAAACCGTTTTCTCCTTCCAGGTCCCACAATGAAACTTCACCGCCCCATTGTTTTGGAGATGTACCACAAGGAAATAGAGCACCTCTACAAAGCATAGAGTCATGTTCCTAGTGTTTTTCCAGTGTAAGTGTCAATATGAAAGTCATGTAAGTCACCCACATATCTCATTAATGGAAACATGCATGGGATTCTATTATGATAGTTGAACCCTTATTTCCCACTTCTCCTTGTATGTAAAAGGCAGAGGTAACAGAGAAACCATAATTAATTTTTTGTAATCCACCTCAGAAGTAAATTAGGATTACTTTTCAAGTAGTGACTGGTGGTTGACTGGTAGTGACTTGTATTTCCATAGGATAATCTAAATATTTGTAGCCAATACTTTTTGATTTAAAATGTGGGACCCTGGCTGATTTAGCACCTAAAAAATCACACCAGTTACTTACATAACAACATCTTATATACTACTGTATTCTATATAAAAAGGTGGCTGGTACATGGCCTATACCAATTTAAGTGAATATTTTGATCTGGGGTTGACCGGGCACCATGGGGTCATCATCACAGGAGTGGAGGAGACACATGAGGCACACAATAACATCAAATAACAATTCTGATTTACTTTTCAGACACTGATGTTGAAGTAATATTAATTCATTTCATAGGCAGACAAGCAGTAATACATTCAGAGAAGACTTAATGCAAAACATCTGGACATTTAATGTTATTGAAACCTGATTAGGTTTAAATAATGGAAACAATACATGTCAGATCAGAGGCCAAAATCAGCCAATAAATAGATAGATTAGATTACACAGTTGAACAATATAATACATATCACAGATCACATACAGTAACCATTGGTCAAGCATTTTAAGACAGTGCTTTTTGTTTGCACAAAGAAAAATAAAGCTCAAACTCTTGAGTCTTGTTTATAGAGGTATGTATACAGTCATTTGGTTAGTGCAGATACAGTGATAGGAAGGAGGGAGACCCAAGCCCTCATAGTAATCTCATGACCCCTTTTAGTCCATATCTTGTACTCTTTGACATATTGATGCTGTGAATTCTGAGCATTTGGAGTTTCCTCCCAAGTCTTTTGTCAGAACCTTGAAAAGAGATAACAATATATTATGAATAGGAAAGGCAGCTTTTTACCAAAACAGCATGTGTGAATTTCTTGAAATGTAGATTACCTTTTTGTCTCGGATGGTGTCAAAGCAAGCAGTTTCTATTTTCTGGCCATGGCCATGCAAGGCCCATGTGCCGCAGCATCATGACCGCACTCAGCAGCAGAGCAGTGGGGTTGGCCATGTCTTTTCCTGCTATATCTGGGGCAGTTCCATGAACCTGACAGGAGAAACGAATCATATTCCATCACCATGGTTGACATCTCTATGAAAATCAGGATTTTTAAAAGATGGATTATTAGAATGGAATCTCTGAATATGCTGAATATGGTTTAGGGTAAATTTCTATGTGATCGAGTGAGTTGATATGAATCCTATAAACAAAACAGGAGCATGTTAAAAAAGGTACGCAGTACCAGTGGAGGGGAAAAAAAGACAACAGAAACACCTTTACATACCGACTCAAAAATGGCAACACCATTGGTGCCAATGTTTCCACTAGGAGTCACTCCAAGACCTCCAATCAATCCAGCGCAAAGATCACTGCAATGGTTAACACATGATGCAAAGTGTTTTGTGACAATATAAACAATTTGCCTCTATATGCATTTGATGATGTACAAAGTCTATACTTTTAGATTATAAGATTACTTTCTTTGAACTTGGCTATAGAAGAAACTATTGGAGTTTAATAGCAAAACAGCTTTACCTCAAGATGTCACCATACAGATTGGGCATCACTAGTACATCAAACTGTGTGGGATCCTGCACCATCTATAAAAAAAAGAATGAACAATCCTAATAATTAGAAATTCCAGAGATAGTTGAACTATTAACAAAAACATGATTTATTGTATATCTTGATATATGTATTAATACATCCAAGACATAAAATATTGCACTTACATTAAGACACACAGTATCCAAGTACATCTCAGTGAATTTCACACTTTTGTACTTTTCAGCTGCCTCTCGGCATTTGCGCAGGAAAAGCCCATCTGACATGCGCCTATGTAAAGTTGACAATTGAGAAAAATCTTTCAATTTCAGTATCTTTAAAGTGACAAATGATAAAGTACTGAACCCAACTTACATAATATTGGCCTTATGAACAGCAGTAACACTGGCCCTCTGATTATTTCTGGCGTATTCAAAAGCATACTCTGCAATGCGTTGGCTGGCTTCCTCTGTAATGAGCTTAATACTCTGCACAACCCCATCAACAATCTTAAATACACAAATGAAAGAAAGATTACAATGTCACGACATTCAGGTAAAATGTACAATATTGGAATAGTGGTTGAAAGATTTAAAAACAGTAAAAGCAAAGCAAAAAGGTCCTTTTCCTAAACAGAACCTGTAAATCAACTGCTGGAGTTCACATTGGGAAAAAAAAAGAATTTAGAGTATGAAGACAAGACAGCCAAGATGGTGAGACATACAGTAACTTTCATATAGAGGTGATATAGAGGCACATTTGTCAAAATGTAATAGATGGGGGAATTAAAAGGACTGTTTTGATTTGATTGTATGTTTGAAACGTATATGCTGCAAAGTTATGAGCGATCGACTTGTACCTTAAGGTAGAGCTATTTATCAGCTGTATGACATGATGGAGGACTAAGGCTAACAAATCTAATCTAAGAAATGAAGGCACTTACAAACACGTCCAGAAACCTATGACATCTGATATGAAGATACAGAGTTAAATCTACATGTTGACTCAGAAAAGAAAGGTAATGTGAAGTTTCTTACCAAATGTTCGATCCCACTGTATTCTCCCTCTGTATTCTCCCGTATGGTGACCAGGTTCACATCAGTGTAGGGGGTCTTGTAGCCCTCGATGGACACACAGGGGCGAACATTGGCATAGAGATCAAAGGTTTTTCTCAGCAGTAGGTTCATAGAGGGATGGCCAGCAGCAATTGGTGTCTTCAAAGGACCTGCAGATGAAATGTTGATATATTTCAAATGTTGTTTGACATGTGCACTTGTCAAAGATTGGCACAATTAGGGAGAATCCAATGCCTACATTACAGTCCTTTAGCAGACACTCATCCAAAATGACTTACAATAATCAATAATCTATAAGGCTATATAGCAGGGTACCTTTGAGGCCGATTTTGTTCCTGTCCATCGATTCTTTGGCATCAGGTGGAATCATCCACTTGCCGCCTGGCCCTTGAATGGCTGTAACATTCCTCTCTTCCCACTGAATAGGTGCCTAGATCAAAACGTATGTATACACAACATAAGGCGAGGCTAGAATGTGCCTGGTGGACAGAAATGTTAGTTTGCTGCCCTGTCAGTACTTACTTTAGCTGCTTCAAATATCTTCATAACAGCAGCTGAGATCTCTGGACCAATTCCATCACCGGGGATTAAAGTAACAGTCTGTATCTGTGAAGGCAAAACAAAGAACAAAAACACAAAACAAAAGATCCAATGATAGAAGGTACATACTGACATTGGCCAATACAAAAGGTTGCAAAATTAAACTAACTATTAATTAACTATTAAATCAAGTCAAGAGTCTCTCTACTAAATCTCTACCTCAGCCCTACAGGGAAGATACATACCCCACGGATGAACGTCCTGGGTCGTGGAGTCGCGGGCTTCATAGCTCCAACTACCCGTGACACCTGACAGTGAATAAAGATTGTGGAGATCCAGGATGAAGGTTTGATTAGTGCCGTGTATTAAAATATAACAGTGCATTAGCCAACATTTTCATTTGTCAGTGGTATTGTTGGCCCAGTTTTATAGACACGGTCAAATGAATATGTGGATAAATAAGGTAATGGTTGCATAACTAAGTGCCAAGTTTTGATCTTTTTATTGCCCATGCCAACTCCTCCTGCATCAACAGGCTAAACTCTGCAGTAGGCCTCCATCATGTACAGAATGTTGCCCCAGACAGAGAAATTGTAGAAATGTGACTCTCTCTGACATCCAGATTTCTACTTAACCACTTTAATATGTACGCCAATCATGTCACTTGTCCAAGTACAACAAGTATAAAGCAGCTATGATAATGCAACCATGGTAAATTATGAGGCAAATAGGGGAACACCTCAGTGCCACAGTAAACATGCTCATGCTCCGTGATAGGTGGGACTTGCTCATATGAAGCCCAAAGCACTTAAGGCAATTAAGTGCTTTAACTTAAAACAATTCAAATCTTCTACAGTATAAAAATAGGGATCTTATAATAGTACTATGTTTACTGTGTCATGCTGCAAATTGTGAATGGTAAAGTCACAGGAAAATTGTCTACAGTGAATTTGGAAATCAATTTAATTTGTTTGCCATTTTGAAATTTTAAAAAGAGGTCTGGATGTCAAATGCAACTCTAATAAGATAGTAACTTAGTAACTGCCATAGCTAAAGAAAGACCAAAGGTACAATCAAAACAAGACCTAAAGTAAATCATTTCACATTTTCACAGAATGGGCCAGAGGTGGTGCACTCTCATGTGTTGTTGCATATTAGGACATATCCTTTGATCTGAAGAGGCTCTTATTAATTAACTTTGTGCATGTAATGCACTCGTTATCCAAAATGCACATCAGTGTTGAGTGGTCACTCTAGTTAGCCTATTTGTCAAATGGAATGCAGCAAACAGACAGAGCCAAACAGACTCACTGATCTGTCAAGCACGATAGATCAATGTCTGGATTAAAGTAATACAGACAATCTGCAAAGGACATTCAGGAATGGGATTTTGACCATGTCTAAAACAGCAGGGATTAACAGTTCCTGTTACATACCACTTAACAGTCTTGGAGGGGCAATTTTTGCTTTGTCTAATGCGTGTTTGTCTCATCCATCCCGTAAAAATAAGGTGACATACACAACCCCATTGGCCCACAAGAATGGCCAAAGTGATGATGTTAAATGGGTGATAAATAGGCCAGCAATGTAGTTGGCCAATGACATAGGCAAGACTAGTCCTGATTCTTTGCCGTTTGCTTGCACGGCTTGAACATACTGCAACTCATTTAGAGTTGTCGAATCAGAATGCCCATTCCAGATTTGGCCTACACTACCTACTACCTACCTACATACACTACCGAGGGCTTGTTCTTACAGCTAACACCTTTTCCTAACTAGACAGCATAGACAATCAAAAACGTTACAAGCTTACTTCCTGTGGCTTGAGTCTATTCTTGTCATTGGTCGATAAACCCCACTTTCTCAGTAGATTAAGAATCTGTAGATGTTAAGTAGAGGTATATTAAAAAACATTTGGCATTAGTTAACAGTTATGTTATTAAGCGTAAGGTACCCCATGGTGTTATAAACCCTGGCGTGGCAAACAGTATCTGTTGTTAAATGTTAGCTAGATAACGTTAGATCACAAACAGCTACAGCAACCAGGTAGTTTACACCCTAGCTAGCTAATTTGCCTTCTGCACAGTCTGCGTGGAGGACACTGAAAGACCATTGGCACGCCCTTCTCATCCTAACGTTAACTGGTTACTTGAACGTAGTTGCCATGTGTTTGGAAATATTTTGTAGTTACTTACAGTTGCCCTCCATGCGTTTCCTGCCATCCTAGCTTACCAAGGTCGGTACTGAAGGTGGTACTGAAGCGGCACTTCAACTTGTCAAGCACGCCAGAATACAATGAAGACTTCCTGTCAGTTTTCAAAATAAAATGAGTAATACAGGATGTTTACGTCACAGGACAAAATTTTACATCTGTACGTTCACATCATTAGAAATAATTCATCGATATTAGATATATTTCAATAATCGCTTTCTCTGTGCGCGCAATTTGTATCGCCAATGTTGCTAAATTATGCTTTTATTTTGAAAACCAAAATACTATTTTCCGCTCTTACTCTGGATGTCTCTGACTTGACTGGATGTTTGACTGGTAGCATTTGGGGGTGTTAGGTACATTAACTACATCACGATACCGTACGTTTTCATTCGGTAATACCTAGTGACAAATTGGCACACAACTAAGAACGACACGTTGATACCAATCATTAACTGCTGAACAGGCAAAGTTTTGGATGAAAGCGTATGCTAAATGACTATAATGTAATGTAATGCAGGTGGCAGCAAGTGGAGTCGTCTGCCATGTTTATTAACTCCACCAGATGGAGCCAGAGAATTGCTTCTGAGAGCTACTTGTTGTATTTCTTTCCCATTTGGCAGCTTCATAGAGACAGGTAATAAGTTGCACATCTTAATAGAGAGAACATAAAACTATAAAGAACGTCTTAGCAAATGCTGATTTTGCTACATGACAGGACCAAATAATTAATACACCAGTCATTTGACACTGGCTATGCCAGTATATCTTTGGAAATTAAATTGTTTTCAGTTTTCCTTTACACAGGCCGTATAACTAAAAATGAAAGCCATCTGAAGTACATTATGTCTTTGTAAACATTGTATTTTCCACCAGTTGATGGCTATACCCATAACAAACTTTATGGTATAAAACAAGTAGAAACAGCTAAAACAATCCTTCAGTCACTCTTTGCAAAAAGTTCAGCGTCCAAAGCAAGCATACAATAAGGGACAAATTAGATCCCAAAATGATCCAGCAATGCAAAATGGAAAAGCTTTGAATTACTGAAAACCTATACAAATTCTAAAGCAGCATAGCATTCAGCATAAATGCAGGTTACAGCATGGTGTACACTGTGCAAGTAAACACATTTTAAACCAGCCTGAGGGGTGTCAGTATGAATTAAGGTTTGAAACCACTCCTTTCCTAATGCATAGGATGCAAGATAATTTCAACAAATGCCTCATAATGCAACACATATCATGTGTCTGGCAATGATGCTTAGTCAAGCATTTGGACATAGCTTAGTAATTTTAAAATACCTACAGTACATATAGCCATGATATCATTTCATACCACAAAAAGAAATGTCACACACAAATGTGTCCAAATAGTCCTTTCAGACTGCATACTGCTTTGGCTGCTTTTTTAGGCTCAGAGATCTTTCAGTTTGTGAAATCATATGTACTGCTCTGTTGTTGAGGAGCCTGCATTCGTGAAGAACATCTGTGAAGTGAAGAATATGACACGGATTATAGGATCCTACATTATAGACACAACAAAGTCAAAATTTGATAACCGATTACTTCAGTTGAAACAGTTAGAAAGAAAATGGTTCTAGGGAACAGAAGATTTCGTACCATTGAACTGTTTGTAGGCCTCTTCAATAATGGCATTGTTTGACCTCTTTATCTCCCAATAATTATCCTCCACCCACGGCTTGCAACCAGCATGTTCAGAAAGTTGTCCATTCTTGTATAAACCAGCTACACATTGATAGATAAACAGTTAATTATTGCTTTATCACAACAATTCAGTAACATTTATTTGAACAAGGGAACCTTAATTTGAGTAGGAGCAAACATAATGTTCCAAAACATATCATTAGGATTTTGCAGATTCCGATGTCATTTTTGAATCTCTATAGATTACTATTAGATAAACTGTTAGGGGGGAAAGACTACATACAGCTGTAATGGAGTGCCATAATATCGAAATGCATCATTTGTTGCAATCAATAGCACAAAAGGCCCAAGACTCTGTTGCACAGTTGTTGGAACAAACACCATCCAGCTGAACAATAGCCTCTTGGCATCATTAAGTGGAATCAATAGTATTATTGATTCTGAGGAATTGGACAATTTAGAACCAGGACTAAATTGGAACAAGTTCTCAATACCATCTACCACATACCACCTACACATCACACATATGCCGGTAATGACATTGGAAAATTGTGTATGCAGCATTAATATGCTATACCTTAAATTAATCTGCTGATGGGGGTGTCATACCAAGTAATGTCAATAATGATACACTAGTATGCTAGATGACAAATGTACCTTTGATGGTATCGTCAATGTCTTTGCATAATTGGTACAAGTCACTCCCACGTCCAACCACTCTTTCACCTACAATTGAAACAGAAAAAATATATACAGACCTATGTACACACTAAGGATGGTGGCAGTGTTACTGATATACAAAAGAATAAAGGAAAAAAATATCTTACCATCCAGCACCTTGATGGTGGGGAACATCTCGAGAAGTATAGTTCTATACGATGTGTTCCTGCAAACTGATACAGAAAAGGTTATCATGATCTCACCGATCTATATTTTCCATCAGCATCTTTGTTTTCATACAAATAAAGCCACTGGAATTCACCTGGATTGGTGTAATTGTAAGTGTTGTCTTTTAGTCGTATATTCTCTAGCTTTCTCAAAGACTGAAGGCAGTGCAGGTTCTCAATGCTGTTGAACGACAGAACAAACAAAACAAAAAAAAGCTAATTTTACATAAACCAGTTCAGAATATTTCTCTGTAAATGACAATCACAAGTAGCAGATCATTTTATGCTGAACTATAATGATGGATGTGATAGTTCTTATAAGTAATGTGAAGGATGAACTTTGTAATGAAATATTTGCAGTATTTGCAAATTCACATTCCTTAGTATCAATCTAAAGTAAGCACTTTGTCATTGATTATACAATACCTGGATATGACATTACCAGCCACGTTTAAGCTCTGTAAACTGTCACAACTGGATAGCGGTTCTGAAATTAGCAAAACAATTCAAAACATTAATTTCTGTTTAATAATAATAGAAGACTTATTTAATAAGCACTTATACAGTAGGGAAACAAAAGCTTAATCGCACATGAATTCTTACCTAAACTGGAAATCCTGTTGGCAGATACATTTAATACAGCAAGAAGCCGAAGAGAAGCGAAAGGAGCCAAGTTTGTGATGTTATTTCCAGAAAGGTCCAGTCGCTCCAAATTAATGCACTCCCCAATGCATCCAAGATCATGTATTCCTATAAGACATCCATTCAACTATGTTAAAGAAGAATGCAGGTTTTAAAGACAGAAAGAAATTTTGATATATTCATTTAATCTTACCAAGACCTCTGAATTTAAGAAACAATATCGACTCCAAATCAAATTCGCCTGTACGTGACTTGAGTAGCACAGCAGTTATCTTCTCAAAGTCTGCATCTGAAAGAATAAGACAAATAAGACCGCAGTCCGGCAAAGCACAACTTCACCTGTCTGTTCTTATATACACAACACAACCACACACACTCCATAGTCATGAGTCACTACTGCAGCTAGAGCTGAATGTGGGAAGGGTTGTGTCGCTTCTGTTTACAGAGGAACAAGTAGACAAGCCATGCAATCTATAAATAGTAAGTGTTCAAATAGTCCACAAATTTCATATCTGGCAGAACATTGGGTTTCCTCTGCCTGCTCCCGATGAAAGGGTCAAAAACAGGCAGATGTGCTGTTCTTTCTGTGATGTCGTTAGCTCGCCAGTTGCATGCATGACTAAGGATGGGGTGAGTTATGGTTTCATTTCCTTAGGCGGAATCAGTCCAAAACTGTAAACATGGATAGGTTTTAATGGGATTGCATGACTGAAACTCTGACTGGAAAAAAACGCTCAGTAGAGTAGCATCTTTGGTGGAAAGGCTCATTGTCAGCAGGCTAACCTGAGATAATTGAAACACGTGTACAAGTGTCTATTTTTTGTTAGTTATTCTGTGATATTATAACACAGGTCATTTCACAAACTTGATGAGTATATCGACACCAGCAGGGAGTAGTTATTATAACGAAATGAAAAAAGACGTGTTGGGGGTGGGGAAGTTGATGTGCTGATGGCTCACCAAACACCAGTCCAGCCCACGTTGGCACCTGCAGTGATTATGGTGATGATAGTGTTCAATTTAGCGAGACAGCCAGCTACCAGTTGATGTTGTTAGCTCATGTTGGTAGCTAGCTGTTAGCTGGGGTTTTAAGCTAAGAATGTCGTAAAGCAACGACTGCGTGATTTCGTGAACATGGTTCAATGAAATGAAAGTGGATGGGTTATTTGATAAAATGGGTCTTTCAGATGTTGCAACATATACAAATGTTATGTAACTAACGCTACGTTGTTATCCACAACCAACTGCCCAGAATGGTAGCTAGCTAGTATAAGCCTCTGGTGGCTAGCATCACGACGTAGCAACAAGCTATTCATCACAACTTACCTTGGTCTTTGTCTCGTTTAGAGTCCATCCTTAGCAACTTAGCTACCTAGCAAGCTATCTGTCTTATTCAAACCCGAGAATTTAACCAATGCAGTGGAAAGGCCGGGCAGTGATTATTTTTGGGAAGTGTGAAATTGGCATCTGTCCTGGGGTGCAGGACACGCCGACAGTACTGCTGTGCTGTAGCACAGAGCGCAGGTGGGATGAAACGGATTTCAATAGAGCAAAGAGGAAGGCAACATAAGTTGTGTAGTTGAGCTAAGGGGGAATGTCTGAAAATAAATGGTGTCACAGTATATTCACATTTTTGTACTGTGCAACAGGTTCTATCCGCATCAATCAAAACTTTTTCTATTCGTTTTTCAACACAAATCAAAATTGTGGTACTCAGTAGAGTTTATAGTGAGCTTGTGCTTTGTAGGGACTTAATGTTTGTAAAATTGACTATGTGATTACATTTTGTGTTAGTGTTATTTGTGTGTTATTTTTAATAAGGAAAGTGGCGTTCATCGCATTATGTTGTCATGGAGATTGGAGTCACAAATGTAATTTGGTTGAATATCACCTCATGCAGACCACTAATGGAATCACATAAAATATGAATGATTAAATCAATGTAATAGTAAACGAATGAACATGCAATGCAAGGTCTATTCGAACAACATAAAACGTTTGTGCTGTCAGGGTTAGCTAATAATTGATCTAGTAATTTGCTTTTAAATCCCCTGTCAAAACAGGGGAAGGAAAAAAAGATCACTATAATATTTAGATTCTTATAATATTCCTAGAATGACTTGTAGTTAATCTGAGCTATTCAACAGTGAGTTTATTTTAGTAATGTTACATTGATGATAACTATAGACCAATGTCATCATTTATCAATTTTAGGTCTACACATCTGCATCACCCTTTATATGTATGTTAAATGCGTATTTAATTAAAAACAGATGGCAGAGGACGCCTTTGTGGAAAGACAATGGGATAGTGTGATGGACACAGGCCCTCAGCCCTCAGGACGAATGCCGCTCCACAGGGCTCAGCACTGGCAGAGGTTCAGCATCCCTGGACAGCGACAGCGGTTGCCAGTTTAGCACCTCGGCCAACGACATGCAAGGCTCTCCAGCAGAGCTATTTAATTACACATACCTGTAGGCCCTATGATACAGCCCATCAGCAATCTTCCTGGTGGCCTACCAAAAGAGCAGACCAAGCCAGCAGCGCAGCAGAAGTCCAGGATGTTTGTAGCCTATAGAGAGGATCCTGAAGTCATTTGCAGCCTTAAGGAACAACCAGTCAAATGTCATTTATCCAGTTCTGGAAATACATATTAACTAAAAAGTTACTTGTGAGATGGTATCTAGGATGTACAATAGTTCATTTGCCACCTGCATCTCTTGGCAGATCGCTTTCCTTTCAGTCTTCTAGGTTACCTGGCCTGGGTGCAGGTGCCCTCACCCTCACCCACCATCCACTTTATGCTCCTCACCTCCTCACAGGCATTTCCAAAATTGACCTGGGGCACACACAAAGGTTAATAGGGAATCCATATGCTGCCCTGGGGTTGTAAAACAGCAGCACTCTTGACCTGCAGGAAGTTACCACTAAGTTACCACTAACACCATTTCACAATGAACTAACTGTGACTTCTTCCTATGGTCAGAGGAGCTTCATAAAACCTCCTTGTTCGTCGTTGCAGTGTCTGTGCTGTCAGGAGGAGGGCCAGTGCCAATCCCCAAATTGAATCTGGCTGCTCTCCCCTGATAATTTAGGAATCAAAGTTACCCCCATAAACCATGACATGGCCATTGTATTCATTACTGGCTGATTGATTCCGGGTGATTTCATCGAATCCCTTTCCCTCATTTTCAACCGATTTCTCAACGATTTGTAGTGATTTTCGCCGCTGCGCACACTCTTCTCCTTATCCCTCAAAAAGCGCATCATGTCAGACTGAGAGACCATGGTGGAGTACGTTGCTAGCTAGCAGACGGTGACTACGTTAGCTCAGTCAGTCCTGACTGCCAACTGTGAAAGTTTGGCACGTGTAACATCTCAGTGGTAACAGCGATGTCTTACGACTTCTACAGGACTATATACTATCGCTTCACAATATCATAGCTCATGGTAAACCTAACTTTTACGGTTACTGCGTGCGTCATGGCTGATAATCAATCAATTCACTATGGTGATTATGAATTGTATTTTTACTTCCGGAACCTGGGTTTTATTTTGAAAGGTCTTTCCGGACGTTGTATTATTTATTCTGGTTGTCTTGACAGTCGTGGACAGTAGCTGGTGCTGAATAGATCAGTTTACACTCTTTGGACTACGTATAGTACTTCCACTGCTTCTGAAACAACTAAGCGCTGTCTTTTATTTTATTTTTTCGTGTCTGTATCTTGTGTGTATCTTCTTCTCATCTTGTGGCATTCATGGAGGACATCTCTTGTAAGCGCAACAATATTTTTAAGGCTTGCAAAGTCAACACAGGCTATGCGGAGTCTTTCAGCTATCGGACCCCCTTAAATGCCTGTATTTGAGAAAAGGCATCGGATCTTCAATGTAATGAATCTATACAAGCGAGAAATTACTCCACTAAGATGGGTAATAAGCAAACGATATTTACCGATGAGCAACTTGATGCATACCAGGTAAGCTTGCGTACCTATGTTTTACTCCACCTGACTACAGTAGCCTGTGTTGTAGTTATTGTTAACACTACAATTACTGATAATGGGCGAAATAATACTATTTTATGAAATATGTCATATCAGGCATAAACTCTAAAACAATCAACAGTTTGGCATATACATAGCCTATAAGCCTGAAATTTGGATTTGAGTAAAAAAACAACAACAAAACACACGAACTAACTAAAAATCCACAAACACGTTTATTTAGTCTCTGCAATAGGCTATAGGCCATATAAAGCTAACAAATTACTACAGGAAACACAAGAATATGTTGGTCACAGCTTGGTGAGTCAGTGGCTCATTTTTAATCACTGGCTGTATTTGAAAGCCCATAGTCCAAATTGAGTCTGTAAAAAAGGATGCAGCACTATTGCATGACTATTTTCTTTACAGTAACCATGGTTATAATACTGGTCATTCCTAACAGTGGTCCCTCCAGATGTCCTTTAATGGGTCAGGATGAAAACACACTGTTTATGTTTTAGTGGGACAAGCCTTGGAGAGAACAAATAGTGCAACTATGTTCAACATTCAACTTGCCCAGTAGTAAGACTTCATCTCAGCCTCAAGCAGGCACTAGTCACAGCTTCTCCATCAATGAATGACTCAGTAATCAGTTTAATAACCAAACAGTGGTCAGCTATGACTCCTCTGACAGCTGAGAATAACATAGCAGAGGGTTTTGATTTCATTGCATACTGGAGGATCTTGTGTTCTTTATGCCAACATCTGAGAAGACCTGACCTTTTGTTCCCTGTAACAATAGTCACAGTTATCCTGTGAAGAAATACCATCTTCATCTGCACAGGTTTTTCATGTGATTAGGTGTGACTTAATAATTTATGCTAAGCCAGTGTGATAGCATGCCATGAAACTCTACTCTCAGGAGATAACTTCGTTCTCAAGAGCTTCTCTGGTTACTCCTGCTACTCTTAACAGCCCTTATCAGAATTGTGTTGCCTCCTTTGTGCTCAGCATTTTAAATTTCAGAAGCAGATGTGTAAGATACTTCATACAGAGTAGACATCAATTGACAGATTGAAGGCCGTTGGAAGGAAGGATGTCCTGTATTGACGTTTAGCGATGATCAGTTTACATCCTGTACATTGACCTTAACAGGTACATGAAAACCAACTCAGCTCTTTTTTGTAGCAGAACAGTGTTTAGAGCAAACAAAAACACTGTCAAACTGTAATCAAACATCATCTTATCCTTGTCTAATAGAGCTTGACTGTTTCGTTGGTTCACCAAGCAATTCCCAGCTCATGGACCAGATCTAGGACTGCATGGTACTGCACAAACAACACCTTACTGAGGAGCTTTTCATTCTGTAGGCTTTCCTTATGATGTTGTGTAAAATGACTATAGTA
Organism: Hoplostethus mediterraneus; assembly: GCA_034670385.1. Lineage (NCBI taxonomy): Eukaryota > Metazoa > Chordata > Actinopteri > Trachichthyiformes > Trachichthyidae > Hoplostethus > Hoplostethus mediterraneus. The sequence goes on along the minus strand of JAXDDW010000003.1, from coordinate 7,977,454 downwards.
TAGTCAAACGTGGCAGTTAATTTCTTAAGCTCCCCCTAGCTACCAATAAATCTGAGTTTAGTAACTGGCTGGCTTTACATCACAGTAAATCATAATGTCCTAATATTTTGAATGAATGAGCGATAACAATGCTTGTATGTCTATAACGTCTACAACTGTCCTAAGAGCCGTCTAGAGATCCCCAGTGTTGGCTTTTGTATAAGAACAGTGGAGAGGGTAACCAGGGGAGCTAAATCTTTTGTCTCCAGAGGCTAGCTGGCTACGCTCTTCTTCTCACTCTCGGGTCAGTGTAGATAAAAGGGAAATTTAAATTGAGGTGCCTCCAGTAGGGATGTCGGATAGATAGACGGCTGCAGACAACACCACGCCACCGTGTTCCTTTGCTTCAACTTTCCTATGGCAAGTGGCAGGTGACAACCCTCAGATACTGTACCGTCACTTAAGAGAAATCAGGGACTTTGATTGGGGTTCACAGTAAGGGGTGTTCGTGTTCAGATGACTTCCACGGACCTAGAATGTTGTTCTATATGTCACTCAGGGTATGTTCAGGTCTATGTACTGTAGAACATGTACAATCATCTGCTAGCACTTCTTTTTACTATACGTTTTGTTATTGTGGAATACTACTCACGCTTATTTTTTGACATGCTGTTTACCTCTCATCCCAGGACTGCACTTTTTTCACGCGCAAAGAAATCCTTCGGTAAGTTTTTTTTAAAAATCAATTTCTTAATCCCTATGCAGAGCTCACAGATGTACTGCAGATCAGTTGTAAACCACATGTTCCACCACTGGCTCACTGATCACCAGATCATACGGATAGTAATGTTAATGAAATGTTCAGATTGTTGATGAAGCCTTTTATGTTTTACCAGTGCACTCAATCATGTGCTAATGACTCCCGCTCAGCCCCCGGGCATAAACTCACATTAGCCACATGCCCACAAATAACCATAAGGCTGTGGCTCAGTGGTAGAGCAGGTTGTCCACTGATCTCAAGGTTGGCGGTTCGATCCCCGGCTCCTCCTGTCTACATGTCGAAGTGTCTTTGGGCAAGACACTGAACCCCAAATTGCTCCCGATGGTCAGACCAGCACCTTGGTAGGTCACTGCCATCGGTGTGTGTGTGTGTGTGTGTGTGTGTGTGTGTGTGTGTGAATGGGTGAATGAGGGGCATATATTCTAAAGCACTTTGGATAAAAGCACTATATAAATGCAGCCATTTACCATTACCTGATAACCTTCTTTCAGAGTTACAAAGTGCTTTACAGACAATAAAATAATACTAGATAAAAACCAAAGAGAAGTCAGACATGAATTAAAACCATAGTTAAAATGGAGTAGGCACATACATCAAAGCCTGTCCATAAAGATGTGTTTCAAGAGGACACTGATTTTGGCTGAGGTCCTCCAGCAGGAAGCAAAGCATCTAATTTGATGAGCCACAAACATCACTTCTGTTAAAAGGGACTATAGAAAAAGGCTCATCACATCTGTCACATCTGTCTCTGAATTTGGCTGCTGTTGGAGGAGGAAACAGCGTCTCAGTGTAAACATCTGTTTGAAAATTGACTTGATGCCAAAAGTCAATTTCATTGGCAGCTTAAGCTGTGCTATGTAGGCAGTGTTCAAACAGAAAAAACACACTGGCAATGGTAATCTTGAAAATGTATCACCTTCCCTACAGTCCTATCATGGTAGAATTGGTAGAAATGTCATGATTAGAGTATGACACAATTTCATGTGTGTTGTTTCACGTGAATCGATCGATTAAGAATATAGTTTACAGGGAACACAGTTTAATTATCTGTTGGGTCAATTCTTTTTAGAACGATATACAGGGGCAGCTTTGTTGGGGCGAGATCAAATGTGATAATAAGATGATCCATTATTGAGAACAAACTTGTCATTTGAGGTTAAATGCAGCGTGTTTACTGTTAGAGGAAATAATGCATTTCATCATCGGTGTCTTATAACTAATATAGCACTAAAAGATTGTTTTTATCTAATCAGTGCATATGCATTTGACTATAATGGAATTATATGTCATAAAATGTGGCAAGCTTTTACCATCAGTATTTCAGTAAGGACGCTTGAAACAAGTATTTTTTTAGTCAGACTTAGTCTGATGAAGTGTCAAATATTACAAATCAAAGGCTTATGCTCTAAATGAGTCAGGATTAAGCTGAGATCTCATATAGCAGCATAACATTATGAAGAAGTTCATAATTTGTGTTTCACTGGCTACTAAATAAACTTACGGGAACTAACCAGCATCCTGGATTCTTTTATCCAACCCATTGAATACAAATAGGCTGACATATTTTATGGCCTCTTCAACTAAACAAGGAATGCATGAGTTGAAGAATCAGGAAATGTGAATATTTACTTTTACACTGTATACACACTGTATATAAATAATGTACGTGTGCCAAGTATAAGTTTTCAAGCCTTGGTTAGTGAAGATCTAGAGGGTTCCACCAGTTCTCCAGTTCTCCGGGACAGTGTGTTAAACCTTTGAGAAGGTCATGCTGACCTTTTGACCTTAGTGTAATTTCTAGAGCCACCTCTTCAAGTGTCATATTTCTACCTCTTTGAACATGTGCAGCCTCGACACTTTGCTAAACACCAAACATAAATTCTACACTTGATGACTACACCAGGTATCATGACTCATTGGGAAGCATCATTTTTCCCCTAGCTGTCACTCCCCCATGCTGACAGGCATAAATAAAACAATTTGCTTGCTGTCCTCTCTAATGGAATTGACCGATCACTCTCATGTTTCAGGATCTCTTGTTAATGGTTATCGTTATTGAACGATTGAATAGCTACTTTAAGAAATTAAACGCCGATACAAGCGAATGTTGCTGTCTAGGAAAAGATCATGTTGCCAATTACCTAATTATAAAATCAGGGTGATTTGCTGCCCTCCATGTGCAGTGCAGTCAATGTTTTTGTAGTGATGAGTTTAGTGTTGAGGTTATTGGCCGATTAGTTTTTTGTTATAATGTAGCAAAGAGAGTTTTGAGCGTTCAACACAAAAAAAGATGATTTTGGATATAGTCAAGATATACCCCTAAGGGCTGAACATGGCATCAGCTCATAGCCGCTCAAGAGGAAATATAATGGTTGAGACAAAGAAATAGGCTTAATCATTTCTAATATAGTCGTGTGTAATGGCCCCTAAAGGCTCAACTTCAGTCACTCTGTGTTCTAACTCATTTTACATTGCAGCAACTCATTTGTGTTTTAGATCACTTTCTTTTAACATTGTACTGTGTTGATAACTATAGCTAAAATATCTTCAGTAGAGATGTGTTTTTTTTATGTAGAACACTGTTATTAAAAAATAGTGAGTGTCCATAGACATGTTCCTCCTCGGTGATATTGAATGGGCTTTGATTCCAAGGCCAGCAGTGCACTGGAAACAAAATTGACAATCAGCAGTGTAATGGAGTCCTACACTTTATGACTTTCATAAAACACCCCTAGCCTCTGTCCCCAGCTGCACATATCACGGCACAGTTATGCAAGGTTAAAGAAAAAGGTTATCACCGATGTTTACAAGGTTGTTGATTTGAGCCCTTCCGTTTCATCTGCAATATGATACCCAATATTAACACTAGATCACAACTTATCATTGTTTTTGTCTCTTCAATTGTGTATACATTTGGTAAATTTAACCCCGAAGTTCCTGTTTCACCCAATGAGTCACATTATTTTATTTCATTAACCTACTGTATTTTTTCAAATTAGTGTCATTTTCTCTTATCTGACTTTTATCGATCAAGCACCTTTTTCTGTAGTTGTTTTTATCCATCACAATAGTATATCAATATAATATATTTTGATATATATGACATTCCCTACAGAAAGAAATGCATGACTGTTATTGGTTTTTCTTTTAGGAAACAATTATGCAATCAATGTGTGGATAGTCTAACAAGTAGGGAGGAGGGGGAATGCACCTAGCATTGGGGATTCCATGTACAAGTTTATTTTCCTAATATCCCACTCGTTACTTGTCTGTAATTCATCATCATAATCACGGTATCATTTGAAATCCAACAAGATTTCAGAGCCAAAAACATGAGAAAAGGTGTCACTATCCAAATACTCGCAGGTTTACTTGTTATTTCCCGCGTGCTTAACAGGGTCCAAGTTAAACTTCATCATTTTGACATGTTAATCTAACTTCACCGTAGTGAGTTTGTCCTCTAAGACCCATGTCCCTGGAAATGGATGAGCCCATGACAGAGTTATTCAGAGGTCAGAGTGCAAGAGGGTTGTAGATCAGCACTGCCCTTCCTCACATAAAGTGCTTACTGCACATACAACCTCCTCATACTTATTGACACTGACCTTTCTTCACCACTGAGAAAATTTAAAAAAAGGATGAGAGAGAAAGAAACAAAGGGGGAGAGAGAAACGATGTGTAAAATGAATGATTCATATGGAGTCCAGTCTCTTATCTGTACTGGTGTGTTCTCTGGGTTGACAGACAATAACAGTTAGTTACCACGCTCATTATGAGTCCAGGTTTTACTGTGGAGAAAAACACACAGTATCAATGAATGATTTAGCATTATCTGTCTAATACTACCACAACAACAAGGTGCAAATTCCTAAATTCTGATGTTTTGAACCTCATGTCTGATTATCCTCCATGTTTGTCTTAGAATAGATTCCTTTTGAGGGAATCTTGTTTCATGGACTGATGAACAGGGTCATATTACGTATGCATGAAGAGTCTGATATAACACTAACTGTCTTTTTGTCTCTTACTGACACAAATATTACTTGGTATCTTGTGCATTATTTATTTCCTGACAGGCAGTGAGTCAGAAGAATGTGTGATGTGATTATACAACATCTTACTTTCATTTTTCGTTCCAGGTTGCACGGCAGATACCATGAACTGGCTCCACATCTTGTACCAATGGACTACACCAATGAACCCGACTGTAAACTGCCGTTAGCCTTGATAGTCAACATGCCAGAGTTAAAGGTAACATCAAATCCTCCTGTTTAGTACCTCAAACATGGTACAGATCTTGTGTCATAAACTATAAACAATATGGATTATGCTCTTTTCACCCGATCTTTCTCTGTTGATCTTTCTCAGCATCATTTTGAGTTGTTTCCAATATTATTGGTGTTTTCTTCTTGTGGACAGTGCTAATGTAAGAGGCCAAACACTCTGGCTCCTGGTGCTCATATGGGATGATATCTAATATAATAAGTGCTTTCTATTATAGGACAGAATTGATTTTTAATTGTCGCCGTCACTGATCTGTTTGCACAACATCACACCCCGTGAGCTTGTGAAAGTTAACGAGCTCGCTCCATATCCTGTCAGCAAAACATTTCCTTCTATTTTTGAAGAACTTGCTGTTTGAGAAAAAAATTTACAGGAAATCAAGAAATGGTAGGCCTGCACTGCAATACATCACAGAAGCATTTATCACAACACTCCTCCTACATTTTAGACATGATCACCATCCCTCCTCCACCAGGGATTATGAGTTTAGCACAGAGACTCGTAATGTGTCCTTCCACTGGACATAATTGGCCTTAGCCTGTAAAGCTGCCACATGATTACAGGGCCTATAAAGGAGGAGGAGGAAGATGGAGACCACTCAAGGCAGGATTGATGAAGCCTAGACAGTACGTAGCCTCCCAAAGTCCTCTACAGCTTCATAACCATAAATCCAGTCCTCCCTTGCTGAGGCACCTGTGTTAATGAGCTTCGTTGAGTGGACCGGAGTGATTCATGGTGCACTGATTGTTTACCTGGCTCTAGCCGAGGATGGCATGGTTTCTGGATTCAGGACGGCCATTTATGCCAATGCTTTATTTGGCAAATTTTTAATCCGAGCTCAAACATTTTGCAAACTGTGTCCAGCTCAAGAGCTCTAGAAAACCCCTCGCTTACAACCTCACCTACTCTGTACCTGTAAGATTTCTTCTGATGACCTCCTCTCCGTTCTGTGGTCATTACGGGCTGTGTCGAGTCAGCTAATTGCCTGGGATATAAAACCACTAGCAGCAGCCATGGGTGAGAAACGATGGAGAAAATATTGGCCCCATCATACAGCAAAGAGATGGAGTCAGCCTTTTTTTATTGAAGACTGTGCTCAGCAGAACACACCGTACAGTTTACACACTTTGCAGCATGTCTGAGGAACTGAGAACAGCATGTAAATGTTGTTTTGTTTGTCTTTTGTTAGCTAAACTACAGGCTGTTCCTATTTTATGTGTCCTTCATTGCAGTGATTCTTTGACAATTTGGTTTGATCCGTTAGACATTAATACATCTACATGTTGTTTTCCCCTTCCTTTGCAGGAAAACCCGTTCCGGAGCAGGATAGTGGAGTCTTTCTCAGAGGACGGACTGGGGAATCTCAGCTTCAATGACTTTGTGGACATGTTCTCTGTCCTCAGTGAAACGGCGCCTAGAGAACTGAAGGCCATATATGCCTTCAAAATATATGGTAAAGATAGATTTTTCTGCAACATTCATCTTCATTTTTCAAATTTTGCATGGACTGCATAAAATGAAAATTAATTCTTTGAATCCTTGACGCCCACAGATTTCAATGTGGATAATTTCTTGTGCAAGGAGGACTTAGAAAAGACTCTGAACAAACTGACAAAGGAGGAGTTGACTCCTGAGGAGGTCGTCCTGGTGTGTGAGAAAACCATCGAGGAGGCTGATTTGGATGGTGACAACAAACTCTCTTTTGCTGACTTCGAAAATATGATATCTAGGGCTCCTGACTTTTTAAGGTATTCAAACTTGACAATACAAATAATGGTTATGGATTAGGATTATGTAGATGAAAGTATTCAACATATTTATTATTGTGTACGCCGTATTCTAGTTGAAAAGCAATGCCATTTAGGCAACACATGCATGTAGCGTTATGCCTCATGTTACAGCGCTGTGCAGCCTGCAGTTTGTTTCCCTGGCTACTTGTTCAGTTCCAACATGGCTCTTCATCATTTTACTGGCACTTTACCATCATCATTTCCATCCTGAACCACCACTCTGCCCATTCGTTTACATGCAAACCTGTTCTCACTTTGTTACTGGTGGGTATCTACCCCCAGTGAAATGATGAACACATCTGATAGGATATGTGTTTACACTCATTTCTATGTCGGTGTGTTTACATGTACACTAACATTACGGTATATTACTGTTTCATTGCTGGTCTCTTATATTGTCTTTTTTTTGTGATTGCAGTACCTTCCATATACGAATCTGAGAGGGCTCCGTGGAAAGGTTCCTAGGCTGGTTGTGTAGTGAAGCTGGGGGCTCAGCTGTTCGGCCTCTGGACCCCACACACCATGTCCTGATCACAGCACAGTGCCTGTCTCCTGCTCCCACTGTCAAGACAGCCATCCATCACTCCTCCATAGCCTCCTCTCTGCCTCCCTGTCTGTTCAGTTAAAAAGTGTGACCACTGGATAAGGCTGGATTCTCAGGATCCTGGATCTCTTTATATATGAACACTATTTTCTTTTTTCATGAAACACAGACTGTTTCAGATTTTAATCGCCACATATAATAGGGCTTGACCTGGTTTGGTCACTTGTGGGGAGAAAAGGCTACTTTTTCACATTTTCTGGACAGAAAAACAAAGTATTGACATGAGCCCCTTTACTGTAACTAATTCTCCCAGACTCTGGATTGCTGAAATGTTAGCATATCCTAAAATGCATAAAAAACACTTCTTTACCTATCTTGCACACTAGATACTCCCAATGAACTCTTCCTCCAACAACACAGTGGATATTCAACAATTATAGGGGAAAGGGCAAGGCTTGAAGTGTATGAAAGCACAGCGTTGGCATTAAGGGCATACAGATCCTCTTTTATATGAGCTATGCAATATTTTTACATGCATGCAACACTGTTCTGTTTCTCCTGCAGTGTTTTGCTTTTAGTCCTTTTAGGTGTTTTTGCTTATTGAACTGGAACAAGATGACAATCATATCTTACTGTTCTCCAGTTGAATGAAGGGCTCTGTCATCTGAATTCTTTAGCTTCCATCACTCACCTGTAGCATCTATATATTTTGCCTCTCCAGTCTTTATCTTGAGATTTTAGTCACAGCCAACTTTTGAATATACATTTTTCAGTATTTGATGTGATTTCTGGTATTTGGCTTAACTTTGAATAAAGTACTTCCCTTTGTGTTCTGAGTGAATTCATTTGTATGGAAGCATTTATCTTTTTTATTGGTTTTACTGAATCATTCAAACATGGGTAATTGAGTTGAACAAGGGTGACGTTTATATGATATATATATGAGATTAATCAGGGATATTATGAGTTTTCAGTTACTGAAGATTGCTCAACGTTCAGCTAAATACTATTAAATGGATGAACAGAGATTACTATGACATCTCTGTTTATTCACCTGAGACATGAAGATGATGATGATGTTCATGGAAACAGTGCTATAATGTTCATGTTCACACACAAGTTCTCTTTTGAAAATGGTTAGATGCACACAGAGAAGAAAAGGCGATCCTTGAATACAAGAGTTTTGACTATCACAATGAGTTAAATGATAACTCATAACCAGCTCATCTCATCCTATCCACCCATGATGGTCGAGAGCTGTGCACCATAAAGATCAGGAAGTGATTATGTCTGTGCATACTCCATAATATAACCTGTAATGACTTTTTAAGCAGAATGAGATCATTAGAAGTGAGCTGCCTCAGCATTCACAAGCATGATTGCATCCTGCACACACAGACCCCAGTAAATCTCACTTGGCAAGCTGGGGGAATTGTCCTTGGCCATGTCAGTTGCACAATGATTTACTGGTTATCCTCTTGTGTGCTTTAAGGTACCAATTTCCAATTTCTTCAGATTAATTTGGAGTATAGTAACTATTGTTTTTATACAGGTTTTGTACAAGTTGGACTAGTGAGGTAAAATTGGACAATGGATAGTACATTATCGTACATACACGTTATCTGCCAGTCAACTCTGTGCCTAAGAGTTACATCAGAATCAGAATTGCTTTTATTTTGCAAAGTGCCCAAGACATTTGACTTGGTTCATCGGTGCTGACACATAACAAGACAGTTGCATAGTACAGGACTGGCTAGCTGCAGGACAAGACATAACAGGACCTGACATATAGTGCAGACCAGACGTACTGTGTTGACTGTAGACTAAATGATGATAAATAGCAAAACACGTATAACTGGCAAATGTGCAAAACACAGCTAGGTTTATACATGAGGTGATTTTTCTCACAGCCATTGACAGGTATGAAAATGAAGAGAATGATGCTGAACGTCTCATTTCCGTGTGCAGTTGGTCCGGCCTGAGGGGTAAAGAAGTATTCTGTTGAGCAGTGTGCAGTCATCGGAGAAGCCTGGCCGTGCTAATATGCAGTTAATTCCTCATTCTGCTACCTCCAGCTCCCTTTATGAGTGCAGTATCTAATATCCAGGGCAATATAGTGCTGATGGTGTGGCTCCATTAATTACTGGCCTAACAGAGAACATCTGCTAATTCATTCCAGCAGGGAAGCTTCTGCTGGAATGTGATACCGGAGCTGTAAAGCAGCATTGTTCCTGGTCCCTGGTTGAGCGGGGCCAGATACTCTATACTAGTCTTTCTCCCTGTGACTCTGGCTACTCTCTAATCTGATTTTATTCAAGATGGTGCCATTAAGCTTACATAACGTGACCAAATGGAGATTTCACAAACTGTTCAATAGCACATTAGGAGATAAGTGTGGGGAGTGGTGCTGATCTGTCTGACCTGTGTTAACACTGTCTCCAGTTTAGCCAATTATTTATTTTTACAGTTGATCAATTGCTTTTAAAGATGCTAAAGGATATTCATTTAATTCATAAATTTGTTCTTTAGTCTAGCATTGTACGGCTTTATTGCTAACTTGGTAACTATAGCCATGTATCCAACTGGTGTGTACACTACATAATGTTTTGCTGTTATGATGATCAGGATCACAGTGTTTTTCCTGTTTTGTTTTAATTTGCATGCTGTTTCATCAGTGTGTTATTTATAGGAGCACAACTCCACAAATACAGGATCAGAATAAAGAGTGAACAAAGAGTAAAACATTGTCTGTCCCTTGAAAGAATTGATTATCTGAGGCATGAAAATGACACTCCTATTGGGGAAATGCTTTTCAGTGAGACTTCATCATGCTAAAATGTGTACAATGTATTTGCATCTCAGTTGAGATAGATAAAGTGAAAGAAATGTGAAAATATCTTTCAAGTTGAATGTTTATGAACCTTGAATGGAGTTAGCGTAACCTGGTTAACATTACATGGCCTAACAAGGCTTGCTGGGGGGATGGACCTTATTTCTATCCCTTTATATTCCACATAAAACATTACTGTGGATCTTCTTTACATTTTTAGAAGATAACGTAGAGATAATTGCGAGCATAACACAAATAAGCCTCTGAACTAGTTTACCACTAGAACTATAAAATTGAGAACGAGAGAGCAGCAGATGACAAAAGACAATAAATGACCTTTGTATCACCACAACTTCCCCTTGCTGCAGCTACAGAGATGCTTGAGGTCTTCATGCAAATTAAATCTCCAGTAAATGAAGCGCGCCACTGACAGAAACAACCTTTAGTCAAAGCAGTTGTCTGTTGCGAGTACATTTCCAATGCGAGGATGTATTTCACTTCACCACTGTGGCCTAGTCATATTTTTCTAGACCGCAATTTAAATCATGATAGAGCAAAGTGCATCACATAACGAGGAAACCTGCAAGAGGAATGACGAATAGTGAGGTTAACTGCTATTGATCAACTGTCCATCTTGTAGGCCGTAATATTGATTATGTTGCAGTCAACACATATTAGAACAGGACGGTGCTCTGCTTCAACACAGCCACCGCACAACAGCTCTGCAGCTTGGCATCCTTTTGTCATCCCATATCATATTACTTAATGTCTTTACTTGCAGAAGTATACTGTATAGCTCTCGAAAATGAAAAAGCAAAGTTGGTTTAACTATTCCTTAGATGTTGTATTTTCCAGAGAGGTGGAAGGAAAACACTGGTCTGCCATTCCACAGATGGTCAGATGAACCAGTTTAGAATATAACTGACAGTATCTGACATCAGTTTTGAGTTGTCCATGAGGGTGAAACATTATGATCTAACATCTATTTTCCTATACATCCTATACACAAGTCACAGCCTATTTTAATGTGGCTCACATCACATCATGTTTTGTCAGTTTTGGTCATAAATGAAAACAATTTACTTCAACCTATACTGCACTGCACTGTACTGCACCAGGTGTAAAAGGGCATTGATGACTAGAAGGCATGCTTTGTGAGTGAATCTGCTCTTGCAGAGTGAAAACGTGTTTTTTTCTCCACAGCCATTCAGTTTGGTTGTGACACCTGAAACGTGGCTATTTTTGGAGGCTCTGATGGATTTGTCTACCCTTTTTTCTCTGAGCTTGATGGATAGTATCCTCTGCTGTGCCATTTACCGCCCAGCCCGCCCAGCCCTGCCCTATAGCAGCTAGACACATGATGAAAATGAAGGTTATTAGAGAGGCAGGCGGTGAAGAAACTGCAGGAGCTATCTGCCTACACTCCCCAGCATGCATCTGACTGGCTGCCTCCCCCATCTTTGTCACAGTTTCTATCATGAAAACACTGGCCCGGGCATTTCTGACTTTACTCATCACCCCAGAAAATACACAAATTGTCTTTTTAGAATCTCATATTTATAGAATTGATTAACACATTTTGTTAAATGATTTTCAAATACAAACATAGTAAAAAACAAACATCTAAACACATATCAATGGATATGAACATGTCAGTTCATGTAAAATAATATAAAGGAATCTATTACATAGTGTATATTAGACAGTAGTGTCAATTGAAGTAAATGTTTCCTGCAGTAGCTGGGAAGATAACCTCCTCATTTCCTCTTGACATCGGGGAAGAACCTTTTCCATTTGTCAGTCTGCAGGAAGTAAATAAGCCAATCATTAACTATGAACGACAAACATTAAATACGACATCAGGATAGTCAAGTGTTGTTGACGTAATGGTATTGTAGCATCATTACCAACCTTTATCCCCCAGGCTGAGAGAGTGTGTTTGGGTTTGAGGTCCTCCGGGGACTCATAAGTGTTGCTGTCGGGTTTAGGCGTGGCCGCTTCCCCTCTCAGTCCATGCTCGGGAATATGCTCATATGTGTTGTCAGGAGGGTAACGGACAGGAATGACTTCACTGGAGACCTCAGCATACATTGAATCTGTGTCCTGCTCTGACGTCAATGATCGAGTATCACCGGTAGTGAGCTGGCTACCAGGTCTGCCAGCTAGGTAATAGACGGGGCTATTACACAGGTAGTCCAGGCTGTGGCTGCTGTTTGGCCTACTGTATGTGTCCTTCTTCTCCAGGGGCAGGTTGTGGGAAGTAGCTTGCCTGAGGGGTTTGGGGGAAAGTCTAGGTGGGGTTAGAGACGACGCACTCAGCCTGTGAGGTCGCTCTTCATCTGAGTTATTGTCTAGGAGAGGTAGAGATCTACTCTTGCTGTCCAGCAGGGTGAGCTCAGAGTAGACGATGCCTGGGCTACGCCTGCTGATATCCTCCTTTCGACAGCTCTGATTCTGGGTTGTGGGCCTCTCAGCTTTCCCAGGAAACTCTCCAGGTAAATCCTCCTGAGAGCTGTGTTGGACTCTAGGTATCTCCCTGGATAAGTACTTCTCCACCTGAGTATACAATACTCTGTCCTGGGCAGATTGATCATTCTCACGGGACCCACCCCTCCTAGGCAAAGGTGGTACTTCCTGTTTTACAAAAACAAACAAACAAAGTTGTTAAAATCAGTAATGGAGATTCTAAAAAATAACATGAATTTAATTTGATGTGTCCTAGTTAGTGAGTGTTCTCACCTCTGGTATCCTGTTGCTCTTTCGTGGCCGTGCAGTCGGCTGCTCTGAGGCGGTGTTAATCTGTTGGTGCCGCGTGATCTTCACAGCTCTGACAGTGGCCACTGGCTGTTCTTTAGGGCTAACCTGGATGATATCATACAGCTCTTCATTCAAAGCCTGGATTAAAAAAAACACCAATTAGACCTGCATTGTTATCCAACACTACTTAAAGAAAGTGACTCGAGGAGTGCTTTCTCACCTCAAAACATGAAGATGTCAGGTACTCTCCAAACGGCTCAATGGGGCTTGCCTTGTAGTATTCTATTAGGTCTGAGAGAGTAACGTGTACTTCTGTGTCTCCGGAGATGATGAACTGTCCTGATTTGCTTTGGTTTATCACAAAGTGTCGACACCGCTCCTTGCCTCTGCAGCAGAAAAAGTGTTGTATGTTGAAGCCGTGACTCACCACCAAGCGGCCTTGACGGCCTTGTGCAATAACAGCCTGTTCTGAGTAAACCAGTACTCACTTATAGGAAAGTATGAATCCAATGGCCTTATCACTGAGGCGGATCAGGAAGCAGCCCAGCTCCTTGTCCCGGAGGTTTTCCTCAGCATCCCTGTAGATGAGCAGTCATGAGACTTAATGCCTTGAATAACCAAGGTTATTAGTACAACAATGTCCCCAAGGCCCATTTGTGTTAGCAAAAACAGCAAACTTTTTTTTCACTTCATGTAATTCACTCTGTGAATGACACTGCTATAAAATATATTTTTGTCAAAGGCTCTTTCCACAAGCCTATTATCTACCACAATCTACCCTTGTGCTACTTAGTGTGAGTGCTGTCTCGGCTGCTAGAGAAAATGGTGGGTGAGAGTGGCTATGTCACTGGCTCTTCCCATCAAAATGTTTTGTTAGATTAAGTCTGCAACACCTCCAGAAGGATCAACAGTGAATTCTGACGACCCAAATCCAAACCCCTTTACACCGGCTTTCAGCACTGGTCAGACCTGTACTCGTCTACGTGACAGCTATACTAACCTGACATTGCACCTGCACTTAGGCTTACACCTAGACCACAATTTGAATGCTCAGTTCACAGTGCACCTTCTTAAAATATATTTTTATGTTTAGATTTATATTCTGTCCATTGAGCTAGTACACCTAATTTATTTTTTTCTTTTAATGAATAGGATGAAATACCCACATCCGGTATGAGAAAATGCACCTGGTCGTTTTTTTTTATTATATTTGAAAACAATAAATCTTCATCCTGTCAGTAACAACATTGTAGCTCTTTGTTGTCACAAGCAAATTATGCTAACATACTTAATTGCTTGCAAATGAATACCTAGAAGGTCTTACTTTCTGGTGATGAAGCCCTGGAACCAGTTGGGGAAGATGCCATTGTGGAGAATGAGTGGGGCTTGAGTCTCTATGAACCACTTCGATGTCAGTTCCCTGAGTCCCCCTTCGGCCCCCTCAGCCGGAGAGTCTTGCTCCATCCTTGTGCGGTTCTAATCCAATGCAGAGAGACAGAAGTCGGTACAGCAGATGAAGGCAACCAACTTCACTAACACAGTGAGACTACACTTTGACAGTCTTATTTGCCTATTTGCCAGAAGGCGTCAACCAGAGAATGAAACCTGTTCAATGTTCTCATTGTTCTAGTTGTTGCTGATGGCACAGAAAAACATTGTAACTCCACTCTGGGTCATTTTCATGTTTGTACTTGAACTTAAGTTTTACATGGTCCTTTATAGGCAGAGAAAGTTTCATCACGCTGTGTCCATGAAGTTCAAAAGCCTTTGTCGAAGTTTAAAAAATGCATTTTTCATAAATCTGAAAATAAGGCTGCTTTTGCCTTAATTCCTTAAAAGTTGACGATTTGAAAAGTTTTGAGCTTTCAATTGACATCACTGTTATCTACCTTACCCTAAGTTATCGCTGGCATCTGTGTGTTGTTTGGTATGGATATTTTGCACTGTACGCGCTCAAGTTAAAGTCATTAAACCAAAGAGTGACAAGTTTCAGTGAGAACTGGACTGTACTTTACCTTGAGTCGAAACATCAGACAGGTCCTGGTGTAGGGTCCCTTGGGATGTCCCGGACCCGTTGGCCTTGACCCTAAAATGTTGCGGCTCTTTTCAGATCTAGGTTTTCTTTTAATGCCTACAAAAAGCGTAGAAACAAAACAAAAAATATGCAATGAGACTTTATTGTCAGCTTAATACAAAGTTGAGCTACTGTTATGGGTCAGTTATTTTTCAGAGTTCAGGATAAGCACATACCTTTCAGCAAAGTTGACAATGAGCCTTGTGTCATTTCAGCAAACAGTGAAATGATTCTCTTATCTTCTGAACTGTCTGCAACCTCCAGGGGAAGGTGTTCTGAGGGAGTACACTGTATATGGGAGATATAGACAGATGACATTTAGAATCAGATGTGTTTTTCCACCGGCTTGGAAAGTGATGGTTCTGTGTAATGGTAAAGTACAGTTCACACAGCTCATTTACATCTGAGAGAGACCCAACGGCTCTTACCAAGCAAGAGTTTCCTGAAGAGAAACGGAAACAAACCTTTGCAGATAATGTGGTTTTTGCACGAGTTGGGCAACAGGAGAGGTTTAACCCACAGACTGTCTGATTACTGTAGGAAATAGGTTACGTCAACATTTCAGCCTTTTTGGTTCCGACGTTGACTTGCTGTAATTTCTGATCATAGCTGCCAGGGCGGAGACAAATGTTCAGAACAATGGAAATGTTTGTATTATTTTGTTTTGTTTTAAGCCTGTGATGAACAATGGTTAACTCATTCCCTCCATGGCAGACATTCATCATGAATCAGCTCTATCGGTTTGCCTGTGGTGAGCAGTAGGAGCTGCCTGTGGGTGCGACAGCAGTCTGGCAGTCTGTGTCATACTCAACAGAATGAGAATGGATTCCAGCGCTCACCGATGGTAGCACTGCTGGATCTTTGATCTCAGGAGAAATATTCCCACTGTCCCCTCAACCACCTGACCATATCTTCTCTGAAACAGTGCCTAATGTGGTTTTGTGTACCTACAAGGGTAATTTGATTCAAACTCTCCCAGAGTTCATACAGCTCATTTCAACCCTAATAGTCATGGATGAGCTTTCAGCCGAGGGAAACGCTACAGGAGCCTTCATCACTCTGCTGACACATGGCTGTGCTCTATAGTGGATGCGTG
Source organism: Hoplostethus mediterraneus (assembly GCA_034670385.1). NCBI lineage: Eukaryota > Metazoa > Chordata > Actinopteri > Trachichthyiformes > Trachichthyidae > Hoplostethus > Hoplostethus mediterraneus. Next base: position 7,961,319 of record JAXDDW010000003.1, on the reverse strand, counting down.
TCTTAGAAAGGTCACAAGTCAGTTGACAAAAGTAAAATGTCAGATGTTGGTACCACAAGCCACTGTCGACTTACATTATCCTTTAGACCTTAAGGTTAAAAATGTTTAAATATAAATGATTTCCCCATTAATATATAACAGCAAAAGCCTATTTACCCAAAATCGTCATGTAATTTGTAATAAAATAGTCTACTTCTATTCTATGTTTTCATTTATTGTGTTGTATTTTGTGAGAAAACCTCCAACCTTTTCATTAAGATGAGTTTTGATGAAAAAATAATCATCCAGAAAACAAGAAAGCCTTTAGAGCTTGATGATGAAATAGCAGAATGATAATACTATTCAATAACAAAAACAAGTGAATCAGATGTTTCACCATATATGTCTTGTTCAAGCCATAGACTGAATCTACTCTCTATACTCACGTGCCCTCATGTTGTGTTTGATTTTGTTTCCTTTGAGCTTTAGTAGTATGTATGTATGAAGTAAGTATGAAGTCAGTTTATGGGTAACAAATAATGAGTCTCTGTGGTAGTCAATATCAATCAATCAATCAATCAATCAATCAAGTTTATTTGTATAGCACATTTCATACACGGAGGCAATTCAAAGTGCTTTGTGCAATAATGAGTTAAAAGTGACCGTGTCGTTTTTATGACATTTTTAATTGTAATCACTATAATAATCACATAGGGACTTGCTGTTTGTTTCGCTGTGAATTTTTTTTACAGTTTTCTTCTAAAATTTATTATAGGATTACTGCAGTTCTCCTTTCGTTAGGGATTAAGAACGGTAGATAGGAAAAACACGTGAACGTTTTTTAAGGGGGTTTATGGCCGAATGACGTCGCTTACAGCCCGGTGGATGGGGGATGCTCGTCTTGTCACATACTTCCACCTGGCGGTACTCCTGCCTCGCGCACGTTTCACTGCGTAAAACTACAATTACCATGATCCCTGCGCCCAAGAAGCAGGCAGTCATGCGGATGGAAACAGAAGTGTGCATCCGCTGTAGTGCAAGAAGAGGAAACTTGTAAGAAAGATGCACGAAGAAGAGGATGGCGGCGAGGCGAATTCCCCGAAAGCTTCGCGGATTGCGGGCGCAAAGTCCGTGGATGTGGCCGACGCCGAGGCAGCGAAGGACCAGGCCTCCAAATTGTGCGGCTACTTGAACAAACTCGCTGGCAAGGGGCCTCTGAGGGGTTACAGACCGAGGTGGTTCGTTTATGATCCGAGGAAATGTTATTTGTATTACTTCAAGACTCCCCAAGATGCCTTGCCGCTGGGACACATCGAAATAGGCGATGCATGCTTCAACTATGATGTGGAAGGAGACGAGGGGCAGTTTGAGATCCACACGTCGGGGAAGGAGTTTCTCCTGAAGGTGAGCAAACTTTCAGTATGGGTGATTGAGGATCAGCTGAGACTATTTCGGTGTCATTCGTCACTTTTTTTTCTCTCATTGTGAGAAAGGCAGACACACCCATTCTCACTGGGCTGCAGTTGACAGTCTTATTCGAGCATTGTTTTGTCAGATAAGCAACTTTCCTGTGTTGACCAAGTCGCAGGGAGGAGGTGTGATATTACAGTGTTCACTTAATGCTTAACAGCACTGTTTCGCAACGGCTTAGGTATGTAGGCTCTGTCTGTCACTTTTGTAGGGGCTAATTTAGACACAATGCATTCTTTCCAGCACATTATTCTGCAGACAGCTGTAGGAGTCCACTGTTTGTTTATTGGCCAGAATGAAAAATAATGGTCTCAATCTGATAACCATGAGTGCACATTCAGCGAGGTCTGATGTAGATCAGGCCTCATGACCTCACTACTTTGCGGGTGATGCAGGTCACAGCATCTCATGTGATGGTCTCTGTCCTCTTACTGTCATGTGACCTGTGATGATGATCGTCTCAGTGTTCACACAGGTGGCTGAGAAAGTAGCACCTCTAGTTTCCCCTCACCCTCAACACCCGATGGTGTGAATGGTTAATACCTAACAGCTTGTATGGCCCAAGGCTGGAACTGAGACTGAAAGTAGCATCTGTGCTTATTCACATGACGGATCTTAATAGGAAATGGGAAATGCACTCTTGGGCTGTGTATCAAAAACACACAGTTTGCAATGATGCATGATCTATCTTGCACAGTAACCACCAGAGCAACAGTATGGAATACACCTTGAAATGTATCTTTAATGCTGAAATATCTCTGTGTGTGTGTGTGTGTGTGTGTGTGTGTGTGTGTGTGTGTGTGTGTGTGTGTGTGTGTGTGTGTGTGTGTGTGTGTGTGTGTGTGTGTGTGTGTGTGTGTGTGTGTTTTCCAAAGGCCCCCAATCGGCAGGTGATGCATTACTGGCTTCAGCAGTTGCAGCAGAAACGCTGGGAGTACAGCAACACACGAGGCTCCGGCCAGAGAGACAGCTGGAGTTCCCCAACCCTGCTCTACCCTCACACTGGCTTGGTATCCAAAGACAGTGGTAGGGAGAAACGCACACACACACATATACAGTGTATGCACATGCACTTTAGTTTCTCTACTGTATTTGATCACATCCACACACTACTGGACGTATCTGTGTCTGAATCAGGATATTAATATTTACACAAGAGCTGCAAATAAAAACCCCTTTTGTTGCCACGTTCCCGAGTTCCTAGTTCAAATGAATTATGTCTTAATATGTGTGTGGGGCTTTGCCAAGCAGCCATGACAAACCAAAAAAGGGAAAAAGCTAGTACTTCACATGTATTGTATGTAGGGTGTTTTTTATTTTACTGCACTCTCTGAATAGTGAAACTCTAATGTGTCTGTTGCCGCTTTCCTTGGATATTTTGTCTGCATTTTTGTTATCCTCTGCCATTTCAGTCTCAGAAGACCTTGACCTTTTGCAAGAGAGCTGTGATGAAATGTGTGTGTGGAGAGGAAAGGCCTGTGAAGTCAGTCAGCCTTTTAAACAGGAGTAACATCTCCTTGACTGGAATTTTCACATTGTCTGTGGTGCTGCTCTTATATGGATAGTAAAAGATTAACATGGCCAGCTTTGCTACTGCCCAAACTGTGCTGCTGCAGGTTCGAATCTCATGGTCAGTCTGGTAAATTTGACATGTGCATCATACCATCACTCACCCCACATTTGTTTTCAATTTAATCCAGATTTAATGGAGTTTACAGTGTCTGATCTCCTTCTTCATTGTGAGACATGGAAAATTGCCAAGGTTTGACGAGAGAGTCCTGGACCTGTTGAAATACTATCTTAAGACCATAGTGATTTTATTAGATTATCATTCATTATGTCGGTGTGGTTGGATTGTAGCGGAAGGAGTCTGACCCATTTCATTCATGAATTGCAGTGTAAAGAGACCCGTGTCAATGACACTGTGCTTCACCGCTTGTTGTAACACTGTTTTGGCCAGAGTAAGAGCAGATCGGCCCTTACCAATGATGTTCCCACACTTTCCTGCTCATTTCATACCAAGAGAAGACATATTGAGTGTGCTGACCTCAGAAAGACTACATATTGTCTGATGACAGATAATGGATGGATGGTTAGAGAGCTGTTCAGGGACCCACAGACAGACACACCCCAGTAAACAGCATTCTGGGTCACAGCAAATATTGCTTCCCTTTCAGCAGAGCTACTTCTATTAGCTGTCTCATTTCCTGGTTTAGTTTTAGTCATAGTTGGGGAATCGACACTAACAATGCCGGTAATGATATTCTATTATAATGCTATTCTTCTTATTCTGCTAGTGATGTTTCAACAGTCTCTCTCTCTTGGATTTCAGATATCTTCCTCTTCGAAAAGCCAAGTGAGAGCATGGAGAGGGTCCGCAGCGACTTTGCCATGGAGACAGAAACAGACGGTGGGGGAATGGTGGGCATGCAGTCTGCCAGGGGGCCCTCTGGCTTGTCCACCAACCCCCTCAACTTCTCCCTCAAAAACTGGGGTACAGAACTCCGGTAAGGCCAAGAGCTGGGCTAAAGCACCTGCAGCCCGACAACACCACTTTGTGGGAGGATATAGTTTAAGCTAGCTCCACAGTTATTAAAGGGAAATTATACTTGCGGTTGCAGGTCATTGTTTCCAGCCTGCTAAACAGGTTTAACTAGTGTCTCAACTGTATGCCCTATACATGCAGCTATATTGAGAAAATACCTCTTCAGTCCTTCCTGGGGTCGACTGCAGTAAAGCAAATGGTTTCATGTTTAGTATATTTAAATTATGTGATGCTCTAAAACGCCAAAAATGTGAGATTAGGTTTGGAGGTTTGTATCCACTGTAAAATGGATACTGTAAAAAATACTTCAAAATACTGCTAATAGCATGTCTCCAAATCACTTTTGATTGTTCTCTGTCCTGTATGATGTCTTGGTTAACATGACACATGAAATGAAAGGGGTGTTTCAAAAAAAATAAAAAAAATAAAAAATAAAAAATGACACCCACTCGCTGGCTGCCGCTGCAAAATTGTCCTCTCCAACTAAAATGGGTGCCAATGGAGAAGGCACAGCAGCCACATATACCCACTAGGTCTGTGGCTAAATCCTGAAGGTTCACTCATGGCAGATTCTGCAGCTGTAGTCCACGATCAGCCCGGTCAGGTGAGACTCAACATCAGACATGAGGTGTTAGTGAGGCGTGGGTGAACAGTTCCTTCCTGCTGCACACAATAAAATGACTGTTATATCTGTATAGTGTGTTATATCTAGATAGTGGTGTCACATTCTCAAGAGTGAAAACTGGTGTGGTCACGGGCCTGCTGAGAAAAGTTGTTTCTCAAACAAAGGCACTTTGTGCTTGTGTTGCTTTTCTGAGAACATGTCAGCTGCGGAGTTACTAACTAACAGCTTATCAGGCTTCCCTGCGGTTTGTCCTTGTTCCCTCGTGCATTTGAAGCAGCTAAAGGCTAATACCGACTACTTTGCTGATGTCTTGATGTTTTTGCCCCTACTGTCTTGTTCCTGTCCTGTCAGGAACTCCATGTCTTATCTGCGGCCAGGGCGAGGAGGTGAGAACAGACGCAGCATGTTTTACACCAACAGCAACAGCACAGAGGACTGGGAGCTAGTGGATCCTCCGCCGAAGGACCACCCTGAACAGAAACCTCATCCAGACACACATAGACGTATGTCCCCTCCTTACTCACCCACTGTGACATTTACTCTGGTTAGCAGCATAAAAGTGCACATATTTCAGGGTTCAGCTGGCCTCAGCGATGTCTGATGTAGATCTGGCCTCATGACATCACTACTTTGTGGATGATGCAGGTCACAGCATCTCATGTGATGGTCTCTGTCCTCTTACTGTCATGTGACCGTGATCGGTTCAGTGTCACACAAGGACAAGAATTCTTTCTCTTATGTTGTTCCACTTATTATTTGTTGAATAATATAACAAATGGAGTGTTATTTGCTGAAACTATTCTTCCTGTGTTTAGCTCAATGAGTCAGTTTTATTCATTTTTGTTCATATGTGCTACCTAAGCATACAATTAAAAACCATAGATGGGGATCACAGGCAAATTAAAAATGAAAACAAAAATGAGCAATGAAATTCTGCTACTTTTCTCTCTCAGATTCCATTGGATCAGCGTTCACCTTTGAACGCCGTACTTCATCGCGGTCCAAGAGGCCATTCCTTCGAGACATGATAGGCTCTGGAAAATCTGGCCGCAGCGCTGAGAGCTCCCCTGTGGAGTGTAACGGTGCCAAACCGATGGAGATGCAGCTTCGTCTTCAGAGTCAGCAGGAAGAACTGAGCCGCATGTACCAGGAACAGGCCAAACTCCAAGAGGAGCTTGCCAGTCAGAAGGTACACCTTTCTCTCCCACACTCTCTCTTACCCTCTCTCTATTAATAGCGTCAGAAAAATGTAATGTAATGCTTACACATTTTTTTCAACTAAATATGCTTTCGCTGCAGCTTTTCTGAAAAAAATGCAAGGCCATTTACAACGTGTTCTATTTTTACATGTGGTAAAACGTATGAGTGTTGGTGAAATTGAAAGGAATTGAAAGTGATAGGACATTGTTTGCCATGTCATTCAAGTGTTTTCCCAAGTGTCTGGGAAACGGGCAAAATTGTAAACCCAAGAAATATTTCTGGGGAACTTGTTTTGCTATCACTTCACTTCCTTTTTAGGAAGTAGCCCTGTTGGTCCACTTAGCCTTTTACGTGACGAGAGGATTGGCAGAAAAATACCCAACACCAATTCTGGATTACTAAAAGGTCTATCTTCTACGTAGATAATACTAGCTGCCTACAGGCACTTAATGTACTGCATGCTAACATGTTAGCATGTGCACAGAACAGAGATGTCTACCAGAGACATGAGATGATTCTGGTGGTGCTCCTATCGTAAGGAAAGGTAAGTTGACCGACGAACCAATCTGGCAAAAAGTTGGTGTAGTTCTTTAAAGGTATAGCACCTGTAGCATTTTTAAACATCAAACAAATGAGACCAGGGTTGACACAATTGGTAGCCAGATGCTGACCTATTCTACTGAACTGAACTAGAAACACAGTTGATCTGTATGACCTGGTTTGTATTTTATCTATTGCACGCCCAGCCGTCCTGGTGAGAGATGCCTCTTTAAATTGCCCCGCCCAAGGTTTCTTCCATTTTCTTCTCCCATAGGGTTTTTCTGGGAGTGTTTCCTTGTCAGGCTACCTTAGGTAGGCTTGCTATGTCCTCCACTCTGTTAAATCCTTTCAACCCTCTTCAACCTGCCCCTCTGTTTTCATGTGCTTTTGTTCAGATCATATTCCATTTGATTGATAATTGATAACTGTCAGCCTGACCTAGTTTGGCCTGTAAAGTCCTTTGAGGCTTGTTATAAAGGGCTAGATTAATAAACTTGACGTGACTTGCAACTATCTCATGCCAGTGGTATTGTGAGTGCTTGTGTTTCTCAAAATTAAGATCACATTTCCCATAAACCCTGTTGCTACCTGTCACAAAGAGGATGACTATTTGTCATCCCCTCCCGTCGATCCGCATGTTGGATGTCATTTTTTTTTTTCATTGGCCTTTCACTCCTTCTACCATTTGCAAGATGTCTGTTCTGTCTTTTCAGTTTGATATTAATTCGACACAAGCCTGAGGTAGCACCTTCCTGACTTCCTATGTTTGGGGTATTTCTAACTTTCTCACTAATACAGAGGAAGACTGCAAATAATTAGTCTTGCATGAGAAAGAAACAAGGAAACAGCAACTCGCTTAACAACAATCCTTCCCTTTTACTCTGTTCTGTTCTTGTTTTGTGGTTTAAAATTGAGAGAGTGACGGGACACCTGCTCTCATAGAAGAGTGGCCTGATGAATGTGAAGTGTATGTGTGCTGTTTGTAAAGTCATGCTTTACTACAGGCTCAACCTTTAGCAGGTTTTATTGAGCATTTTGTGAAGCTTGCCTTCTCTGCACAACACTGGTGTTGAAAATGTCTTGTCACACTTATTCTGTCACAAGCATGCGTTCCAGTGGGTTTGACGTTGTTTGATCTCCTCAAGGTAATGGTAGCTCTAGACTAAATGTATTACATTATTATTGTATCAAATAGGTCTGATTGCATGTTAGAGTTGGTGTGTGTGCGGGTGTGTGCGGATGTGTGCGGATGTCCACATGCTGCACACACATTTTTGAAATGTGTGGCAAATCACTTCATCAGCATGTGCACATTCGGCACATTTTCTCAATACAACATCTTGAGTGACTTGCTTGATTTAATTTGGTCAACTGTGTGCAACTAAATACTAAATTTCATGCTCAGAAATTAGATAAAGTTGGACAAAGGCTTGTCTGGGCATACTGATGACTAGGTTACATGCTACTTACATGTCATTGCTAAAGGCAGCATGACTAGATTTTATTCCATATGCAATAAGAATTTTTATTACGGCTACAATGATAATCTGCTTTACTTAATCACATTTGTTCATCTAGGTGATTTGAGTAACAAAATCTTATTACTGCATTTTCTGCTTCTGTCGTTTTCAGGCAAGAGAAATTAAATGTTGAATTCAAGGATTATTAATTGTGGAAACTAAAATCGCGTTATATGATAGTACACAATTAATTGTGCATCCCTGGTACCCAGACATGTCTGTATAGTTATTAACTTTAATCAAACTCAGTTCTTAGTGTGTGCTCCGATAAAAAGTAAGTAATCTTTAAAAAAACACCTGACAGGGAATTCATCCTTCAAAAAGAAGTGGTTCATTTGGGGGAAAACAACATCTGCTGCTTCTATGTAGCCAGTTGATTGTCGCTTTGTGCCCAAACTTTTGTACAGTAATTTGTTTGCCTTCCACTTGGAGAATACAATGGCCATTGTTTTTGGTGATTGGGCTCTTCATACCTTCCATTCAAGTCCATGTGAGCGTGTCAATTCAGCTGTGTGGAGTAAGAGTCATTCTTTTGAAGTATGCTCATTTTCCAGTGATTGGACAAATACATGATTGCTCAAGTCACACCTCTTTTAGCCTCTTATGGATGGATCGATGGATCTTTATTGTACCCGAGGGGAAATTGCAGTTATGCAGCAGGGGGTGTACAAAGCAAGAAAAAAAGCACACAACCTATATTTTCCGAACTTGTATATTGTATAATGCTATTAACTTTAGTGCAATTTACAGTTGTGTGTGTGTGTGTGTGTGGCAGTGCCGTTTGTGAGTAGAACTTCATCCCACAAGGAAACACTGACAAAACCATGTTTTCTGTAAACCAGTGACTTCATTGGAAAGCTTGAACCTGTGTTGATCCTGCCAGATGTTGTCTTAACAAAAACATTTTCTCTATACTCGACCAGGAGCTAGTGAGACTACTGCAGCAGACTCTTAGGACCTCCCAGTCTGATAGACACCCAGTAAGCCCAGCCCCAACTTCAGATTCAGATCCAGCCCCAGGCCAGAGTCAAGCCCTAGTAGTAACCCAGGAAGAGATCCCCCAGTGGAAGGTCATGCTTCAGGAGCGAGACGGACAGATCCAAGCCCTTTGTGGCCACATGGAGCGTCTTGCCTTGGAGAAGGAGAGCCTGCAACATGAGCTGAAGGGCCTAAAAATCAAAGTCGGGGAGATTAATGACCAGTTGGGCATGCTCATGGAGACCATTCAGGCCAAGGATGAAGTCATCATCAAACTGTCCCAGGAGAGCTCCGAGAACAGTGGTCATCCAAATGAATGCAGTTCACCGCCCCATAACAAGGAGCAGCAGGAGCTGGACATCCTCAAGGTATGGTGGGAAACACTTAGACTAGGTTCATAGTCTGGATAGAGCTGGATATTTATGGAAGCCCTCATTCTGTGTAAGGAAGTAAGCCTGAACATGGAACCAATTGCTGCTATTAAGCTGGGGTTGCATCATTTTTGTCATACCGTGTTTACATTTTCATACTGGACATATTATGTTTCTCCAATTTCAGGACAGTCTTCAAGGCTACAAATCTCAGAACAAGTTCCTGAACAAAGAGATCCTGGAGCTGACAGTGTTACGCAGAAATTCAGAGAGCAGGGAAAGAACTCTCGAAGCCAAGGTACCATACACTCATGTGCTTGTTGGTCAATGGTACAATACTCTTAATAGAAACAGGAAGTCAGGGTGACTTTGAGGGGAAGTCCAGCGTTAATCTCAGCTGGTGCCCTCCCAACTCAACTCAAGTTAAAAAAATGAACAAACTAAAACTGTGCTCTTGTCAGTGAAGATAACCCTTCAGTGTGTACTTTGTTCTCATGTCTTTGCTCCAGTACATTGCTGTGGAGGCCAAGCTTTGTCAGGTGGAGAGTAAGTATCTGGTGCTGCTCCGAGAGGTGAAGACCCCAGTGTGTTCCTCTTCAGAGCAGAGCCCAGCCCGCGAGGTCATCTCCAGATTACTGGAGGACGCCCTGCAAGTAGAGAGCACTGACCAGCAAGAGCACCCCATCTTCAAACCGCATACTGTCAGGTATGGACTCTGCACAAAGCTACTATGCATTAGTGCTGTTATGGTTTATAGTTTTGTTTCAAAGTATGTCAAATTTCCCAATGAAACAGAAATTTGAAGATGGAAAATGAGATACTGTCCTTCCTCCGTCCCCTTCATTGAAACTAACTTGCATAATCGGATCCACCGAGTTGTTTTTTCTGTAAATTAAGAAATGCAATTTCAGCCAATTACCCCAGTATTGCTCAACCAGTTTGACATAAGGCTGTTGGGTTTATATTTTCACTGGTGAATGAGCACATTGACAGATGAAACGTTTTTGTTAATTCTGAATTTAGATTGTAATGCATCGCTGGAAAAGCAGCATGGTGCAGTCAGTCAGCATTTAGTTAGTAACACAATGGTACATTTTGATAAAGCATTTCTTTTACCTGATAATGGGAAAAGTAACAGACTTATAATGCATCACTTTATACGATAAGATATTTTATGCAGTATGATTTTTGTCAGTGATGGACCTATTGCAATCATGACGGAGACTTTGCCCATCTTCTCTCTGTCTTTATTCAATGTTAGTGAGTATGACGCGTTCGGCTTCAAGACAGTTCCTGAGGAGGAGGAAGAGGAGGAGAAGCTGGTTGCAAAGGTGAGAGCTTTGGAGTTGAAGTCCTTGTCCATGACCGATCAGGAGGTGTCTGTCGGGGTGAAGTGGGAGAACTACTTGGCCAGCACCATGAACAGGGACCTGGTGCGCTCCCCAGAGCTCAAGGCCCTGATGCGCAGCGGTGTGCCCCATGTACACCGGTCCAAGGTTTGGCACTGGTGTGTCCACTTCCATGTCAGGAAGTTCCGGGACCCCATGCCACCCGACTATTATGAGACCCTACTGACTGTGGCCCGGGACAAGCCCAACCCAGCCTCCAAGCAGATCGAGTTAGACTTGCTTCGGACGTTGCCCAACAACAAGCACTATGCCTCCCCCAGTGCAGAGGGCATCCAGAAACTCAGGAATGTGCTGATGGCTTTCTCCTGGAGGAACCCAGATATTGGCTACTGCCAAGGACTAAACAGGTACTGGGGTGGGGGGTTCTGGTTATTGTTGGCATCCCACTGCTTTGTGCTAATGGTTTTCTCTAAAACTTTGTATTATTTCCATGTGTAACCATGAATCTTATTTTTGTTGTCATTTTCTTAGGCTGGCAGCCATTGCCTTGCTCTATCTGGACCAAGAGGATGCCTTCTGGTGCCTCATAGCCATCGTGGAGGTCTTCATGCCAAGAGACTATTACACCAAGACTCTGCTGGGCTCGCAGGTATACAAAGCTCCAAGGTTATATTTTGGAAAGATACTGAGACAAGTTGTTTCCTCATTGCCAGAGTATACACGTTTTTCTAGTGTCAATGATGTCATATCCATGTGACAGAGCCTACTGCTTGTGACTCACCAGAGCAAGAATGCAAGCCAGTAATCAGCACTGTTTGCAGTGGTTCACTCTGCTGAATGTGATCCCACGTTTTATTGTGCTGTAAAAATGAGTAGTAGCTGCAAGTAGCTGCAAAACTAATGTGCTGATTTATTGCATCTACGTCAGCAAGGCATCAAAAAAGATCCTTTTGTATAACCCCTCTTACGTCCATGCAGGTTGACCAGCGTGTCTTCAAGGACCTGATGAATGAGAAGCTGCCCCGTCTCCATGCCCATTTTGAGCAGTACAAGGTTGACTTCTCCCTCATCACCTTCAACTGGTTCCTGGTGGTGTTTGTAGACAGCGTGGTTAGTGAGATCCTCTTCAAGATCTGGGATGCCTTCCTGTACGAGGGACCTAAGGTAAGAGGAGGAGGAGAGACTTGACCTATAATATAATCAGAGCCGATTGGGGTGTAACTCTTATTACATGAACCTCTACGTTTACAATCAATCAACAATCAAAGGTACGAGGACCAAACGCTCGTATTCCCTGGTATCAGTTTTGCATTTCAGAGGGATATTTTATAGCTTGCCATTTTGTGGGTTTCTCCGCAGATCATATTTCGCTTCGCCCTCGCTCTCTTCAAGTACAAAGAGGAAGACTTTTTGAAGTTGCAGGATTCCACAACCATTTTCAAGTACCTTAGATACTTCACACGCACAATCCTGGATTCAAGGTAAAGTATTGCAATTCAATTCTCACACGTGTTTCAGTATGATTTACATTATTATAAGGCATAATTTTGTGTTTGGATTTAGCTGACATTTATGAGGACAGTATGTCTGCTTGTAACAAGCATCGTTATAACAGAGATGAAGGTCAGGATCAGAATCACTTCTTTCATCAAGTGCGGTAATGTCTTGGTGACATGAAGGGACATGTTGACACTCACAGTGACATCAGTACCTACTGGCACAGAACAGGGATAACAGGATGTCAAATTAAATGCAAGGGTACAGCGCAAAACAGAAGAAAAAAACAATCAACAGGACTGTGTTTCTCTCTGACCTCTTTCCAGGAAGCTAATGAACATCGCCTTTGTGGACATGAACCCCTTCCCCTTGAGGCAGATCCAGAACCGCCGGTCCTTCCACCTCGAGAAAGTCCGTCTTGAGCTGACTGAGCTGGAGGCCATCCGGCAGACCTTCCTCAGGGACAGAGAAACGAGTCAGGATGGACGGACCTTCGTCAGCGATGATGAGGAAGATAATTAATCTTGAGCTCGTCGGATCTCCAGGCTTTGCGGCCAGAGAACAGATCATCTCCAGAGATCACTGTGTTGCAATTGCTAGTGAGCAGTTCTCATGCGTTGTTGGATTTGGTCTCCGCATCAGAGCTGGAACAATCAGCTGTACTTTCCTGAGCGGTATGACTTCACAGGAAACATTATAGGCCAAATGGGCTTTCTATCAGTATTCCTGCCATCTTTTGTAAATGCTTTAATTGCTGTATGCTTGAGAGCCAGAATAGCATGCATGTTCCACGGCTCTTCAATGTCAAGATAAACCCCTGCAGTCCGAATCAGTATTTTTGAAGACATGGCTGTGATCTTGTAATAGTACAGGCGATTTTATGCCTGTTGATTGAATGACGGTGTTTTTTTACTTTCTTGTTTTCATTATGATTAGAAATTATACTTGTTTTTCACTGCTTCTAGTTATATAAATGTCTTTATATTGTTTACCTAAATCACTTTAGAGGTTCCCCTTCCACATTCCCCCTTAACACCCCGTCTGCTGTGTTTCATCCCTGTGTCTGTTAATGCACTTGAATCACTTTTGCTGAAAGTGAATTTGAATTTGAAAGTGAATGTTTCTTCTTTTTTTTTTCCAATCAATAGATAATTTCAAACTTTTTAAGGTAATTCCAGACTGCAGGGATGTTTAGGGGTCAAAAGAATGATCCCACAGATATGGCCTGCAGTAGGATCAATAGTAAAGTCTTCCCATGTAACATCACACACAGTACATCAGTGTCCATGGCATGGCTCTTGGCACATTTCTGCTGAAGACTGTGCTTGTATTTCTTTATCTCAGGATTCAGGTCACATTAACTGACTATTCTAAAATCCATGTATTAAAATGGATTAAGATTTCCCTGCCTTAAACTACAGATTTTACATGTAATTCAATGCTCTATTTTTAAGCAAATTATTACTTTTACTATGCGGTGTTGTGCAGTGTTTAAAGGACCTACTTTGCAGTTGTCTTGTATTTCTGTCACTGTGTACAAATTGACTTCGCTGTTGCCAAAATTGTCCTTGAATCCTGTTTTTAAGTTTCTGCTGTAGTTGCAGTTGTTCTCCTCACAGTGGCAGTATAACATTCTTCAACCCATCAAGATGTTTACACTCGTGCACAGGGACTCGTTTCAACATTGATTATACTGTGATTGAGTTTTGGATCAAATGGCACATAATCAACATGACTGCTCTCTGAAAATTGAAATATGATTGGTACTCTATGATGGAAGTATATGAGGGAATACACACAGGCCATCCAGGTACTTGCAGAGTACAGCTAAGTGGTTAGCACTGCGATCAGTCTGTCTTTACACCTGTAAATCTGGCTTAGAAAAAACAAAAAACTGATGTTTAGATTTTAGAACAATCTAAAAATGTGTTTGACGTGTGGGGGAATGTGTACCCCGCTAATGTGTTTTTCCCACTTAGCCCCTCTTCCCCTGTGTACCTATATGTTTACAGCATGCTATGACATTTTTATTTATTTCACAATGAGCTGTTTAATTTTTTTTTAAATCTTAGTTACAAAATTGTAACTTTATTGACAACCCTTTTTCATGCTACGGTATTGCTGACCATAGCATTTTCCTTTGCTTGCTCTTGTGTTGGTAGTTATAGCAAATGAGAAAATTGCAAAAATGTAATTGTTCTAACAATGACATAAAGACATGTCATTTAAAAACAAAAGAAGTTGAATTTTAAGTTTTGTTTTTCCTTTTGAGAGCTGGTTTCTCTGGAGATCAAAACTATTCACGCTTGACATGCTGCAACAATAACTTCTGTTACTCTGCATACAGACCTGCGTATGTTTTCAAAGTTTACACGTATTTCATAATGTAGCTTCTATTACACCTGCATGTTAAAATTGGTAGTTTTCATGTTCACGTCAGCCACTCAATTTAATTTTCACATTGAATAAGCTAGTCTTAAATTTTCTTTTTTCTTTTTTCGTTTCACAGCAGTATATTGCACAAGTGTAGTGCCATGATGACTTTTCAGAATATTATAGGGCACTTCAGTTTTTTGTATCCAAGTCTGCTTGATATCATTTGTACACGGTTAATCAGTATCATTGATTGTTACAAACTGCTACACTTTCATGGTGTTGAATTCAGTATCTGTCACTGTTTGTTTCTTAACTGATGTAAAATCAAATTCAATAAACAATCTTATGGCTGACTGAGGGAACTGTGTCTCATTCGCACTTTTTACTGAGCAGCAGAAAAAGAAAAGAAAAAAAACACTAGAAAAAAAAACCACTAACCCACTTCCTTTAGCAACCTTACGTTCCTTAAATGGTTGTTCAAGAAAGTAGACACGGCACAGAATCAACTTCCAGTAAAGCCAGTCATCTTTATTGATAGCCTGTGTATCACTCTATCACACTGCAGTTTCATAATGGAACCATCAGGGGGTGGGAGGTTCAGTCCTTTGGTAGAAACAAAAGCATGGTGGTGCTGGCGTGGCTGAGGAACAAGTTGAGACTCAGAAGTGGCTGCACTGTGACTGGTCTACAGGCGTGAACAGACCCGACTAGCTGAAGGAGAAGTGGGAATAGTATGCGAGTGTATTTTCATCTCTTCCTCTGACAGAAGGTAGGAATAAGCTCAAGCTGTAGTTATTTTGAAAGGCTTTGTAAGGTGTGACATGAAACTTTGTTAGTTTTGAAAACTTGTCTGTCTTTTCAATTGATTTTATGTATGTATGGACTATTGCACTTTACTATGTGTAACCATTAATTTAAGAATTTATTTATTTGTTTTTAATTCTGAGTAGAAAAAATGGTTATTATTTGAGATTTAACTTTTGTCAGACAAAACTCAGGCAAATTGAATGTCCCAAACAGATACCATGCCCTAAATATCCCAAATCTCTTTTCATTTCCATTTATAAGTCTGTTATGAGCACAAGAACTAAAGACTGCCATGCTAACCAGCTTGGCACAGTTGTCTGAGTTGTACTACTGAATAATGAAGCCCACTGTAATAACAGTGTCATTGGTACTTTGGCTTAATGTCATCTAATCAGCATTTAGACTTGTGAAAGGCAGAATAACTGCCCTATTTATTTTCTTTTCATGAGCAGAAGGACCTATGTAGCATTGGCCCATTTAGTTTGTGGCCATCAGATTACAGTTTAGAGGCTTCTTTGAGACCAATGTGGAGGCAGGCAGAGCTCAGATGGAATGCTATACAGCAAGCTGAAACATGTAGTGAGAGTGTTCATTGCTCTTTTGTAATAAATGAACAGCAATATCTCTGAGCTGTCCTCTGTTCTGTTCTGACAGGGTTGGACGTCTGAGAAAAAAGACAATTGGATTGACCGACAGACTAACTTTAGTGTTGCACGTTAAGGAGATAACCTACATCAATGAGGACATTGGGCATGGCGGTATTCAAGCAACAGAAAGTGGAGGATTTCTATGAAATTGGAGAAGAACTGGGCAGGTGAGTGTTCTTCAAAGCTGCTATTGCAACATGTGGAAGTGCTTTGATTCAGGTTCATTGGTAACTCAAACTCTTTCCCAACTTTTTGAGTCAGAACCCCCCGACATGCCTCTTGACATAGTAGTCCTTATGAGTGTACTTATGAAACGGAGACATGCAAACAGCTGGCCTGTTGAAGTTGGAGTCTGGGTGTGCCACAGTGTTATGAAGGTTGAGGTTTACAGCGAGTGGTAAAGATAAAGGTACACCAAGTAAACAAGTATTGTTTTGATACAATATGCACATTGTAGGAACATAGTTAGGTTTATCTGTCTACTGTCCATGCAAGAGTCCTTCTCTACACCATAGCTGATTCAATGTATCGTGTTGAAGTTAGACGTAATGAAAAACTGTAGGAACAAGTTTTGTATCGGCCAAGCCCCTACACAGCAGACATGAAGGAAACCAAGAAGAAATGCATTAAAGGAAGTAGACAGAGTGCAATATGCAATATGGAAGGGGGAAGCTACTAATCCTTTTTCCGAGGAAGGACAGCGTGTGCATGTGCACCACTTGTTAACAGAGTAGGTAGGGTGTGGAGGGAAAGGTCTGACTTACACAACGTATCAAAACACACATTATGTCCCAGTGTAGCATTGCAGTCCATATACATTGACAGCTTTGACACACCCTCATAGAGAACAAGCCAAGCCTGTCTTTGTATAGGCTGATGTTGAGCTTGGCACCGCAGCTGTGTTGACATGTTTATTATGAGATAGTCCAGGGAGGATCATGTGTCCAGCGTCCACACCTCGGAGTCATTCATCTGATGGAGACGCTCTCCCTGATTTATATATCAGAGCTGTCCCTTATTGAATATACATGTGTGTCTATGAATGAAGACATCAAACATTATTAGGATGTACCGGTAGATGACTAGAAGGTAAATGAAAGGCCCACGTTGTAGACAATATTTGCTGTGGTGGAGCTGAACTTCTACTGCCTGCGAAGAGAATTAAACTGAGACTTGCGGTGAGAGTCGATGTGGTCGAAAGCCACAAACAGCTGTGACTGTGAGCGAAAGGAACTCTCTGTCACGGAAATGCGTGTGAATTTCATCAACACCCCAGCAGATGCCCCGGCTTGTTTCTCTCTCTTCTCTCTTGCTGTAACAGTTTTCCAGTGTGTTGGGGTGGCAGTTAAACCAACCCCGGCCCCCACAGTTTGCGTGCGCTGCCGGGGGTTCAGAGTTATTAATCATCATCTCAAGAGAGTGGAGGACCCCACTTGTTGAAGGGGTCGTAAACTGGAATACTTGACGCGTGTTGCACTCTATGGAACTGTTGGTGATTCATCATGAGGTCCCATGTTCGCAGATATTGACATCCTAAGGCCCCCGCACAGTTGTACTTGGAGTTCCTTTCCACAAACGAGTGTTTTTGGTAACCCTATCTGTATATCCCACAGTCCCATACCTGTCTTATAGTTTAACTCATGACACTGATGACGTAGGAAGTGTCATGGTGCTAGCCTGCAGCTGCCATTGGCATTGTCAGGGACAGGTGGAGGCTGTGTGAGCTGTTATGCAAGTAACCATCTAGGCAAGGCTGCGAAAAAGGTCTTCAGGGAACATTGAGGACTATGTGAACCCTTTCAACACGTGATGTGATTGCTGGTAACGTTGGCCACATCAGTAAATGTGCTTTAAAAGCCTTTAGTCCTGTGAGATGCTCAATGGTGGCCATCGGACACTTAGGTTACGTGACTGCTATTGAATGAAACAATGTCGTGTTTATCGTGCATCATCCAGCAGCCACAGGATGTACTGTTGGATGGGAAGTGGCATTGTTTTTACACATGAAAATGAAAAGCTTGTCAACTTCCTCCACATTTTAAACTCATTTTAAATGCTACAGCTACATCACATCAATTAGTTTGAGGTTATTTGTATTTCAGTGCCAAATGTCTAGTAGCAACTGAATGTAGGAACATTGTAAAGGTCAGATCACAATTAAGTACAGGTTCGTGTTTAACAGAAGCTGCCTGTGGGTGTTGCAATTATTGTTGCTGTCATTTTTAGAAAAACACGCTATGCAAAATACATGAAATGGGAAATGAGGTAGAGAGGGAAACGTTTTCAATTTGCAGAAGTCTGCTGTCATTATGGAGGCTACAGAGTGTGCAGAGACACACGTTTCATTCTGCAGCATTCACACACTAGATGTGTTGAAATGAAAAGATCTAACAGTCGGAAGACAAACAGCTGCTGCTGGCCCCTTGTAGTGAAGTGCTAGAATTTCTCTAAAGGGATTTACTGGGTTTACACGATGCATCTGTAGCACAAATGCATGTATAGGAACAGGATAGAATATGTGTAGTCAGCTCAGAGAAGTCAGCATTCCTCCTGTTGAGTGGGTGAAAAATGTGTTTGTACAGAGCAGCGTGATGGAGGGAACTCCACGTTGACCTCCTGGACATTCCTGGAGTTCCCATCCTGACAGAGGTCATCCTGTTACTGGGAGAACCCACACACCCCTGCTCCCCCACAAATGTTTTGTTTACATAAGACCCCTTCGAACCCAGGGGGGAATCTATCTGCCATACGTCTTGGACACGATTTATTACAGAACAGATATTTAATATTGTTGGAAGATACAGTGACAGATAAATGATGTGTTTTGGGCTTTGAAGCATTTGTACCACTACATAATATGGCTGTTCATTCCCTGGCAGGTTGGAAATAATATTATTCTGTGATGATAAAGTCTGCGTTGCTTCCCCGGCCTTCCTACACATTAGTTTAGCATTTGCAGATGATGGTTAGGGACAGGGCTTGGCCAATTATGTCTTTGTCAGGGTGTCTCAAAGGTTGTTCAGTTGAGAAATGTGTTTAAATATTGGGCCGGCGCCACTTGTGCGAGCATTCCTCCAACCTTGGCGGTGGATAATAACCTTCAGCTGTTGGAAGTGGAAACTCCACAGAGAGATGGTACTTTCAGCCCCACTGGCCGGCTTATGGCTAAGACAGCCGGCACGCCTGGCCCGCTGTGGAATACCACTCCCAGCATCACTGGACTCTCCACTGTTACTCCACACAGCACAACAACACTGCACAACACCCAGTCAAGTCCTGACACTGAGATTTGGGGTCTGCACTTTCTTGGCATTTAGGTTATGATCATGAACAAGGATTTTGTGTCATACAATAGAATCAGCAGATGAAATGTGTTTAATCTCCACTAACAGTCACGTGATTGTTCCTCCTCTCAGGATATTTGATGCTCGTTTTGTGAAAGATGAATTCATTCACTGACTTACCCGCTCTTCAGTTCACACACTACCATAGTCATCTTAAACAAGGTCAGCCTTTCAGGGATTTCTCTGGGGGAGAAATGTCCTGTGGACAGAGAGAGTTTTGAGATTCCTTGCTGCTCTGCTTAAGCCCCCATTACATTTTTGTTTTCTCTTTGCAGTGTGTGTGTGTGTGTGTGTGTGTGTGTGTGTGCGTGTCTGTGTGTGTGTGTGTGTGTGTGTGTGTGTGTGTGTGTGTGTGTGTGTGTGTGTGTGTGTGTGTGTGTGTGTGTGTGTGTGTGTGTGCGCACTGGAGTTGCTCAATGTCCAACATTAGACCCATGTTGTTGCATTGGGAAGCTCCCAGGTGTGATTATGTAGCTGAGTAAGTGTAGGGAAGGGTGTGTCTGAAAAAGAGCAAACGGACTTAGCCAATCTACCATGAGTAAATAAAGGTGAAAAAGACCCACCTGAAACCACAGAGAGATTATTACAGTATACATTTGTGTTAATGAAGTTATAAACGCTTCTTCATATAGCAGCGCTTCCCCTGACTGAATGCACTTTGAAAATGGAGGTACACACTGTATGTGTGTGTAGCTCCACTGTATCACATGAGCCTGGTGGGAGCACAGTGGGTTGCTGTGTGCCTCTGAAATCTGTGTGTCTGGTGCTGCCATCAGGGGTCAGTCCCAAGCCTAAAGCCCCTCTCAGCCCCTCTCTCCTTTCCACCCTGCTTCGCTTTCCACTCCTCCAGCTCGGCAGGCCCATTCCTTCCACCTGGCAGCCGAGAGATGGGTGGAGGCGGAGGATGAGCAGCCAGCAGACATGGCTATTCTTAACCCACTAGCCATGATAGCACTGGACAAAGCCTGGACAGCCTTATCACAGCCACCCTGGAATCTCTCTGTGGAGACACATGTCCAAAACGTATGAATTGATTGCCCATAATTATCTGTTCCCACACTTCACACCCTCTCCCAAAGCGTGTGAAGTGTCGATCCCACTCTGGCATCAGAATTTGCAGATTTATATGTGACTGATAACTATAAAGCTAGCAGTGAGCTAGCAGACCTACTAGGGTCTGCTAGCTTCTGATGTTTTATCCTCCTATCCTGCTCAGTGTTCTGGATGCATACTTGACTGAGTGCCCCTCTTAGGTCACATCAAAAAGATAACATTCATCCACGACTTCCCCACTCAGAGCTTCTCTGCCAGCTGCACCACCACACCACCCCTCTTGTTTTTCTGGGCCTGATACTGGCTTGTCCTCAGTGGCCCAGTTAGAGCTAGATGGACAGAGCAGGCAGGGAGGCCCACAGCCAGGGTGTAAGCAGCAGGAGTGGCAGGCTTAGTCAGGTCTGAGATTACGAGTTAGTCTGATAACAAGCATGGAGACTCACCACTGTGTCACACTAACTGTGTGACACAGTACTAGAAAATGTTTTCATTTCCCTTCTTTCACACTGTCACTACGTCAGTTACATTGCATGTGAAATGAGTAGTTGTGTTCGGGGAGAGCTACAATAAGGGGAAACTTTCCAATCCACCCCGAGTGAGTTTACAGTTTACTGGTTTTATTGACTAACAATGTGAACAAAGCTCAGTATTAAAACTCCACAAACTATATGCCATAATCGTCTGTACATCCAGAGACTATCATATGCAACACAGCAAAACAATGAAAACAGAAACAAAGCTCCACTAAGAGCGCCTGTAAGCCACACCTCTGTTGTGAAATATTCAGCAGTTTGGGGATTTTTCTGAGGACTGACCGCTGAAAGATGGCTTGAAATCTGGCAGGACAGTTACGGGGGTGGGAGGACAGCAGTCCTATCCACACTGCCTGCCTGTGTGATTGTTCTCTGTCTGGCAAGAAGACAGGAAATGATGGACTATCCCACTCCAGCTCACTCACATTAGCTTTTATAACCAGAAGATTTCGTCCCTGACCTCAGCGTTCACCCATAGTTCACCCATATCCTGTAGACAAACAGTGGAAATAGTTTCACTCCACAATGAGAAATCCACCATCCTCTTAGTCTCAACACATTAGAGAACATGAAGTTAAAACAAATGGCACTTTTTTTTTTGTATAAGATTTTTTCTGACCATTCATTTCATCTTGTACTCTGACTTACATGAAATGGCCCCCTCACATGTTTCATAATGTTTCAGAATTACATCTATGTTAATATATTAGCATTATATTATAGCATTATTATAACAATAACAATCATTTGTTTTAGTGTTTTGCTCAGCAATCATTTTGTGAGAGTCTCATTTTAGAACAAAACTCTTCTATTGTTGGTCCATCCCACACCCCGGCTCCCTAAGCAGATAAGCCCCCTCGTAATTGCTGAGGTTAGGACTGATGTCTTTTGTTTGTGATGTGTCTGCAGTGGGCAGTTTGCCATTGTCAAGCGCTGCGTGGAGAAGAGCACGGGCCTTGAATACGCAGCAAAGTTTATCAAGAAGCGCCAGAGTCGGGCCAGCAGACGGGGCGTGAGAAGAGAGGAGATCGAGAGGGAGGTGGACATCCTGCAGCAGATCCAGCACCCCAACATTGTCATGCTGCATGATGTGTACGAGAACCGCACGGACGTGGTGCTGATCCTAGAACTGTGAGTCACCGCAGAAGCATCTCCATACCATTTACATCCTTTTGCCATCCCATACAATTGAATTTACTCGTGCTTGTCAAGTTACACGATTGTTAATCCTAAAAAAATTCAAAACCTCTCCACACAATCAAATCAGAGCCACATGTTTGGGTTTTATTTGTTAACATTTCTTCTGTAGTCTGAGGATTATACTACACTAAACGTTAAGTATGACATTTTGTTGTAATATAAAAACCATAAAGCCAATGTTATCCTTTAGACCCCTGTTTTAGATCAATAGCTGTATTCTGTGGGTAGGTAGAGTCTGGTCTGTGTGTTTGTTTCTGTGTACATAGATTGTTTGTCTGTTAAAGATTTCTGTGTTTGCTGAAAAGCTCTTCCAGGATCATGCAGGCCGAACAGAACTAAATGTCTCTTACTGAGTCAATAATGGTTGGGTTGGAAAGAGGCCCCAAAGGGGACCTCTGGTTCCCAGTGGGCGCCGGGGAACATGGAGAGCCCAATCAGGACTAATTGAAAGCTCAGTCCAATTAAATCAGGGGTGAATCAACTGACAGGCTGGGTTAAGTTACACTACATAGTCACAGCATCATACACAGATAGAAAGTTTAAAGCACGCTTCTTTCAAATCAGTGGTGTTTTTCCTGTGTGAAAGTGAGAGAACACACGTAATCTTAGGAAACACCATGGGCTATCACATTGCCAACAGGATGCCTTATGTCATTTGCAGCTTTTCTTCATTTCTTATACTATTGGCTAGATAGATAAAGTACTACTCAGGGTTCAAATTAACTTAAAACTGGTATGTATTGTTACCCCAAACAAGGGCATCTGATGCAGCCATGACCACTCCGTCCAAATACCGAGAGCACACTTTACATTTTAAGTGGTCATGCTTCAGATTATTGGACTCCATGGTATGAGTCACTGAGTCTGAAGGAGCGTCTGTGCGTGTTACAGAGTTTCTGGAGGAGAGCTGTTCGATTTCTTAGCCCAGAAGGAGTCTCTGAGTGAAGAGGAGGCTACTCAGTTCATCAAACAGATCCTCGATGGAGTCCAGTATCTCCACTCCAAGAGGATTGCACACTTTGACCTCAAGGTAGGGATGTGCCCATAAGTGAAACGCTCCATCTCCACATTACATGTAAAAGCCCCGTTTGTCCTCTGTTTTTTGTGCTAAATGCTTTGACGCCCTCGCAACAGATGCAGGTTTGAGCAGGACTATGTATGGGTATACCAAGTCTCTACATGCTGTTACCAGTGGAGTATTTCTTGCCATTCTGAATCACACATCCTTCCTGTTCTCTGCGGCTTGGGTCCAGACACTCACAGACACAGACACCATAAGGTTATCACTTCACCATTAGAGGGATGTCACCTACGCTACTCTCTGATAGTCACCATCCGCTTTTTCTAGTGCTGCGTCTCTTCTTGCGTCACTCACTCAGAATGCCTGTAGCTGCCGGAGACCGCTCAGTGAAGGACTCGCTGCAGACCTGAGCTATACAGTGCATAATGTTAGTTCACGTGGTTATGAAAACAGATGGCTATGTTGAAACTGCGGATGCTGAGGTGACAGATCTTGTGACCTTTACATTACAGCATTGTAGACTGTGAGAATGTTGGTGAAAGAACAACATTCATTACACTAAGGGGCGGATCTACTAAGATCCCAAATAAAGGGTACTAATTTGCGTGTGCATTCTAAAAGTTTGCGCGTGTGGTTGATGGGCGTTTTGCGGGTGATTTACTAAGAATGCGTGCGTAAATGACAACAGGTGCAAACAGCAGTATTTAAATGAGGGTTTTGCGTGTTTAATGTTTTGCACCATGGAGAGTTTGGATGGGCAACAGAACCGCAAGCGCAAAATGAAATTTGCGCCTATAGAATTAGAGGTGTTAGTGGAAGAGGCAAATAAACATTTGGATGAGCTACAGCAAAAAAATCTGAATATGACAAAAAAGAACACTATTTGGGAGATCATCTGTGAGAAAGTAAATGCCGTTGGTAAAACAAGAAGAACAACGGATGAAATTAAGAGAAGATGGCAAGATATAAGACGAAGAACAAAAGAAAAATTGGCTTATAATAAAACCTCAGCAAAGAAAACAGGTGGGGGCACGGTGGAAGAGATGCCTCTAACTAACATTGAGCAACAAGTGCAGTTCAAGTGCAGTTTCTATGTCTCCTTCTCGCTACAATAACGGCAGTCATTTGTGCACAATTACGCATGCAGGGCGTTTGCACCTTCTTTTGAAACGTATTAAATACAGACGCAGTCTCCATCAACGAAACTGCGTTCAGGTTTGATAGATCACAGTGCGTGTGCTACATTAATCTATTTACATTTTCTCCTCCCAGTATTTTGCTAAATAGCGTGTAAACGCCCCATCTTGCATATTCATTGAGGCAAAAGTACTAACTGGATAAGGCGTGTTATTTTGCACATTTGCAAGACGCAGTCCTCAGTGCGCGCTGTTAGTAGATCAGTTTGTACATTTATTTGCGCGTGCTATGAGTTTGCACACCTTTTTACACACGCAAACCTTTAGTAGATCCGCCCCTAAGTCTGGACATGTGTAGATCTGCAAAAACCATACTGCTGATTCCATCTAACTGTACCTCAAATGCACTTTTTTGCTTTAATGTTTACTAACAATTATGACTATAACCATTGTGATGTTTTCCTTCAATGCCTCCGCAAAAAGATGACTTTTAACAGGTAACTAGTATCATTCTGTGTCGCGTGTTATCTAGTCTTAACATTAGTAGAAATCTGCTGACTAACTTCTTTCTTTTGTTCTTTTTGCAGCCTGAAAATATAATGCTGCTGGATAAGAACGCCTCCCTGCCGCGCATCAAACTCATCGACTTCGGTCTGGCACATAAAATAGAAGCTGGGGCAGATTTCAAAAACATTTTTGGAACCCCTGAATTTGTTGGTAAGTATTTTCAGCAGCAGATTTGTGGTAATGAGACATCTGTGTGTACAGTAGGGTATTTTGTTATTTGGCCCGGTGTTGTTTTGTGATGCAGGAGTGTGTGGTATCTATTTTCAGCTCCGGAGATAGTCAACTATGAGCAACTGGGATTGGAGGCAGACATGTGGTAAGAGCCCCTAATTACCTCTGGCTCTACTGCCTTCCATACAACAGGCTGCAGTGCATTTCTTTGGATTAACCTTGTGTTATCCTTCACAGGAGCATCGGAGTCATCACATATATCCTGTAAGTAGAGATGAGTCATTATCATGAATCTGAATCTGAGTGTAGAAGAGATAATCGAGGAACGTGGGCAATGTTTTTTTTTTTTTTTGCTGTTGTTTCAGTTTGAGTGGCGCTTCACCTTTCCTCGGTGACACGAAGCAGGAGACCCTGGGAAACATCTCGGCAATGAGCTACGAGTTTGACGAAGAGTTCTTCAGCAGTACGAGCGAGCTGGCGAAGAACTTCATCAGACAGCTCCTGGAAAAAGACACAAGGTGAGGGAATGAGTCTGTCGTGACCAGTGGGAAGGCTGAAGGTCAAAGGTCAAGTCTGACAATTCCAATAAAAAAAAAACAGTAGTACAGGTCTCACTGCGTTAAATCCTAAGAGCTTTTTTGGGATTTAAAGGCCCAATCCTCCTCCAAATGGGAGTGAAAGGGCAGCCAACCCACAAGAATCTAGAGCATGGAGTTGGGCACATTTATTTTCTCTCAGTTCGTTGAAAGAGCTCTGGATCGAAGGACAGGCAGCATGTGATACCCAAAAAACAACATTCTTTTTACTGTGGATCTAATTACCACACACAAGTATAGCTGTCTTTCTTTGTACCATGAGGTTAGATCGTATCTTGGACGTGCTGCATGACATGTGTTTCCATTTATTAAATGCACTTCTAGGAAACAGAAGTTGTTGTTTTTTATAAAGTTATGCTGTTTTGAACATATTCACGAGACATTCACATCCTAAAGCATGATAGGACTTGCTCACCATGTGGCTCTCATCGAGTTGTTATGGTATCTTTCCTCAGCTGTTTTTCTTCTCTTCTCTCTCTTGTTTTTTTCATTTTTTGTTTCTTTATACTTTTTAGAAAAAGGCTGACCATACAGGATGCCCTCAACCACCCTTGGATAAAGGTACGCTACATAACAGCATGTATCTGTATCTTCACCTACTGATAAGTTTGTCAGCATTCCACCCAAACATGTTGACAACATGTTTAGCTGTGCTCTGTCTCGTGTGTGTCAAAGGTCACTGTAGGTAGCAGCTTTACTTGTTGTCGGAGTGGAGAATCAATCTTTACATGCTCAAAGAGATTTGAGTTGCAGGCTCACAGTCCCAGAGTTCACATCCAACTACATACAGTCTGGCCTGCTCAAAACACACCATACCTATATTGAAGCCATCATCTCACCACACCCCTCCTCTGGGACTATTCCCTCATGCTTCATCTGTCAAAACACTCAGGACTACACAGCCTGGACAGTCTCCCTCTGGCTTTTGCCGTAAGAAACAGTCACTCTGGCTAACTTTAGTTAACAGAGATCAAAGACATCGAACTAAAGCCGGGTCTCACTAATGTTTTGAATAGCATGTTTTTCACATTTAACAACCTGCAATGTTGGAGACGTTTTCTCCACTACTGGCTGCTCACATGCATGTGAATGGTGTTTTGCTGTGGAGTCTTCGTCCTGTTTGGATACGAGCATGAAGACGAGGAACATAACACACTGCAGCAGGAATGTCTTGTGGGCTGGCTCTCTCACCTGCCATGGCTTTTGCTGTAGGTTTACACATTAATCCTACAGTGCCGTGACTGCTGGGATGTTCACCACTACGTGTGTTTAAAAGATACACTGTTGAGGCAGGCTCTCACTCAGTATTCCTCCACCCCTCTGTCTGAAGTCCCATGGCCACATGGAGGACAGCTCTGCCCCTGAGGCCAAGAAGACAGTGGAGCCATGGCAGCTGAAGACGAAGCGTCTGAAGGAGTACACCATCCAGTCCCACTCCAGCATGCCCCCAAACAACACATACGCTAACGTTGAGCGCTTTGCCCACGTGGTGGAGGACATCAGCCTGATGGATACGGGGCTATCTGAGGTGGCGGGAGCGCACCACAACCTGCAGGGTGACATTGAGGCGCTGCTCTCCATCTACAACGAGAAGGAGGCCTGGTACAAGGAGGCGAGTGAGAGCGTGAGGAACCAGCTGTCCCAGGTACGCTACGAGTTCCGCAAAGTGGAGACCACCAGGAGGCTGCTGCAGGAGGACATGAGGGCTGTCGATGCCAGTCTGGAGAGCATCAGCGGGAAGTACCATCAGAGGCAGAGTCAGCTAAACGCTCTCAGAAAGGAGCTGAACGCCGAGTTGCAGTGGCTGCAGGAGGTGACAAGCTCCCTGCATCCTGAAGGCGCCGCCGGCAACATCCACAGCAGCAGTCTGAACAGGGAGGTGAACCAGGCCCTGAAGGAGCTGCTGCACCGGTCCTGTGGAGGGGAACTGTGCCCTGAGGCCAAACAGCCGATGACAGAGTCCGGCTAACTTACAGATGAGAAGACAAATTTAAAGTTTATTGGTCTTTGCTTAATCTTAACTACATGTTCTTTTGAAACGAGAGTCCACACATTGATATTATTCACCAAAAGAAACTGTTGAATGTTTCGCTTTTTGATTCTTTACAATTTCTTTATTATTTCTAAGATTTGTTTCCTTATGTGAGCTCTAGAAATAACAAGCACACAAAGAACATACGGCTCATTTATTTGTTTTTATTTGGCTCAACAGGCTTGGTAATATTTATGATTTAACAAGGAATGATGCAGATCAGTGTTGATGATGATGAATGTCGTGACCAGAAAAAACAGGGTCAGACAGGAAATCTTTTCAATGGAATGTAGCAGAAATTCATTTTTCATTAATTTATTTTTTCATTCCATTCTTTTGTGTATATTATATATTTATGTTGTTTACAGTGGTCATTCATTTGTGAAGTTACATGTTTAGTCACCAGTGAATCTTTTCTGCAGATTCTTTTATATAGATATGAATGTGCACTTTTACTTAAGTTTGTTTAATTTGGATACCTTGTTTTTCTTTCTTTCTTTGAGATGTTCAATGAACCGACTGGCAAAACACACAGATAAAATACTGTGTGTGGAATGTCAGAAGTTTTATTATCTTAACTTAAATTTGTCAGAAAATGATATATATATATTTGTGATAAGGCCTCATGTGTGTAAAATACATATATGTACAAATCTAATCCATTTTACCTGTTGATGTGTGGTGTTTTTCAGCACCTCAGTGGATATATGCCTCATCTTTTGGCTGTTTTTGATCTGCACACAAACATTTTTGACTGTTCCAAGCACTGAAATAAACATTCATTGTTTATCTATCCCAAACCCCAAACCCTTGAAATTTGTTTGAAATTTTGTATTATACTTTAATATTATACTTCATATTCTTTACTGTTCTTAAGCTGTCACAAGCAGGCCAATACCCCAGCATAACCTTTATGAACTTGAAGGCTGGTTTGACGTTAATGTGAAAGGTACCTCTACTGCCATTTGTCTCATCCCTCATTCTGTCTCTTCAGCCCTTGAATCCCAGACAGGCCATGGTGAAGAGGCTGTCAGTGGTCAACCTGGAGAACTTCAGGCGACAGTACGCCAGGCGCAGGTGGAAGGTAAGATGCAAGCATTGGGAGGACAGTGAGATTATTTCTGTACATCAACCAGACCCCAAAACGTTTCACTCCTGATTTATTCTGTTAATCTCTGTCTCACCATTTGATCTTTCCAACAGCTGTCATTCAGAATTGTGTCTCTCTGCAACCACCTAACACGCATGATGAAGAAGGGCCACCCCAAGCTGCCTGACCACGATGAGGTAGGAACACACTGTTATAATGCCAACAGTTCATCTATCACTGATCCTAAAAAGCCTGGAAGTACCGGATCATTTTGGACAATATCATGAGATAACATTGACTTAAACGTAGTCGGGTCAGTCGAGTCAAGAGTTGATCTAGAGTAAATGTGATAGTTACATGAGATAGATACATGTGTATTGTATTTATTGTATTGCAGTATTTACCTACCATAATAATACCATAGCTACTATCTGCTCTGTATTCCATTGAACTCAACAGAAATGTCAAATGTACTACCAACTAACCTTCGTTAACATGTATATGCAGTCCAACATTTAGCCATTATGACTGAATCATAGTCCTATTCTAGCCACATCTTTAAGCCGTCACTTAACTTAAAGGTTTGATTATTTCAGAGAAACTGTGAAAGTGACCAAGAAGAAGAAATCCTGAAGAGGAGACCCAGGACCAGAAAGAGAAGCAGCACTTCCTGAAGGCGGTGACCAGTGTTAAGCGTGTTGGTAGAGGATGTGGCTGTTCAAAAACAGTGACACTGCACTTAGAGGCACATTTTCAATTGCAGCTTTGACTTGTCATAAAGAATAGGCTATTTATTTGAAAATGCTGTGAATGCAGCAGTATATGTGGTCTAGGTAACCTGTCTGTCCTGGGTCACCACATTGGATCGTTTGCTGTATGTTACACAGCATTCTGGGAAAGTATTTCCTGATACAAAAATCCATTCCTAAAGTAGAGTGAGTATTTCCCACATAATTTAGCTAGAAGTTATACGTGAGATATATATAGTCAACAGTGACTGAAAAGTAAATATAAGTATATACAAGATGCACAAGATGAATGTGCTTCTGCTTTCAACTGTGGCCTTAATGTCCCTCAACTATCATTTCACTATCAGAGTATTGACAGTCCTTTTGTTGTGCAGTCCGTTGGTGTGGTTTACAAGAGGTGTATTGCCCTGAGTTACGTCAGACAAAGTGATTGTTGCAAATGAAGAGTACTGCAGGGCGACGAGTCAGCAGCAGATCTTCATCATCAAATGTTTACATGTTGTTCTGCTTACCTGCCACATCACATGAACCTGGGGCTTGTATCCTATACAGGCGATCTGTTTACTGGATGTAATAGGTTTTTTATGTCACTGCTTTTGTCCAGTGGGACCAATGTTTGGTTCATCAGTAAGTAAATAAATATATAAATAGTCTGTATGTTAAAGAAAATTTGAGATTCAGATTTATTTATGGTGTAAACATACATGTCAGCCAATGTCTTAATTTCATTGTTACTTTTACCTTAGCTCCTCAGATGGAGCAGTGACTGTTGTAAGCAAGAATACTATTTTTCTGCTCACTTGTATGTATTGTAAATTTAAATTTTGTTTAATAAATTCATGAATAAACATGTTAAACACAGTTGTCGTCATTAGTGATATTATGAAGTAGGTCAACAAGCAATGTACAAATCACAATGTAAAAATTAGGATATCCCATGGTTCATGTATATTAGCTAAAACATTATTAAAACATGAACATTATTAAGAAAAAACATTATTGCCCACTCACCATAAAAATAAATGCATAATTAACTCTCTGAGCATAAACCAGCACTAATCATTGTAGTGTCTTTGTTGACTATTCATAGTTGAGATTGATTTTCATACTGTGGCTGCTCAATTATGCAGTTTCATAACAGCAGTGCTGTTTGGGCTCGGTTAGGCTGCAGGAGATTGGAGGTGAAATTTGACCTGAACTAAATACATTGCTGGCAGAGAGAAAATGTAGGCCAGTTCCACAAAGATGGTGTCGAAGGGGTTTTAATCAACAAGTGGGTCAGTTTGGACTCGTCAAGCTTGTCTGGGCCATAGAGTCTGACAGTAAAAAAGAATTTTTCTTTAATATATCTGCACACAAGCCCCTGTTATGTATTGCATATCCTTAAATTGCATGAGGCTTTCCAAGTCTGTCAGTGTGAAAAACAAACCCCCAATAAGTTTCAGCTGAGTGGGTATTTAACCACTAAAGATTAAAGATTAAAGATTTATATTCTTGTCTGTTGCAGTAGATTATGCTTGATTTAATATATACCTTTGTTACTTATGTGTTTGTGATGAAATGATTTCAAACTGTATTCCTGTGAGTTAATTTCAACTATTATGTACTGCTGGACCGGATATGGTCTGGTGAAATGGACAACATCACACTGTCAAATTTACACATACACATTTAAAGTCCTTGTTAGTGCACAAACATAACTCTCTCTCACTCTGGCAGCTGTTGTAGTGGTGCCTTTCTCCCGAAGCGGTTCCCATTACCGTTCGTTGTGATATCCTATACATTACTGGCAGATGATCAGACAAGAGAACACACATGCAGTATCATTTGAGTCTATCTCCAGCCTGGTGATGGTAAATATTTCAGTCATCTATCAGTGAAACATGATCTGAGTCTTTTGTAGCTTTTGTCATTGGTAGAGTGTGAAGTGGCATGCCTTCCAGTCATCCCTTACAGTTAATATTTCTGATGCAGCTCATGTAACAGAGTCAAAGCTGGTATGCTGGGATCAACTCTGCGGTCTTCCAGCAACGGCGTACTGGGATCATGAGCTTCCAGTAGACTTACAATGGGATGTTCAGACGGCGGGTCTGATAGTGACGCATTGGCCTGCTCTAACTGGGCCATTCTCACACACAAATAAGGCAATGCTGTCAGAAATTGTATGCTGTATATGTAACCCAAAACCATGCCCTGTATCTAAATAGATGAAACTGGAAGCAGTGGTTGGCTCTCTGATGTGTCTCAGTCAATGATCGGGCCTTGGAGGCCTAATATGGCGTTATTTTTGTCACTTTCCTGAGCACGCAGTGGGACATTCTGGGACAAGCACATCAATTATGTTTTGAAGAGAAAATATTAATCTTAATTAATATTAATTAATTAATATTAATCAACTTGGCACAGTGTTACAATGTGCCACAAAACCAGCCAATCACAGACTTGAAGAAGGTAATTCTGATTGGCTGTTTTGTATCCAATCAGGTGGCTAATAGACCTCAACAGTGAGGTTCCGGAAGTGAAAATCCCATTCATATATTCTGAATCGGGATTTTGATTATTAGCCATATGTCATAACCATCCAAGGTAGACTCACCACAAGCTAGTAGATTGTGAAACCATGGTGTATGCTCCTGTAGAAGCCACAAGTCTGTATGATATCAACCTTGTTTTGAGAAAAACATGTTTTATTCGCGATGTCATGGAGAAGTACTACACTACCCACAACCCTAAAGTATAACAGCGACGTCTCTGATTGGTGGAGCTCGTTGTTTACCGCACCAGCGAACGTCTTATCAGCTAACGTTAACGTTAGCTACTAACGTATCCTATCCGCTGTGCCAAGTTGAGCGGGCGCGTAAGCAGAGTTGAGAGCGCGCACAGCGAAGATGTTGGGAGAGGAGAGGACACTGTGAGCGAGTGCGCAGGTGCTTGCCAACGCATAGAGCAGAGATTGAGCGAACGTACAAACAGAGTTGAGCGCGCACAGAACATATTTATGTTTGCTCAGATTAATATTTTCTCTTCAAAATATAATTGATGTGCTTGCGAAAGTCCCACTGCGCGCTCAGGAAAGTCCCACTGCGCAATGTAGCACAAAAACAACGCCATAGGCCAAATTGTAACATGGTAAAGTTTTGTATTTGGCAGGCAGAATTCAATGACTCTCCTCAGTAAGAATGTAAGTAACCTGGGGGTAAAACTGTAGTGCATGGCCGTGGCAACTCTTAAAATCACAATAGAGACATTTGGCACTAGAAAGCAGCCTGCTGCATACACTCATCATCCACATGTTGACTTTTTGAACAGTAAGAACCACTTTTGTCATGGTACTGTTGGACCTCTGCTCGTAAAGTATCCTGCTTCATTGGCTAGTGAAAAATTACACTCTGCTTTGAATGCCTGATTAAAAAGTCACTGCATATTTATTTTCTTTCACAATACCGCCACCTAGTGGACATTGGAGAAAAGTTCCCATTAAGATTAGATAGAGATGAGGTGAAATTTGTATCATCCCTGTGGCGCAACTAGCTCGTTGCAGCATCGTACAACAAAGAAAAATACAATATAAATAAGAATTTAGCAAATACATCTCAATGCTTTGAACTTCTATAATTTTAGAATGGCCAAGTGTGAATTACAGCATTATGAGGACAAATAATAGTAAGAGACAAAGGCAGTATGGCATAAGTGGAACAAATGTTTAAAAAAATAATTAAATATGCAATAAATAACAAATAAAAGTGATATGAGAATTTACTGCACATATACAAGATGTGTCCTGCACTACACGGGTTACCTACCTCATATGCAGAATAGTAGTTATCTATGGTAAAAATTCCATGTATGAGTTTCCCTTCATTTAGTATAGAGTCCATTTGAATGTAAAAAGGTCTTGTGTTCATTCTTTGTTGAATTGACTCATCACATTTGTACAACAATCAACCTTCAATTAGTATTTTGTGAAGTTGCCATTGAATGGTATCCATGCCAGCAAGTATAATATATTCAAGGCTGTAAGTAATGTCCACAATACATCTTCTAATCCAATGATGCCATGTGATACTGTGGCTTATTTTCCCTGAACATTTGATGCTATCAGCGCTCCACGCTCAGTGCATTGAGCAGTTGGAGGGCTGGTGACAATAGGAGGCTGTGTAGCTCAGGAGACAGACCTGGGGGGCATTAATCATGCATGCCAGCCTCCCACTTTATCTGTGTGATCATTAGGGCATACTTTAGCATGATGATCACTCTCTGGAAATGAGCTCCTGGAGGCTGCTTCCATTATTCATACCTACAAGAGCACAGGCTGCCCCTATTCTTGGAAAAGAGACTTAATGAAGGTTGGCCATATTTAGGCCCTGTGCTCTTGATCTGTCACTGACTGCCAGGGTCCCTGCTAGTGGTCTGCTCCCCCTGCTCTCCATCCACAGCCCTCTGCTTCCCTACCTGCAAGATTAGGCCCAAGGGAGGTGACAGGTGTTGTTCATCAGGATAAGCTCTCACTTGAGGTTGTTTATGCTCTTTTAAAGGAAAAACCTAAAGCAGTTTAAAAAAAGAAACAGCTCTCCGTGATTTACTTTGCAGTTCTTGGCCCATTTTGTAGTTTGGTGGTGTTTAATAGCAGAATATTTTAAACTATTTAAAACATCAATGGTAAATTCCAGGTTTTGGTGTCAGCTCCTCAGAATCAAAGAGCCAGAGCTTCTTTCTAGGCCCATCATTATGCACCACAGTTCAACAACTTTACAAGGAAAAATTAATCGTAGAAGAGGCAGAGATGCCAGTTTCTCCACCGACGACAATAGACCATAATGCAATGCAGCCACAAGACATGTTGTGGTTTGAGAGAGGGGAGTGACTCTCAATTTTTCTCAACCATAAAAACTCACTCTTTTGCTCTTACTGTGCAATCGCTATCGCTAACGCTATCGCTATCGCTCTCTCCACAAACACATAACCACAGCTAAATGGAACAACCTCACACCCATTGTCTGGGGGTTTTCCAAAGGCATTCTGGGAAATGTAGAAAATCACTCACTAAAGTATGCAGTTTGAGGTAAAGTGGGTACACCAAAAAAGTACATTACAACACTTTTCTTCAAGGCAAAACTTGACATTTTCCTGACAGTTGCATGTTATTGCTCCAGTCATATACAGTAGTTTGAAAGTTTGAAATTATTATTCTTAATTAATATGGATGGGGTTAACTACACACTTTCTAATACTTGTAAAGATTAGCCTCATTTCAAAAATTGTGTCCGATCTTATCATCTTTATTTCAATGAAGCTTTTTGTCAGGAGAATATATGGATACATTCATTCACTAAAGAAGTACATAGTTGAAAGTGTTGTGCACCATACGAGAGAGAATCTACATTGTGGAAGACATTAAGGTCCATATAGAATATACATGCACCCAAAGGAATCTGAAAATTCCCAGATGTGATGAACTAAAATGCTGCTTGTTTGTCTTTTTCAACGCTAGTGTGCCTGTTGCAAGGCGATCTAAAGTCCGTGGGGATAGTTCTGTTCCTCTGCCACAGCAGTAAGTACAGGTAATTAGCTGATGATGTAGATGGTGGTGGGATGAGGGTTTGCTGATGTCACGCTCACATAATTGGTCTCTGAGGCACCAAGCTACAGTCTACATTTCAAAATGGTGTACGAATTAACCCATGCAAAATTAAACTAATGTAAAATATTCTATAATAATATGAATCAGTTACAGTTAACCGTACTTATGTGTGGCTAAAGGAGTTTTTCTGAATTTAATTGTTCATTTTAAAATGCATCTCAACATATCATTTAATAGCTTTGATTTCGGTCAAACATTTCATTTTCTCATTCATGTATAGAGCTGCTGCTCTATCTAGAATAGAGCAGGATCCCTTGTTCAACTCCTATGACCCTCATAATTTCTCCTTTGAACAGGCCCTGTAAAGCACTATCCAGTTATCACTCTCGTAAATGTTCCATTGGCTCTTCAATGTCCAATCTAGCTTCTACATTGTGTTCATACGCTATTCATGTCATTCATTCAGTTTCCTTACATTAGGCGCCGTATACACCAGTAATCTTCCCAGTTTGAAATATCAAAAACCCGGTACCTGTAGATCTATTCAAAATCAATACATGCTGTTACAGAAAAACACATAGAATGGCAAAGGTGCACTTTGACACAGTACCTTTTCCTAAAAGGGCTGAGGATTACCTAGAGATTGTGAAATCAACCACTAGACTGGTTTGCAGAGGCCTCCTACTGCCTGTATTAGGGATCAATGGACTTGGCATTAAAGGAGGCCATTGGCAGGTAGCAGTATACCCACCACAATATCAAGAAGAAACACAGGTCTCTGTTACATTCATAAACCACATCAATAGAAAATACTACTATAAATGATTCATATAGATTGCCTGGAAGTGGTTTGATCATTTGTATAAGCTGTACTAGTAATTGGGTAGGGGATATTTTGGGTCCACAGGTCACTCAATTATAGGTGCCCAGTCCGCTGACAAATGAGACTATTATCTCTGCAGGGTGTGAATGAATCAACTGTAGAATTCATAATAGCATAATGAGTACATTTCTAGCTTTGCCGTCATCTGATCAAAACGTGTGACAGTCTCATCTGCAGCAGGCTGGCTAGGCCTGTGAATTTCACAGAATGTTCTGAAGCATTCTGTTCCCCTGGCCAGTCTTGCTGCTGTCACATTTCTAACAACTTATTGAGAATATTGAGAAACCTTTTTTTTTTTATGCACTGTGATGGACAAAAGAACAGATTTAATGGCTTTGATTTTCAACATTT
Source organism: Hoplostethus mediterraneus (assembly GCA_034670385.1). NCBI lineage: Eukaryota > Metazoa > Chordata > Actinopteri > Trachichthyiformes > Trachichthyidae > Hoplostethus > Hoplostethus mediterraneus. The sequence continues at coordinate 7,925,108 of JAXDDW010000003.1, read as the reverse complement.
ATACCTGTGAATCAACTGACCTTGATTTATTGCCTGCTACTTGAGTGGTCATCGAGGTCCAAACATTTGAGACTTGGCATTTAATGACAGAGTAACAAATCCCTGTGGCTCCAGTGGGTCTGAGATGAGTCTGAGGTTGTGATCTGTTCTCACTGCACTGAGCAAAACAGCTGTGGTTCCAGCACATGATTATGTAATACATGTGATGGGTGTGTGGCAGTGACTCCCTGTTAACACTGTCCTTTAAAGTCACAGTATTAGATCTTATAGGCAATAGTATTATATGTCGGGGGGGGGGAGAAGAACAGGAGATATAGGGAGGATTAGTACAAATGACTTTAACTTGCTGTACAGATGGTTAAAGTGGTAAGCTGAGTCATATAGAATAAGATTACCTTTGATTACACTGATTACCATTCCATTGTCCCATTGCCTCGTGAAATGAGCCGTTTCATTTGTTTCATACTGTGCTTTTGACATCATCATTTTACCTTTTTTTTCCCCTCCTCCACTATCTGATTCCTACCAGTTATCTGTTGGGAGGCTCTCTTTCTTGGGAGACGTGACATCTGCCTCTGTCCCTTTTTTAAATTTATTTTTCTGACCCTGGCAGAAAGATGGGGGAGAAAAATGAATTACATACAGTACATATAAATATCTGAAGCAGAGAAAACTGCCAGCTTGGCTCCTATTCAGCAGCACACTGCCTTGTCATTTCAGACTCAGCTGGAGCTCAAATCAAGGCCAATTTACAATGAAAGGGTAGTTGGAGAGAATGAGGCTCTATTTATTATTCCTTCCGGCTCTTTGCAACTGGAACTACGGACCTGCTCTCTCCTCTCTCGCTCCTCTCCCGCCCTCCTTTGAATGCTTTCAACAAAGGATCCCATCTCCTCCTCCAGTAATGATTAGTCTTTGTAGTTTTCCCCACACATGGCCTGGACAAAGAACGATGACATCAATCATTTGTACAAAGCGTAACCTCCAGTGAACAGAAAAGATTAGCCTTTAAATGGAAGCAGTATGACTTCTTTATCATGGCCTTGGTAACCGTTACCCTATCTCAAATTCTGTGTACCACAGTTGAGATGATGTGCAACACTTTTACAAAAGATTGGTCTATTGTAACGCCACATGATTCTGATGCTGCTCACATAGTTGAGCACGTAGTTGAGCAAAAGAACGAGCACACTAATTCATTATAGTATACTCTTACACTTCTTTTACTGTGCACATTGTCATTTTGAGGGTGGATCACTTCCATTCATCACTACACCATTGTTGAGATCGCTCAGACAATCCTATGAGGAGGTGTGTTTTTGTTGATGCAGCTCTTCCTATCATTCATAAGAACTTCCCTTTTTAGGGCAACTGGAAGGCAAAAGCTGTGCCAATTGTCTTGGATGATGTCAGGGCCCAGGTCCTCTGTGCACGTGAGTCCAGACATTAGCCTTGCCCTGGGAGATGGAATCTGGGGCGGCAGCGCTGAAACAATGCAGTCTGGGTAATCAACCCTCTGCCTCCAACCAATCACCTTTTAATCTGGAACAGGAACACGTGACCACCTTGTGAGGGTAAGAAAAAAAATCCAGAAGTGCTTGGCCTCTACAATTGCAATTCTGTTTAACTGCTTTTAGTCTGTGAGACAGTGAGGTCACACTACGCCCACAAACTTCCTTTTTTCACTCTCATTGAATACAGCACGTTGTCAGTGAATCAAGCACAGAAAAGAATAAAAGGCGTAGCTTAACTAAAAGTGCACCCTAACCTGGGATCGTGGTTCCTCAAAAATGTTCAAATACACACGGATTCATTCCGCCAAATAGAAACTATTCCACAGCAGCTTTATATTAAAGTTTCCAAGTAAGTGTCTTTTTCCAAGTAAGCATAAGGAAAAGAAGAAACCCCCTTTCATGTTGTGCTGTGAAGTAGGCATGATGCTGATCCAGGTGAACTGCAAGTAATCATTCTGTCTATCAGGACAAACCACTGGTATGTGTAAATGTGCTTTTCAAATAAAGTTATTCTGATCCTTCTTGTGGAACAATCAAGGATGATACGTATGATGATATGTACTCCTTCACCTATAGATGGCAGCATTCAATTTTAGAGTTGGCAAAAGCAGCCTCTCATGCATTCCAGCTGGCAGGGAATAACTCCCATTGCCAGTCTGGTATGGTGTGTTTTCTTGGAAGCCAGACTCAAGCTCTCGACAGTGATACCACTAATTAAATGATGTGTCTTCAATCACAAAGAAAGTGCATTTATCTGCTATATAAACATTATTGGTCAAGAACTCATTTTCTGCACCAGGCTGTCTGATACCCTTTACATATTCCAATTAGTTAAAATTGAAATGGCCGCTTAATCCCACTGTAACAAGGTCACTAAGTAAAAAGAAACTGCTAATCTACAGGCATATGAAAGTAGGTAAACCTGATTGCAGCAAAAAAACAAGACAAAACCCCCCCAAAAACCTTGCCCTTCCAATACCAAAAACTTTGTGTGAAGTGGTACTGGTACATGTCAATGTGACCCTATGAAAGTAGAAATGTTTTTTTTTTCTGTACAAAGTAGTGAAAATTACATCCTGTTCTATGAGACTTCAAATAAAAATAGTCTTTTCTTTTTTCTGCAGGAAGTGGGTTTGTAGTCTTCCCACTGTCTCACCCTATAATTTACCTAAAGCTCTGATATAAATCAATTAGCACCCTTTTCCTCAGTGGTCTTTGATGGCTAACTGACCCCCTTTAAATCTTAGTCGTGATTTACAATGAGCTATATCATAGGTTGCTTTTGGTGAACCAGATGGTATTTTCCCCGGTGTGTTCCCACAATTCACTGTCACTTTCTCTTCTCCATCTCTCTTCTCTGTAGCACTTAAGGGGTAAATAGGAAAACTCGGGAAATCAGCCCTGTACATAATGTACAATTACTAAAAATAGAAATGACACCATGGTTTCGACTATTATTCAACATAATAAAGTACTAAGGAGTAAGTAAATAATAGTTTCCAGTGGATTCAAAATAAAAGAAAATGCAGTCATTTTGCGTCAAACAAATATAACCACATTTATTTTGAAAGTATAAAATTTCACACTATAAAGGCCACTTTTCAGGGTAAATCAACAACCTTTTTGAAACATTTACACAGAGAAATACCTTGTCCCTCTCTGCTGGTCTAACATACTGTCCACTTCTGTGGCAAAATAAAAGAGTTGTTCTACTTGACCACAGAAAGTAGTTGGCAAGATTTGAATAATTTACTTGATACAGGAAATGGCAGGCGATTGAGAATTCCTGATTTGTACATCCTACAGAGGATCAGGTATTCTGAACGGTTCTCTCTCTTTATTAAACCAGCTTACAGGCACAGCTTGACGTTACAGGCACTGTTTGCCTTCTACTGGGAGACTCAAAAGAAATCTGCAGTTGACATTCTTTACAATGGCACCAGTCAGGCCACAAGTGCATCCCCGTGGAGAGAGCATCCTCTGTTTGTACAAGCAGAACAACTCGTACTCTAGACCTCGCCATCAGAGGTTGTTTGGCTCACTGCAGATCCCGTGAGGTGTCCAGACTTTGAGTGTAGCGTTCACATTCCTACCCACTGACCTTGACGTGGTGCCCACTGAGGTAGAACAGTTGTACCAAAAGACTTATTTATAAAGTATACAAATGAGTAACAGTCACACCAATAAACTTAAGAGTGGAGTCATGGAGGGGGGGAAAATAAAAACGTCACGTTCCACCCACATTTTCAGTACAACTATATGGAGACCACTGACATGTCTGGATCATCTGAAATGTTCCCTCCCAGCACAATTTACTCCTGCAATCCTTTCCCTTTCCCTTTCAGGCATAATGGCCGTTTCACATATATTAATTATTGCATCTACAAGCCACAGGGAACAATTCAGTTGTGAAATCACTAGAAATCGCTCTGTGGATCTCGGCATGTGAATTTCATCCTTTCCACTCTCACAAACACACAATTCCAAGAGTGCAAACAAAAAAAGATAAGTCAACAAAAGGGAACTAAAGCAGACACTTGTCATGTCAGAAAGGGCACATTCTCATACAGAGTACATCTTCACTGACACTCCTCCCCTGTTCAAATGGAATCCACGATGTCCCTCATGAAGTCTCTCCTGAAGGCTGGAATGGACTAAGTGAGCTGACTGGCTCCCGGCGGGGGGGGGTTGGGCAAGGCGAGGCTGGGCCGGGCTGGGCCGGGCTGGGCTGGGCCGGGCTGGGCTGAGCGGCGCAGGGGCGTGTAGCTGGACACCCAGCCCCTCTGTCTGGACTAGGACCAGCTGCTGCCCATCATACCCCCCGTCTCCTTGCGGGTGATGATGCTTTCTGTAGACTTGAGGAGCCTCTCCAGACAGGGCGCGTTGATTTTGCCCAGCGGAGGGCCCCTGGGTATGGAGTCTGTCTTAGCGTGGTTGTCTGTGCTGGAGGACACCGCGTTGTCCTGCGTTAGCTCTCTAGGGGACAGCAGGTGCCTGGGGCCAGCCTGGGCCTGCTCTGCTGTTGGGGAGCAGATGGGTGAAGTGTGGAGCCATTTCAGGTTACTGGCGGAATAGGCTCCAGGGGGAGTGAGGTCAGTGGCTCTGAGGCCTTTGGCACCCACTGGAGGAGCACTGATGTTGACGGGGCTCGCTGCTGCACTGGCCAGAGCGGTGGTCACTGGTGCCAGCTGTGGAGAAAACATAGTGTAAAGTTACTCCGCTTGCGTCATAACCATATCGGTTATAGTCTCCGAGCGTGTGACTGGTTATGGGGAGCAAAATTGTTTACCGATCAAACAATGGCGCATGATGGTACGTGGGAAGGTGTGCCCGGATTAGACACCGGAGTAAATCCTCACCACCTAAATGCTGAGGAAGGTTCCAGTCTTCTGACCTTCCTCGTCCCCGGAGGGACACTCCTCCAAAATTACCTTTTCTCCCCTGTTATTGTTCTTAGTGAACCTGAGACCGCTGTAATGCCCCACAACAGTAAAAATAGATTTTAATCCTCCCTTCCCCGTCCCAGACCTGTGATTAAATAATAATAGCTATTTCAAGTCCCTCTTTCACCGTCTGCATTTAGTCACCTTACACCTAATGTTCTTGACAGCAGGCCCGCCTCACCCAAGAGCTCTTGTACAACAATCGCGCTCTTATACAACTGTACCTTCAATTTCTTGGCAGGAGCAGCTTCCTCTGTCCGGGTGACGATGAGTTGGTCTTGGGGTTTTACATTGGGGAACCAGCTCTTCAGCATTTCTTCCATTTTGAGAATGATGTTGACATATTTCTCCCTGGAAGACATCGGAGAGTGACAGAGTTTTAACATTTACAAGCACCCGGCGTAATTGCTGCATGAATCAGCAGAATCTAGCAAACATTTTGTTCATTTTTCTCTCTCGCATCTTCTCTCTGCATGAAGCTCAACATAGGAAATCATTTACAGACAACACTCAGACTCACTCCCACTCAGCAATGGCTGTGCATAGGGAATACTGTCTGAGGTATATTGTGCACGTTGTGCGCTCCACACGTGGCCTGATAATAGTTCTCCTTGGCTCTAAAAATAAATGCTTTAGCCACAGCGGTCTCCATCAGCGTCATAGCAAAAATAAACTACGAGTGGTGACGCAGCTCTCATTCAAGGTGGGCAGAGAGCAGTGCCCGTTAACTCCCACCCGTCCAAACCAGATGGTTGGTAGGGATTAGCCCATGTCATATGATCAGGACCGTCCTGCTATACCCCATTCAGGCCATGTTAAATTCATGTGATAGATTATCCGCAACAGTGACTGCTAAAGAAGTCACTTTGATCCCGTCTACCATTGTGTTGCTGCAGGGCTGCCAGCTGGCAACACAGACCGGGCATAGAGAATATTTGAGGGAGGGGTTAGTCCACCTTCCAGTCTCCCCCCCCCCCCCCCCCCCGACTGTCTGTAGGGAAGCTGCCACACCCACTCTTTGTCTCACATATGAAGGGAGCAGCTGGTAGGTAAGGACTCCAAGTTAGTCTGTGCCAAATTCAGCATTTTATCTTACATCGGTATATCTGGATACACAGTCTCACGGTAACTGGTTGTCCTATCAGTACACTGCATACCCTGCTTTTCTTCCCCACGAGCATCAGTAGTGGTACTTAATATGAAGAGCTAGACGGTCGAGCTATTGGTAGCGATGCCAACAAATGGTCGGCACTTAAGCATAAAAAGTAATCTGTCAAAAGAGGGAGAGAATGAGGACCATTTGGTATTTTATGACTTGAATAAAACATCAAAATATTATTGAAAAGCATCGTTTTAGGAGGGACAAAGACCTTCCTTTTAAAAGGGGTGATATCATAGCCTATTATACTGTCTGGTCAATAGAGAGCTAATCAAGCAGACACTGCTCCCAGAGTGGAGCTTTATACATTTTTAACAAGACGCCTTGCCATAGTTGGACTTTATCAGTAAATTTATCCTGAGTGCGTGGGGGTAGCAGCTCCTCACTGGGCAACGTGCTACGAGCCATGTGTCTCAGATGTCCGAGTCCCCTTAGAGCTGCTCGCTAGCACGATCTCTAGCACTTGTAATGGTACATGGAATGATTGAATTTCGACGTGGACAAGGAGGACATATCAGCATCTCCAAAATTGAACATAAGTGCTATATAGTGAATATTGTAGGGAGAGCATCGGAGAGGTTGTAGTAGGATTTATAACATGTGGGCCACACTGAAGACACTTACCCCATGCAGGGGTTCTGCAGGACACCCATGATCCTCTGAATCCTGTCCATGGCCACACTCTCCTGGAAACTGCTGAGACCTGGGAAAGGGAAAAGGGGAGTTTTACTACCAGCCACATGCATTGTCTGACTCAGCCCCGATAGCAGGGTCGAGTCCATAAAGCAGATGGGTTTGCCGTGAAATGTGTCCGTGAGGGAGTCGACTCCCTGCCTCCTTGGCCAGGAAGTGCGGGGTCGCATAAGGTTTGAGTTTGACAGGGATCCCAAACTAAGCACTTTCAGAGCCTGTCTGACCGTGGTGCTTTTATCTTAGAGAAGCCATAACGAGATACCCTTGTAATGCATATCAGACAACTTGGGTGCAGCAGCCGCCTGTACACGGTCTGCATTATGTGGAGAAGCCTGGTATGTTCTCACACATCTTGGCCAAGCATTTAATTTACTGGAACATTTTGAAGTTGACCGTGTGTTTTCCCACTGGTATGAAAAACAACAACATTCAGAGATGCATTGTTCAATATGTTAACTGATCTGAAGCTCAAGGGCCATTTTGAAACAGCGTGGTTAGCTCTACACCATGTACACTTTTACACAAAATGGGCTCTATTATAAAAGCTAGAGACACCTCACACAAAGGAAATACTTGTGGTTACTTGATAGTCTTACACCAAACAAAACGTGTTTCAGACATCTCTCTCTCAAATCTCAGGGACATATATTCCTAACGCTGTCTATCAAGCCTATTGTGCAGCCACTATAAAGACAGCGGAGGGGAGAAAGAAAGACAGACTGCTAGAGATCTAGGTTCACCTAAGAAACGGTTGTGTTGCACGGTGCCAAAGAACCCAGTGAAAAGGTTTACAAGGAGCAAAAGAGAAAAGATATGAAATGGATGACTTACGTTCCCTGTATCTCCCTGAACGAAGCCCATTCAAGATTGAAGATAGCGGATGAATGTAGCATTGTAACTCCATGCACTGAAAAAAAGAAAGTTGATTTATTGTAGGTAATATCTCTGTCAAAACATGTTCAAAAAGCCTTTCACTGTTCACAACAATAAACCGATATCAAACTGACTTCCACGTACCCGCTTAACTAAAGTTCCTTTTAATGACTATTGCATCATGGGGGAATAACTCAGTGATTTTCTTTAGTATGACTAATTCTAGTCTTACAGTACACACAGTGACATGCACGACGCACTGACTAGAACCTATAGGGAAGTTGATCTGGGTAACAGAGCGTGCGTTCGTCACCATCAAACCTCCCAGAATGAGTCAGAGGTCCTCACCTTTCTGGTGAAAATGCGGTCCTTCTCTGATTCGTTGGAAATGAGCTTCCGTTCTTTACATTCCTCCACCGTGGCGCAGTGAGGCCTCTTCAGTGCTTGCTGAGTGTTTTTACCGTTTGATTTCTCTCCTTGTTGTGTTTGACACCGTCCAACGGCATCCCTGCCCCATGTCTTTGCGCAGCTCGAGGGAGACCCCCGGCTGCAGGCCTCACCGACCTTGCTCCAGTTACTATCGCCCTCCTTCACCTCGCCGCTCCTGCAGCAGCTGCCCTCAGACGGGCCCAGGTGTGGCGGGGAGCTGGGGGACGGAGAAACCCCCGTCTGGCTGTGTTTCGCGGTACAGTCTGTCTCCCGCTCGCTCTCATCGTCCTCGTTGTCACTTGCCAGCCAGTCGATGGAGTTGTCCGAATCTGTAGCAGACATCCTTGGCTGCAGGTTCTAACCAGCACTGACCATCACTGACCTGACAAAGAGAAAGCCATGGTTGCTATATTACAACAATACAAAATGCATGAAAAGCAATAGGCAGCGCGGCAACCAAGTAGAGAGGCCGTCCCGTAACCAAAAGCTAACAGGTTTGAGCCCTACAACAGCATACATATGTCCAACACCAACCATGACACTGTCGGTTACTCAGGATAAGAGCATCAGCTAAACGCTTCCAAAAAAATTTACAGACTTGCTGCCCTGCACCTGTAATGTAGTAGTATACCAGCCAAAGGGAGATGAACAGTAAAGCAGAGAGAGAGAGAGACAGTAGAGTATGCTGAGCAGATGGTGGCAGTGAAACCCAATTGTTGGGAACACACTGACCTGTGTGCTTTGCAGCCGCAACACCTGAGTCAGTAAACACAGACTAGCAGACATCAAAAGCAAACACCAAAAGCCCTCACACCCACAATGATCTGTGAGACAGGATTTAATCATACCCTGCGTCAGACGTCTACTAGGAATAAAAATCCTTAGATCTCTAAATTATTCTCATCTAGAATTTCCACATTAACAAATTGCTATTTTATTTGGAAATAATATATATATATATTTTTAGAGGGCAGATATTTTCCCCACTCAGCCCATATCAGGTGGCCTGCCAGCTGCTACCACCACACACACACACACACACACACACACACATTCATAAACACTGTTAGCTTGTTTATTCATAGTGGCAGGGGGTCTGCCACCATGACTACCACTGGCTCGGAGACCTCACATCAACACCAGTGACACAAAAAAATATTTAACTAGACGGGAGACGGCACTGGTGGATCACAACATGAACAGTGCCTAGAGAATAAAAACCCATCCGACCATAGACTCTTCATGGTCTCCAGGTGAGTCACGAAAGACTTGTAGGATCTTTACACCTCTCCTAATTGGAGCGTCAACGATTACTAGGTGCCACCTTGGAAAAGGAAAGCGAGAACGCCATTTAGGATATATATTTGAATTGTAAATGCGAGAACGCCATTTAGGATATATATTTGAATTGTAAATGCCTGGCTTGTCTTTTGTTTCTTTGAAATTTGACAGTATGAGAGATAATTGTTCCTTGGTTCTTTGTCTCAGGATTACACCAGCTTCTCATCTTATTGTTAAAGGAGAGGGCGAAGGGCCTTTAGCTCAGATTTCACTCATTTTAAAAAAAGTCATTCTAAAACAAAACAAAAAAAATACATGTGTGTTACAGCTTAAAATGTGGCTCATGGGATAAAGAAACTCCAACTGACCAGCTTTACTTTACTACAGATGCACAGAGAAACGGTAGGTGTATGAACAGCCTAACATAAATCAGGGGAAAATGCTGCTCCATTTAAGCAACATCCTATGATGTATGTGCAAAGTATCACTTTCAAACTTTTGTGGAATATTATTCTTTTACTATTTCCTATGTTAAATTGAATTTCTCATACAAATAAAAACTGGTATCTGTAACTTAATTGTTCTATTTTGTACAACCACAGCGATTCTATACAGCAAAAAAATACATTTTACAAACTCATGTTCATGAGTCATGATTGCATTTTACCATAACACCTTCACAAACACTGAATACCTTCTTTCAGTCTACTGATGGAAATTGTAATTACTGCTGTAGGTCCATGTTCAAGTGGTTACAGAAACCTGTTTTTATTTTTTAAAAGGCTACACATTTCCGATATAAAGAAAAAGATACACATTGCCATTTCCTTTCTTCTGTAGATAGCGTGTATGACAGCCTATTGATCCATCTACATTCCTCTCTAGACTACCTGTGTAGGTGGGGCACATGGTTACAGATGCCCTCCACAACACTATACACTCCAATTGAAAAACGGCGATGAACAGAAATATTGTGAAAAAGAAATAGCGAAGGTAGATCTGCCCGCCAAATCTATTTAAAAGCAGTTGGGCAACAGACAGACTCTTCCTTATTAGTGGTAATAAAATTAGCAGCATCGGTGGATTATATAAAACCAGAAGGACATGATAGGATTATTTGGCATGGGCACAGTTCGACCTACACTGTCATAACCAAATAAGTGTATGCTTATTTCGATCATAGGCTCTCATCATAATTGTGTCACATTCCTCTATATATATATTTTTTTATTTTTTTATTTTAATCTCAAAAGGAAAAAACATCTCTGAAAGTATGATGAGCGTTAAAATGCTCCACACAGTGAGAGCGGCTCGGCGGGCCCATCCCATTATCATCTAATATCGGAGGAGTACATACCTTACCAGGATGGAGCGAATCGCACTCTTCTTTGTTCAGTGGTAAATCCTGTACAGTCGCGCCGAGAGCAGCTGATGTGCTGAACGTGGTGTGAGGGAAGCAGCTCTGCGATTGAGCGGCCCGTGTCGCTTCTCCCAAGGCAACGTGTCTGGGGGGGCGGGACTGAAGACAGCGGGCTCTCCCATTCGCTGTTCGAAACCGCCGCCTGACGAATAGGGTTTGCTCTCCGGGGTAGCTGCGGACCGATAGGCGAGACCCGTTTACATATTCAAATGAAATGGAAATGACACAAACACGTGGACACGCGGATCAGTTTCATTTCAGCAGCTGGGCGAAAAGTCAACCCAGGCCTGGTTTTGGTCACTGTACAGGCATTTCTGCTCGTTATATCATCTGGATGATGCCTCACTTGTGGCATGCCAGTGAGCAGCCTCGCTTAGTAAAGGCACAGTCAGCGATTTTAGTTAACATGTAATAATATGGGGGTACTTTTATTATTCCCTGTAGGGGATTGGAGCTGGTAGGTTCAGTGTCTTGCTCAAGGACAGGTGTTTGTGGACATGGCCTAGCTAGGAATTACGGGCCCTATACACAGAAGGTGACTCTGGTCCCCCTCTCCACTTCCCTTCCCTGTCCCCACACCACCACCATCACTACACCTGATTGCTGAGTTATTATCGGACACATCCCATTGAAGTTCTGTAGCAGTTCCCGGTTCAAAATCTGTCCAGGGAGGAGAGTTTTGCTTTAGTCTGTACAGGACAAACCGAGCCACATTTTGTTTCTGCTTGTTGCACGTTGTCTCAGATAGCATAACAGTTGCTGTATCATATTTTTGAGAGTTTTATAGGTTTACAGTTTTTCAACCAAACCCTGTTTCAAAAGCAGAGCAGTGTGAAATAAAATATTCATAAATAAGCACAGGAGGAACACAACAGGCATTTTAGTCTTTTAGCTTGGGGCCCTGGGTAGGCAGTACCCTTACTCCCCCCACTACAGCTCCGCAGGTCGTCTGGTTTAAGGACAGCCTGTAATGTAAGATGATTTGTTATTGTTCCGTCTTGTCCACCTTCAAAAAGTCAAGGTCCTCCGACAAGATTTATTTTAAATGCAAAACATTTCTTTAGCTCTCGGCCTGCCAGTGAAGACACATGTCACATGCAGAGTGTGCTTGTTGAGCCATTGATTGTTTTTTTTTTAGTGTGGACACAGTCAGTGACGGTAAAGGCATGACTCACAGGACCTCTGTTTGGCTGCCTGGGAGGGTGAGTGAAGAGCTCTGGTAAGCAGCCAGACGATTCTGTGCCTGGAGCCAGTGAGTCACAGACCCCTTCGCAGTAAACGTGATCACGTGCATTTGGGAGACACCCACTGAAAACATCCAGCCTCTCCTCCTCGTCTCCCTCAATTGACAATCATAATTAGCGAAGTCAAACAGAATTAAAAGCCACATGTTTCCCTTCTTCTTCACCTCTCTCCGACTCCCCCTTTATTTCCCCTCTGCTTTCCCGTCTGTCTGCAGAATGGATAGGTTGCATGTGAAAATGCACTGTGGGATGTTTACAGAGCCAAAGACGCCGCCCAGGCAGTTTAACAACTGGGTACAAATCTGTCTGGCTTTAAATGTAGAAGGAGTTCTTGGAGTGTCCTCTCTGCTCGCTATAATGAGCATGTCCCATTCAATTTATAAAGCCTTATACTTAATTGCAGCCTGGTAACTAGATTCTAAGGGCATTCTGTGGTCAAGCGATCATAGAGGAGCATATGCAGTTACTTTTGTTTTTATGTCCTGCTGTCAGTGTGGGAGAGGGGCCCCAGCAGCCCAGTGTCCACAGCCTAGAAAAAGATGGGTTTACTACTCGCTGCTGTGCATTTAATCCTATCCTGCTGGGAAGAATGTGCACCACAGACCCCAGTGTACCCATAAAGCCAGTGGAGGTGACACACCTGCTGGGACAGTGGGCCACTCATGCAGAATTAAAATCATGCTGTTTGCCAACGCAATCCTTTAAACATCCCGTAAGCAGTCCCCTGTCGTCTTGCTCCCCAGACCCACATCCTCTGTGACCCCAGCCTTTGCGCCAACTATGCACTTCCTACAGCTTCCCGACAATTCTCATTTCCCTTTTTTGTCTCCAAGGCTCCCCTGCCACTATGGAGTACATCACATCAAAGGACAGGAAACTAACATCTACATTTGTGTTTGATCAAAGGCACATTTCAGGCACATGTTTCACTCAGAATAGTGGCAAAAGACTTCAGAGACATTCAAATGTAATCAAAATCTTTCCAAAATTCTGGTTACTAGTGTCTGCATGTATCACAGTAGCACATTTTCAAAAATACCTTATGATACTTGGGCCGACAGAATGTTTTCGCTGTATGACATCTTTTTTGTTTTGAGTATAAAATCACAGATTGCTATGAAGTTGCTCCATACATGTTCAGTGTGAACATCTTTGCATTCACACAACTCCATTTAATTATTTTACAGTTGACCTTCAACATAAAGGAAAACAGCAGATATGTTCAATCTCCTCACAAAAGGAACATCTTTACCTGCACAAACACACATACAAACACATCTCTTTCATCTACGCAGTCGGGGCTGAGATGAGTCACACACAAAAACTGGCACTGTGATTTAAGTATTGTCAGAGAGGCTGGTTCATTCTGTGCCTGACAGAGACTGGATGTCTCCCACTCTCATTCATAAAAAATAAAAAGCCAAATCAGAGGTGGACACCCATTTCATCAGAGGGGCATACACTAAACACCGGTCCTAACCCTCCCTCTAAGAAAAGTGCAGCACGTGTGCCTGGGTGAAGCGCCCCACCTTACCCTGAGGATTGAGGAATTTTGGATGTGTTGTTGCCTTTTGATGGTTCAGTGCATCTGTGTTTTTATGAGCCATTGCATAACCTGTTTCTCATTTTCAAATTGTGTGATGCGTCCAATCAAATCGCTAGCTATTGGAAATATGAGCCCAGCTACAAGGATGTCATTAATGCTGAGCAGCAGCGACCTTTTGGGAGTTCAGCACATTGGTCACCTTATCCTAGTGAGAAAATGAGAGCTCTAAGGATGGATGGTTAAGTCATTTTAATAACACATGTCTAAACCTGCCAAGTTTCTTTAGTGCATTAGTAAAATAGACAGAAAACTTGACAAAAAGAACACACTTTCAATGGCAGAAGATTTCTTTAGTACGAGTTTAACTTTTGTTGACACAGAAAGTGAGCAAAGCTGCCAATTTGTAATGGACTTCACTAAAGCTGAAGATTGAGATTTTTTTCCAGAAGTTATGAATCTGCAGGCCATAGAATAACAACCAATGCCAACTTTGGATCACTAAAATGTCTATCTTCATACCTTGTATCATGCTAATCGGCTATGATCACTTAACATACTGTGTGCTAAAGCATCAGCGTGTCCACCAGACAGAGCTATCGACCGGAGACACAGAGATGATCTTGGTGGCGATCCTCTCCTTAGGTATTGGGTGACTAATGAGTCAGTGTAGGCCTTTAAGGGTTTGCACTTCATTGTGGGCTGGCTTAGTGTGACGGATACTGCTGACAGCCTTACATGACCCTGGTTTCACATGCATGCTGTGTAGTAAGTGGTGAACGTGTCCATACCTGCATGCAAGTGGATATGTGTGTGTATGTGAGAATGTTTATGTGCTGGCAGGGGAATGTGTTTGTGTGTGTTGTCCTGCTAGCAGCTGTCCCTTGCATATGACTCAGCTCTGTCTACCCTGGCTTCGGTCCATATGCCTTCCAGTAGCCATACTTGGACCCATACTAGTGTGTGTGTGTGTGTGTGTGTGTGTGTGTGTACACAAGTGAGTGCGTCAGTGTATGTGGTTGTGAATGCTGTGTACGGTACAGTGTGTCTCTGAAAAGGGACACCAATCAGTAGCCTTTCCAGAGTATAATTCATATTATGACCACTCACCACTAATAGCTTTAGCATTATCCAGGCACGGGTTGTGGGTAGTGCTTGGAGGGAGGAGGACAGACTGCAATGTTCATAACTGTGTTAACGACAAGCGAAGCGGCTGCAGGGAACGTAAACATAAACATAAACATGTGAGCCATGACAAATGTGGACCAGACCTTTTAAAGACACATTGCAGTGGATGTGACTGGTCACAACTGGATTCATACTGGTAGATACAATACTCCTTCCGGTAATTCACAATTTTGTAATCACAAGATTACACCATAGTTGCCTGCAGATTTTGTAAGGCCTTGGAGGTTTGACCAGTCACAGCACTCAAATCCTCTTATCTTTTCAAATGAATTTTGTGCACCAACTCGTAGTTTTCACCAATCCATAAACATTTCTCACAAATAAACACATAAAATAGTGCAAATTCTCTTGCAATGTTTTATAAAGGTCCCTGCAGATGTTTCTTATGATAATAATACAAAGAACAATCATGGATGGATTGAATGTTGCTTTTACAATTTAAACAAGTGTATTGCATTACTGGACATGGCTCCAGTGAGTGTGGACTCTACCTTTCTTTATGTGATTTGAACATGACACCCATTTCCCACTAGTGTGCCTACACCTCCAGATATGTCATCCTGTTACTGTAAATGCTAGTTCCGCTGAGTTAACCCCACCCACACACAAGAAATATGACTGCACGTACTGTGGGCACGATGCAGCAGTGTGGAAAAAAAAAAAGTACCAGCTGTGTGTGGCAAGGTTCAACCAATAGCATTTTGGGCTGGTGCTTGGGGTTATGTAGTCGGAGAGGAAGTGATACCGGGCCCGTTTCCAAGAGGCTTGTGCTGTGACTTTAAAGGGTTGGTCCTCCGGCACCCCGTCACGTACCCGCCCTCTCTTTTTGTGGCTTCTCTCTGTCCAACTCCAGTCAGTCACATGCACTTCAGCTCCCTGACCATTTTCCACAGATAGTTAGTTCACATGGAGGCAGTTCAGAATGTCTGGCAGCGAATCACGATCGAATCTTTAATGGCTGTGTGTGTGTGTGTGTGTGTGTGTGTGTGTGTGTGTGTGTGTGTTTATAGTCTCTCTAATGTCTGAACGGCTGCCAGAGCAGCTCAAGCGACAGTGGGATATCTATCTGCAGGGCTGAACGTTACATGTGACTGGGGGTATATTTTAACTGGGTTATGTAAGTGCTCCAGCCTGCACTCCACGCACGGATGAGGAGGGCGACGCATGATACAGAGCACTGTGAGCTCACCACAAGCGTTGCCTTCACAGCACATTGAATAATTCCTTCACTAGGCTGGAACTTTGGACAGCCAATACACACAACATTAAAACGTGCTTTCCAGAGTTGGTTTCCACCAACAAGCTGGACTCTATTCACGTGGGATTCCTGGTTATTAAGGCTGAACTGTGCCGTCAGCAAGTGTGTCATTCTCTGTCATCTCAGGTGATGATAACAGTTTCAGTTGGGAGCAGTATAATGTCATGTTTACTTTGTTCTGATAAGCAGTGGAAGAGGTCAGAAGGTGTAAGATTACATCCTGCCCTTGCTGGGATTTGGAGAGAAAAAAAAAAAGATTTTTAAAAAAAAAAGAGCCTCAACCATACAAGCAAACTTCAGTGCATTGAGACCATACAGTATATCATAAAATGAAAGTCATTGCAATGATTGGCTATAGCTTTGTGTGAACGTGGAGCATATCATCAAGCTACTTCTTGGTAGGTTGACTGAGCCTTTACTTCAGGCTCCCTGTGGAGAAATGATGAGTTGGCTGACAACAGGCTATCCGCCAAATCCACATCTAATGTAGTACTACCCACGCTCCCTCTGCTAGCACTTTTATGGAATCATTATGTGGGTGTTTTAGTGTGAGCTCCTATCTAGATGTGAAGTGATATGGAGTGATAAATTCTTACAGTAAGGTTTCAGCCACACTTGGAGGGGAACTGATGATCATGGCTCTATCATAGCAAAGTGTTCTCTCCAACAGTGTTTTGACCTAAAACTACATGGCAGGACTGGTCTGACAGCACCATGGCCATGTGTCCATACAAGTAGCAGGTAGTTATCACCCACCTAAACCACATTTAGGACAGTTATAAAGCTCCAATACACAAGGTGTTCATGTTTTCTAAGTTGATTTTTCTTTTCTCATAAAAAATAACTTCATTCTAGTATGTTACTATTTCCTACACTGGGTTACAATTTCATGGACAAGGTCAGATTTGGGTCCTGATGCAAGTTCAGTTGAGAACCAGTGTTGAGAACCTTTTTGGCTCTCCATCCCCCAAAAATGAAGCAATGCCTACTCGTTGTTGCAGACATAAACATGCACAATGCTGAAATTTGATACCAGATGACGATTTTTATCAGGCTATTACACTTGGTTATTAGGAGAGGCCTAGCAGCTGCAAATGTTGATTGCTGCACAAACCAATAATGGCAATAAAGATGGTGAGTGCTTTTTAACACACAGGTACTGTACAATGTAAATGACATCCATCCAAGTATACCTGCTATATCACAGTTAAAACTGCAGAATGAAGCCTGTATTAACAGCTTCGTAAATCAGCTTCATTGTGCATTGAACAGTATCAACTGCAATCTTATATTTCTGATGAGACAAAGCATGGCCTCTCATGAAAACAGGGAAGCTACATGGCCATTTCAGATTGCTAGGTATTCAAGTATAAATACATGATGTTTTCATGGACTGAACACAATAATAGTGGATCCTTCCCAGCAGAAACACATTAGAGTATCTGATCAGGCCATGCAAAATAATCTTTTTCTGAACATGCCGTTCTTTACTACCAGAGATCAGTTATTCAACACTACTAATGTTTGGAAGGGTTGCTTTCTGAACCTGAGGTATGTCAAAACATCAGGCCTGACCTTGAGTACAGACTGGCAGAGTGTAGCAAATTCACTCTGAGATAACCCCAGTCACGCCTCACCACTGTAGCAGAGCAGCAGACGCTCATTAGCCACCGATCTAGAAATGTCTGTGATCAATGTCGCTAATAGTGATGTGGTTTCACCAAGGGGTCATGGTGGGTAACACATGTCCTCGGCCCTGCCCCCAGGTGTGAGGTTTCTGCTTTTCCCACCAATAGGAAGGAGCAGAAGAGTAGAAAACGTGGGCTTTATGTAATTCTATTTTTTATCGGGCTGCCGCACTCACACACTTGCATAACATTAAGAGGCCCACATTAGGACTATAATTCTTTTGTTTGGAAATCATCCCAACCTTTACAAGTGAAAAAGTACCTGGCACCTCTCCAGCCCTCTTCTAAGGAATAGTGTTGAGGCTCGGGGGACGGCGAGTGCCGCCGTGGAATTTTGTTTCCCCCGTCACCTCCGTTGAAATAGAAACGCTAAGATACCACTGACAAGCGATGACTGACTAAGCGTTCCCTATACTTAGCTGCCCTTACACATGGGCCCGAAGGAGGCAGTACATGTGTAAATGCTTTTAAATGTCAACAGACAAGCCTTCCTGCATAACAACACGCGCACAAAGATCATGTTGAGAAATAATTCAGAATCCTCTTCCTTCACGGGGGGAAACTCCGTGGTGGATGCTCGAGAGACATGGAGAGAGAAGGAGGGAGAGAGAGAGAGAGAGAGAGAGAGAGAGACTGCCCCGGGGCCAAGGTTAGATAAGAGGGAGGACAGGTGTCAGAGCATTGTGTGGCTGCTAGAGGAATACATGTGGAAGGAACGTGAGGGACCGGAGGGACGTGAGGGTCTGTGCTGCTGCTGCTGCTGCTGCTGCTGCTGCTACTGTGTCCAGAAATTGCTCTAGTGGAGCTCTGTGCTTATTCTGGGATACACGTGATGCTCTCTCACTACCCTGCCCCCAACTCTCTCTCTCTCTCTCTCTCTCTCTTTATCTCACACTTCCTGTCTCTCTATATGTCCTATTCTTGTTGCTGCTCTCTCACTTCTCTCTCTCACTTTCTCATTAACCCCTTCCCTCTTCCTTTAGCTATCTTTCCATCAGTTCACCCCCGCCCCCCCCGCCCCCCCCCCCCCTAGTGCTGTATCCTCCATCTCTCTCACACATGGCCCACACAGTACACACATATGCAAACACCAGCATCCTTCCTGTATGTGATCTTCAGCTTGATGGAGTTCATGAAATCAAGCTTGTGCTCTTTTAACGTAGTTTTATAACAATTAGTCAAAACCTGATTCATGCAAAATGTAATGGAAAGCATTCACAGCATTTCTTACTCTTGGCACTTACTCTTGGGTTGAGATCAGAGAATGACTGGATGACTGGGTAACTCTGAAATGTAGGGTGGATCTTCTGTTATCAAATCTACAATGACACCATGGGCTGTTTTGTAACAATGCCAGTGTCACAACGCTGTAAAGCTGGGGATTTCACAGCACATCACATGCCAAAGAAATGCTCCTCCTCCCATTCACCTTCGTGTGGACACCAGCCTGGCCTGTGAACTGGGCGTGGAAAGTGTGGAAAATTTCAGGTTATCTGAGGAAGAACAGTTGCATGTGTTTACTACTCCATCTCTCCAGAGACACTAACTAGGTCAAGCACAAATGAATTTGCCAACCGTCTAAAGACTAGTGGTGACAAAGAGGAGGGGGGGATGGGGGGATTCAGTGGACTTTGGATACAAATCTCATAGTCAGGATGAAGCTCCTTTTCCTAATTTTAGCTCAACTCTCCCCCATGGCCCATTAAGTTTACTAGGAGGTCTGAATTCCAGTAGAGCCCGGCTCAGCTGGATGCTGGTTAAACAGTTTAATGGTCACACGGCTAATTATGTAGCCACAAACCAAGCCAGTCAAGGACACTCCACATTACAGCCATTTATCCAGCATTAAATCTTGCTTTGCCTTAAGCTCCTCAGCTTTTGGATATATTCTCTGTTCCAATAAAGTGATTTTCCTTATATATACATAAGCACGTGGTTCCCATTCTCCTCTGTATGATTTCATAGCGAGTTGGATGGAATTCACTCCAGTTAAGCCCATCCTTTCTGTGGTATTTTCATTTAGTCAATAAAACGTGACCATCTAGTGACAACGCAGGTTATTTTCCCACTGAATGGCGCTCAACTTCCTCCTAGATAAAGGGCCGTATGTGTTTTCGTAACTAGATTTACAAGACTACGAAACTGCAAAACACATTTCAACACATTATTCACTTTACGCACTTTATTCATTCCCTTTCACATTCATTCACCCATTACCATTCTTTAACTCTGTATACATGTACCATCCATTCATTCGCTCTGCTTATTTCTAAGTAGTTTTTTAGTATTTCGTTTTTAAGGCCTTTGTTTTTTGTATTTTGTATTTTGTACCTTGCCTCTGTATTTTGTACATTCTTGTAATACTGTTATGCTGCTGCAACCCCAGAATTTCTCCCCGGGGATCAATAAAGTATCTATCTTCTTCTTCTTCTTCTCAGTACTAAAAAGAACAGCCTTATGTTCAAGATTAAAGTGTAATTTTGACAATGGACTACAGCAGTATGTTACATGCTTAAACAATGAAATAAAATATTAACAGCGGGTAAACGCGACCATATCGTTATGTAAGCAGGATGCATTAGGCAATGGAATCTTAAACATATTTTTCTTCTGAGCAATGGTGTAATGGTATGACCCTCTCAGACACACGTGCCTACGCCAGCCAGGTACAGGTGGTATGGGTGTGTGAATGGAAGAGAAATAGCCTCAAAACACAACTAAGCCCAAGGACTCTGACAACTGATCCTATGGAGGACAGGTTTCAGCCAAATGTTTTAGGCTAATTGTGGTCTGCTTCAGGACAGGGTCAGTCGGTTCACAGTGTCACAGATGGCTGAGCCCAGGAGCTGAATAGCCTGCATTTCTTAGCGAAGAGAGAGGGGGATGAGCCTGCAGCAGGTCAATGAGTTTGTGTAACTTTTGTGTGTGTGTGTGTGTGTGTGTGTGTGTGTGTGTGTGTGTGTGTGTTTGCATATGAACATATGTGTACAGCCAGGTGCATTGGTCTGTTTGTGTTAGAGTCCAAAAGAGTAAGTGTATCGTCTTAGTCTTTATCTTTAGAGAAAAATTTGATTTTCAGAGAAATATAATTTTTGTGGACGCATTTTTGAAATAGAGATGACACAATCCCAATTTAAAGGCATTGTCTGAGAAATCAAGTAATGGATGTAACGTACTGTCAGCCCATAGTCACAAGCTCTATCCAAAACGACAAATTCTGGGCAGTTGTGTATATAACTATTTCTTTCTGGCATTTGATACTGAGACACTTAAGCACATCGTCCAAGTCATCGTCCACTTGGTAGTCCTCAATACCTGAAGTGACCTCTCATTGGCCTTCAGCTTTTCTGATGTTCCCTTACAAAAACAAAATACAAATACAAGCACTCCAGTCCTCTTGCCTGATGCTATGAAAACACTTACTGTCTGTCCTTCTACTGTGAGTATATTGTCACTCCTTGTACCTGTGAATGTGAGTTTATTTTTCCTTTCTGTCACTGGTGGACAAAATACGATGAATGGTAATGAACTGCATTTATATAGCATGTTACAATGTATGCCTCTCATTCACCCATACCGATGGCAGTGAGCTACCAAGGTGTTGGCCTGACCATCGGGAGCAATTTGGGGTTCAGCGTCTTGCCCAAGGACACTTCGACATGCAGCTGGAGGAGCCGGGGATCGAACCTCTGATCTTCTGATTAGAGGACGACCCGCTCTACCTCCTGAGCCACAGCCGCCACAATATGATGCAATAGGATGCTATAGAAATGGGCCAAGAATAGGTCCCCATTCATTCTCTTGACTTTCTATAGGAAGGTATTGACAAGAACAGCTCATAGCTATTCTAACCACATCTGACCTGACCTTTGGCATTGCCTTTTGAGTGGAATGTAACAAGACACAATGTGAAATGTGAGGTCTAGTCTGACCTGTCAGGGAATTCATTTTCTAAAAGAGTCAGCTAAAATGTCACTGCTGAACCATATATGATCCAGGAAGCCATTTGAATGATGTCAGAGTTCTGATGGCTTACTATGAAATATGTCAGGTTGCACTGTTTTACACTGAAGATGAGCAGAATGGGGATGATGTTGTACACCATGAAGATAATGATGATGGCTGTGTGATCTGTGGCCAAGAAGGGCTAAAACTAAGCTAGAGCAGGAGAGAGGAAACAGCTGATTCCTCATGATCAATCATTCAGCTCCACGTGTGCACAGTAAGGGCCAGGTCGAGGAGTCTGGACATTTAGCTTGGTCAGACTGCAGGGTTAAGCACCACCATTCACTCTCCCAGCAATGTTGCTACTTCTGAAAGCTGGCTTGCTGTCATAAATACTTAGGCCGGTCAGAGAGTGCGCATCCGTCTGGATTATTGTTTCTTGCATTTTCCAACACTCAGTAGTCCGTCTTGTGCCAAAACAAGTGGGGTGATTGACCTTCCCCACTTAACACTGAGCACAGATGCTGAAATGTGGCCTCACCCAGAATATATGAGAGAGCGTGATCTTGGGAGACACATCAGTGTTAGCCAGAAACCTAGTTTCCCTCACTGTAGTGTAGAGGCTAAGTCACTGCTCCAAACATTAATTTTACAACAGAAATGATTCATACTTCTTTGAAGGAATTCTTCCATAGAGCACCATCAACAATGCAGTGAATGCAGTCAAGATGAAAGCCTGTCAAAAGAAGTCGGGCTCCCATGTGCCCATGCTGTGACTAAGTAGCATGTTTCATTCAGCCTCCCACTCCTATTTGCACGTCATCTGCTGCTCTGTCCTCTACCCATACTAACGTCAGAAGAGGCTGGCTGTCCTCCTCCATCCCCTGCAGAGTGCGACCAGTTGGGTAGGCAGCTTCCAAGTATCCAACCTCTCTGTAGAAGCTCTGACTGACAGCAGACACAGAGGGCCCGCACAGTGTCTGCCTAATTACGAGACCATGTGGGGGCCATGCAAGCAGCACAGGGTGTACAGTATCAACTCTGCGCCTGCTTCACATCCTGCATTGCATAACATCGATTGATTTTGTCCTTGCCTGAAGCCAGACCAAGGAACATCATCAGTGGCCATCGAACCTCTTCACGTTTCTTCCCCTTAGTGCTCCAGTTACTCCCTCACATGCGCTCTGGCCGAAGCTCAGCCTTTATGGATGCTCTAACAGACGGAAACAGAAATAGCTCCACAAATAGACCCATCCTCCGGCCCACAGGGGACCAGTAGCCCCACTTCTGTGTGCTCTTGCCTCCTATTTCGTGTGTGCCTCGGGCCAAAACAAGTTAGCTAAGAACCACTGGGAAATCAAATTTGGAATTATTAGATCATACCCAGAGTATCCAGGGAGAAAGAGAAATGTGTGCATAAATACAAATTGTTATGAAAATAGGTTGGCTTTCTGGAGCTTCCTGCAGTCTGTCAATAACGGAGGACAATCTAGAGCAGTGCAGTTTGAAATGGCAGGACAAAATAACAGTGAAACTAATCTACCGTGCTCAAAGTCTATGATAGAGAGACTGAGTCCGAATATAGACGATGAAAAGATTAAAAAAAGGAGCCTTTCTCTGCAGAGTGCCACTTGCACGCCGATCGGATTACTCAAGCTCACAACCTCCCATGTGGGACGGTGACATGTTACATGATGCTCTATGGGTGATGAGAAGGCAGCGGCACTCACACTAAAAGGATGTGTGGAATCTGGAGAGAGGCGGCAATGTGTTAGTTTGTGCCGAGTTAGCACAATGCTAGTGTAATGGGGAAGAAAACGTTAGAAGCAAATGGGGGGAAAAGATTAAAAATTAAAATGAGTTATGTGCATGTTTCACTCTTTCACTCGCAAGTGTTCCAAATTTAACTTTAGGGTTGAATGCACGTGGAGTATTAACATGGAGTTTCCTATGCAAAAAAAAAAGTCTGCATGTAAAGTCAGGGTGATATCTCGATGTGGTTTCACAGAGTGTGAATGTGGGAGGTGAGAGACTGCCAATGAGTGAGTCAAACCTCCGTCTGTGTTGCCGCTCCTGCTTCGTTTTAAAAAAAAAGAATGTAGCTGCCTTGTTGTGTTGTGGCAGACACAGACATCCTCTCTGCCCTCGACTCCACAGCTGCCCTGCCCTTGAGCCCACCGTCTACTCACCCCTGCCGGGATGCTGCTGTGCAACTGCCCTCTCTTTCCCTCCTCTAGTCTGCAACAACTCATTTCAACAGCTTATACAATATCTGTGTCATGGCTATGCACCATCCGTATATAATACTGAGGGATTCTACTGCGCTCCAGGAAAGGACACGCCATAGCTGCCGGATAAACCAGTCATAGCCCTGGTGTACTTAAGATGGCACCACTCGTTTCACTCCAGATTGAGGGTCTTTTAATAAATAGTATGACCTTAAAAGTATTTCTATTTATTGTTATTCTTAGTTGCAGGTTTGATATGTAATGCTTTGTATATCCTAGGTTTGAATTATTGAAAACAAATAGGGTTATAGCTGTCTAGCGTCCACCAAAGATTGTAAATAATTCACAACTATGGCCTCTGCTACAAAGCACACTCTAGACAGCAATCCAAGGAGCTAGGCTGCAGGAAACGGAGTGTATGAGTTACTCCATCGGGAAACGTGGTGAATAAAGTATACTGGGACAAGACAAGGGGCTTCAAAGCATTGCTGCATTATTAAAATGGTCTCTCCATCTGCAGACTGGGCCCCCGAGGACAGACTCACACCTACACGAGCAGGTGTAAGCAGCGAAGTACACGCACACACCGGGAATGTTGGTTCAAGTCACACACAGTTTCATAATCAAACTCTGATACGAAGCTCTGCACAGGCTTGTCAGGTGAGACACAATGCTTACATGCATGTTTACATGAGACAGTGGAGGTGAGAATTTATACCTTCCCCGCGAGTCTATCATACAAAGGATGTTGACGCATGCAGCCACTGTCTAGACTGTATTAAACATCACACTGTAGAATGTAAAATCTGGAATAGAGGTTTTGGGTAACAGCCTGCCCCAGACATAAAGCTAAGGGTTGTGAAAAGTAGAACAGTTATTGATGTGTTAGTTAGTCCCTGAAGCCAAATGGCTCCACATCTCATATCACACCGAGGTTCAGATGTCCTATGTCTTCGCTTTATCCGCTGTAGTGAATAAGATGGAGATCAACAAAGCCCCTCCCTGCCTTTGGCCCGGCTCCATACATGCACACAGAGTCGGTCACGCACTCGCAGACACACAAAGTACTAAAACAAAAAACAAAAAAAAGCCAACTCCTCCCCCATTCCTTTTCCCTCCTTCCGCTCATACCCCCCCCCCCCACACACACACACACACTCCCCACCCTCCATGGGCGAGTAATCAGTGGGTTGGTACTGAAATGCCTCCCATGGCTGACCTTATAAGGCTGTCAGGAAACTGCTGATTTCAGGTTTCAGGGCTCAAATGGCTGCCCCTTCCCTCTTACCTCCATTGCTTCACTTCCCCCTCCCTCTATTACCAACATCCTGCCTTTATCATCTCATATTTCACATAGGGGAGGGCCATGTACTACTAGTTAACCAAATGTCACATTCACAGTATGAATCCTTGAAATAATACATCTGTTTTTTTTCTCTGCTCGCATTCAATATCCACATATTATCATCCACAGCATCTCTGCTCTGCTGACGGCAGGGTGCAGACTCTATGTCGTCTTTCTCATAAAAAGCCAAATGTTTCACATAGTGTGTGTATAGCATTTATGGATGTCTTGGACATTTACTGATCCAGGATCAATCCTGATAACATTGACTCTCCCACAACAGAGCTGATTAATGAGACAAAGCTGTTCTGAAGCTGCTGGAAACCACGTCTCATTTTATGGGATCGATTCCACCGGCTTAGCAGTCCATTCCTGTCTGAACGATGGCTTTCAGAAGTCACCTGGAACCAAAATAAACAGTGCACTTGCATGGCAAAGGAGTCAAGAGAGCCCATAACGGCTTAGTGTATTGAAGTGTATTGAGCTTATCTAGAAGGTAAAGTAAAATACAGACTCCTTACCATGTCACCTCTTATGAGTCATTTCATAAAAATGTAATCTAAACTTGACTGAACATACTAGGCCATGTTGCGTCACAGTAGTCCACATCTCTCTGTGTGACACCACTTGAGCGGAGCAGCGAATTCAAATGATGAGACAGTTCTTTGTTTCCTTTTGTTGAAATGTTTCAATTAAATTTGTTATTCCAATCCAGCAGGGGAAACAAAACCATTGGGACGAGCCTTTTATACTATTTTCTGTCAGGACTACAAAATTTAAATCTTGATGTTCATTTAGACTGTTGTTTATTGAAACTGATCCAATTTCTACTTAAACTGCTTTTACAAGCCCCATATGACACACTACTACCACTACTAAATCCTGTAGCCTACCTGTGGATTACCTGATTTAAGCGTCTTAAATCAGGTAATCCACAGGTAGAGAGCATATCAGCAAACAGCCAGATATGAAATCTAAACAATCAAGTGAACCCAGTGGCGGTGTCACATAGAAAATGAAGAAGAAACGGTTCTGGGGCAAACAAGCAGCCATATCCTCGATAACATGCATTGCCCTCTGAAGCAGGTAGTTAACATGAATGAAGTAATCAGGAAAAGCAGTAATCTGTTGGCAAAAAATTCCACACACTTTTGAACATGAACTTTCTAGCAGACTGCTCTCTTAACCAAGGCGTAATTACAAAGCGTGGTCTGTTTGAAGATGCAGTTAGTCTCAACCCCCAACCCTACACTTCGTCTCTCCCGTCTCTGGCAGGGTTGCTTTACCAGTTTTAGCCCCCTCACACTCCCTTGTGGAGAATAGGCACACATGTGGGGGTTCTCATTTTATCTTGGCGGGGTTTATATTACACCACAGACTGAACCTTATCATAATACTGTGAAATAAAACCAACCAAGGCCAAGAATACAGGAACAGACCAACACAAGGACAGACTTCTAGAATCTGCCAGAAATCCATGAACCAAGCAGGGTATTCATATTTCATGAAATGTGCAAGGTAAGAATAACAGATACTATGTATTTCTTTAGTGTGTATATTAGGGTTTTGAACAATCAGCTATTGAAACACACACACACACACCACACACACACACACACACACACACACACACACACACACACACACACACACACACAGAGAGAGCTATTCAGCCCACAATGTGACTTCCTCCCACAGTTTAATGAAATGATTTTCAACATGGTATTCACTCGACCTTTCAAACACAAACTGGCTATTTGTCTGTTGCTTCCATGAGTGCCGGGTCAGGCTGTGCTTGCATGCCCACTTCACAATTGGGATTGAAGGTGCTGCTCAGATAAGGAGTCAGGTGATAGATTGTACACTTAAACAGTATTAGCAAGGTAACAAAAGGTTTCACAGTAGAAAGTTACACAGCAAAATGCAGTGCTTTTAAGGACAAACATCTGGGCAACAGGTCTTTCCAGTTTGCCTTCTTTTGAAACCAAACCAGCAAAAAAAAAAAAAACAGTGGGCAAAAAACAGAGGAGTGACGTGATACAGTCACGCTGTTACATGTCCATGGCTCATTCCTGTTATTGTGCTGGAGCACTGTAGGCAGCCGGATGTACCTCGGGAGTCTCCCTAAGACCCAACTCGTAAGTCTAAATGATCCCTGCTGGAGTTACAATATTATTGAGGCCTTTTCTACATGGTGGATAATATGCCATTTGTTCTCTGGCCTCTAAACAATGAGCCTCTGTATCAGTGTAATAGATAGATACTTTATTGACCCCCAGGGGGAAATTCTTGGGTTGCAGCAGCATAATAGAATTAATAGTAGCAATATTAGTAATATTTATCTAGTTGTTGGTTTGGGGCTTTTCGTTGGAATACAACACATCTTTCATATGTCTTTCCCTGTGTCACCATGGAGCGTGCTATTCACACTTTGCCAAACCGTCACATCAGTGTAACTGTGGAGAAGATGTAAGATCAGTCTGAAAAGGTCATGGCAAGAAAAAAAACAAAACCATATTAGATGTAGGCAGCTGCCATCCATCCACAGACGAAGATGCCAAGAGGAGAAAAGGATCTTGTAAATATTGTTATTCTAATATTATTATTCTATCTGAATTTTATCAATATGTGAATCTATGCAAACAACTTCACCGCTCTAAGCACATTTCTGCTCTCTGGAAATATCACAGCTGAAAACTTACAGCAGTCAGGTTATTCCAACATCATATTGGTCAAAGAGTAATGCAACCAAGCGCCCAACGTGCTAGGGAGTTTCAGGGGGCCTTCAAGGATGATTTCAAATACAAATTCTCAACATTTTTGTCATTATCTATCACAGATCACATGGTGTTGAATAGGTTAACTGGGATACAGTCTACTCGTTGTCTGAATAGTCTTATTAAACACAATTGTCAGAAAAATGTCACGATGATGCTGATAAGAAGTGCCTCTGTATACCCAGGAACGATTGCTCTTTGCACCTGCTAATAATGTCTCTTTTTTTCCTGCTATCGCTCTACATAGAATCATTATTCTATGTATGATTTGTTTTTGAAATGTAGCGTACTAGACTGGACCTTTGACACTAACAAGTGTTTACCCTTCTTAAAATATACAGCTCATACAAATTTTAACATTGTAACAGTTCTAATTTGCATCGGGTCATCAGCGTACAATAGCGTATCTCTATTTGAACAAGAAAAGGAAAGAGGTGTGTTTGCAACATAACAGCTTCAGAACAGTTCCTGAAAAGCACAGGTCGTTGTAGAAGCAGGAGGTGGAAAAAAGCCCTTTCTTTATTGGTGACCTTCTGTAAGAAAATATGTCCGTACATCAGAGATGCAGACACAGCACATGGAGCCCCGCCGCTGCAGCAGCAGCCTACAATTAATTTGTCACATGGAATTTACAGACAGGCACACTTTGCCTGATCAACCTACTTTCATACACCTCAGTCAGTTACATAACATACTTTCCCTCAGAGGACCCTACCTAGCTCTGGCATGGCTTACCGTCGCAAAGATTAAGCACGCTATTACTTCTCTTCTTCACTACTGTGCTTTGCATGGCTCCTCTGGGAGGTGTGTGTGTGTGTGTGTAGTTTTAATTAAACAATCAAATGCTATTAACAACCATAAAATCCACACAACACATTTCATCAAAATG
Source organism: Hoplostethus mediterraneus (assembly GCA_034670385.1). Classification (NCBI taxonomy): domain Eukaryota; kingdom Metazoa; phylum Chordata; class Actinopteri; order Trachichthyiformes; family Trachichthyidae; genus Hoplostethus; species Hoplostethus mediterraneus. The sequence continues at coordinate 7,896,191 of JAXDDW010000003.1, read as the reverse complement.
TATTGATTAAAACATCTTGATAAGGCCACATGTCTTGATAAGACTTTATTGTGTGAGTGTGTATGAAATTCAACGTGGAGTAGAAGCTGTTTTACAAGGAACACTGACATACAACACGTGTATATAAAAAGTCTTAGTATAAAAAAAATGTGTGTAAAAACAGATACAAATCAAATACAAAACCTAATAAAACATGACAGACAGTGCAATCCTTCAAACGGTTAGTTCAAAACACTGAGCTTTCCTCAGCGGTGCGCCTCCTTGTGGTCCCTTGGTGTCCCTTGGTGTGGTCCATAGGTCAGGGTAGTGGTAGCATTGCCATTAGGAGAACTGCAGGACCTTCTGCAGCGTCCTCCTGAGCTGCAGGCTCTCGTCAGGCTTGCTGTCTGGGATCATGGCGGCACTCCTCTCTGCACCCAGCCGGATGGCCGGCCTCCTTTCCCTGACAAGCTGCAGCCCCGCCTGCGTGATGTTCCGGCAGAAGTCCACCCGGACCTCCACCAGGCTAATGCCGTGGGCCACCACCGCCTCCAGGACGCAGTCGGTGATACGGACGCAGTTCTCCAGGCGGAGGCAGCGCAGCCTCCTGCAGCCCTGCAACACAGCTATCACATCCTGGTCGGTGATGTGTCCACAGCCAGACAGGTTCAGGGAGAGCAGGTTGGGACACCTGTGGGGGAGGAAGCAGTCAGTTTAAACATCATCAACTGAAGACAGGTTGACACACATGATGATGGAGTAGATTAAGTGCGTCATTGTTACTCATCGTGCCTCAGGGCATATAGTATAGTAGCGAGGGATTACTCTGTTTGGATAAGGACTTGTCTAAAGTAAGCAATACTGTTTGGCGTGTGTGCCGATGTTAAGATGAAAACTCTTCAAGTCTTTTGAATAGAATCAGATAACAGAGGACAGCATATGGATCAGGGCCTGATCTGTGCCATATGTCAATGGGCTGTAAACAACACTATTGAGAGGCAGCAACCTGATCTATCTGACAATGGAGCCGTTTAATATGTAGACCAAGCTATCTATTCTTTATTCACTGTCCCACCGGGCATATGTGTTTCTCACCTCTAAACATCAATGTGTTGTGAAAAAAAAACGGGGAGTACGTTGATGCTGTAGTACAGAACATTTGCAGGATGCCCGATTAATTTCTTTTGTTTTTCATGTTATTTATTATTTTTTTTAATGTCTGAAATGAGAGTGAGCTGTTGCCTCCTAGTAGTGCACTGCAACCCACTGGCAGGCCCACAGCACAGCACAGGGCTGGCAGACAGACACACTGATGGCAGCGGCTCTGGGATGTCATTCACGTTCACTGATGCAGATTACATAAAGACTTACATAATCTTACCACTTTACCACATGTGAGGCAAACACATTCCAGTTGCCTGTGAGTGTTATGGGTACTATCCCAATAACCTCTGTACGTGGGATAGCGCAGTCAATCCACGTGCCCCGTTGCATTGTTGCATGGGGCCCAGTACGGGGCTTTATCAGCGGATGTGATTGCATGGTATTGACTTTAACAGAAAGGGGGGTTTTTGGAACGACAAAGCGCTCTAAACTGGTGGTATTTAGAGGTTCAGTTGCTCTCTGTTGACTGCAGTTAGTATAATTCAGGAGCGATGCTATTTCAGAGCAATGAATGGAGGTAAACACGACAGAAAAAACAACAACTTCATCAACCCTTGTTACATAACCACACGCCCTGCTCTCGTGGCACCTCCCTTTCCTTTGTGCAGATGTTTGGCTTTTTTTTTTTGTGAAAGCCTAACTGTCTGCACAGACTGTCTCTCATGCTTTAATCTCTCCTCCTCTTCAAAGTCCCCTCATTCTCTCTCTCTCTCTAATACACACACACACACACACACACACACACAACACACACACACTGATTAACTTATATCTTCGTATTTACGACCTAATTTGGAACGGGCTCACAGCACCTCCTGTGGTTTAATGCTCACCCTATTAATGGCTTAGTTTATTTGTTCTGATTGAAGGCAGTATTGCCCCTCAAAATGAGATTCTGTATGAGGCACCTATATTGTTTTCCATCAGCAAGTCTCACCCTTAAGACTGTATGTATGCACCCAATGATTACAAAAAAGATTTGAGCTTGTGGAAAAATTGTGTCAGAGCAATTAAAGTAAGATTTTGATCAAAGTTCGTATCACCTATCAGTATATAAGGTATTGTAGGACAGTATCATGTGGCCAAGGCACTTTGGACCCTCTTTGTGGTGCGAATCATCCACCACCACCATTATCACAGCTTCAGCTACAGTATGCACCCTCGGTTTCGGATCAGAATGGTTGCAGGGAGGAGCAATGGGATGGGTTAGAGAGGTGGGTGTTTTTGTTGGTGTTTTTTTTGTGTATTTTGTTTTTGTTTTTGACTAAATTCTAATACTTTTAAAGCTATGCCCTGTGGCAGGTTTATTCCAGTGGTGTCTTTCTGGTTTCATGTCAGCTTGCATGAATGGGAATATTTGAAGTATAGTTTCTGCTCTTGGGAGTGCAAGATGAAAGTCTGTGGGATTTGCGATGTCAATGTGGGATTTGCGATGCCATCTTTTCTTCTCGTCTACTATAACAAAAAAAAGTTAAAACAAGTTAAATCATCCATCCATTTGTCTCCAAGGTATTTGCCATCTTATCATAATCTGTCATCGGTTTTGACTTTAATATCTCAGTGAACAGCTTCGAAATCAACAGTATTTCCCCTTCTCATTCACGTCTGAGACATTTCTTGTGATATGGTTTAGACTAAAGCGAGCTAAAAGGAGATTAGTTTGAGGTGAGGGCAGCAGACTGCAGAGGCCCTGGCTGAACTCCACACCACTCTTGAGACCTGTAATCATCTCTCTAATGACCTGTTTGGTTTCCTAACAGTTATTTTTTCTGGTCAAATCGCCCAGTGAACTCCAGAGGGAACTAAGACATACATTTCGTGTTCAACTCCTTTGGCCTCTTTGGCACTGAGATTTCTTAAAGCGACTTCCGATAAAGTCAAGGTGTTTTATATTTGAAAAAACGCGATATTGATTTTGGAAATGTTTTACTGTATAAAATTCAGCAGTGAATATGTCAAAACCACAGCCGTCTTAATGCTTGCACAGGTCACAAGATGACTCATAACCTTAATAATTTAATAATAAATAAATAATAATTTCGTAAGACAGGGCAGGACAGTTTATTCAATTGGTGGATATCTAATTTTGGAATGAAACAATCCAACAATAATCATTAACCATATCAACTTCTGAACTATGTATGTATCAGCTCATGCCAAAGCTCATGTCACCCTCTGTAACACCCACCCAGAATATTCTGCACGTTGAGTAGACCTAATTTCGCTGTATAATTTCGATACTGACTCACACTTTAATTGAGCCCTTGATGCTAATAACTGATGCACTGTAGTCAGCTGGTATTAGAATAGCATTCAATTGGAAAATACATATAAATAGAGTTCCAAAGTTTTATAGTTTTTCCATTAGAAAAAACCCCAGATCTGAGCTCAGCCTCAGAGTGTGTGGAGTCTTATCCAGGAAGAGGCAGAGACAGACGCACATGTTCATTCCTCTGACAGCAACAAAGAGCCAATTGTAGGCTCCACCTGCTTGTGTAAACCTCCAGTCTGCAGCAGACTGGGAGGGTCTCTTTATCACCCCCCCACCCCCCCCCCTGCTACCACTTTGTCACGTGCCCTTGTTTTCTTTGGCTTAAACAATTTCGGAGGGCTTATCAGTATGTCATTTCATAGTGGCTTGAGGGGGTGAGATAGGAAACCCAGACAAAGTAGGTGGTTCAATTTTTGACTGGTCTAGCTCTGGCTCGCTTCTCAAGTTTCACAATGCCGGAAATCCTCATGGGGTTATACACTGAGCTCTTTGCAAATGAGCCAGCCCCTCTTCCCTCCTCTTGTCCCAGACAGCTGTGGTGGCCAGGCTCCTTCACATCAATGGTTATTACTGGCTGCCTTGAAGAAATTGTCCAGAGACCTCATTATACCTCTCAAGGCTTGTTCCTCTGTGCAGCCAGCTATGCAGAACACCAAAAGCCAATAGAATTTGCAAGTTCTACTTTTCAGTAACTAGTGTATTAGTTAATACAACTGTCGTGGTCTCACGTCCCTCAGATGTCTTTTTTTTTTGTCTCTATAGCAAATTGTGGATACGCCATCTGTCTCTAATGAGGACACAGTGAACAATCAATGCAGGATGTTAAATGTGGACGTGTTCTTATCTGCCCTCTCCCTCACAGTGACATGCTAGTCCAAGAGGTGATTGATTGAGGTAAACACTGTTTTCCCTCAAAATGATCTCTCTTTAGACGGACATCATGGAGGTGTTGTTCACACACCGGCACAAAAAGCAAAAACATTGCAGGTTAGATCGAAGTCACCTGTGTCTCCATAGCGCTTTGAGCTAAACATAATGGATTTTACTAAGCCATGTGCTATTGAATGAAAACAGTTTTGCATCTTGTGGTGTGTGTGAATGACAGTCCCTGACAGATGCTTCATGGGGTCTGATCTTCCTCAAGAGACAGCCGCCTGAAAGTCACTGAAGTTTTTTCTTTTCAAGCCAAACTTCCTCATGCGAAACACAAAACTGAAACTTAGGCACCAGTGACTCCCTACCGCATCCTAGCACAATCTATGTGTAATGTTTGTATGTATTTCATTATTGACCATTAAGATTAATGATAATGTGACAAAATAGTTGAGAATCACGCAAACACTCACATATGGCAGACATGGGCCAGGAAACTGCTGACCAGACTCTCATGTTTACTGCAGATGTCCCTCTGAAATGAACTCTTCAACCAGTCCTCGATGTTGCACACTTGCAGGACCCTGCTGGAGTACCAGCAAATAGTCAAGAAGCGCAAAGAGGGTCCCAGCACAAAGTTGTCCCTTCTCAGCTGACATGGGGAGCTGAAGTGGAGCAGTGACCAGAGGCAGGGATCCAGGAAGACCTCACGGAGCCGGTGACATGTAAGAGACAGACTCCTCCGGCTGCCCTTGTCCAAGAAGGAGAAGAGGTGGAGCAGACACTCACGGTTGAGCTGGGTGAGATGCATGGTGAGCCGGCCGAGAGAGAAAGACAGGCCTCGTCCTCGGGGTAGTGACAGGCCTGCTGATACACGGCAACAATGAGCCTGCAGTCTGTATTGTGTGGCCTAGATACATGATGCCTCCTTAGGCACACACTGGAGGGCTGCACATATAAGGCCGTGGAGCGGAGGCTATTTTAGGAAGACAACTGCCGGTACAGTCAAAGATGTGAGTGTGTGGAGCCAAACACTCCCTTTCCATCTGTCATATGGCCCTCAACAGACGGCAAGCAGCCAACTGGACGGGGCCAGATGTTTACACTGCCCTGGTCTACTTCGCTAACAGTATGTATCTTGGGCCTTACATATCGCCACAATCAAGTAGAAACCTTGTATCTACAAAACGGGAACCGTGAAAAACAGCCTTGTTTTCACCACCATGTAAAGAGTTTCATAAGATCAAGGGAGGCAGGATTTTCTTAACCCATAGAGGAGCATGTTCATATTTCTGTTGGTGTTCCAACAGCGTTTCACAACCCTGATGACCCATTTTAGGACCAGCGCTTCCCTCCATACTCCATGCATCTCTTAGGATAACAAATCAATTGCAAAACCTACTCTAATTATTTCACTTATTTAATTTCAACTACAAGTGAACTATGACTCAGTACATGTGTTTTAAATTGTACATGTGCAGCGCTGAGAGGACCTTCTGAGATGACACAAACACTGTTGTATCCATTTCATCACAGTCCACACTGCACAGTGTGTACCCATCCGCAGTTATTTCCAGCTCTACTTGATATCACCAGTCTATTAAACCCGATGTAGGGAAGGTGGTTACAGCCTGTACCGTGACTCACTGTGAGTCATAACGTCATATCAGAGAGCAGCTCACATCTAAAGCATTAGAAACACAGGGCACAGTGAGCTTATTAGCAGCAGTGACCTAAACTCTAAGGAAAAAAAAAAAAAAAAAGCCACTTGTGTCTTTAATGGGGACAGAGTTGCGAGCCCACAGCCAGCCACCTGTGAGCAGGCTAGGAAGAGCAGCTGTTCCTTCTTAACATACAGGAGTGCTTGTTCCTGCCTAAGCGAGAAGGCGGACTGGCTGGCACGTGTCCTGAGGGGAGCTCCTGTGTGTGTGTGTGCGCGTATGTGTTGTTTGTGTGGGCGGAGATGTTCGCTAGAGGGAAAAGGAAAACAACATAAAGCCTTGCTGAAAGATTTGCTCCCTCCTCAAAGGTTGTTGCTCGACATATCAGAGGCGCTTTTCTATTACAAGCCCTAATAGATTGATGGACGCTGGGTTTAGCAAGAGAATGTATCTGCCAGCTTATACTCGTGTGACACGTATGTTCAACAACACACACTCACATATATGCCATAGGTGCACTGATATCTTAAGCCCCGTCTACATATTTCTGAGTTCAGTGCTTTTTGCTTTATAAAAGGTCCTCAAAGAATATAAAGAAACTGTACATAGAAAACAGGTTAACTATTAAAATCCAGCTATAGCTGCTGAGAGAATTGGGAACTTTATAATACTTTTCTTTTCCTGATCTAGTAGTGCTGTTGCATTTTAACAATTTCTTTCCATTTGCCCTTAAAATGTTTCATCTTAATTTACTTGCTCTTCAAACTTCAGATTAAAAACACATCTGTGAATACCAATCAACTGTAGGACAATTTCCAAAGCAATGATTTTCAACTTCACTTAACAACCACGTACCCCACTGAAGGAATCAAAGAAACTGAGTCTCTAATAAACTCCATCTGTATGTTTTTATTGGAGGATGGATTTTGCCTTAGAAGGCTTGTGGTGACGTCTGGGCCCTATTCATTTCAATTCAAGTACTTCAAAAATATTACTAGACTAAGACATTAGCACCTGCTAAACAAACAAGATTTCAACGGCTTAAAAAAGATTGTTTCGTAAAATTCAGTATGTTTTTGTCTTGTCCTAGCTGATATAGGTTGTCGGGGTGAGGTGTGGCGATGCGCTGGGCACTATGAAGGAGGGTGCCATGGTCTTGGGTTTGGGTTTGGGCAAGGCAGCGGATGGCAGGAAAACAAATGTGTTAACATGCACAAATTCCAATAAACATTTGAAATAAAGATTGTTTCTCCCACCTAACTTTCATTTCCACATTGGCAGATTTCAAACATTACATGTTTCTTAAGGACAATTTTTCAAGACCAATTCAGATCAACATAAAATGATAAATTCAAGACTAGAGACAGATGTAGGACAGAAACACATTTTCAGAATGGTGATCATCTCTGTTCACATTGGTTCTGATCAAGAGGTCACAACAACTTTCTATAGCCCTGTAAGTACTTTTCAATCAATACATCCATCACATTCTAATGCCTACAATCTCCCCTACTAACTGGAGAAGTGCATTACTAGCTTGTTTAGAGGTGGTAAATACAAAAGTCAACTATGAACTTAAAAAAAATTATAAACAATATAAAAATCAAAATATCACAATGACAAAATGTGAATCTCTTCAGTCTGGGCTTAACATTGGACCATGTGAGGTTTTCCAAGGCTAAAGCATTCTCCATTATTTTAAACGATCACCTTTGGAATCTATTACATTAGGAGAAGTCAACCTCATTTGAGGAATGTGACATCAAGGACATAGATGCAAAACAAAAATCAAAACAAAATCAAGCAGCAAGTTATACAAGAGGCTGTCATACATAAAACATCATACAAAGCACTTGCACATACATCAAATGTGAAACAAACTAATTAAAATCAAGCACTGTGAGAAATTGGATTCAGGTGAGGCAGAAATGGACTTAAGAACTTGTCTGAGGCAATAACAGTCTGAAGGCATCATTGTACAGTAGGGTGTACAGCTTGGCTAGCATTCTCTGTGGCGGCTCTTTCCAAGACACCTTCATCTGAGGTATCGCTATCTGTTGCAACCTTCTCCATCTTCTCCAGGGTAGCTTTATCCAACACAGCCATGTCTTCGCCTACCTTTTCCAATGCAGCCTTAGCTGGGGGTCCCATGCTCAGGGCAACCCCGTGTGAGGCTGGCATGTCCAGCGAAACCTTGTCTGTAGCTACCATTTCTACTGAAACCCTGTCCTGAGCAACTATTTCCAGGGCAGCCCCGTCCGTGACTGTGGCTGCATTATCCAAGGCAGCCCTGTCTAAAGCTACCTTGCCAGGCTTCTCCACATAGAAGAGGATGTAGGCCTTGGCCTTCCTCACTGTGTCCTCATCTGTCAGAGTCACCGTGCTGTCGTTGAAGTGGTACCAGTGGCCCTCGTGGTTACCATATGCTGTATAATGTCCTGACCCAACCCTGTGAACACAGATGGAGATTTCACATTCTGTTACCTGCCTTCATTCAATACATTGCTTAAAGCAACAAAATGAGAATAATATTTAGCTTGCAGCAGTAACAGTACAATATCACCACTTAGTGGCCAATGGGGGAAACAGCAGCAGATTGATGAACCCAGGTGGGGCCTGGGTAGAGCGTGCGGGAGACGGGACATGACACCATCGTGATTAACAACCAACTACAATAGGCAGAGCTGGCAGGCAGATGATAGTTTATATAATTTTTTTGCTCAGTTTTTCTTTTGGCTGTGTAGGTGACCAGCTGCTAATTTCAAAATCTCGGTGACGAAGGCGGTTCTAGTCAACACATAAAATGTGTTGCTCATGGCGTGAGCAGCAAGGCTGACATAAACAAGATATTGCTGTAAGAGCTTAAAAAATAAATCAATAAATGACCAACAAAGAAGATACAAAGTAGAATTTAGGATAGATAACACTTAATCATAGAAACCATCCATACATATCAATTTGGGGATAAAACACCTAATTTCTAGCCTATTTGAGGTCAGCAAACTCCTTCAGTACCATCATCTCCAGCATGTCCATTTTGAACTTTCAAACTAATGCTCAAATGATGTTCAAACATCTACTCACCCAGATCCATGATGCACTACCACAGCAACCAGATCATACAGGCAACTCTCTGGTAAGGAATTCTCTGGCTGTAAACACAAAACTGCAGGTTGAGAATTCCTCTTCTGGACTAAGTACTGTATTACTGCCAATATCACAGTGTTCTTAACCAATAAGTGTAAAATGAAGTATAAAACTAAATAATGGGCTCAAAGACTGTGGGCTCAAAAGTCACTTTTGACATGTGTGAAAGATGTCTGAAGGCATAATACATTTTGTTAAATATCACTACTGCTACACATTGTAAGTGACATTGCATCTTATTTTTGACATTAGTTCTCTACCAGAATTTCCTAGTTAGTACTTTCATGAAGTTTCCATGGCATTTTATTTCAATGCTAGGAGAACCAGTGATCAAAACAAAAATGTTTTCCACCAGTGAGCATGTGTAGCATGTGGAAAGAGAATGAAAAAATGCTATCCTATTAATAAGGAGCAAAGGCAAAATCTGGTATTTCTATGTGAACAAATAAGTAAAGTCAAGCCTGTGCAAAATTTTCCAGAGGTTGGATCAACTTTGTGGGGACAAATAGCAACAGAGGTTTTGCCTGAAACTAAAAATGGCAGAAAAATGATCAACACAGAAATGAAACACGTATGTACAATGGATTAATGTTGAGCGAGGAAATATGAGGGGGGGGAAAAGATTCTAGGCTATACAGTTCACCTGGTTATTGGCCAATATGTAATGCTACTCGTTATAGCGCCACTATCTGGTTGATCAGGGTATTTTTTAGCGTAGTGGGAGGAGAATTTGATTTCTCTAGCATGAAGCATTTAGGAATCATGCATACATTCGTCTTCGTGCATCATAGTCATTAACTTTGTTCGTTCACAGCCAAACAGTTACAAGGACAGAAATTCTGTGAAATAGGCATAATGTAGGCAATTCAAATATGGTGTGTATAATAGACCAAAAACTTGATTGAAAATTAAGATGAAAATTGGTCCTTTACATGTCATTCGTGTGTGTTTGTGTAGGAAAGCACATTGTAATTTCAAGACTAGCATTTAAATTTCCACATTTAGCTTATCTTTGCTCAGGCAGAGGTAATCAGTGTTCTTCTCTGGTTGCTGACTAGCCGGCCAGTTATTTTCTCTCTGCATTGGCTATGAAGCTATCATCAGCTAGATATGTAACATTACACTCCAGTCTCACTAAATCACCAGTTTTGCAAAGCAGATATTGTAATTTTCTGTATATAAACAGACCATGTATGATAACATATACATTTTAAATTGTCTCGTTCATGCTGTCTGTGGCTGCTCGGCTTGTGTCCTACTCTCAATGTGGACCTTATAGACAGTGACATTTCATATGTTGACTAAGTCAAATGTCTAATAAGTACTGCATAAGAAATCAAGTTACATGAAGAGGTTAAACGTAAGACTTAAAAGCTTTGTTAAAGATTGAAGACATTTCAATTAAAGGGCGGATACCGTGAATGTGAAATGTGGCATTATTTTTAGGGATTTGTCAAAATCTGTGTATTGACCCTATGATTTTGTAAGAAGTCACCCACCCACTTCCCTTCATCACAAAGAATTAAATTTGTGAACGATGTCTGAGGTCAAAATCTACTTGTCAAAAAAAGATGCAATGGCACACATATTTTACAATTAGTTCTCTACCAGAATTTAAAGAATTAAAGAATTGAGAATATAAGTACTACTTTCACTTTGGTACCTGTATAGGTAAGGATTTCTAGTTTCTGAGATAACACCACCACTAGCCCATTACCACCAGTTCCACTTATAATCCATGACTCTTTCTAAAGTGGACTTTGTGGCGAAAGAACAGAAACATTATGAAACAACATGTTGTTATTTCATTACTTTGCCTTAATATTGACTTTGTATACTGTGGTATTGGTAAAGAATTAAGCTTCTCTTTGTCCATGGGAGCCCACAATCCTGTGGCCAATTACACAAAGACCTAAACTGCAAGAGCACTGTTGGCCTCTGAGCTATTTGTGTAGAATCAAAACAATGTTGGTGCTGGTATTTTATTCTCAAGTCAACATTTTAATATTGTGCTAAGCTGTAGACTTTTACCTTTAGGTTTCTTACAATATTGTTTTCTGCTCACCTCCAGTAAGTAGCCCCTCATGTCCAGGCCTTGTACTGGGAACTCCACATAGGTATCTACCTTATTTCTCAGAAAGGCTGTCCAGTGGAACCTTTTCAGGTGCAGACACAAAACCTACCATCGGGAACAAAACTTATATAAATTACATTAATAAATGAGTTAAATTACTACCAAATGAGTAAACTGTCTTTATATTCAGTGATATAACGAGAATGGTTCATCTCCAACCTTTGGAAGCTTCTGGATCCAGAACTTCTTGGTGGATTTCTGTCGCTTTTTACACTTGTGACACAAATAGAGCTCTGTTTCATCAAGCTCTTCCAGGTCTGTGAAGCTACGCAGGCAGTCTAAAAAGAGACCAACCACACATTAAATGCTCATACTGAATCCCACTGGGAAACATTTAGAGGGTAAGAAAAAAATCTGCTACGTCATTTGCCCAACCACTGGGCAACAGAACTTACCACGTAAGGTGCAAGTAGGCCCAGGCTCCTGGTCCTTACTTCTCTTTTGTCTGAACTGGCTGGGAATGTCCAAAGACAGATCTACAGGGGAAAAGACAGGAACTGAATCCTGAACCGGTACCTAATCAGCCAGTGGAGTCTGCCTAAGACGAACAGCAGTTTAATCTTACCAAGGAATGGGTCAAACTTCCGAGACTCTGTCCCACATATCAGGCAGTTGACTTCATTCTGAAGTACGCCACCAAACAAAGATGTGACAACAGTGGCGGTCCCATTTCTGAAAAGAACCAAAGGCAAACATGGGCAGTTTTACAACACAATCAACAGACGTTTCAATGTAACACTGAGTATCTTTAAAAGAACACATCATATCCCATGCGTGTGGTAGTTTGGGTGGACCAGTGAATGATTACTGACTAGTAACTGGTACACTCAACCATTTCACCAGCGTGGCCAAGATGTAAAGCATTCCTATCAGGACTATGGCACCACCATCTCCCCCAACACAAACCACCAAGCCAGTCCCAACAAAGAGGTGCCATTGAAATAGCCCACCAAATCCACTTGCTGAGAGGGCTCCCTATTCAGCTATGAGGTTCTTTTGCCAAGTCAAATGCACAGGGATCTTATGTAATGACAAATGGGCAGCTCTTCATATACTGGGTATATGGAAGCCCAGTCCAAGCATGTACACCGAGACCCCATAACAAAGTGGATGTGTTGGGACAGCAAATGGAAACAGACACCTTCATAAGCAATGTCACAGATGAGTGACAGCACGATTCCTACAATGTTAACGTTGTCTAGTGTGTTCTAAAGCCTCTGTAGACTTTTGCACATGTGCAGAAGAAAAGACACTTGAAACAGAAAAATACACACACAACGTGGCACAAATGACAGAAAAAAAATCAGTAAAGTTAGGGTGTCGCACATGCAGCATTTGCCCCCTGAGGTGGAGAGTCTGACCCCGCCCTGAGGTGAGACTGGATGGGTCGCCCCGTTGCAACTACCCTGGAGCTCCCTGTGGAGGTGATCCAGCAGGTAACGCATGAACTCATGGGCATCCTGCTGCTGATACCCCCTGGACACAGAAAACACAGATTTTACAGGTCAACAGGGAAGAAATGAAATGCTCAGCTCAGAAATAGATTTGCAAGGGGGTGCCGCTAAATATAATGAACTTAATCGTGGGAATCTAATTCAAAGGAGACAACATCAAACCAGAATTAAACACTATACAATGCTGATATACCTGAAACTTGGCATGATTTTCCATATGGCATAGAATAAGGAGTCTGGACTGAAGGCGGTCTGGCTCCCTTGCCACAGGGAGCACAGAGTTTTCCTGAACTCCTCCACCAACGACCTATTAAACACACAGAGAAACCCTGTTGGCATGCGGCACAGTTTGGCACAATCTACATCACAGCATATCATACTCTGAGTAAAGGCAAATCAATTACAAAACATAGTCAGGCAAACTCTTACTTTGAAGCACCCTCTCACATTTACCAGTATCTAAAAGTCAAACACAGCTATCCAGGATATTGTTAAAATGCTGCAATGTGGGGGAAATGTGCAAAGCTAACAAGGTCATGATAAAGACCGAATTGGAGCAAGGAACAAAAAAGTATAATGTGCTGTACTAAAGTGATTACATTTTCCCCACTGAGATTTTTGCCATTATTGTTTCACTCTAACTGCCCCAGCAACAAGGTCATAAGGATGTGCACAACCTCGCATACTTAGCAGGGTATGCTTTATCTGGCTCACGCCTCTAAACTATTTTATGCTTGCTGTGATGTAGCAATTAAACAGAACAATGTAGTTAGTGACATAGCTCGTCCCTCCTCCGGAATAGGACCTTACACACTGTTGTCCCCTTGGCTGCGGGTGTGGTACATCCTTCTTCCTGCCGTCTTACCACTGCGCAGTGCCATTGCTGGCAACTCCTTGAAAGAACAGCTGAACTGCTCAATGTTGCTGTCAAAGAAACACAAATTTTCCTGGTGACAACTGAGAACAAACATAAAAACAGGCAGTACATGAGGGAATTTACTATTTATTGTAAATAGTGTGAACTTGTTGCCCTTTGCACATTTCTGTTGAGCATTGCCACTTTTTCATTTCACTACACACCCCATGTATGTATGTGACGAATAAACTCCTTGAATCTTGAAAACAACCATAAACAACTGACTGCCCTTGTGACTGTGCTGAAGGTTACTTGAGGGAATTACCTTGTGTTTGCAAAGGAAACACGTGGGAAATAAACCAATTTCGTCCTATAAATATAGAGTGGCGCTATCTCCACAAGTCTATGGGGCTCTTGATTAATGCTCTTAAAGGGTAATTCCGGGATTTTTCAACCTGGCCTCTATGTCCACAAAATCGCTTTTCATACCTTTAAGTAGATCCCAAAAGTTTCTGAGTTTCTCCGGTCCATCGGCTCAACCGGCAGTCGCGTAACGGCGGCTCGATGGCGGCAACGTAATCCGTAAAGGCATATTCAGCCGGTCAAAGTACGTCCACTAAAAGTGCTTGTTTTTGTCACGGACGGGCTCAGATTGTTATTTGTGTGTCTGACAAGTGTCTGACAACATTACCGAAAGGATCGCTACAGAAATAGACCTTTTTTAACAACAACTCTGAACTGTTTACACGATCCTCGTCTTGCAACAGTGACGTACTTTGACCGGCCGAATATGCCTTTACGGATTACGTTGCCGTCATCGAGCCGCCGTTACGCGACTGCCGGTTGAGCCGATGGACCGGAGAAACTCAGAAACTTTTGGGATCTACTTAAAGGTATGAAAAGCGATTTTGTGGACATAGAGGCCAGGTTGAAAAATCCCGGAATTACCCTTTAAGGACCAGCCAATATGCAAGCTAGCTGGGAAATCAGGCCTTTGACTGCCTCTGGTTTCCAAGCAGCTGGCCTAATCCCCTGGCTATGCCCCAGACTGCATTATGAAAGGATGACTGGCCATGGGGTGTCTGCCTAGAAGGAGAGAGCTACTGAACCACACTGCAAACCCAATGGGCCACCCACATACCACATCCTCAGTGCAGCTCCTTACCTGAGGGACTGCAGAATGGCATTCATGAAGCACGTGTTGCCCAGGTTCCGCAGGCCTGTGGCACATAGACCTGCGGTCCCACCCTGCCAGACATATGAAATGCACAAAAATGTATTTTTTTATTCAATGACCACTAATTATTAAAAAAACTGTACAAAGGGCAATAAGGAAAATGTATTAACAGTATTTGATAATTGATGTTTGTTTGATCGCTTGACACGCTGGATATGCTAAAGAATTATTTTATTATACCGAACTATACTGAGAATAATCCCCTGAGATTCAAGCTTGTGACAGTAACTCAAGTGCTCTTCTCATAGTATATATATAGATTCATAAACTCTGCTATGACTTTGAGAAAGGTGTGCACTTGCAGCGTGGACATACATTTGTAGGACATTTTTGAGTCCTTTTGTGTCCTTTGTTTGTAATGAAGAACTCACCTGTGGATTGACATCACTTTTATTATTGTTAAAATTGAAAACATACATGATACTTTGGCACACTTACATTGCCTTTTAACACTTTGATGTTTACAGTTGGACTTTCCAGAAGTTTCCTTTTCCTTTGTCTGTCACCAGTCAATGCTGAGCTGTAAGAGAGAAATTGTTTTATCTGAAAATGTTTACCTAGCCTTCACTGCTGTGAAGAATTTTACTTCATCTTCATTAATAGCAGATTTTTTGGCAAAGAAGCCATATCATGCCCTTTGTTGAAAGATTTATGTCAAGAATTGTGAAACTATCCAACAATGACACTAATTTTGAATTATTATGAATTCACATTTGGCATAGCTCATTACAAGATTCTAAATTTAAGACAGTAAATATAAAAACAAATATCATGACTAATATTGAGACTAAAGACTTTAATTGTAGAATCAGTACTTACTTTTCCAAACTCTGAAGATGCTCTCTCACCTTCTGCACCTGTCCAAGTTTGGTGTCATTGACAACAAAGTCATCACATCTGTAACTATAAATCCACATAAATCAACTCCAAGACACATAGACATACAATACATATCTCTGAACACATAATGGATTGAAACTTTAACCCGATTCACACCTGGCATTATAACCACAGTAAACATTTAAAAATGCATCTGCATTTTGTCTCAATGGGGCAGCAAGCCACATTTGAACATAGGTGAACAAGAACAAGAAGGACTGATTTTCCAAAACTATTTTTGGAGATAGCTTGGGGGAAACAAAATCTGATTCAAAACCTCTTTAGTTGTAGTTTACACCAGTGTTCCAATGTGGCATGTTGCCTTATTGAGACAAAATCTTGAGGCAAATGGAGAGAAGAATGTGGGATCACTAGTAAAGTAATGGATTTCTGCTAAAAAATATAAAAATAATAAAATAAAAACAGAACATTTCATATGACGACAGTATTACAAGCCTCTGGCTGTTGCTTTTTTATGATTGTGCCTTTCACAGTGGTCAAAGCAGAGACATAGCTCATGGCTCCTTATTAAGTCCACTCACCAAAATATGCTGTAGGTGCTGCAGTCCATGCAGACAGAATGATGGGTTTTCTCCTTCTCCTGCTTCTCACCCCTCTTCTGGCTATTGCCAGGGACTTGACTGTCCTCAAAGTGTTTCTTTGCATGTCCATTTACATATCTTTACAGAAAGAGATTACTTTAGAACACACTACATCAGTGATTCAAACATTTTTTTTTATAAAAAGGAAAATTATATTTAGTGTATTATTTCACTTACTAGTGTGGCATGCATGTTTCAGAGTATAGATTTATTGACAAACAAAACAGTAGCTAACAGTTACCTTCCACAATGCACAATCAGACAGGTAAGGCAGACCCATGGACTTTTATTAGATCTGCAAACTGGATATGAAAGAAGTTAGGGATGCTCTGCTGTTCTAATCGTTGACCGGTGACTGAAGTTAATGTTTTGAATTGTTTGTGAAGGGAGTACTCTCTCACATGAGGTAGGTGTAGAACTACGTAGTAACGTTATGATATCCCAAAGCTATAGACCTGCTGTTGACGTTAACGTTACAGGTAGCTATCTACGTTAGCAGCCCTAGATGAAAACTATCAATGTCAGTCACAGACATGGGCCTGGGATCTACATATTTATTACAGAAATATTTCTGTTTGTACTTCACAATTAATTTTAGCTCTCCAGCAAACACAAAGCCAGATATTCATTTCTCTCACCGTTGCAGCACCAGGAGGACGGAGTACCATTAGGGAACCTAGAGGAATCGACGGTAAAGCACACGTTTGAGTTCAGATGAGGGCACTCCATCAATTTAGACTTGTTAGCTAAGTCAGCTAGCCAGCGCCAACATCAACAATAAGAGAGATCAGGGTGACTCACTAAAGTTAGCTAATTAGTCTAAAGGTAGCTAGCTAGCTTACCAACCAACTACTTAGCTAACGCACGTTTACCCAACTTAGCTAAAGCTAACACGCGAAATATCTAGTTATATGGCCAATATTACTCCAAAGTATAGCTGTTTATAGCAAATCCAAGTAATGGTGTTTTCTTCTTGTCAATTTGGTAAAATAAGAAGACAGCATTTGCTGAACACTGCGCTAACATTGGCTATGCTGTATAAGGTAACAGATAACAGTTCGCTTTAGCTATACACAAATGGAAATAACTTGAGGAAATGACGTTGCATCTGCCGGCTTGTTTTTTCTCCAACTCAAGGGTCCAACGAGACAGTATTCAGGCGACGCGAGAGGTCTCACTTCTGCCTACTTCCGTTTTCGCATTCGGTCAAAAACGTTTTGCCCGCGAGAGGCTTATTTGATTTAGCCAAGCAGAGTAAATTATTAACATCTTATTACGCTATTGATAGTGTTATGAGACCAAGAGTGTCTTTAAATTAGTAAAGTAAAAACTGTTTTGCGGGTGCTCCTCTGTCACGCACGCACGCGTAGTACGGCGATATCCCTTTACGTTGGAACAGCATGTGAACTATCTTGATAGATGAAGGCGTATTAATATTAAGTTTATTGATCAAAATAGTAATATAATCTATATCGGCGACCAGCGGGAATTGCAACAATATCAGTCCGACTCCCGCTGCCCTCTCGCTTGTGACTCCGTAACATAGCAGCAGCCAATGTGGACACACACGCCATCACACACAGAATGAGAAAGAACGCTGAAGAGGAGAGAGAGCTGCCTGCTGGCTCTAGTTTTTTCTATCATATTTCCTCTGTAGTCACATTTTAGAATGAAACTGATTTAATTTTTATTAAAAATGGTGTAATTCAGACTTTCATCACTCAAGTTCTGAAATACAGAACAAATCACATTTCGTATTGACTCATTAAGGAATACAACATGTTGCTCTTCATTAAGGAATGATCCTGCATTATGGACTGCGTCTCCATTACAATCCATTGCAAGTCTCTGTAAGATCAAATGTGAGGTTTGCAGGTACTAGAATCTCTAGAATATTGTCTCTTCCTCTCCCCTCCCTGGTGTACACCCTGCTGATGTGGAGCCGCAAGGGCTTCCTATCACTCAAGGCCACTAATCCTGATCAATGTAGGAGTCTAGGATCTCCTCTTTACTTTGGGAAATGAATGCCTCTCAGAGAGGTGCTGTCTCTTCACAGGGACACATGAAGTGTAATCCTATTCACTAAATCTGCTGGGATCATCACAGTGTGATGGTATATTCCCTTGACCAGATTGAAAGGGAACTTTTAAATTGTGTAACTGCTTGTACTCTAATGGCCCATGGCCCATTGACTGTAGTCTACCGTGTCTGCTGAAGCCACTCTTCCCTTTCCTTTACACTTGCTTTACCTTCCCCTTTCAGGGTATAAGGAGTTACATTCATATTGCTAACATTTTAAATGACTACTTAATCATACTGTATTTTGCTATGGTATTCAGCAGTGATAGCCATGATTGTGTTGATAAAATATTTACCAGCTGACAGAAACACAAAATCAATGGTGCAAGTTTCACTAACAATGCAAAAGCTGTCAATATCCCTTATTATATTCACTTTATTTCACTGTGTGTTTATGAGCAGGATACAGAAGGTACCCAAATTATACTTGAACACAAGGGCCTAGCGGCTGTCTTGTATCTTGTTTAATGAGATGTCAACTTGATGCTTATTGCCAAATGCTTCACCTGTCCAGGCCTATTGTTTATATGTTATATTGAAGACCCAACCTTTAATTCAAATACTGAAGACTAAAGACCTTTTACAAAACGTCAAAACACGACTTTGGAAACATTCTTTTAATCAGAAAATCAATTCTCTGAACACTGCAAGTACTGTGGCGTGTACGTGATAACTGAAACATGAGTGCAATGTGTTTCGAAGCTCTAAAATCACTGTTTAAATTAATGTTTGTAAATATTAGAGTTGTGTAGATAGAAATAGGAATAGATGTACCCTCTATTTTCCATCAAGTTATATCTTTCAGTAATTTATGTGCTTTCATACATGGCTATTAAGACATACTACATTTAATAAAAGTTAAACCTAGCACCTTATGGGTTCTTGTAGCACCTTTCTGAGTTTCCCCAAGAGGGCCCTGTTGTAGAGGTCTCAGAGGTGATACCATGCATGGTTCTTCCTAGGACCCTTCTTGGTTGCTTGGCTATGGATTTGGACCCGCAATCTTTTTACATGTATGAGTGATGATGGTGGTGGACTCAGCATCAGGATGAAGTGCCAACAGTATGTTCTGAAACCACCTAACTTTGAAAAAGCCTTTTGCAACTCAAACAATACACAAACATTTTGTGATAATTAGCTAGTTTGTTAAACAACACTATCACACTTCAGAATACTTTTAAACCACAATTACAAAATGATATAGACAATAGACAATAGACAATAGACAATAATCACAATGGTCTAAGGAGAATGATACTACTTAATTAATAAAAACCCCTTTGCAAATTCCCTATAAAAGACGTTCGGATGATTAGTCTGCAAAACTACACAATCATACATAAGAATAATTTCAAATCACAAACACAAAATATGAATTATGTTATCACCTCTCAGTGATGATTTAAAAAAGAAAGGTTAAAAAAGAACGGGGAGAAGGTTTCTTTTCAAAGATTCTGTGCTAGAATCTTCAAAACCTGAAACAAAAGCTTCACCAATTCTGAGCAGGATACTGTACCAACATCTTCTGTGTTACACTATGACAGAGGGGACTGAATATGCACTAATGTATATGCTTTTGCCTATTATTGAGTAGCATCTTTAGAAATATGAATGTTTCATAATACCTGTATTCATAACTTTATGGAATTTGTTTCAATGTGAAAGTTTAGACTGAAAGTGAATAATTGCATATTGAATTATACATATTTAAGTAGGTATCACTGTAAAAAAAAGTTCTAAATTCATCATTGTTTTTTAAATTTATAGTTCATATTATGTTCAGAAAATCATTGACCCTGGTGACATATAATAATGCAAATGCATCTTTAAACCAGTGAAGTATTTATGAGATTCCTGGCATCATGGTGGAAATCATTTTAGGCACTTCTATTTCTGTACACACTGGTCTGAGCCACCATTTGCAGCATTGTATTTAAGTATTTACTTACTTACTTAATTACTATTGTATTTAACAATAGTAGTAGACTTAGCATTGTGTAGCTAACCTATTATTTTGATCAAGTATTTTGTTAAATGTTGTCTGATAAAAGTCTCTTATCACGGCAACATCTCAAATTGTTTTGTGTGTGGCAGTTATCCAGACCAAAGCATACATAGTAGAGTTGAACTATATTGTGATGGCTTTCACATATGTCTGCTAAACATACAAGTGTTGTTGTGAGTTGCAACACTGATATGTTCTTTTGAATGTTCAAGACTGGTAGCGTTACTACACACAACCAAGCACACAGCAAACCCAGATGTGGCTACAGAGGTGTCTTCTATGGCAGGTCAGTCCCTTTATCCTGAAGAGGTAACTCAGTCTTGGGTTCTTTCCTTGTTGTCTTTTTGGGTGTATCCCTAGAGAATACAGTCAATAATATAAAATGAAGACATTTTCAATTGTCATGAATTTTCTTTCTTGTCAAGAAGATGTATTACTTTTAGTTGCACTCAATCTATTTCTTTTTTTGCCAAACAAGATCAAATGTAGAAATGAAAAACAAATATTGCCTTACTTTGACTTCACAGACAAGACAACTACAACTATGATGACGATGGCACCAACGATACCAAACACAATTCCACAGATGAGTGCTGTTAAGATAAAGAGGACAATATTTTCACAACCGAGAAGGGTTCACTTGCTGTCAATAAGTAGACCGTTCTCAACATAGTACACAACATTTTTTATCCAGGTAGTTGGAACCTGTAAGAACTTGTTATAGACATAACACATGACACAGAGATATGTGGAAAACATACTGAAAACATGAATCTGGACCAGTATCACTTTTTTCCAATAATTTAAGTAAGTAAGTTTAAGTAATATACTGCACTATATCACTGCAATATATCATATAAGTCACATTACAACTTAAATACACAGGTAAAAATAATTGCAAAACAATATTTTGTCCATATTCTACAAACTTTCTGTATATAAGCTTATGTATATACATTTACTGTAATGCCACCATACAGTATGTCTACTCACCAACTGGAGTGTCTGGTTCATCCTCTTCCAGTTCATCACCATCATCTAATGAAACAAAAGAATTGAAACTTGCTTGTTACAAAACAAGCGCATAATGTAATAATAACAATAATAATAATAATAATAATAATAATAATAATAACAACAATAACTTTAAAATTATGAGCGCTTTCATTCATAGTACCCAAGGCATTTAACAATGAGAAGAAGAAAGAGGAAGAGAAAAATTTGACTAAACAAGAAATAAAAACTAGGCTAAACAAGAGGGATGTGGGCTCACCATGGATACCAGCACAAGTAGCGTTGCAGATTTCTTGGTCAGTAAATCTGTTTCCATTTCCGATGCAGCCAGACCAAAGGAATCTTTTACATTTGTCATGGACAGAATCATAGTAGTACCTCAAATAATTACCACTGCATTTGCCAATTTCCTTGCGAAAGTGGCAAGCTTGGGATGCTGTGAAAGAGAAAAAGCAGGACATATATTATTAGTTATTTTTCATAGTAGTAGTAGTTGTAGTAGTAGTATTTTATTTCTAATTCAAAGCAAGACACAAATGTGATTAATCATGTGTAAACAACTCATTTTCAGATTGCTAAGTATAATGACATGATCAAATCTAGCTAACTGTATGGTGGCCTGTTGGTATTTTCTCTCACACACTTTTCTGTGTCATAAGCTCTTTCACCACTTGATGGCATATTGCTATCACCTGACGCTGAGAATTGTCCTTGAACAGCCCCTGAAGTAATAATGGCATGATAAAGTAAACTTAAAAGTAAAGTTATTTGGGCCTGACTATTACATAGTTGTTAATGAGACACATATTTACTTTATGTGAAATAGCACTGACACTGATACAGTAGGCTTTGTGGTCATATAATGAGCATGCTCCTCTGCAGACATGACAATGCACAGATCCCAGCCTAACGTGAAGCTGAGATAGACCTCAAGAAACCCAACATTAGATGACCATTTCTCTCTCTCTCTCTCTCTCTCTCTCTCTCTCTCTCTCTCTCTCTCACTCACTCACTCACTCACTCACTCACTCAATAATGACTTGCTATCAGGGAGACTTGATGACGTGTTTCCCTTCATAGTCCTGAAGGCCATAAAACTCAGTTAATGTTCCAAAGTCCTCAGTTTATAGCCAGTATGAAACATGTGCCAAACCTTCTTTTAGGTGGGGTTTGAAGATACATTAGATATTTTGCATATTCCAAATGAACAGTGTCAGGGTAAATCAACATGAATCAACACATTCATTCTTTTTCATCTCACCGTCCATGGGATAGATCGTCTCTGCTTTGGCCGAGCAATTCCTGATACACTCTCTCTCATTTCCAAACCGATTTTCATTTCCTTTTTCTCCTTTGTATATGAAAGGCTGGCACTCATCTTTGGCGGGGTCATAATATAGAGCGAAATTGAAGTTCATACCTTCACCTTCATCATAGGGCAAATTACAAAATGCTGTTGGATGACAAAGACATGAGTTGTTATTTGCTGATGGTTCAAGGCTGCATACAGTATTAATATATTATTTATATTTGTAGTGTCATATATCCTACTATTGGTACATTTCAAACACAGAATAAACAAGCGAGATGAACACTGCACTGTATAGCACACAGCACACTATATAATACAGTGCTCAGTGCAAACCATCAAGAGTTCTCTCTTCACATGACTAATATTTAACTAACCCACTCCTTTTTATAACTGCAATAAAATGTGTCATTTATGGTATAATTTCCAGCACTCCCACCCTTCATAGCAGGGAAGAAGTTTCTCTTCTTCTTCCTCTAACAATACAAGATTACAAACTCCAATAAAACCAAGAAACACTTAAGTCTTGGAGGGAAACTAACAGAGGACTGCTGGCTATTCCTGGATTGCCACAGTAGTGAGATGAGATAAAGTTAAATAGTAGAAGAAACATAGTATTAGCTCATAATGCTCAAAACTATCCGACTCAGACAGCAGTGATCTCAGTGTTCAGAAAACTGGAATTATAGAAGAAGAAATTATGGAGTCAGTTTAGCACAATCATTAAGAATGTGTAAATAGCATTTCCAGGACAGTAGACCCATACACCATCTTATTTCCTGGTCAAGTCTACACTGTCTAGAGGTGGTCATTGTTAGCTTCAGGTGCAAGTCACAACATGAAAATCTAGTCAGTGGAAAGTAAAATACAACAATCACAGCCTAGATTTGCTTAATCATGTCTAACCCCCATCAACTTTTAAATCTATGTGAACTGAATGGATTTTCCAAATTTAAAATATGCAGACATCATAGCTATATAAGATTCAGTCCACAGTATGGTACAGCAAAAGTGAAACCCCTAACGTCCAGTGTAACCACCATGTAAGCATGAGTAATAATGGATCATAAAACACTAAAGGAGAAGCTTTATCTCACTGCTGTAGTTTCAGTGAAACTGACACTTTACATATAGCTGTTGTTTAAATGAAAGAAAGAAATTGACAATGTTATATAAAAAAACAAACTATATTTTCCCTCAAAACAGTAGTAATGCACAAGGCTAACACCTGATACTCTTTCAGTGAAGTCCAACCCACAGGTTGACGGCGTAGCCTATTTCGAAAGTTAAATTCAGGTATATAAACTTACCCAAGGCTGTGGTTTTAAATTAACTGTAATTAAACAAGAAAAAATATATACCTTGTATGGCAGAATGGCTGATGGGGAATGCAGCAAAAGCAATTCCAAAAACTAGAAGGAGCTTCATCTTGCTTCTTCACTTTGTGTGCTCTTTCCTGGAGTGAATGGTGGTTGTAAACTACAGTTGTCATTGTCAGTTTTGAACTTTGGACCGAAGTTCTTCTCCTTTTTTCTCGCTAGGTCTCATTTGAAAAAAAGGTTAATGGCGGGAACTAACATCTTCCTCTTAGTGTTGTAGGAAAGGTGGCCATTGATTACATTAGGAATTAATGCACCAATAAAGTGGGAGTATAACAGTTTTTTATGGCAGCTATACATTAGTTTATATTCAGTGGCACTCAGAATACGTTTTTGCACATTCAAGTCATATATAAGAGGCATATAGCCCTCTATCACAAACAAGCCTCAATGTTCAGGGAACATTCAGGGACCCAATTACCCAGAATTCCAGCTAACAGCAGCACAGATGCACATAGACAGGGCAGAATATTAATGTCATCATTAGCCAAGTTAAAATAACACCCTACACAAAGATTTCCAATTCTGTTGTGTCTTTATCCTGCAATGAGTGAGAATATAAGATCATAAGATATATACAAATACAGGTAGATAGATAGATAGATAGATAGATAGATAGATAGATAGATAGATAGATAGATAGATAGATAGATAGATAGATAGATAGATAGATAGATAGATAGATAGATAGATAGATAGATAATTGCATTGCATGTTGTAAAACAATGAAATTGCAGTAACTTGCACTGGGGAGGGGAGGCGGGTCATTTACAGTAGTGGATGCACTGGCATGGTGCTCACCATTTCCCGCATCCTGCAGCGGCAGGTCTTGACGTTGCGCCCTAAATGAGAAACTTTTGCAAGGATGCGGTCGACGCTGTTGAGCTGTCACTCTCCGTTGCCCAGATGACTCCGGAGGCTGTTTTTTTTATCATTGCTCTGACGTCACGGCGAGTTGCAATGAAGCTGACAACATAAAAGCCGGTTTGAGAGCCGGTGCTCCGCTCCAAAGCCCCCGGTCTCCACTGTTTCACAATACCACACAGAGAGGGCCGAAGAGATCAAGATGCAGATTCTGAGCTTCACACCCACTGTTCTCCTCCAAGTGACTTTCTTCGCCGTCTTGCATGGTAAGAACATTCTTGCTGGGAAGAAAAGTATTGGGATGTACTTTGTTAAGTGCTCAGAGTGAAGAGAAGAGTGAAGACTCGTGTAGACAACAACTATTGAATCCCAATTCATCTGCGCATGGGAAATAGACGTTTTCTGATCATTAAAAATTAATAATAATAAAAAGAAAATAAGATTAGATTGACGGTGGGTTATTTATTTAGCAATTGCGGGTTCTAGAGCAGAGTGGTAGAAAAGATGCTTCATGGCAGGTGTCTGGTCCATCTCCATCAACCACAGGCTATTTCTGACACTGGAGGGGAAAAAAGGGAGATGAGAGGGTGATATGAGACATGGCCACTTGGCACTGAGATTACACCTGATGCCTGTTCAGCTTCAATTGTAGCCATTTAGCTTTTTTCATGTAGAAGCAATGTTCCTGTTGCAAAATTGATATTTTAATAATCCAGAGAAGAAGGCAAATAAAGATGATTATGGCTTAAGTGTAAAAATAAATAAATAATAATACATTTAAAAAAATAAAAAATAAATAAAAGTGTGAAAATGTGCAAAGCCATAGTGCACAAACTCGTTATTGAAGTGGTTATTTTCTGTGAACATTTGCTCAAAGTTGATATCAAATTGTATTCTTGGGACAAACTGATTTTTCATTTATCTGTTTCAGGTGCCAAATGGACATACAATGGTAAGTTTTATCATTTGTTTCCTCATTGTGATATAAACATGGGTACATGTGTCTCAATTCTACCCCTAAACCAGCATTAACTGAGTGTTAAATTGCATTTTGATGCAATCCTGTGATAGGCCATTACTGAGTCAGAGCTTACTTTATTCTTGTGCAAGCCCTTAACATGTTTTCTCTCCCATAACAATGCCTGGAACTAGCATTGCCACATGGCAAATATTATCAAAATCAAACCACTATTTGAACTTTTTTTGAACTCCCCTTTGACTCCTCTGTCACCTAATTTTTTTCTGCAATAACAACATTTCATAAGTGTCTGGCTGCCTGTGGCTTGTGCCTTAAGGTCTATCTCTTACATAACCTGAGCTCACAGAATTACCTTCTTGTCAATTCGTCACTGCTTTTCAATAGTCTGTAGCGTTCAGGGACTGAATGTTAAAACTAATAAGTAGGTAAGTGGATGAAATCATTATATGGCCATTTTTCTTAATGAAATATTTAGTCAAATATTAATCTCAATCTTGAACAAACACACTGGTCTAATTGGTTGTATTGTTTTTGAGATGAGTTTATAGCCAGCAAAATTATTTTGCACAAGGACATCACGGCGAAAAAGAAAGCTTTGCTTTTTTGAACATGATCTCATTTTTCTGCACAGTAATTTATGGTTGAATAATTATAGTAAGTCGAAAATGATACTTGCTTAACTTGGAACACCGAGAAAGGCTGATCCACCCTGTTATAAATATTATTACAGCCATGGCTTGGCATTAATGAAAATACCTTTCTATGTGTGTGGGCATTCAGAAAAAAGGGGGAAAATAATATGAAAAAGATACAATTTATGTGTCATTACCAGGAATATCAGTGTGGCTTTAAAATATCTTGATGATGATGATGGTGATTCCCCCAGTGTTGATTACTGAGCTTGGAGAAAAATGTGTGCTTATAATGATCCATACTATTTTCAAAGTACATTAGACTTGGAACCTTCTAAAAATGCATACAGACTATTACACTTAATACATGACACAAACAAATAATCAACTGTTGTTGTTTTAATTACACACACTAACACTAACTTGCAGCCAAAGTGGAGGATTTTGTGATGACGATGATGCTGAAGTGCAGCGTAATGGATTTCATCCTCAGTTACAGTCAAACCCTAGAGAAGCATTGTCACTGTAGTCAGTAGTCTGGAGGGGTGGTAGCACTTTCTGTTGATGGGGGCATAGCTGAGTCATACGTTACATCTTCACCCCAACACAACCTCTGACTGATGGTGAAACAGGGAGTCTTTCCCTACTTGCCTGGGGTTAAATAAATGACATTGATGATGACTATTGTAGTTTTCTCACCCTACTCAGTTATTCTGTTTTTCTTTTTATTTACTGTGACCAGTGATATCATGCAGTTAAAGGGTTTACGGCCTATAGAAATCTAGAGGAATTGTTGCTTCATTTTACATAACAGAATGCCAAGGTTTTAAAAATCACTACCAGCAGTCATGTTCTGCCAGGGAACACTAAAGGGACACCACAGGCCACTGATGTGATTATGAGAGGGCAAGCCGGCTCTAATTTAAACAGCAAATAAATTTGACATTGAGTAATTATAGCTGTGACTAACTTTCTTTCTTATTATAGGAATACTTTGCCTAGTCTGACCTTTGAGTTTTCCCTCAAACAAGTGTTCAGTGACTTCACAGATTCTCTCGATGCCGTTTGGCATGTCATGAAGAATCGATTCA
Source organism: Hoplostethus mediterraneus (assembly GCA_034670385.1). NCBI lineage: Eukaryota > Metazoa > Chordata > Actinopteri > Trachichthyiformes > Trachichthyidae > Hoplostethus > Hoplostethus mediterraneus. The sequence continues at coordinate 7,868,581 of JAXDDW010000003.1, read as the reverse complement.
CATTTCTGTGAGAAGTGACAGTCATGATGGAGGAAGGCTACACGCTGCATCATTCATGTTTAATGACAGTCATCTGGCATATGTTGAATGGTGAATTCTTTAAATGGACTCTGAATGGATAATGACTTGGTTGTTAAAATGCAACAGTGATGTGAGCACAGCTACAATCAATGCCTTTCACTGAGTTGTTTACTCAGCTACCATTGGGTTGTATCACTGTTTTGAGAGGGTCATTCTTAGTAAACTATGAATGTCATAAAGCTCAGCATGGATCCTTACTCTTCAGTCAACACGCTGAATGAAATCATCCCAGAAATCAAGAACTTCCTGATTTTCTTTTCTTCAAAATCAATTTGTGATTATCATTTGTCTCTCTCACGTGCATTATTTCCAAGGCCAGTGTGCCCCATTGCTTCCTCAGACACCCTCAGCTGAGGTCACATAGTGCATGACTTGAAGAGTGGCCATTTTGGTGTTCTGTGCTTTATAGTAACCTCTCATTTGGAAAGAGACAGTATATTCACTGGTTCTCCCAGCTAACAACAGCCTGGTTCTCACTCTCACTGCCTTCAATGTGGCAAGGAGCAAGCCGGGAATAAGCCACAGGCCTCTCCCAGGCTGTTCTGTAAGCAGATAATAATACTTCACTTTGATTACAGATAACGGTGTCCAGTAGGCTAGGACAAGCCTCCTCTGAAGTCATCCTCTCCTGCACTTTACATTGGGGCATGCTTTGCTCGTTTGCCCTTTGAGATGGAACAGTTTAGCATTTGAAAGGCCATGTGATGTATAACAACTGCTCAGGTTTTGAAGCAACCCCATTATATTCTCATTGGAGAAACACACTTTTCTGATGCTTTACACTACATGCAATATTACAGTTTATTATGTTGTTCACCTGAAGCTGTCGTGATATTATCATTTGGGCTGCAACAGGTGCCGTAGTGTAATGATTTATGTTGATACTGTTGCAGGACCGGATGGACAGCAGCATTGGTACAAGCACTATCCTTTTTGTGGTGGGGCATTCCAGTCTCCAATAGACATCAAGTCAGAGCTGCTGAGGTTTGACCCGACTCTACGTCCAATTGAGGTCCAGAACTACAACCTGTCAGCCAAAGAGCAGCTTACTCTTGGAAACAACGGACATTCTGGTGAGCGTGAATCATCAATGTTATCCACGAAATACACCATGATGTAGAATTGATAAATCAAGCTTTATTTATAAACTCAACCCATCACAATTAACAATACTATTTTAATAAAGGTAGTGTGATAGACTCTGCGTGGCTTGATCCTATAGAACATAGACATCTTGAAACTAAAGAAATTTATTTTCCAATGGCCTCATTAGAAATGGTCCCAGATAAATATATGAGGAATAGTCTCTTCTTGTCTTTCTGGGTCAACTTAAGGAAAATGATAGGAGGATCGCCTTTCTCCATCAACCACAGCAATTTTCCATAATCACTCTCTTATTATCTTTGCTGTCCTTTCACCCAAATAAAGAGCCCCATATTTAGTCTGGGAAAATATGAGCAGAGATTAGTCATCGTCCCCACTGGGTCTGGTGCATCATAACAAAAGAAACCTGCATCAGTTTTATTTCCCACAATTCCGTGTGATATCTATTCTCAACACACTCAAATTTAATTGCTAGATCTCAATATAGCTTTTAGACAACAATGCCCGTGCACCACATAAAGATAAGTTATTTTGATTACTTAGGCCAATGAATGTGATTATTCCACACAATTACACTGTTATATTATTGTGTGATTCTGCTTTGTTTGAAGAGAAGATATACAGTTGCAGTCACAGAAAAGTGGTGTAAACTGTGGCACCAAACAGCTTGCTGCAGAACAGACTAGATTCGTTTCTTACATGTTTCTCGAAGCGTGATGAAGGAAATGGTACATATGAGGAATGTCCATCAAAGCATCTGTAGCATATTATGCATGTAATATCTGCCCTGTCTTGGTCACAACATTAGGATGGCTATTACTCAGCAGCCACTGTTTCACCACCCAAGTGCTTATGTGTGCATGCCCAATGGGTTACAAAGCCACTAGCTGAGTGGCATTATCAGCATGACGTGTGTCTGAAATATGCTGACACAGTTCTTTTACTTTTAAGCAACCATTTGTCATACAGTGTCTAAATGACAAACATCTGGACAGTGGCATGTGACTGCATGTATCTCCATGTATCTGACACATATCTCAACACTGCTAAAAGCTTTTAAAAGAGACATCTGGCAGCACAGAGCAGGCCTTGTTGGAGTCTTCAGTTTAGGTGTTGGATAGATCAAACTGATGATTCATATGATTCCATTGTTCTTGTTCCTGATCCTCCTGTTTGATAAGATATGCTCAGTAAATTGATATCAGCATGCTTATTCCTGACCACCAAGTATCCTGATACAAATTCATGATTAATGCACTATTACAAATGATTAAATACGTGGTCAGCTGATGTAACTCCCCCCCCTGCTCTGCTATGTGTGGGGTTTTTGTCTGTATGTCCACAGTGCAACTATCACTGCCCTCCAAGATGCACATCTCCAGCCTGCCTCATCGCTATACTGCAGCTCAACTCCATTTCCACTGGGGTTCCTCCAACAGGCTCGCTGGCTCTGAACACATGGTGCACAGTAAGCAGTATGCAGCAGAGGTAAACAGAGCAAAGAGCACTTCTGTCTCCCCTCGATTGATGCACTTTTATTGCAGCGGTGGGTGCAAAAAGTAAATTGAGGGGTCACTATCATTGTTTGAGTGCAGCTTAGACCATTGGTTTAAACAGGTCTTTCACCGGTCTCAGCATCATGCCACAGCATCTCAGCGTCCAGACAAATGATGTAATACTCTCTGACTTAAACGTGTGACATTGGCACTGGCAGAGTGACCAGACCCACTGACACCCTTCAAGGCTTTCAGACAATGCTGCTCAGGCTGAATAAACTTGTGAAGAGCTGCCTATGTGCATATTCCTGTCCCAGTTCCCCAGCATCGTGGCAGACATGCAGTTTTGTAGCATCCACCCTTCAGATGGTTTCAGAAGCAGCTGAGATGCATCTTCCACTTTATCCACTTTATGTAATTGACTTCATATAATTGAATGCTTGTATAAAACATCTGAAAACATGAGTCATTCTAATTAAAGAGGCTTGGAACACTGTAACTTTAAACAAGCAGTTGTGAGGCAGGCCGCTGTAAGAAGAATATGATAAAGAATATGATAAATGACTTTTGAGGCTAGACAGCCAATGAGATTAGAAGGAGCTCACTGTTATGCTCACTAAAATATTATGACTGTATCAAACTGCCAAATTGCAGTGTACACAATAAATGGAAATGAGATATTCTGTGCCAGACTACTAGGCCTAACTTCAGATCAAAATTTATGCACTAACATTTTACCATTCAGAAATGTACATATTTTTTTGCATAGTTGCACATACCAAAAGGCGAAGACGTAAGTTCAGTTAACCTCAGTATGATCAGCACCTCTTATTTTTCCAGGCTTTTTGGGGATTAGAGTCCTAGACTATTATATGCTTGGGTTTTCAACCACCTCTTGAACAGAGTGTCTGTCTGTGCTATTTAATGTGTTAAGGCCAGTAAGCAGTTTTGCACACGAGGAAGAGTCACGCAGTTTATTATGAGAAAGAAAAGACAAATTTGACGGCACTCTACTTCATAACACAGACAAAAAAACATGTGACTTTTTATATCATTCAATGTTCATTTAAATGGCTGTGGGTAGGAGCTGAAATTGTTGCAACCTGTGTCCTTTTATGGGACCATGCTCCTGCTGCAGCACAACCACATTTAAGGTGCTGTGGTTTGACCTGAGTTTGTCAGTGGACACGTCAAGCGCATGCATCTTTTCAAGTGTCTCCAGACTGCACAACCACAGTCTCTTACTTTTCCTTGATGACATGTTGTTTTGGAGGGATGGAATGATGTAAAATTGAACATTTCCCAGAAATAGTGGAATGGTCCCCCTTTTTCCCAGGATAGACCATATAGTCCATAAATACAATTCCTGCATATTTTGCTTGCATGACTAACATGCCTTTGTGGTACCCAGAATACATACACAATATCATCGGCAAACAACTACAAATCTGGTACCTACTCCTGTGCTGTAATGGTCCACCCACTCCAATATTTCTTGTACGCTTTTCTTGTAACACACAGACTTCTCATTAGTATGCCATCAGCTGAACAGTACCAGCTATTTCCAATCCAATTAACACCTATGTGGAAAAAATGTGTTTAGTGACAACAGTTTGCCATAAAGTGTATTTATAAAGATGAAGGACTACAAAGAAGAGAGCAACTATTAGATAAAGATAGAGCAGAAGGCAGACCGGTCAACATATTTTGAAATAAGGCTGACTGATTAGATGTATAAACTTTTATGAGGCACATGATCTTGACTTTTTTTCTCTTCACTTTCACAGATGCATCTTGTCCACTTCAATTCGGACAAATACGCCAACCTTTCCATGGCTATAGACAAATCTGACGGCCTGGCTGTGCTGGGTGTTCTGATTGAGGTGAGACTCTGTCAGCGGGTTGGGAAAAGTGACCTTAATACCGAATGTCTCTGGAGCAGACCTTTCTAAATATGCTTTACACACAGGTTGGGGAGTTCAATCCAACTTTCGAACAGTTTCTGAAATTCATCAATGGTATCAAATACAGAGGTGAGTTTAAAGAGATATTTCACGTCTTGGTGGAACATTTTCCAGTTTTAGCACACAACATAAGTTTATGAGCTGTTAACCATCAACATCAACTACTTTGGAGATCCACAGACATCACCAGTAGTCAGGCTTTTTCTCTGAATCTTCATCCACTTGCATTCATTCTGAAAACCTAATCCAAAAGAGTTTACTCCCACTTAGATTGGTGTTTCATAGTGAAATGAATTGCGTTGTGCATCTCAACTGGCAGATCAGAGAGTGCAGGTGCCGGGTTTCAACATCAGAGCGCTGCTGCCTGCACGTTTGGATGAGTATTACCGCTATGATGGGTCACTGACGACTCCTCCGTGCTATCCTAGCGTGCTGTGGACGCTGTTCAGGAATCCTGTGACAATTTCTCGCAAACAGGTGCTTCAACACTCTTAACCTCTCTAAGCAGGTTTTCAATTACTAAAATAGGCCTATTCTGTTTAATTAGATGTACCATCATTGTTCCAGATGTTTTCACAGGGGCTAACATTTGAATTTAACCTTGAAACCAACCTGATTTAACACCCAAATTAGTCTGTAAATGAATTGATAATGTTTTTTAAGGTCTGTCTATGTTTAACATGTTTGTTTTGTTGTGTCTCCCCAGTTTCTGGCCCTAGCAACTGCCATCTACTCCTCCCATGCTCAGGAATCAGCCCTTGTGCCTCTGAATGACAACTACAGGAGACTGCAACTCACTGACAACCGAGTAGTCCTGGTATCTTTTAAGGATGGTAAGTATGGTCTTCAAAATGGGTTTGCCTCGACATTGGCGCATGAGGGGAAAAGTTCACCATACTTGTTTGAATGGCATAGCCACTGCACTGCTTTAAACATGGCTTTGAGTTTGGTTTGAATGAGGTGTGGGTGTTATTTTTCTCTTCTACAGGGCTGTCAAGCTGTCTTTTGCTTGTATGGTATCACCTGCTTGTGGTTAAGCTGTTGCCTTGATGTTATTCATAACCGTCTGTAAAGTTGATTGCGAGGGATGAGCTTGTTGGAAAGTAGGCCATCCTTCAAGATGCAAAGAAATTAACCATTCCTTTTATATAACAAACTACTCAACAGCCAATTAAATCTGTCTTCAAAGGTGTACTTTAAGTCAGTGGTGGTTTACCGCACTGTATGGACGTAAATGCCATACACTGCTGTATGTTAAGAATCTGCATGTTTTCCTCATTTCTCTCAGGGCTATACTTTTCTAATGGCAGATCTGTTTTGACATGGCAGTGCGTCATCCTCTGTTATTTTGGCTTTCATGAGTGGCATTCAGCACGACATGGCTTATGCATTCAGTTTACCACTACAGGTAACGCTGTTGCATGCTGGGCCTGTAGGCCAAAGACCCTTTTTTTTTTTTTTATTCCAGACCCTGGAATATCCCTTGAGCTGGGTTGTTTAACAAGTTGTGATTGGCTCTGTGTCTGATGCAGGCAGAGGACTGCATGGTACTCTTACAGTCACATCTCCACTTGTGAGGAAGCAAATCATTCAACAGCTACTGGTTGGTGACCTAGCAGACCTGGCTGACGAAGGGCTCTATCAACTCCTACCAAGTGGCTCAGAAAAGCCTCGTGTTGGCAAGAAGTGGAAAGACCTCAAGAACCAGCACAGCGGGACCCTGGCCAACCCCAAACTACAACGGCTGAAATCCTCTCTACAGAAAAGGAGCCAGACCAACCGCTCTGTGGGAAAGTCAGGACTCACTGAGGACACATTATGCTATGTCTCGTTGGAACAGAGAGTTATCCATCAGCTCAGACAATCCCACACTGAGATTCAGCTGGTTCAGGCTCTCAGAGACATAGTTTTCCCTGAGCTCAACCTCAGGAGCTACTTGGATTGTAAGTCAGACCTAGCCCTCTCCACCATCAGACATATCCTCCGTGGACGGCCAACAGATGAGGCTTTTGAATTAGATCGCTCTCTGACCAAAGCCTCGATGGGCCATAGGGACACTTCCACAGCACTGAAGCACACCGTGCCACTGACAAAGTATGGAGGTCTTTCCCCTGCCACTGTGCCCAAGAAATCCCACAGTCAGGGTCATCCACATCCCTGGCTTCTGCCAATGGAGTGGGAAGACTAGAAATATTCTTGACAAGATATCGTAGACAATCTAGACTCAATTTATATCACCTTCTGCAGTGGACATCAGTTGTGTATCCCAGAATGAAAGATTACTATTTCAACACATTGTAGCCCCAAGTTCTCCTGATCAAACTGTCATCTTCTGATGACTTTTCACAAAATTATTTAATATTAAATTATTATTTTTAGTTTGTGCACATAATCATGATATCATTTTGTTAGAAAAAGATTGTAACTTTACTTAATCTACTGTAGTTACTGTTCTTACAATGAGTACTCAGGCTCAATATTTTGAATAAAATATTGAAATATTGAAACCACTGCTCAAAAGAGACAAAATTCCCATTCCCATAGTATCTTAAAATGGCACATTTTAGTGTATTATGTTCATTTAAGAATTTCTTTGTCAAAATGATCAATGAGGGTATCTCACAATGGGAATTTTGTCTCTTTGGAGAGTTTTCTAGCTTAACCTTGCTTGCCTATAAACTGACCATGACGCTATATGTATAACACGCAAAGACAAGAGACTGCCTGGAAAGGAGATTAGAGTTTTCGGAAAGTTTAGTCCTATGCTATGTAAGTAGTAATTGTGGTTATTGTCTTGCACAATGGAAAAGGCAGCTAAACCAGAAGCATTTACGAGAGCTTAAGCATTTAAACATTCCTGGATTCTGTACCAATTTGTGCTGCTGTTCTAAATGCCATTTGAAATAAGTAAGGAAGCCACTAGACTTGGCATTGTTTTGAATAAAAGCATTATATATGAAGCATATTTTTTCCCTCCTCGACTATACCTTTTACTCTGAACTCATATATAACTAGCATTATTACTAATTCATTCATTTTCTCCAGCTTAAACCTTTTCAGTGTCACGGGAGGCTGACTTCTAGCAGACAAAGTTCTGGTAGACAAAGCTGAGGTGAAGATCTTGGAGGTGCTGGCAATATAGTGCATATGAGGAAATGGGCAACATAATTGAAAATTACAGTAACCTGCTCCATAAGGAACTGTGGAGCATGAAGTTGCAATAATCTAGACAAACGGTAATTAATAGGTGGATGATGCATTTGGCATCAGAAATAAAGAAAATAACGAATGAAAAGAAATGCTCCTGCGGTGACACAGGGCAGTCATGCCTTGTCGTGTGTTTCAAAAGACATGGTGCAGATGGGGAGCACTCCCAAGTTTGGAGCATGAAGGGAAGCAGCTTCCAACACGACATCATCATCAGGTTTTCATCCTATGTAGGCAGTAGTGGAACGTGTAGTGCAGATGAGGTGTATACTTTGGTAGGGGTGATAGGAGTGTTATCACCGTTGAGACGATATTTGAGACTGTGGCTCTGGATTATATGACCAAGAAGGGAGCCAAGGACTGAAGCCGTAAAAAGGAGGCACGCATATCCGTTTTAAGTGCAGGTGCTGGGCAGATCAAGGACAAAATAAAAAATGTATTACCACCTGGTAACATTTCGAGCCTCAATGCACTTCATCAGACAAGCACTGAAACCATAAGGAGCAGTTGATGTGGTTGATTTGATGGTGTTCACAGTTTCCAGATGGAGAAAATTTGAAAGTTGTGCTCAGGGTTAAAAGGATGAGGACACTCATATAATGTGAGGCAGCAACCATCAAAAGGTCATTTGTCACACTAGCCAGTGCAGGCTGTCTGTTTTTTCTAAACTGAAAAGGGTCTAGGAGCTTGTTGTAACTCAAATGATTTTGTGAGGTGATGTACTGGTAGGTAAATAAAATGGGAAGAGACCTTCAGGTGGTGATCACCATGAGGCAAACAGTGACCATTATCAACAAGAAGCAATTATATTTTTAGAAAAGCAATAATTCATATTTCACATCACCTACACTGGTTTATACTACTTAGTATGATGCGTACTACAAATTTCTGTCATGAAAAAATGTGTCAGCCTTAAAAGTTGAGGAAACTCTGGTCCACAAATGAAAAGGTGGGTAAACTGAGTTTAGGTGGGTTTTCCCTTTTCTACATCCCTGGCAAAAAGGCAAGGTTTTTTTTTTGAGAACAGATGTGATAGTGTCTGTATGGTAACAAACATGACCACAGTACAAGGATGACTTAACAACCCTCTCTATGAGGAGGCAGGCATTGGCCACATGCCTGTCACGTTTAAATGCTGTGAGTAGACAGGATAGACTGATCAAGAACAGAGCAAGGGGATGACAGGAGCAAAGAACTGATGTCACCATTTTTCAGCAAAACGTTCATGAATTTGTCTGAATCTGTTTGTTAGTTTGAACTGTGAAAACCGCCAGCTGGTGTCTTTTAAAGAACTGTGGTGAAGTCGACTTTGCAGTTATTAATGGTCATTTTTTTCCTTTTGACTCTTCTTCTTATAATGGTATTGGTGTCTTTTCCTCTATGAATCTTATTTTCACTTTTCTTTTCTCTTTTTCTCTGTTACTCAGCTGACCTGTCTTGGATGAATCTTGGTATGTTGCTTTTCTGTATTTTTCTATTTTGTACACTTACCTCCTGTTGCATGTCATCCTTTCCATGGCTATCTCATATTTATCCAGCGTCATGTGACTCTCACTTTCTGTATAGTAGACCGGCCACTAACATTTTGTTAGGGTTTTAGCAAATGAGTAACACAAGAGTTCAAATTAGCCCTTCGATCTCTGTGAGCCCCCACGTCAACTCAGTGGAATCAGAAAACTGGTTTGTAGATGTAAAGGAATAGAAATTACCAAACTAAACTATCAATGGATCTGTGTGCATATCTAATACAGTATGACAGAACATAGATCAATAGTTTAGAATATAACAACTGTGAGTTCAGATATTTATATAAAAATCTCACCTTGGCAAGACATAACAGATATTTTTAACGGCACTAAAATATTTTAACATTTGGATTTTGGAGCGATTGTTTTTCTCTCTAATCTTGAGAACATACACATACAACCCCAACACACACACACACACACACACACACACACACACACACACACATACACACACACACACACACACACACACATGCACACACACATACATACACATACACACTGAGTCCAAGACCCAAATGATCCTTTTATTCCTTATTGCCTTTGGTGATGACTGATTCTGTTGCTCCCATACCTTGCAGGTGTACTGGTGTCCACAGTGTTGGCCTCTGCACTGGGACTTGTTCTCATTGTCTTTTTAGTATGCTGCCAAATAAAGCAAAAAAGGTAGGTAAAGGGGAAACACCAACAGAAGACCATCATTGTGCTTGTTAAAATCACGCTGCGCCTATAATATTGAAAGGTCAGTTAAAATCGACTCACAGCTGGTAAACCTGATGATTTTCATAATCAAGACTTGAAAAACTAACTAAAACTAACACTTGAGAATTGACTGTCTGAGAGCTGGAACTTGATGTGTCTATCTATCATTTGTCTGTTATTATTTTGTAGTTATGTGCCTGATAGGGATTTTCCAAAACGTTCCTGTCACTGAGAGGGCATATGTTTTAAGTGGTAGAGCAAACTCAGAACAGAGCTGTCCAAGATTTATTGTGGGTGCGTATATATAAAAAGTTACATTTAAAAGTTAAAATGGACAATTGCAGAGGATATTTCAAGAGAAGCAGCTGTACACTCATTTGTGCCACACTAGACAGTGTGACATCGTTTAAATCAAGAGCACATTTTGTGTGATGGTGGTTTTCCATAAGAGTTGTACTGTGGTGTATATGGAGTTTGGATTGTTGTGTAGCACAGATTTGATATAGTACAAAGTCAATAATAGATTCAGAGAATTGAATTAACTTTTAGATATGAGAGAACAGTCTTTCAGAAAGAGACTTAAGTACATTTTAGACTTTCGAATGGTCAGAGGAAACCTGGGAGGAAGGCAAAATTTATATACTGTATAGTGTATAGAGTGTATATACAACATACAAAATGGGGCTAGCTTAGTTGGAAGCCAATGTGGTGAGGATAAAACTGAGAGCTGAGAAAGGGATGCCGAATGAGGCTAGAAAAAGATTACATTAAAAAAATGACAAGATACATTTTTTTTCTTTTTTTAAAGTCCATTAAAAATTAACATTTGTTTAACATCAAACCAATGTTAAATATATTTCTTAAAATGATGAAATAAGCCTTTTCAAATATTTTTTTATGATTACCAGAATAAAACAATTTCACAGATTTCCATCAGTAAGTGTTACATTAGTTTTCGTGTTGCTGAGATTTTTGTGAATTTGACGTTTGAATGACCAAATGGCACAATCTCATTTTCAGACATCCAACATGCAATATCTGCCATGCAATTTTTGTGAAGGCTTTGTAATCGGATCAACAAATAAATGCAGCTGGATGTCATCTGTGTGAAAAGTGGATCTGATAAAAGGAAAAATTATGTCTACGAGATACAATATATGAATGAGAGGGAGCATATAAATAGAGAGGAGAACCCCAAAAGGGCAGGACATTTTACTCCACCGGTAAAATGTGCTGTGTGTGTGAGAACACCTGCTGAGGGCATCACACCCTGTTATGTTTTCCTTATGGTAATGACGTACAAAACACTTTTGGAGGTGAGAGACTGAGCTCCTGGTTCATCACAGATGGGCTTTCTGCACTAGACTATGGGAAACGTTCCTGCTCTCTTCTACTCTTCCCAACTTCCAAAGCGTTGGTATTTTATTATGACAAAAAAAACGACAACACCACAGGCAAGGTCTTGAGTAAAAGGACATGGGCAATATTACCTGTTGTGGAAACAGGAATTGTTAACGGGGACAAAATTGATAAGAGTCCATCTTAAGCAACCAAAATATCATGAAAAAAAAAGTTAAAGTTACATAGTTACATAGCCTCAAAATCTTGCTCATGTATCATGGCACTAAACAGCAACTTCACAAAAAAAAACTTCAAACATGAAGGTCACAAAGCTTTTTTTTTTTTTTGAAAATTGAATCAAATATTATATACTACAACTTCAAGAAGACGACTACATTTCAGTAACAGAAAGAATTAAGTTATGTATACCTCTCTATGATTTACTCCTTAGATCTGATGCCAACCAGGACAAGAATAACGGCGTTGGGTACAACATTGGAGAGAGAGATGAGTATGGCTCAAGAGTATAGCTCGTCACACTGGACCTTATTTCAAAGGAACTCAAACAGAAGAGAGCAAATGTTATTATGAATCACTCATACTGTATTTATGTTTTTTTGAACTTGTCATATGAATCAGTTTGGACATGTATGGAACTTGGGGTTCAATCAAATCAGAAGACAAAGTTTGCATGCTGTTGTGACATTTTGGGAAGCAGTCTATTTTTTTTCCAGCCACAATCCGGTCGGACGTCCTTTTGTTGTGGCCAGCAGAACATGGTAGGTCCATATTGGATGTTCAAAAGGGTGTTTTTATGCTGTATGACTATTTCCTTTGAGCAAGAGTAACAGCTGTTCTCTTCAAGTCCCACTCATTTATCTGACATGGTGTGCTGCGTTTCACGAGGAGAGCTCCACACAGAAGCTTCTTAGGCAAGCACAGTAGGCCAAAGCTGAACTGGTCAGAGTCGCAGGTCAAGCCTGACCATGGCAACTGTTCCCTTTGGCTGTCCAGACATGGCGGAAAGCACAACCGCAGTCCAAACAATAGGGGGATAGGAGTCGACAGGCATCCACTGATGGTAGGGTGCCCTGAGAGGGATGGGCTATACCACAGCTTTACCAACCCTGCACTTAGAGCTCTTCTATGGATTTTATAATAAAAGGGCGCTTTGCTCCATGCAAACACAGAACCACACAGTTCCTTCCCTGTGAATAATGCTGAGAAAAAGGCTTTTGTTTCTTCAGGCATGTGGGCTGACCCCTAACCCCTCTCCGCCAGTCTGATCACAAGACTAACTCCCCAGCTCCCCTGTGACCTTCTTAGTTAGACTGCAGCCGATGTAGTTGACCACAGGACCACTGTAGAATGAACATAATATCATCTCATCCTCACAGGTTTCACCTGGTTTGGCAATTAATAACTACTGCTGTTTTTGATGCATTCAGACATATTTCTTGGATCATGTTTTGATGTTCGTTAACTGAAATCAAGTAGAAACATGCAACTGCATGCACGTAGTTTAGAAGGTAAAGATTTGACTTGTAGAAATTTCAGATCCAAATTGATTTAACAGGCTGTCTGGTAAAATGAGGAAATGTCAATAAACACCAATGCTGGCTGTCTTCATTGTTTTTATATGAAAGGGCAGAACTGGTAGGGAGTACTGGGTGACTGTTTTCCCCTCCATGACGTCTTTGCTGTGGTACTTAATATTGCACTACAAAGTGTTCGTCAACCAGACCCCCAAACATTAAGACCATTTTGCCTACTCATTGCTGCTTGTGGCCTCACTTTACTGTTGATATCCTGTTGATATGTAGTGTCACAATAGACCTAGTATAAAAAACAAAATCCCAGTAAGCATGTGTTAAATTTAAAATAAGATGGCCATGTATATGTGTGTGGATAGCATGTTTGGTTTGTAAACTGGATTTTAGTGCCAATTGTAGTGTTTTAAATTGTTACTTTGTGTAAAATTGCTGTACATAACAACTGCTTCATGCTTTCAATCTAATATTAAAGGTGTTACAAAAAGCATCTCTATTTTGATTGCATCTATGAAAAGTAAATTATTACAAATGTCTTCACCTTTTTTCCAACTCATAACAGAAATGCTTAACAGTTTAGTTGTCACTTTTTGGAATAAATGGTGGTTATGCTTTAGCAGACTTTTTAGCTCTCAATCACTTAGCCTGCAAAATAATATCTCGAGCAGCTATTCACAAGACCCCAATAAAAGGGACATGCCACCTATTTTACATGATTTGGTTCTCATATCCTCAGTGTTACCCTTTGAACAAGTGGCATCTACCTTGAACTGCTGATTTGACGCTCTTCAGCTGGAAGGAAAAATGACCTGAATTAGTACAGTCGGTGGTTGCCGTCTAAAAGCTAGCACTGCCACCTAGCGGCTATTTTCTGTAAATAAAATAATAGTGAGTTCTGCTTCCGGTGTTGTAGCGAAAGTTGAGTTGGATATTTGTATCTGTGCCCTCCTTAAATGTATGTGCACCAAAATTGGTCAAATTCTACCTTTAAGTACCTTTAAATACCTTTAAGTGTACATTATTATTATTATTATTATTATTATTATTATTGAAGAAAAGCTTTATGATCAAGGTCATGGATTTGTAGGCTCCAACAATTTATTGAATTTATATATTATATAAATTATTGTATACATTTTCAGATTATTAAATCACAGATAGGAACGGGCATTCAATTTTCGGCACTAACTCGATTTTCGGCACAATTATACATTTTCAGATCATTGGCACTTTTCGGCAGTCAGAGTCGATTTTCGGCACAAGGCTTGTAGAGGTTTCGGTATTTGGTGTAGGACCTGTCGGCTGACAGGTGTTGCGTTTGTCTTTAAGTTGTCATGTATCACCAGCCTGTTTTAAAGAACAGGCGCACTCTTTTGGAGAGAGCAGAGAAATTTATATCAGATATTTATTTCACAGACTGCAATCTCAGAGGACGGTAAGACTTCTTTCGTGCATCGCTTCATGCAGCATTTGGAGTTTGACAAAACTTCCTGGTGATGTTAGGCATTAAAAAGATGTCTATTGTTGGTGCAGTCCATCTATTAGTTACTATGAAGACCGCTTCGTGTCACACTCATTTCAAGCACATCATGTTACTCACATAGCTGCAGGCTAACAGCTGCAGGCTAGTGTGAGCTGGACAATCTGCTCAGGATAGACCGTGTGTCTGTGGTACTCAATAGTGAGTTAATAGTGACCATATCATACTATTTAATCTGCTGTGGCATCACTATAATATGACATTCCCATAGTTTTCTTGTGATATATGTGTAGTATACTTCTAAAATCGATTATAGGATTTCTATAGTTGTTTCTCATAAGGGATGATTGGCTCATGCTGCTCTTTATAGGCTACTGTGGACTTGGACATTGATCTGCTCTGAGCATAGATCATGTGAACGGTATACTTTGCATTTTGAAGACAGTCTTGGTGATTGTCCTTTGCAGACTGCATGGAGACTCTTGCCCACTTGAATCCCTCACCTCGTTCCTGTCCTCCAAACGGATCCCATTTGCCGAGGCTGCCAGTCAGAGTTTTGCACCTTATAAAGTTGGTGATACCTTTGGACCTACGTAAGTAACAACATCATATTTTATGGCACCTTTCTTTGCGAAATCATTTCTTCAGATCTGGGCAATAATCCTAAGCAAGGTTTGATTTTTTTTCAGATGGTGGACGTGCTGGTTCAAAGTAACCCTGAAAATCCCCGAGTCCTGGAGAGGGAAAGAGGTTCATCTTCTGTGGGAGAGCGATGGGGAAGCAATGGTTTGGAGAGATGAACAACCAGTTCAGGTAACGTCTACTGTAACAGCCTTCACTTCAACTTCTGTTGCTCTGCACTAACTCATTTTCCCTCAGGCTAGATGGAAATAAACTACTACTAACTTCTATCCTGCTACTAAGTGTTTTTCCATGTCTTGATTTCACTAGGATGTACCGTGTAAAACATTCACTTACAGGGGCTGACAAAAGAAGGTGAAAAGACCAGTTACATTCTGACTAACTGTCTGAAAGATGAGGAGCCACATAGGTCAGTCAACTTAGAGCATGAGTGCATTGCTACGACTGTAACCATCTTAGCATATCGGCCTTTTGGCCCAGTTCTCAGCTGCTACAGTGTGCTTTTCATGTTGTCTCTTGATCTTCAGTGTCACCCTTTATGTGGAGTTGGCCTGTAATGGACTTTTTGGAGCTGGTCAAGGGTCCATGATTGCAGCCCCAGACCCCAGCAGGAAGTTTTCTGTGCAGAAGGCTGAGCTGGTGGTATTT
Source organism: Hoplostethus mediterraneus (assembly GCA_034670385.1). Taxonomy (NCBI): domain Eukaryota; kingdom Metazoa; phylum Chordata; class Actinopteri; order Trachichthyiformes; family Trachichthyidae; genus Hoplostethus; species Hoplostethus mediterraneus. Next base: position 7,852,837 of record JAXDDW010000003.1, on the reverse strand, counting down.
AACCGGGATGTAAGGGAGCTGCTGACTGATTTTGAGATGCTGATTGACATTGTAAAGGTACGTGTTCATGCATTAGTTTACTGTGCAAACGGATGATCGCTAAAGACAAATGTTAAGCTTATGCTATTAATATCCTCCTTCACCACAGCAATTGGGGGAAGGAGAGCAACGAGGCTACCAGGCACTCTTCACTGTCAATGAGATGGTGAACCTCTGCGACCCAGCCGATCCCAGCTCTTTTTGCAAAGCACACAATCTGGCCCACAAGTTCTTCAGCCAGCGGAATGGACAAAGCCAGCACACTGTCCACGCCATGGGCCACTGCCACATAGATTCAGGTCTCAGCTCATCATTAAAATAGGAAACTGTCAGACAATGCACATACAGTCTTGTCATATTCCCATTTTTTGGCAAATGAGTAAATAATTCCTGATCCTGTGTCCCCAGCCTGGCTCTGGCCCTACGAAGAGACCATTCGCAAATGTGGCCGAAGCTGGGTGACGGTGATCCGTCTAATGGAAAAGAATCCAGAGTTTGTATTCACTTGCTCTCAGGTAATTCCCCGCGAATACAGTGCATCTGATCAGTCCACAAATCAAGAGAATGCAGTTCAGATTTGAGCGCGTTGGTCTTCATCCAGGCCCAGCAGTTCCAGTGGGTAAAGAGCTGGTACCCAGGACTCTTCTCCCAGATTCAGCATTACGTCAAGAAGGGCCGGTTCATACCAGTTGGAGGCACATGGGTGGAAATGGCAAGCATGACCTCTTATTTCTTGTACATCATTACTTAATACCAACTGTAATGGATCTGTTGCCTTATAACCCTTTTTTTGTAAACCATTTTCTGTTGATGTTTGCCCGTCAGGATGGTAATCTGCCTTCAGGTGAGTCCATGGTCAGGCAGTTCCTGGAAGGCCAGCGCTTCTTTCAACAAGAGTTTGGAATTTATTGCAAAGAGGTAGGGATTTATAAAACACTAGATCAACCTCCAACACTGTGTCAACCTCCATATGATATGTCTGCTACATTTGTAGAAACTTTGTAATTATGAATGCATCGTGTAAGGATCAAGGAGGTTTTAAGGGTCTTTCCTCTGTGCTCTTTAGTTCTGGTTGCCAGACACCTTTGGCTACTCTGCCCAACTTCCTCAAATAATGCAGGGCAGTGGCATTTCCCATTTCCTGACACAGAAGCTGAGCTGGAACCTGGTCAACACATTCCCTGTAAGTAAACGCCATGAACAGTAAATCTTAGTGAAATGAACAAGTTTGATTTTATAACAATTTATCTTTCCTAAGCACAACACATTTTTCTGGGAAGGTCTGGACGGCTCCCAGGTCCTAACCCATTTCCCTCCGGGAAATTCATATGAGATGAAGGGCAAGGTTGAAGAAGTGAGTTTTCTTTCCCACACACATATTGTCATGAATGATACATTTGTGAGGGAAACTTTAACAATCCACACAATGCTCAAATTCCTCTGGCTTTTTCTCTGCCCCCAGTTGGTCAACACTGTGAAGAACAACAAGGACAAAGGCAGAGCCAATCACAGTGCAGCTTTGTTTGGTTTTGGTGATGGTGGGGGTGGGCCCACACAGCTGATGCTAGACAGACTCCAGAGAATCCAGGATACAGATGGGCTTCCCAAGTCAGTTCCTGAACCACACCAGTAACACTCACCATGCCCACTCTAGTTGTTAAAACGTTACTGGAAAGACTTCCCAACTATAAATTGGTTACTGTTATATTTCCTATTTTTACACTGTGGGGAATCATCTATGATGCATGTTTCAAACAAGCATTGTAGCACGTATACAGTAGACTACTACACGTTTGTTGAATACAACAGGATATCACTGATGTCACTGTGGCATTGTTAGAGAATTGGAGTTATTACAGTCATGTTTTAGTTAAAATGAAAGGAGGTGACTGGAGACTGATTTATGTCAGTGGTCACATCCCTTCCATTGTAACTTTTTCCATGTTCCCTAGGGTCCAGATGTCCGATCCTGACCGAGCTTTTCTCTCAGCTTCACGCTGACTCAGATCTGCTCTGTACCTGGAGTGGAGAGCTTTTTCTAGAACTGCACAATGGCACCTACACCACACAGGCACAGGTGGGCGTGGTTGGTTAAAATCTGCTTCATCATTGATTACTGTGGGGAAATTCCCTCGTTGCAGCAGTAAAAGGATAGAATTGAGCATGGAAACGAAAAACAGTACAAATACACAAATAGAATCTAAAATAGGCAAAAAATACAGTAGATACAATAATAGTATAAATAAAAAACAAACAGAATGTAAACTGTGTACTTTTTGCTGAAGTGTAGTCAAAACTATGTTCACGCTGGTCTGATGTTTGCAGATAAAGCGTGGGAACCGCCAGTGTGAGACATTGCTGCATGACATTGAGATAGCCAGCAGCCTGGCACTGTGGCGCCACAAGGCCTTTCAGTATCCTGTGAAACAGCTGCAGGAGCTCTGGAGGTGCAGACACGCAACTAGAATTTGATAAGGTGTAGGAGGGGTAGATAGTCTTGGTGTTCCCAGTAGGAAATATTTTGGGGTTTTTTTGTCTTGCAGGCTGCTGCTTCTCAACCAATTCCATGATGTGATCCCTGGTAGCTGTATAGAGATGGTTGTGGAGGATGCGCTCCGTTACTATGAAGGTACATTATGAAAAATTAGATTTGTATTGACTAGAATAGCTGTCCATTTAAACAGCATAGCAGCCATATTGAGGTTTTTCAAAATAAAACATGTCACTCTGTGTCTTAGATATCCGTAGCGTTGGTGCCAGGCTGCTGCATGATGCGTGCGGAGCTCTGGGGTCAGAGGACCAGAAGGGGGACTCCACGGCTGTGTTCAATTCCCTGCCATGGGAGCGCAATGAAGTCATCCAACTCCAAGATGGAGCTGGCCAACCTGGTCTAGGTATATTAGACATTTACATTAGTCATTTACATTGTTGCCTTCTGTGGAATAAATCATGTCTTAATCACTGTATCCTAACCTTTCTGAGTAATATGATTGTGTTGTACACATCTGTAGTGCTAGTGTGAGGTGATCCTAACTGTTGCATTTCTGTGAGCCCATACTGAAGGCCGACCCCATGAGAGACTCAAGAAACCTTTAACACAGTACATATTGTTCAGTCTAGGTTGAAAATAACCTTGTAGATGTTTAGAAACTACTCCCCTCCTATCTCCTGCTCCTTTATAATCAGTGTTCAGATAGTTCTCTGGCAGAGATCTGCACACCCTACCCTGTGTGTATATCTCTCCTGAGCGCTCAGCTATTGCAAATAAACGTACTGTTAGGAATTATTTCTTGGTCGTGGTGATGAACGTAAGAAGAAAGCAGCAACAAACTACGTCCGAGGATTGAATGAGTATTTAATACAATTCAGCGCTGAAAGGGAGAATAATCGGGCAGCATCTCTGCCTGTGAGAATATTCTGAAGAACATCATGACAATATAGTTCATTTATACAGTTGACCATGTGATAATTTGCATTGTAACCTTACATCCCCCCTCAACCTTTTGTCTGTTATCTGTGTGCTAATTGAGTGAAGTGGGCGTAGCTCTGTCCCCTCCTTCCTCTAGTCCTGGGAACACCGTCTCCTGTGCTAATTTCCAATTGATCAAAGGCAACCAAAAGGGCCTGCATTGTATTGTAATTTAGTTGTCTTGCTAAGGCAAGACAATCTTACCTTGGTCGAATATTCAATTCCCAACAGTACTCAAGTAAATCACTCTTTAGTTAACGATTTTTATTCAACACCTTCCGACCCACGTTAATGTCCGGTGCTCTGTATCTGTGGTGTTGCAGCTCTGGTGAGAGTTCCTAGCGTTGGTTTGGCCACCGTCCAAGACACACAGCCTGCGACTCCAGTCTCTGTCACTGTTCAGGTACACTGTATGCAGAGGGCATTTTGTTAAAGCAGCTCTAGTATAATTTAACTTTACTGACTGAAGCCCTAACATTACAGGCTGATGGTACTGTCCTCATGGAGAATGGGATTTTACGAACTACTATAAACAAGGATGGGAGTTTGGCATCATTGTTTCTGGTCAATGAAAACAGGTAGGGCCACATGAAGAAACACCAGTGGATTGTGTACTACAGCACCACAGTGTTGAATTAACCTCTGTCTCCACTGTCTTTCAGAGAAGCCATCTCTGACGGCTGTCATGGAAACCAGTTTGTCATGTTCGATGATGTCCCCCTGTACTGGGATGCTTGGGATGTAATGGACTACCACCTTCAGACAAGGTGTCAGTCATTACTAGTGTCCATCGTATGCCTAATATTTAACTTTTATCTCATTGAGACACATGCAGTAGCCTATCTAGATATGAATATCATACTCAGCTGTAGTGTTGACCCCATAGGAAGCCAGTGCTGGAGGTGGTGCAGCCTGCTCAAGTGTTGTCGTCAGATGGCCTCCGGGGCAGCGTCAGCTTCACCCTCAGGATCAGTGATAAGAGCACCATCACACAGGAGATTGTGTTAGATGCCATGTGCCCTTACATCAAGTTCAACACACAGGTACAAGTTCTTTTAACAAAACATGTTTGTCACAAGTGATTCACAGAGAGAAAATAAAAGCATATAAATAAAATCAAAAACAAGAAATGGGCAGTAAAAATCCACTTTGTGAATTTTCCAAATACAGGTTGAGTGGGCGGAGTCACATAAGTTCCTCAAGGTGGAATTCCCGGTTCGAGTACGCAGCCCCAACGCTACGTATGAGATCCAGTATGGCCACCTGCAGAGACCCACACACAGGAACACTTCCTGGGACTGGGCCAGATTTGAGGTATGGCACTGGAATGAACTGTATGATTAGTGTGATTACAGTGAACTGACAGCTTGTTTAATATTTTGGCCCTGAACACTAAATACTTCACTTATTTCACAACCAATGTCTTACTATCCTCATGACACACATGCTGTTTTCCATCATGCTGTTTTTATTCAGGTTTGGGGTCACAAATGGGCAGACCTATCGGAGCACAATTTTGGAGTTGCGCTGTTGAATGACTGCAAATATGGCTATTCAGTTCATAAGAACACTATGACTTTATCTCTGTGAGTTTGTTCCCCCAATGTTCATACACATCACCACCGCAAATAATACAATCTGGTGACACTGAATATAAATAATCCTCACATCTAGTTGGCTAATAGCAGATCTCTGTCTAATCTCAGCCTTAGAGCACCTAAGGCCCCGGATGCCAATGCTGATATGGGGACTCATCATTTCACCTACGCAATCATGCCACATGCAGGTGGGTTTGAATTCTTTATATTGAATTTATAATATTTTCCTAAATATCAAGCTGTGTTTGTACTTTGCACAGGATAAATGGTGAAACTGACATACAACATGTAATAATATTGTGTGCTGTAATGCAGGATCCTTCCAAGATGCATCAGTCATCCAGTGTGCCTACAACCTCAACTTCCCTTTGAGGAGAATCCAATGCTGCCCTGACACGGTGCCATGGAGTGCCTTCTCTGTGAACAGCGCAGCAGTCATCCTTGAGACGATTAAACAGGTATTTCATGAAATGCTCAGCTTGACCTTGTGTGACTAAGTCCACTCAGCCCATTAATGCCTTTACCCCGTCACAGGCTGAGGACAGAAAGGGTGCGCTTCTTGTCCGCCTGTATGAGTCACATGGAAGCAGCGTGACTGCAACTCTCTACACTACCCTCCCAGTCAGAGAAGCCTGGCAGTGAGTATTTCCATGTTCTATACACGTAATTGTGGATTGACGTCTTTGTTGCATTATGTGCAGTAATAAAACTTTTTCTTCCCCACCCAGTTGTGACCTTCTGGAGCGATCGCACCCTACCCAGCCAGCGCAAATTACTTCAGATGGAATTACTTTAAACTTCAGTCCCTTTCAAATTGTGTCACTCCTCCTCCTCCTGTAATCAGCAATGCATTCTACCAAGTCTCAGATACATAAAATTAATGGAGTACAACTCAGGAATTCACACATTATAATGATCCAATAAATATTTCTACATGAACTCTAGAAACTAGCTAAACCTAGACTAATTTGTGGTGTCTTACCAATGTAGAGCTGCTCTATTGACAATGAATGGGGAGAATTATGATGTACATTCATTTGATGTTTGTATGACCTTTTTATATTTTAGTACTGCTATCAGTTCCAAACATGTTATTAAATAAATGTTACAGGTTCTGTCCTAAGATTTACATGCATTAATCACAGCTGACAAATTGAATAAATCTTGTTAGGAGTAATTGTCTTGCTTTGGATCTGTTCAATGAACAGTTATGGGTCTTTTTGTAAGAACATTTTATTTGTTTTTTTAAAAACCATTCCACTGTATAAAAACACAAAACAATAGATATAACAGTGTCTATTCCTCTGTAGTGAGCTTGTGTTTATTTGCTGCTGGTCACTCTCCTACTCCGCCTCAGTGCACCTGCAACAGAAAGGACACATAATACTCAAACATCTACAAAATGATCAGCACGTTGACTACTCAATCTTGCTCAAAAATGCTTAAATTTTTTTTAAATATTTTGGATATTTTCTACCAATGAGGCCCCCCATCAATACAAAAACATTGCATATGCCTATTTTTTAGTGTTTCCCTCATTTAATTTCCAGAGTTGTGAATCTCCTGCCATCAGATTCTCACCTCCAGTTGGCTCTGCACTACTGCCCTTCCTCCTATGTGATCTTTTTCTATCCTGTGGTATGTTGACTTCCAGTCCAGACTTCCGTCTCTTGCATCCCGTCTCCTCCTGAGTTGCATCCTTTTCTTTCTTTGGCTTTCTTGTTACAGTTTCGAGTTTAATCACCTTTTCCTTTACCGTGCTTTCAGAGCGACTCCTGGCCACCTAATGATATCAAATTGGTGTTACTGTCTGAGTTTCTCACTGGGGTAAAGGAATAAAGTGCTGGTTTGTACCTTTTTCTTGCCCGTGTAATCATGATCATCCTCTTTCTTTGCTTTCTTTTTTGCTTTGGGTGATTTTGAATCTATGGGGTGAGAAAATGCCAGACTGTTCAGTCGAATGCATAGACAGTATTAATAGACGCATCTCAGCAAAAATGAACAAATATTCCATACCTTTAGGAACCATGGGGCCTGGATCTCCCTGAAATAACAACAGTAGTTATTTGTACCAGTGATGCTTAAATTCCTCTACCAGAGAAAAAGGCGTATGCTTTTCCACTACTCACTCTGAACCACATAGTTCTGCCATTGTGGTCTCTGACAGATTTCATTCCATCGACATAGTAACATTGAAGCCATGCCTCAAAGTCAGAGTAGTCTGCCTTCTCCGGATCATAGCCCTTTCCACCTTAAGGGTAAAATAATCACAGAATTCAACGGGTCAACAACAAAGAAGCATTTCAGAGGAACTATCAGCTCTGAATTCAGAAGGCTTTCACTCAAAGAAACCGAATTATCACAACCGAATTGTATCACACACACACACACATTAGTCTGCTCTTCATGATTACTCTGGTGTGGTGTAAATGTATGAGTACACAAGACAACACTAAAGCCTACCTAGGTTCACCACCTCCAGAGGAACTGTATGACACAATCTTAGTAGGTCAGCAGTCTCCGTTTTCACTTTCTTCTTTATAGTTTTGCCTACGGGCTTTTAAAAACAAGACACAGTGTTGTCAGAAAATAGAAAGTGAATGGAGTTGAGCATTTGATGATCTGGGAACTGTGTCTCTTGCCATGTTCTTTCACCTTTGTGTCTGTGATCTCCACTTTCACATTCTCGCAAACTTCAGTCTCAAGGCCTTCCAATATGGACCTTGCCTGCACAAAGGGTGCAATGTTCAACCTGAAAAGAAAGAAACGATAGTAAGTCCATTGTTTCATAAGAAAAGGGCTCTTTTGTTCTTACAATGAGTCTGAACCATTATGCCTCCCACAGGATGCGAGAAATCAAGGTCTAGTGAAAGAAAATGATTCTCGTAACTAATGTTTTGGCTCATAATCAGTCAATCTAGCTTTTCACTCAGAGCCTTGTGTCTTGCCAATCAAAGTCTGTGTGCTCTGTAAATGTTGTCCTGTGGGTTTTTCAGTACTAGTCATCTTGGTCTGTGTGCTCGCTCTCTTTATGAGTCTGCCTATACTGTATGTGTTTTTAATATCTGCTTTGATGGTGTCCTATCGCAGACACTCTGCTGCATGTCTTTGTGTATCAGTCATAGTGTTGTCCTGTTGGCAATGATCTCCTTACTTATCAGTTTTTGGTATATTGTCAATATGTTTAGCCCTAGCATGTCCTGTGTTTGATTGTGCTTTTAATTCTAGGTAGCCATTGATGACTTATTAATCAATGAGCACTGTCCCTGACAAATACACATGCTACAATAGTTGTGAGCATTGTGTATGTTCACTAAAATCACCTGAAAAGAATTTCAGCCCTCAAGTAGTTCCCGATACCGTTGAAGTACTTCTGATTCAGCAGAACTTCACAGATGGGTCTGTCAAATGCTCGGTCAGGCAGGTGTGACAAGACGTTCTCTCTGCAAAATGATCAACCGGTCAGTGTAACAACCTATAGGCTGAGCAAGAGATTGAAATAACACAATCGCTACTACGCCATTCCTAACCTGAAGCTCTCATAGTCAAACATGATGCAGGGCCCTCTGTTGGGCTGCCAGGTCCCGTTGGGCTGCCAGCTGCCAAACCTGCGTGCGTCCACAAAGCTCAGCACCCTGCAAGGCTTCTCGTTGGAATAGAAACGCAGATGGGCATGCTTGGGGAGCTCATCCTCGGTGGTGAAGCGGAAAAAGCCTGACATCCCAAAGCGGAAGACAATATCCATGGGCAGGTCTGCATTTTGCTTTTTCTCATCACTTTTCATGGGCGTCAGTGTGAGCTTCACTTCCTTCCCCCTGGATGTGGCCGTGATGCGGTAGGCCTGACAGGTGAAGGGCACATCAGGACTCTTGCTGACCTCTGACTTTCTAACTGGTCCAGTGAACACCACCCCATCACACATCCTGTTCACAAACAGACTGGCCAAGTGGAGCTCTGGTCCTTCAGGCATTGTTTTAATAGAGGATTCCCTGCTGCTGAAAACACGCTGGCTGTAAAACACGCTCCTGTAAGAGAGCTGAAGAGAGTATAGCACTGAAAGTAACACTTTAAGCATCAATGCACAGCCTCAGACGGAAAGAATAAAACCACATGCCCGTGTCCTAAAGATAACTCATGGCTTCTGTTTTCACTGCAAATGCCAGGTGGCTAGAAAACACTGCATGTTCTTGGCACAGATCTGGCCAGTTCTCAATTGTAAACAAATTGGTCTGCATTGCACAGAGCATGCGGAAAAATCTGTAGCGATAGTGATAGGTAGATTGTGGATTACTCTCAAAGCTGAAAAAGGCTTATGTTTTAACATAGTTGTGGGAAATGGTTATTAGGCAAAACTAGCAGGGTTATCGAAGTAAATACTAGTGGAAGTTAATTGCAAAGGTAATCGGTTCAAGCAACTTACCCAGACAGGAAATGAACCGGACACTTGCTAAATTAGTAGATATAGCGTTAAATTGTGGATAGCATAGGCTAGCCCGTTACTGGGTTCTCTACAAGGCTGTTAAAAAGGCACAAACCAAAGCGCTTTAAAACCATGCAAATGAATTACTAAACAAGTTGTGTAACATCGGCGTGTGCGTGAAGTTTCTCGTTGATTCCCAAAATATCGCGAGACAATCTCTAGGCTCTCGACTCTCATTTCTTTCAATGAGATATTTTGCGCCGAGTAAATGTTATCATGTTCTGTTATAATTCATAGAAAAACGGTGGTGTGATTAATCGGGACTTTTTAACAACTGCACACAGTAGTAGAAAGCACAGGAGCGAGCAAACGACCCAACCCAATGGATGACGGAATTTGTAGGCAATGTGGAAATTAAGGACAACAATGAAAGGATCTATATTTTAAATGTTGTTTATTTTTTTTAGCATATGACGTTGGTAAAAACAAAATGATATCAACATTCTATCAATTTCAATAAAAGTGTGTGAAATAATATACAATATTTTACAAAAATCAGCCAGCCAACACTACTGTTAAGAACAGTACTGAAAGGACACATAACTACCAATTAATATTAATTTGATAGTTAATTCAAAAGGAAAAACAATCACCTGTACAGAGAGATGGATACTGCCATACACTACAAAAAATAGCTTTACTATTCAAGATGTCAGTATGGCACTTCTGGCTTTCTGGCAGCGTCACATTGGTCATGTCCATAAAATGCCACTGTTCATTAGACGTCATCAAAGACAGGATGTACTTGATAACTGAAGTGTATGATTCATTGTAGTGCATTCATCATAGCCTGGGCTTGTTTTAGCTCTGTATAAATGCACATAGAAAAGAATTATTAGAAACATAAAAATGAAAAAAGAGCTAAAAGAGAAGAACTGTTATTTGACCCGCAGAACTAACCTGTGAGCAAGACTCTGAACTTATCAGCAGAAATAGAGACAACAGTCGTCTCTGTGGAGCGTGACTCTGCACCCTGTGCCTGCAGTTTAAGCTGCACTGTAGGCTCATTCACCTCTCTCAGCTCACTGGAGCCCAGTGTATAGTCTACACGCCAGGACACAGCCTCAAGTCGGCCCACTGAAAAGCATTACAAAGCATAACTGACAGTTCACCTTTCGATACTCTGTCAGGCATACTATACACCACTCATCAGTTATTTTTGTCTTAGTCCATTAAATGACATGATAAATGGGGATACTTACATCTCAGGCTTGTCTCTCTTAGTTTGACTTGCAGTGCAGAGTGCTTGTCCTCGTATGATTTACACAGCCCCATTGTGTGTTCTAAAAGAATAGGTACATGTACAAGTAGCTATATCTTATAATCCAAATCAATCATCTAAACAACATCTTTCTAGAGAGTATACGGTCTCAAGCTGAGAGTCAATTGTTATTGGTTTATATATATATATATATATATATATGTATATATATATATCAATTCACTGTACTCACAATTTGTACCATGCATACTGCCCAAAAAAGCTCACACACTAACACACAAACTACCCTGGAGTATTGCAAGTGATTGAAGAAATACACTCTTTTCACCTTTTTATGTAGCTTTGACAAATTGTTTAGCCTGACCTTTATCCTGGCACTGGAACAGTGATAAACAGAAGTGTGGAAAGAGGATATGCACCTTTAGGTAGACCAAGCTGCTGCAGCTCACTGGAAAGGGATTCACTGTCAACATCATGCTTTGCTGCGCTGGAGAAAATGAAGCTCAGCACTGCAACACTAGCTTTGATGTCTCCACTCTCTGCAAGATGGATTGACAACATGAATGCAAGTTAAGCAACAAAAATATGCATTGCTAGTAATAGTGTAGGCTTGTGTGTAAAGCACTTAAATTAAATGTCTCAAATGCAGTTGCATTAGGAAGATAACTTACCAAACTTGGCATCGGCAGTAAGTTTTGCAACTTTGTCGTACTGAAAGAGAGAAAGCACTGATCAATGTGACTGCAGTGTATTGTGTATACATTAAGGATGTAACTATTTGCACCTCAAGCCAACACTTACATCAATGCCCTCTCCAAGCAAATCTTTCAGCACTTGAGCACAGAGGAGTTTCATCTTGACACTTGACTATAATATTAACCAGGCAGAGGGAAATTATGTTAGTGTTTTTAAATCAAATAAACTGTCACAAATAGAGTAGTTATCTTTTCATCCTTGATGTCTGTCAGCTACGTTACCGTTACTACTCACAATTTTCGCCAAAGTACTTATTTCGGCAAGTACCCAGTCTGGGCAGTCTAAATCTCCACAGAAACGGAATCGCTACAGACAAAAGAAAACATAAGTATTGTATGCTGTACATACACAGTCACAAATGCTTGGGTACCCTAACGCTACCAGGATCCACGTTATTCATCATTGCTAGCATAGCCTGCTAGCTAGAAGCAGGAATGAGTTAATACATTATAATACATTATATCAAGTAGTGAGGTAAATTAACACTTAATATATATGCATTACGAGGTTAAAAAGATCTACTGTGACCACTTCGCTCTGAATAAACTAAAACCACGACGAATAAATATACTTACCATTGCTGTTAGTCTGTCAGCTGACAGTGGACGGTGACGAGAGATTAGTCAAGTGCGGAAGTTGTTGTGATTGGATGATACGGGAAAGGGCGGGTCCTTGTTCACACATACATGTGAACACAACGCGACTAGTTGGCAGAGGGATTCCGATGGGCATCTTTGACGTCATGGTAACACAAGAATAGCTCAATATGCTCACGAGTAAAAAAGCAAAATGTTACAGTTTGGTCAAGTTTGCCTTTGCCTTGCTTTGGATTTTCAATTAACGTTTAGTCTTGGATTGAGAGATATACCAAATCTTGGATTGAAAGATATTCCTAGACTTATCCTGAGCCAAGGTAAGATTCTTTCATTAATCCAATTTAGGAAACCTAAGCTTTCCTGTAATGGGGCCTATGTTAATTAAAAATGGTTGAAATAACAAATAACCCCTCAGTGTAGATGTGAGGAAAGGCAATTGACCAAAGAGCAATAAGTGCATCACAGGGTTATAATCCTCTGTCCAAATCCAGATCTGCAATATTTGCTGCTCACATACAGTGTAATTATTGACATTATTCAGTTTGTCCTTCGCTAACATCTTTCCAGATGTGTCAAGGTTTCAAACATGGTGATACCACCCCCAACTTTGCCATTCACAGCCATTCACTTTGGTAACTACTGCAACTGATAGCCCGACTCCTTCTTTTTGCAGACATAATAAATGGCAGGCTTGAATACCCAGTCTATCAGAACCACACAGTATTCTTTCAACCAGAGGACTCTGATGAACTGTATGTTGGAGGGACTGACTTTGTGTTGAAAATTGATGTGGATGACAATCGTATTATAGAGGTAGGTCTTTTTGGACAACTGTGTTAGAGTTTGACTTTTTTTATTCTCTCTATTTTATTTATGTTATCAACTGCAGTGCTTTGTCATGCACCTGATATTCCTGTTGGTATACCTTTTAGCATTAGTTGTCTAATTGGTTATTGATGTGCTTCTGGCTTGATGTTCTTGTGAATTATGTGTCTGACAACGGAGTTTGTAATCCAGCTAGACTTGCAATAAGCAGCTGCACTGTAACAGATGGCTGTCACACTATTGTGTTAAATACAATGGGTTGTCTGGGATAAAGCTACAGTGGCAGAACCACTTTAATACCCACTGACAGCCTTTGCCTTTCAATGCCAGCTGATAACTTACATGTCAGGAGCTGCTGATGAATAACTGATAGTGAACAAAAGACACAAACAGACCATGGAGACACATTGTCCCAATTGGAAATAATGAGTAAAGGGCACCTGAGCTGCATCTTCAGGTGCTAGGAACACCTAAAGCTATTTAAGCAAAAGAGCAGATACTATTTTGACTAAAAAAACTTTGTCTATCCAAAAAAAGTGGTTTTCTGCTTTTAAGTTTTGATCCAACTATTTCAAACATTCCATATGATGGCCACTAGTGTTTTGGGTCGAGATAAAGTGCAGTATTCCAAATTATTCCAAATGGTGTGGACACTAGAAAACATGGAAGTGGAAAAACTGGAAATGTGGTTGATTTCTTTACCAAATTATGCCCTTTACAGACATTTCCATTGAAAACAACAGTTGAACAGGAGTGCTCAGAGGTGAGTAAATGGATGACGATGTACTCTCCTTATTGATAGAAATTCTAAATGACAAAGTATAGAAGCGATACTCTGTGATGATTTGGCTGTACTCTGTGTTGTAGGGTCCTTGTGAAAATGTCATCACTGTCATTCAGAAGTTTCAGGACAGCCTGTTTGTCTGTGGAACTAATGGATACAAGCCACAGTGTTGGAAGCTGGTGAGCATGCCCAGTTGTTTGCACAAATGATTGCATATGTGTTATAGCTAATGTGGCATCTGTCTATTATGTCCAAGTTATTTTCTTCCACATAGGCTTGTTGTGGCTTCTTCCCCTTCTTACAGGAAATAACAGCGCAAGGGCTCATTACAGTATGTGGTTGTTTGGTCGAGTAACTGTGGTCTGACCAGACTATAATTAAACTACCCTAGCCATGATCTAAGGGGTTTGAGTGTTGCAGTTTTCTGTTTTGATACTGTTTATTTTCCACCGAATATGTCTAGACCTAACTTATACAGACCTAAATATGCTGCAACATTTCTGTGGCATTCATTGTTGTTTTCCTCATCCGGCTTGACAATCATATTGTGTCTTTCTCTTTGTTCTTTAGTGTAATAATGGTTAATTGTTCATTCTGTCGTATTCCCAGGTGAACAATCAATCAAGTGAGACAGTGGAGCGTTATGAAGGGACTGGCATATCTCCATATGTTTACACACAAAACTCACTGTCTCTCACAGTAGGTACGTAAACTATAGTTGCTTGCATAACCATAAACCATGTACTGTTGAAAATGGATTCAGGGTTGTGTTGGCAGACTTTTGTAACCACATCAAGTCGTGTAGCAAATCCAGAAAGCAGGTGCATTTCCGCAGAAATATACTAAATAAATAAACATCTCTGCTTCATTTCATGCAATGTCTCTCTGCTATTCTTAGAAGGGGACTTATATGCAGCAGCACCTTTGGATAGTGATGGAAGCTCTTTACAGTTTAGAAGGAAAGCCGGCAGTAGGACCAATGTCTGGATGTATGACAAGTGGGTTTCAGGTCAGTAAATCTCACTGCAGTTGTCATTTGTTAACACACAATGAATACTTCTGGTCAACTTGCATGCCCATGATGCACATTGTTAATATTATTGAATCTGTATCCTGGCAATTTGTCATGACACTGTCTCTATATCTGTCACAGCATAGTTTAATTGCTGTTGTTGTTGTTTCTTTCCCTTGCCAATGTTATTGTTTGTACGGCTGTGTTATGCTGCAATGTAAATAATGGGACAGTTTGGAACTTGGTTCAGTAAACATCTCTTCTTACAGAGCCCACCTATATCTCTGCATCCTGGGTGAAGCGTAAGGAAGACCCTGATAATGAGAAGATCTATGTCTTTTTCCGTGAGAAGAACTCTGACAACAGTCCAGAGGCTGACCCTTGGATTTCCAGAGTAGCCAGAGTCTGCAAGGTACACTGAAACTGGAGTGGAATCAATGACGCCAGTGCGCATTAGTGGGGCATTCTCACCTTACCACCACCTTAGGTCAGCATAGGAAGAATGCTGAAAGCTATGAAATAAACCAGCCAATAGATCTTGAATAACTAACATTATATATGATTTAGTACTATACTGTTATCCTGATGTTGTTACACAGGTCTCAACATTGGAAAATCCAGTATTGTTCCGCTGTTCTATGCCTCAAAAAAGTCTTCTGATTAAAAACAATGTATTTCCATAAGTTTAACATACATTTAGGGGATGCTAAATATGCATTAGCTCAGTGAAATGCTTTGCATGATGTTTTCACACGCCATGACTTTCATTCCTACTCTCCAATTCAGTTTGTATTAGAAACTGGAATTGAATTGAATTGGCTGCAAGCTAGTTCTCTTGGTGTTAGCAGAGTTCGTGCTCTATAATAGCTCTATAGTACTGTGTTCTGTGTTCCTCCTATTGTAATATTTCCTGGATTTACAAGAGTAGGGAAGTCAGGAGATGAATTGTCATCATTTATCTGTCAAGCTGTTAAATATGACCTCCTGAAACACTTGTTAAGGTCAGCCACCTTTTATCTGTGGTTTTATGTCTTAACCTGTAACGTTTACTGCATGCATTTTTGATATGCTCATACTGAAGGTTCAAATTGTCATCATGGGTTAAGGTAACATGACGACGTAGGAGGAAGTTAATTATTTATTAGTTTGCATTGTGCTGAAAAAGAAAAGAGGATGTGATATATAAGCAGGTACATTGATATCCTCAGGTAATGAGAACATGATGCCAGGCTTTGAGTCGAGCTTACATGCTGTTCAAACATTTAACCAGGCCAAAAACAATTTAGTAGCTCAGTTGTTTTTTTGCAGTGTGGTCCCATTCCTACCACCTGTACTAACAGGGGAGACTTCCCCTAGTCCTTTGAACAGCTAACACAACAAATTATGTATTTATTTGGTTGAAATACAGTTTCTTCAGATGCAATGACCTTTTAACAGCCGTGCTATGTTTTTTATGTGATGTCATCTGGTAATAATACTCTGAGCTATCTGTGCATACCAAGGCGTGCCTCAAAGTTAGATAGTTTGTTCCAGATTCTTGGTCTGTGTAATGTTGATCCTATCCAAGTGCTTAGAGTGGTTGACAGTTCGAGAAGTGGAAGATTGTGGAAGAAGTAAAAGATTGGCCTCTTAGTTTAATTTATCAATATCATTTTTTTTCCAGGTGGATGAGGGGGGGTCAAAGAGATTCTTCCAGAACATGTGGACATCATTCCTTAAGGCCCGGCTTGTGTGTGGCTTTCCAGAGGAGTCACTCTATTTTAACCGTCTGCAAGACATCTATGTGCTGCATGCTGAGGACTGGCATGAAACCAGAGTCTACGCTCTTTTCACAAGCAGCTGGTTAGACACTTTCCCATATACTTTCCCCCATATTGTCTCAATAAATAACAAATACCAAGGTGAGTGGATTGGCCGTTTAGTCAATCTTGTTTGATAAACAAAATTGAAATACTAAATCTGAACCTCTCCCTGATGAAGTACTTCAACCTATGAACAAATCCGGTTTTTCATGCTTGATAACAGTTAGCTTGAAACATTCAGAGATAAAAACTGCAGTCATGATGGTTATGGTGCTACTGTCTAACTTCAAGTGACTTCAGTTATCTCACTCCTCCTCTAGGAACTCCACGGCAGTTTGCATTTATTCTATAGCAGACATTGATGAAATATTTGAGACCTCGACCTTCAAGGGCTACAATCAAGACATCCCCAACCCTAGGCCAGGAACTGTAAGAGATCTTATTTTAGACTTATTTACTGAACTTCCTCTTTTATATTTTATATTATTTTTATAACTTCTTACTTTAGTTCAGCCAAATTTATTGTAGAATCTGTATCACGTGTGGGAGTAGGGAGGGTGGTTTTAGTAGGGAGGGTGGTTTGAAACAACAAGTGGAAAAGGAAGTTCAATATGGGTGGAAACGTGGAAAATGTGTGTGTGTGCATTATGAACATCTGTATCCCAGCGACTGTGTAAAATATTTATAAGTTTGGCTCAATGTTTCCTTCTCTATTCTGAAATTGTGGTTGGCTACACAACGCCTATTCAAGGGCAATCCATTGTTGAGGCACTTAAACTGAAATGTACACAAAGGTAGAATAGAATATGTGCAAAAATGTTAATCTCCACATAGGCTCAGATTTTATTCTTGTTGGTCAGTTTTGCTGTCATTACTTCGTCGGTCTGCCCTCCAGTGAACAAAATAGTGGCCCAATGAGAGATGATTACTCTTCCTTTGAGGAAGTGGGCTGCAGATCATCATACTTTGTTGCCATGTCTTATGAAAAACATTCAACAGACATTAATGCATAATTTTATACATTTTTAATACATTTAACTTTTATGTCTTGAGGAAATGGTTGTTTGTGGGTTGTTTTCATACTAACTTTTAACTTTTAACTTCCTTCAGCTATGCAAACATTCCCACTTTAGAGTTAAATTGTAACATACAGTTGCGAGATAAAGTTCGCAACTATGGCGCCTAAATTATGATCTGATCTTCATTTGCGTCGTAAAAATACAATGTTTTACATGTTTTTTACATATTGTTCCAACATTAACAGCCTAAGCTGGAAAAGGTATGTGAACACCTAGGATAATGACGTCTATGAAAGGGGTAATTGAAGTCAGGTGATCCAGTCAATGAGATGACATTCAGGTGTGGGTTATCGTGTCCTGTCATATAAAAAACCCACAAAGTTTGGTTACCAACAGAGTCTGCTCTCAGAGATGTGGAATATGCCCCAGTCAAAATACATTTCAGAGGACCGCCAGAGAAGAGTTGTTGAGACTCAATACACAAGTATTTCCAAAGACTTGGGCCTCCATCAGTCTACAGTCGGACAGGTTGTATACAAATGCAGTGCCATTACTACTCTCCTTGGGAGTGGGTGTTCAGCAAAGATCACAGCAAGAGCACACCTTATAATGGTCAAGGAGATGACAAAGAACCCTAAAGTAACAGCTGAGCATCTGCAGGCATCTCTTCAACTTTTTATGAGTCCGCAATAAGAAAAAAAACATGAAACGAGTGGTGTTTGTGGGAGGATACCAAGGAGGAAACCACTGCTCTCCAAAAGAAACATTGCTGCCTGTCTCAAGTTTGCCAAAGACCACCTCTGGAGAAAAAACATTGCATACCAACAGCAAAGCCTCATCCCAACTGTGAAGCATGGTGGAGGGAGCATCATGTTTTAGAGCTGCTTTGCTGCCTCAGGGCCCGGACAGCTTGCAATCATCAAGGGAACAATCAGAAATCAGGAAGAATCAGGAAATTCTACAGGAGAATATCAGGGTAGTGGTCCGTGAACTGAAGTTGAAAAAGTAAATCTACAACGGATTGGCTTAAACAGAGGAAATTTCACATTTAGTCTAACCTATTCAAATATTGTACCATGACCTGAAGCAAGCCATTCATGCAAAAATAATTGATCTTTTTGAATTTTAAACAGTTCTGTTAGGAGGACTGGTCCAGAATAAGTGTTGTGCAGTTCTGATAAGCAACTACAGGAAGTAGTTATTGCTGCTAAAGGAGGTTCCACCCATTACTAAATCTCATGGGCCACACACTTTCAAACCAAGCTGTTAATGTTTGAACAGTGTGTTCATTAAAGACATTTAAAAGTACAAATATGTGTTAAATCACATTGTGTTTATGCATTTTTATGACTTGGCTGAAGATCAGACCATATTTTTGGACCCATTTATACAGTAGTGCAGGTAATTCAAAAGGGTTCACAAAATTCTTCTCACAACTGTGTATATATTCCTGCACTTTGAGTATTACATGCAGACTGACTATCTGAATTTTGTTCCCATGTATCTTCCAGTGTGTAAAAAACAGCAGGACCCTGCCATTGGCCACTATTAATGTTGTGAAGGGCCACCCTGAAGTGACTGACTGGGTCCGATCAATACACAGTCTTGCTCCATTCTTCGTAAGCAGTAGCAACTACACCAAGATAGCTGTGGACAGAGTGCAGGCGGCGGACAAGCGCATGTACAACGTCCTGCTTCTAGCCACTGGTATGTCATGGTTGGGAAGTTTTGCAGCATTGAACGTTCAAATCGGTTTCAATGCCCTTGTCTACAATCTTCTTTTTTTGTGGCACATTTCCATGTTACTGTGGCTTGGAAACGTGTATTGTATAATCAATTTCCTCTCTGGCCTCTGCTCAGAACAATGGGCTAAAAATATTTGGTCCGTTCTATCAACAAAAATAAGAACCACTTTGGCTTTTACTGGCTACCTTGAACTCTGCAAAATGCTCTGTGTCCTCTTCTAACAGACTCTGGGAAGATCCATAAGGTCTTAGAGGCTGGCTCTGAAACGTTCATCATCTCTGAAACACAACTCTCCAACAATTCAGCCATACAATCAATGAAACTTGACTCCAAAAAGGTACATCTTACTTAAAGTACAATTGATTAAGTTTTACATTGCAGTGTGCTGCTTATAAGTAAAAATAAAGTTAAAAGTAGTGATGTGAAATCATAGCAAGTACTTGAATTGTGATTGTTCTTTTCCTTCTTGCTCTCTTCTTGGTCAGAAAAAGTTAATAGTGGGTTTCTCAGAGCAAATCTCTAGCGTGGACCTCCAGAGGTGTCAAGATTATAACACGTCCTGTGCAGACTGTGTTCTGGCCCGTGACCCATACTGTGCCTGGACCAAGTTTGGATGCACCCCGACTGTCCTGTAAGTTAGACAGTGTTTGTTTGTACAGTATCCAAACAAAGAAGAATAGGTGCTTATGGAAAATACTACACAGGGTTTTCACTAAATATTGTTAAAAAAAACAAAAACAGAATCGTAACAGTGGCTATCCACAGCAGGTTCTATGACTTGCTTTCTGTTAGCAGATTTCACTTTTTTCCCTCTGTTACTCTTCTATCACCTACCTGTATGAGAGATTAATTTGAGTAAGTCAAGTTCAAATGTGGTGTCAAAAGTCACCTTTTCCTATAAACAGTGCAGTGACAAAAATGAAACCCTTTTTGTTCACAGGGGGGGCATTCAAAATGTCACTGGAGGACAAACAAATGTGTGCCCTACAGCAGAAGAAGGTAAATTATGATGACTATGTAACGTATCATCATATTCATTCAGATCGTTTTGGTCACATCTCCATTCTATTTTCTTCTTTTCCTTCAGAACCAAATAAAATGAACAGGACCAAACGGGAGACCCCTTCACCCCCAGCAGTGGATAGAAGGGCTGTTCACTCTGTCCCCCTGGACGTCCCTTTCTATCTTTCATGTCCTATAGACTCTTACCACGCTCTCTACATATGGGAGCACAAAGGCCAGCACAACCCTTGTCTGCAAATGCAGTCTAATTGCTTGCACCTCATCCCTGCCATGACAGAGAAGAGCTATGGGGACTACAAGTGTATATCCAAAGAGAGAGACTACACCAAAGTGGTGACAGAATATCGGCTCACCAAGCAAACCATCCTGGATTCAAACAGAGATGTTAAGACGAACGTCATTCCTGACACAACTAATAATGCAGTAGCACTTGTCCCGCGGATGGCATGGGTCATGAGTGTAGCTGTTGTTTTGGGGCTTTTCAAATAGAATCTGCCTAAATCTTAGCCCTTTCAGTCCTTTTTTTTCTATTACATGCCATCTGAATGCATTGTCCTGAGGGTCTGCGGCAAGGTTTCTGGGAAGTGAAAGCTCAAGCTGTTCAGGCACTCCCAGAGGAAGTCCACTCTTAAGATCAGAGAAACCTGCAACTCGATCGGCACATGAGTACTTGACTTCCTTGTGAAGACAAGGAGATAAAGTAAGAATTACTTCAAAAGGAGCTTTTATCAGCAAAGCCCAGTCTGTATAATTTATGTATACTGTTTGGTCCATAGGGTTTATGAAAGTGTAAATGACCTGTGGTAACCACTTATCAGTCTCACCCGATTCCACTAATGACATCTGAGATGATATATCAGTGTTTCGGGAAAGGTGGAGTCGAAAACAAGAAGGCATGGGCACTTACATAGTTTCCCTGTGCTGTAATGAATGGCCTAGTGCCATAACATTGCACTGCTATTTGCACATTTTGGAAAATGCAATGAAAAATGTTTTTTCTGCAAAGTAGACCGTATCTAACCTCTAAAAACATGGCAACATGCATGTTTCATTTATAAATCGATTTTGGACAGAAATCTCTTATAATATATTTTTATTGATCAAGGTTTCAATAAAGATCAATGTGTGTTTGTATTGTTTTGACTAAAATGAAGGACACTGAAGTCAACAACCCAAATCAATGTCAATATTGCCCAGGGAGGATGTTTAAGAACTAGTTTGAAGTAGAATTGAACTGGCTGCTGACAGTGAAAAATGCTAACTTTCTGCGTACATCTAATATTTACACACCTTTGACCTGCAAGCATTGAATTAGCTACCTTGACAAGCAAAACCTAATTTCTGCTGGCTATACAGTAGGTTATTTATATTGAAATGAACCTTTTCAAACTACTAAACTACTTTTATTATTTATTATATTTTCTATTTTTGGTACGATTTTAGTTTATATAATAAATCTTGAGGGTTTTACTGTTAATCACCTGATTTTTCTTGCATAAGTCTTTATTTTCCACACTGAAAATGTATCTTTGACATGTATGTGTTTATGTTTATGTATGTTCTTATTTATTGTATGTTTTCATATTTTTGCTTGAGCAATGCTTGTCAAGTGGATAATAGGTATATATGAAGCCATAAAGCCATCTAAAGAAAGTATATGAACATCATTTAATTAAACAGTTGTATTGTTTACCATACACTAAGGAGAAATAAGGAAGAAGGAAACAAGACTCTAAAAACCCATGCGTTCTATGATATGCTACACCAGTAATACGCTACTACTACTGCCTTATCTATTGCCTTATTCTCAAATTCATTAATTCACTCAATGTCTCATTCATTTCCATGGTAGGTCATTCATCCATCAGACATGGAGCTTTGTGGAGCAACTTGAGCTTAATTCAAGTGTGACAGGATAAGGGTTACTGTAAAGACCTTTAGCTTAATCTGTCTTATTCCTGGATGTGAGTCTCAACACTATCTTCATGACCTCTCTTTACACAAAGTAAGCAGCAACATCCTGTTTACAGAAGGCTTGAGAGTGCAGCAGTCTATTTTGCCACAGCTCCCATATCAGTTGGGCAGAGTGCTTCCTAGTTCCTAGACTGATTAACTTTCAACCTACAATCAAACTGAATGTTCACTTTACAGCAATAATGTGAAAACATGAACAATAACAATGATGGAGCACCAGCATCTGGACATGTTAGTGCTTGTGTCTGTGGCCAGACCACGACCCTGTTACTATGGCGGGGCCTGTTTCTTTTTATTTTGAGTTGCTCCTACCCCACCCACCCCTCCTACATTGTCATTCATTTATTTTAGTCTGCAGATGAAAAACAGATTTGACTTGTGTTGGTTACATGACAGTGAAGGTTTGGCAGGTTGTTTTAAACAATCTGTGCCAGTCCCGTTTATCTCCCAGCAGTGCAAGGCATTTTCCTAAATGCAGGTGGCCCGCCCATGTGTCTTGTCCTCAGGTCACTTCATTAAAGATAATGGCATCTCAGCCTTAAGCCAGAGCTGACACAGCCCTCGACAGCTCAATTTCCATGGTCTGCCAAGGTTAGGAGTAGTTTACATTTCAGATGTGGTAAAAAGAGATGACGGTTCTCTGTGTGATTATGTGTATTCTCCATGAGTCATTTGCCGCAGTCACCCCGAGTAGTCATGTTGGAGTTACATTACATCCAAGCCCTGTCTACTGAACGTCAAACGTCCCATGGCAACCTTGTGGTTTAACCTATAATACCCCATCCATTATGCTCTACAATATCAATAGCATTTTCTTAAATTTAAGAACCACTTCTGGTGTTTCAGCAACGCAACCTTCTCAGTATCAGCTGCTCTGAAAACCAAGCCTTGATGGCGCCCCTTGAACCGACTTACAATCTTAACTGTCTGATATGATGACCATGAGCCTCTGACTTCTCTACCGGGCTCTGGTATGAATGCATCAGACCTTGAGGTTTTGGATTTAATTTTACCTCACAGTGCTAAATGTAGATTTGCTTTCCTGTTCTGTTGCTTTGAAAGGAAAGATCATTGGAAAGAAGCCAAAATAAAGTACCTAAAAAAAAAGACTATTGTTTTTTTTCCAGAGATAGGGGTTCTTTGCTGGAGTCACATTTCCCTATGGATAAAAAAAAGTATCTAATCTCTATCGAGTTTTATTTTAAATTAGTTCTAAATTCAAACATTTAGAATAGTAAACCAGAAATATCTCAAAGTGATACATTGGTCATTTATTGACTGTACCAAAATGAACGTTTGCCTACAAGCTTGTGTCAAAACAATTACTGATTGTCTCTTGCAATTATAGTCTCAGACAGCAGGGGTCACTCTCATTTAAGAGAGAGAGAGAGACAGAGAGACAGACAGACAGACAGAGTCAGATAGAGGGCGCGAGAGAGAGAAAGAGAGAGAGAGAGAGAGAGAGAGAGAGAGAGAGAGAGAGAGAGAGAGAGAGAGAGATTCTCACTCCCAGTCCGTTATTCCAGCGGGCTACCAGAGGATGGCAGTATTTGAACAGGAAATAAAGAGTTCCTAAACACAAGTCTGCTCAAAACGTCCGTTGTTGTAACATTTACCCTAAATAAAATGAATACTAACTCTACTATATATGATTTGAACTTTGAAGGAATTAGTGATGTTGATTAAAAATAAAGTAGCCTAATTGTGATACAAGGGATTACTGAATTAATAATTACAAACCACCACATTAGTTCTAAATAAATAAATGAAAGTAAATGTGCGAATGTTTGATGTTGTTAAGAATAATAAATTTGTCGTCCATTGTTCATCATGGTTCAACCTTCAGCTGTTTCTCTCTTCTGCTGCCACTTGTAGCTGTAACATTCGCCAGCAAATTAATCCAGACGTGTCAGAGTAGTCTACAGCAGAACAAACAATCCTGATCTGTTGCATTGTGAAATGTCCGAAATGCTCAGATTGTGAAATTGTGAGATTGATTGTGAAACTGAGCCTATGTGGCCAAGCTGATGATACTCAAATAACTAAATTTAAAATCTTGTCACTGCGTTTGAAAACTCCAGGTTGAGCTTCTTTGGCATTATAGACAATAGGTTACCAAACCGAATCAACGATTAGGCTTGGGTCGACAGAGTAATAAATTAAACATCAGATCCTAAATTATGAATTTTATTTGAGGGTGGACGAGCCGGAGCTTCTGTATCTTTAATATTGACGAGCAGGATGGGAGAGGCTGCGCGTTCACAAACTCTCCTCTTTCTCCGCGGCGGCGGGAGCGCGCAGCGTATCTCACACTAGCCGGAGAGGCAAAGCGCCCTGGACTGCACCGCGTCTCACCGGAAGAAAAATGTTTCCTCCACCGCCCATCATCAGCGCTGTCTTGGTCTCCAAAAGTCATGTGAAAGGATCCACAACATACGGGGACAGTATTTTTTTCCACCATTAAACTTGTTTTAGAAGATTTTGAACTTCAAGAGTGATTTATAAACCACCGGAATTAGAAGTTATCATTGGACAGGTAAGATGATTCAGTAAGTAGCCTAGTTAATTAAGCAGTTACTGTGAAAAACAGACCTCGAGGACCATCCAGATCAAATTTACGGATAAAGAACAACCTTTAGGTCATATGCAACTCTGGGGAATCTGCAGGGAAATGGCATTTTGTCATCAGTGCAGTTGGTTATATTGCATTGAGAATTGTTTTGGGGAATATCAAAAATCCTAAAAGTAAAATGCTTTTGATCACCAGTAAACTCGAATCCAGCGCCACGGTGTCAGTGTGTCTGCACCGCTTTGTCGAACGCGCTTATTTGCAGGATACACCACCTGGCCCCGAATTTGCTATAAATGTTGACATATGGGTAACGTTACACATGAAATAAAAAGTGTATAGTTATCCAAAATAACTAAGAAAATCTCTTGTTTAAAATGTTAAATGACGAAACTTTGCGAATTTGGCATTCAATGTAAACGAGCTGATGCCTCCAATCGTATGGCAGCAGTAGCAGCAGCAATGATCTAGTGCTGATGTTATTTATTTTTAATGTTTAACACTAATTTCTAATGCAGTGTTGCATCGTGTTGTAGACCCATGATGTCCTATGCCAAGGCATTGCTTACTCACAGTGTTACACATTTATACTGCCAGAAATAGAAAGTGCATTAAGGTGTAGCATTGCATTACTTCTGGTGTACTGAACATCATTAAATAAACCCCTGATAAAGATAGCCCTATTACCTATGACTAACAACTTAGCTAACATCTGGTAACTGAATACTTGCAGGTGCTGAAAATGGCGACACAGCTCCTGCAGCTCCTTGCCTTGTGGACTACTGTGATTGGCATTGTGCAGTGTTGCCCAGAGCTCTGCAGCTGCCTGGACAAATATGCCCACCAGTTTGCTGACTGTGCTTACAAAGACCTGTTACTGGTACCTGTGGGTCTACCCTCCAATGTAACCACCCTGAGTCTCTCTGCCAATAAGATCAAATTACTGAAAAGTAAAAGCTTCATCAGTGTCACTCAGGTGACCTCTCTCTGGCTGGCCCACAATGAGATAGTCACCATAGAGACCAACACCTTGGCCCCACTGATCCAGCTTCGCAACCTGGACGTCAGCTACAACAAAATTGTTAATTTTCCATGGGAGGATCTGCACAACCTCACAGCCCTGCAGCTTCTGAAAATGAACAACAATGAGATGGTTATCCTCCCCAAGGAAGCCTTTTCCACTCTCAAAGACCTGAGGTCGCTGCGCATCAACAACAATAAATTCACCACCATTGTGCAGGGTACCTTTAGTACCCTCTCGTCCATGTCCCACCTTCAGATCTTTAACAATCCCTTCACCTGCTCCTGTAGCCTGGAATGGCTGAGGGATTGGATCGCAACAACCAAGATTTCTGTCCCTGAGCCAAATCAGATTTTATGTGAGGCCCCTGAATACCTGAAAGGTGCATTGGTTACAAAGTTGCCCAAATTGGACTGTAAAGCCCCTACAGTCACTATAACCTACCAGCCCAACATTGAGAGCACTGAGCTATACGAAGGCTTCATGGTTATCTTAAACTGTGAGGCAAATGGAAGCCCCACACCAGACGTCAGCTGGGAGGTGAATGCAGGAAATCAAAAGTTTCAGTTCAGCTTGCCTTCCACTGTTGAGAACAATGAATTACCCATCAATGATAAAACAACCAACAGTCGATTCCTCGTCTTTCAAAATGGCACCCTGATTATTCCCCGTTTGAGTAAAAAGGAAGATGGAAATTATAGCTGTTCTGCAGTCAATGATTTAGGTGAAGCAGAGAGCAGTGTTAAAGTTGCACTAACTGGTACCCAAAAACATGCCACCAACTCAATGCTTGATTCTACAGTGGACAAGATCAATCCATCTGTTAAGCCTGTGAAGCCTGTGAAGCCTGTAGGGCCTGAGACCTCCAAAAACAATGTGCTCAACTGGCCCAAGTCTGAAGAAAAGACCAAGAGTCCAACTGGTTCAACAGGCAAACATGATGCCACAGAGCAGGTTGGCGATGTTTCAGAGGACCCGCCCTTTGCAAGCAACTGTGGCGTAAGCGATGGCAGTGAATACATCTCCAATCATGCCTTCAGCCTGAGCTTGGATGACCTCAAGCAATATACATTTGATTTTGGCGTCATTGCATTGGAAGTGTCAGAGACGGAGGCCAAAGTACAACTCAATCCACTTCAGATTCCCAGCAGCAAGTCAAACCTCCACCTCAGTCAACCTCAAAACCTGGAAACGGTGAATAAAGAGCCTTTCAGTCTATACCAGTCCTCAACCAAAAAAGCCCCTCTGGACATGCTGTACCTCTGTGTAAATACTGGCAAAGGACACTCTATGGTTCAGTGGTCCAAGATAGAGGGGGGGGTTAATGCCTATCGCTTTCATGGTTTACAGCCCAGTACCAATTACACACTCTGTCTCACCTATGGGGGGCAGGACTGCCAAGTTCAGGTTGTCTTTACAACTAGGAAGAAAATACCCTCCCTACTGATTATGGTTGTTGTCAGCACTTTCCTACTGGCTTTGGCCACTGTTCCCTTGCTGGGGGCCACCTGCTGCCATTTGTTATACAAGTATCAAGGAAAGACCTACAAGCTGATTATGAAGGCTCAGAATCCGGATCAGATGGAGAAACAAATGGCCGGAGATTTTGATCACAGGGCATCTTTTGTGGAGTCAGAGAAAACCTTCAACCCCAGTGAGTTAGGTGAGGCAGAGGGAGAGGCCGACGGAGAAGATGGAGAGGGGGAGGTCGAGGGAAGCGTGGTGACCGAGTCCATCCCCGGGTCTTCATCCAAAACCAACCCGGAGGAATTTGAAGTGGGATCGGAGTACAGCGACAGATTACCGCTGGGAGCCGAGGCAGTCAACATCTCTGAGGAAATCAACGGCAACTATAAGCAGCCAAGTCGCTGAGAGCCTTTGATGTCAGCGAGTATATTGTAAAATAGTTACTTTTAAGTAGCCTACATTTAATCAGGTAACTCACTTATCATTACTACACGTGAAAATGATGGCCCCTGAAAAAAGGTGGATCGTTTATTTTACCTCAGAAAGTACTCCGCCATTCACCGAGATTGTGAATTGATTCATGTGGCATTAGTGGTCGATTTTCTTACAATTAAAACAAGCAACACTCAAACAAAGAAAAAGCGTTTACAATGCAAGCACAGATTTTTTTTTTCTTTAATTTACCAGACCTCAAAACTGACAAGAAAGCATCAAAATAACCTTTTTTTATGCAGGACGCATAGGCATGGGCGTCAATTGGGTGTGGTGAGGTATAGTTTTTATCACCATATTGGAGAGCAAAGATCAAACTTACATTGCCAGAAATTTATCTGGAGGCAATATCTAAATAAACAAAAAAATAATAAATAAAAAAGCACACCAATGGAGCAGTCAGGACCAGGTCTCCCTGTAAACTATGTGCCAAATAGTTGGTGCTACGTCTAATATTTTTTTATTGACGGAATAACATCTGCTCAGTAATCAATAATTTGTCCACCAAAATTTCGTCGCCATAAGCGGCTTTGGGAGTTTTGGTGGCAAATATTCAGGGACTGCTTTCCATTCCGTGTAGGGTTTAGTGAATTGTGATGGACGGCGCCCACAGCAACGCCCTTCCTATCGTCCTGTGAGATCAAAAGGGAGAATCACTTGTAAGTACCAAGGCATGTGCTTAGAGGGGAATCCCAGGTTATTTACCAACAAATGTTGTTAAATGTAATGTAGGGCTTTAAGATGTGTGACGTTAACCTCTTACTCAACGGGTGCTTGCTATTCTCTCGCTTTTTACAACGTGTCCATGGCATGTCACACGTATTTCCATGTGTGGTTTTTATTAGTGTAGTCTATAGGACTCTAGATATTAACTGTCAATGTGTGATGTAAGCCATGTGAATTGAAATTATTCTCTTTTATACGAAGGTAAATACGTTTCTATCAAGTGTCAACAAAGGACGCAGGTGAGCGTCTGGCGGTTTCACTGTCTTGTAATTTTATGCATAGTGAGTTTTTGTGAACTGTTAAAAAAAAAAAAAACAACCCGTGATCTTTCAAGATTTTTTTGATATCATTTTATGTAAGTGGAATTAATAAAACATCTGAAACTATTTTCTGGATTTCTCATTGACCGCCGGTAGCCCACCGAATTAAGAGATGTTTTAAGAGAAAATGTACGCGTTTGCCATTGAGCAAATTATTAAATAAACACATTTAGCAATATAAACGTTTGTGCCCATTAGTCCAACTTTGAAAAGACATCACCCCGGTAGATTGAAGCTTTCTACCTCAGGAAACCCACGTTTATTTTTCTCTTTTCAAATATTGTCCATCATTGAATCTAAGCACCACTTTTGCCTTTCAATTTTTATGTCTGATAAGGGGGAGGAAAAAAAAAGACATGCTTTTTTTGTTAATTTGTGATTGGAAAGGGTAGGGCAATTTCGTAAGGAAGACCTAAAGCCTATTTACGGGAAAGGAAAAAAAACTGGACGCGACGCTACGTTTCAAAGAGATGATCAAGACAAAGACTCGTTTTGTCTTCATTTTCTTTTCGATATAATCCAATTTATTTCGCTCAACCCAACAGAGGTAACATCACACAGTGCTTTTGGAGAGCAAAATAAACCAAGATGAGGAATGGCAATTTATATAATAATCTAAATAAATGAAAAACTTTCGTTTCCATTTAATTTTCATAGTAATCACAAAGAAAAATGATGGTATTAATGCAGGCACTTGCAGGCACTTGTTAAATGTAATGTAGAAACAAACGATGTGACGGTGGTGGATATCAAAATTAAGAAACCAGAGCACACATGGATCTTGAAGCGTTTGGGAGTAAAATTTTCACAACTAAAAAAAACAAGAAAACTGCTGACAAATGGCGTTGACACACAAAATGTTTTTGGACGTAAAGGCCTACAAATAAAACAGACAAAGACGACACAAACGTTTTCATTTGTCTTATAGTTCCTAATACATACGTTGGATAAGATGGGTGTCAATTAGTCTGAATAAGTGTAAAACTGAACAAAGTGAAAATTATTTCTTAGTCTAAGAAAACAGTTAATTCTGTAAATTTATAAATAGTCATATTAATATAAATTCTCTTGAAAGAATGTGCCAATTTCAGCACATCCACGTGTCTAGTTTGGGAAACCACACATTTATTACTTCATAATGTTAGATTATTATACGTTAACATACAGTATATTGTGTTGAAAAGGAACACAAATGTGTGTTGTCCCAAAATACACACATAAATGTGTTGAAAATGGCACATCCTTTTAAGAGTGTGGTTAGACAGGAGTTCAGTGCCACACCAGCTCTCCTGCCAGTCTAGAGACTCTGGCCTAAACAAACAGAGGAACATGGACAGTACAAACTGGATACAGACGTCTCCAGACAAACAGGAAATGCTTGGTGAAAAGCACTTCCTGAGACACTGAGCTATAAGTGCCCTTATCTCAAGAAATACAGACAGATCTATGTATGGACAAATACAATAGAATTTGCCCAAAAACCATGAGATCATACCATAAAGATGGCTGATTAGTTTATGAGAGCCTTTGCAGCCAATCATTAATGGGGGTCACATTCACTTTCAGTTGCTGGCAGCCTGTGCTCCCTTGGTTCCTGCCTTCTTTTTGCTCCCCTCCTTGGCGGTGCGGTTGAGGCTTCCATTCAGAAAGCTCTCTGTGGTCGGACGCTGGAAGTGCTTCCTGGTGCCCACCAGGGAGGGGTTGTTGACCAGGGTGTAGAGGAGCTGCCAGTGCCCACGAGCCCTCTTGGCACTGGATACCTTGTGCTGTTTCTTCTCCTGTTGGACCAGCTGGATCCCTGAGAACAGACACCATGTTAGAACTGAGGGTATGTCAGCTCTGCTAGCACACACAGTTATACACAAATCCATGTCACAGGACTAATCCTAATCTAAAATGGAAAGGGAAAAAAATCTTTTGAAATGCAGTGTTTGGGGGATGGCCACCCAGGACCAGCAACATACTACAGAAAGAGTAATAATAGAAAGCAATCATATTATAATCCTTTGAGCATGGTTGGAGCATATTGAGCTTGCCATTAACACACTGAAAGCTTAAGCCCTTTGGGCTACATGAATATGAAACAGGCAATTAGAGTAGCTCATCTGTGTAATCAGCTACTCAAGAACTTTGTAATACAATAGATTATTACTGATAATACATTGTTCCCTAGATACAAACAAGAAAAATCACCACAATTTTGTTTCATTGCCATGCCCAGATAGTAGACAGAGTTGGATTCCACCACAAGGGATGAATCCTGATGTATTTGCCTGCTAATTGCTCACTATACTGTACATCCTCTAGTGACCACACACTTAATGACTATCACTCCCTTCCTATTTGAATCAATACTATCATTGTCAGTGCTACTGCCTAACAACCAGCCTCGCTGTTAATATCTTTCTCTAAAATATACAAAGAATACATTGTTTTCCTATGTATGATGGTGAACTATAGAAATACATTGTCTCTTGGTGACAGTGGCTGAGAGCTAAGGCACATGGCTGATTAGTTTATGACAGATGTGATTGAGACCAGCAGCAGGACTGTAAATTATTCCATATCGAGACTCAATTTGCTCTGACATATTAAATTAGAACCACCAAGCTTTCATTACTCCTGTACGTGCAAGACAGTGTTATGATCCAATTATGCTTTCGAGTGACCTGCCAGAGCCTGAATTCTAAATATCTCTGGAGACATTATAGATGCCACACTCCTTTTATTGTGGAGTTGAATCTATAACTTTAAATGTGCCAATATGGTCAACAGACACAAGCTGTTTTGAGGACTGCCAAACCTAGTGTAGTGTATAATAAGAAAAATCAACAATGAGCATGTAGACTTTTATGAGTATACAGTTTTGTGCTACAGACCTTCCTCAGCATCCCGTGCCCTCTGTGCAGCTTTGGCCTCCTGGCCCACAGATTGGAGCAGCATCCCGCAGAAGGCCTTCATCACGGGGTGAGACTGGCTCACCTCAATCTTCAGATAATGAGCATAGCAGCGGTAGGCTGCAGAAAGACAGAGGGAGGGGTATCACTCTGACTGGGCAAAAGCAATAAACACATAGCATTGCACCCAGGGTTGGCTCTGAGGCAATCACACATAATGGCCATACAATCACAGCTTTTTTTACCCACCTGCTTTGCCCAACAACAGATGTCACATTTGTGCAGCCATCTATGAGATCGGTCTGCAATTACGTCCCTTGCATTACATGGAATACTGATATCATACGAGTTGCACTGAGCTTCTAGCATGGTAAAGTGGATAGAATACCCATTTCTATTTCTGGCCCAAGTGGGATCACGAGATGTGTATGTGCTCATGAAAAATTACTTCCCTTTATATTATTCTGTGAAAGTAGCGAGAGAGAAAAAAACAAAACACTGGGAAATGCAATGGTAAAAGACTTTTCATGCTGTTAGCACTAATGAATATGTTGAACATTATGAACATTATGTGTCTAAAATTACAGTGTACTCCCCATACCCATATTAAAATGTATATGACACAGTAAAACTGGAGGAAATAAATTGTAATATAATAAAGAAATGAAATCTAAGAACTAAATTAACTATCAATGCCTCATGGGCTTCAGGTTGCAGAGGCTTTTCTTGATGCGCCCCTTTTATGCGTCTCCCTGTTGAGATCAGAGAGGCAAATTCTATGTCTTCAAATCCAGACTTAAACCCTAATTATTTTCACTATCATTCATTTCGCACAAATACTGGGAGTGACTCAGTCTCTTCATAAAGTAAGGTCAAACCAGTTAGTCAGCACCAGTTCAGGTTTCTGCCAATGGGTTCTAGTTCTGGGTATCTATCTAGTAGGTCCTGCCTTCCCGCTTGGTGTGCATTTGTTCATTCATGTTGGTGTGTGTCTGTCTGAGTGGGAGGAAGCGAATGAGCTTATGCGCTGTGTTTATTCATTTCAGTGGCTGCAGCTGTGCAGTATCGGCATCCTGTGTGGTCCCAGAATCTCCGACTCGCTCTTCATTTCCGGTTGTAGTTGTTGACGTCCACGGTGACCGAGACAGCGCCAACGGCCTGGCACCAGGTGTCTTTCCCATGACGACCCTGATGTTGACAATGATGATGGTGATGGACCTTCACCAAGTGTTCTTAGCGTGTTTATTCTGTATTTTCTTCATCACTTTGTTATCAACATTGGATCTTTGTTTGCCCTCCCGCAGCACCCCACTGCACGCCTGACCGTCCTGGAAGGGGATCCCTCTCTGTGTGGTCCTTTCCAAGGTGTCTTCCATTGTTTTTCCTGATGAAGTTTCTGTGGGAGTTTTTCCTTGTTCCTCACTGAGGGTCTATGGTTGGGGGTTGGTGATTTTGTTTTCATTTGAACTACTTGTTTTCATTTTTTGTTTCATAATGTGAGTGTTAGTGAAGCCCTTTGAGACTGTAACAGTGATTAAGAATCTATCTAAATAAACTCGACTAGGGTTGGCATAATAGGCACTGACAGTATGGTCGTATTGATCGCCATCTGAGCAGGACACAGAATGTCTGACTCACCTGGGTCAAATGCCTCCACATTGCGGTTAAGAAGGCTGATATCCATGCGTCCCAAATGGACAATGTTGAACAGGGCTGTGATGACCATGCGCCAGAGTCCCAGCAGTACACCAATCAGAACATTGACTGGAAACAGCAGGTAGGTCAGCAGGAACAGACTACCCCTGTAAAAATGGGTTGGATTATTTTAACCACACGATAAAAAGCGTAGATAATTGAAGAAGGTGATAAATACAGTGAATCAGGTGTGCAAGATGTAGTTTTACCTATTGTCTAGGTCTCGTGTGCCTGCTGTTTTTTTAATAAAGCAAAACCTGGCAGTAATATGTTGAATCAACACAGCCAAGAGAAGCATCAACCAGAAGGGCCTGAAAGGACAAATCGACAATCATACATCTCCTGTAGTGGTACAAGGAAGACAGAGAGCAAATACCATCTCATGATTGACAGGACCATATGTAGCTCAGAGCCATTACTGTACAGTGTGCATGGGGTGTGTTATGGTAGGGAATGACGTCTCAGAGGAAGAGTACGTATGAGAGCACTCACCACATGCTCCCCAGGACTTTGAAGAGAAATAGATTCTGTCCATGCAAGACAGGCATGATGATGAGGAAGACAGCAATCAGGAGGCAGAGGAAGAACACCATGGTTTGGATGATCATGCCTGGAGAGGAGAGATCAGAGCTTCAGTGCTACAGCTTACACCCTGTCTAGCATCTTGCTTTATGCCCTCCCATGTGAAAAAGAAAATCTCAGCTCTCAGCTAATATAGACTACAGACACTCTCATAATAGTGAAAGGAAAGTTGATCCATCTATTTTCTTTCTTGGAAACCTCAAGAACAGGACTTGCATCCATTCATGAACCACATATTCCACACTGCACCATTATTCTAATGGAGAGTCGACCATATGCTCTAAAACTGTATTTGGATTCATGGATAAGAGAAGTGCTAATAGATTTTCTAGCAACAAAAAGGTAAAAGTAGAAATATAATTCAATCTACAGATAAAGTATGAATAACATGGCATGAAATGTTGAACAACGTTTTGCTTTTTGAGGCTTTTTGGCCGAAGTGAGGAACCCTAGTTGGTTTTGGACCTGCATTCAAAAGGCAAAATATTTGTTGCTTCAGTAAACTCATTCTATCTTGTCATAATCAAATGACAGCATTTCTGAAAAGAGACAACAAAACATTTTGGAAAACAAATCAGGGCAAAACTCTGTTTTATGGCTTTTGTCTCCCTTGACACCCACAGTATATATGTAACTATACCAAAGCAGAGGTGGGCTGCCGTGAAGCTGGTGTATCCCATCCAGCAGACCAGTGCTGGACGTGATGGCCTGATACTTCTTTGGCAGTTGTACACATTGTAGATATCTCCTCTGTACAGCCCCTTCAGGTTTGACCTATGGAGGGAAAAAGACAATCCAGATATCACCACAGATGACAAAACATAAACTAGTTCATCATTGGATGCACAAATTACATGATAATTAATGAGGTAAATTAGCAGGGGACACAAATGAGTTGCAATTCAATACTCAACTGAAAAACTCATTACTTTTAATATGACAATTTAATGGCACAGTATTTAATTTCTTATCTTAATAGCCATTTTCAATTCTGCCAGCAGTCAACTCAGAGTGAACGCAATTCTATCTGTCTGGATAATTAGAGCTCTATTATGTTATAATAACAGTCTGAAACACTGCTGTATAATGAAGGAACCATAATGTGCAGCCGGTTTGTGGCATGGACAAAAAACTTTGGGTGGAGGGTGAAAATGAGTGAGAGAGGGAGCTGTACTGTACTAAAACTTACCGATGCAGAACCATGGACCTCATGAGCATAGCCAGGTTAACCAAGCAAGACAGGGTCATTGCACTGATGTAGCACACTGCCAAAACACATAGCACATGACAGAGGCTGTTTCCTGTGGCAGGATCTCATTCATTGACACTCAGCATTTTCTGACATCACTTTCTGCTGATAAAGTGTAAAATCTGCTGCCAGTAAGCAGCTATTTACAGTGTTATTTGAAAAGGTTTGTGCATCTAAGTCAGCATAACAGGAGGCCCATGTTAACTATACATGTTACTATGAATTGCCTGCAGCCATGTTATCACACGCACTCACACTGCTTGTGAGACTAGGCTCCAACATGATGATCAATGCAATGGTCTATTCAGCAAGTTCTCTGCGCCCACTTACCTTCTACACACCACATGTAATAGATCACTATTCTGACCACTTCTGCATTGTCTGGAGACAGAATAATCTTGAAGCCAGATAACATGTAGGCAACCTCTACATTGACGCCCATGCGTGCAGTTTGGAGAGTTGGCACCACTGCCAAGACCAGGAGCAGTGCCATCTAAGAAAGAGGAAGTTGATTCAATACCGGAAAACAAGCGCTTACCGTAGCATTGTACTGCAATTGTTTTTAAAGTTTGGGACTTTTAAGGGCTGCATATACACTATATTGCCAAAAGTATTGGCTCACCTGCCTTGACTCGCATATGAACTTAAGTGACATCCCATTCTTAATCCATAGGGTTTAATATGACGTCGGTCCACCCTTTGCAGCTATAACAGCTTCAACTCTTCTGGGAAGGCTTTCCACAAGGTTTAGGAGTGTGTTTATGGGAATTTTTGACCATTCTTCCAGAAGCGCATTTGTGAGGTCACACACTGATGTTGGACGAGAAGGCCTGGCTCTCAGTCTCCGCTCTAATTCATCCCAAAGGTGTTCTATCGGGTTGAGGTCAGGACTCTGTGCAGGCCAGTCAAGTTCATCCACACCAAACTCTCCCATCCATGTCTTTATGGACCTTGCTTTGTGCACTGGTGCACAGTCATGTTGGAACAGGAAGGGGCCATCCCCAAACTGTTCCCACAAAGTTGGGAGCATGGAATTGTCTAAAATCACTTGGTATGCTGAAGCATTCAGAGTTCCTTTCACTGGAACTAAGGGCCAAGCCCAGCTCCTGAAAAACAACCCCACACCATAATCCCCCCTCCACCAAACTTTACACTTGGCACAATGCAGTCAGACAAGTACCGTTCTCCTGGCAACCGCCAAACCCAGACTCGTCCATCAGATCGCCAGATGGTGAAGCGCGATTCGTCACTCCAGAGAACGCGTCTCCACTGCTCTAGAGTCCAGTGGTGGCGTGCTTTACACCACTGCATCCGACGCTTTGCATTGCACTTGGTGATGTTTGGCTTGGATGCAGCTGCTCGGCCATGGAAACCCATTCCATGAAGCTCTCTACGCACTGTTCTTGAGCTAATCTGAAGGCCACATGAAGTTTGGAGGTCTATAGCGATTGACTCTGCAGAAAGTTGGCGACCTCTGCGCACTATGCGCCTCAGCATCCGCTGACCCCGCTCCGTCATTTTACGTGGCCTACCACTTCGTGGCTGAGTTGCTGTCGTTCCCAATCGCTTCCACTTTGTTATAATACCACTGACAGTTGACTGTAGAATATTTAGGAGCGAGGAAATTTCACGACTGTACTTGTTGCACAGGTGGCATCCTATCACAGTACCACGCTGGAATTCACTGAGCTCCAGAGAGCGACCCATTCTTTCAGAAATGTTTGTAGAAACAGTCTGCATGCCTTGGTGCTTGATTTTATACACCCGTGGCCATGGAAGTGATTGGAACACCTGATTTCAATTATTTGGATGGGTGAGTGAATACTTTTGGCAATATAGTGTATGACATATGGACATGGATTGTAACGTCTATAATAACACATTAGGTGATTACCTGGTATAGGGAAATAAATGACACTACACCAGATATTGCCAACTTCAGTGGAAAACGGAAAACTGAAGAAAAAAAAAATCAAAATTGGAAAAGAGGAGTGTTATACAACTTAAAATGAGACAAATAACACGTCAAGACATGAGTAGACACAAAACAAGACGTAGATGCCATATTTACCATCCTCTGGTGTATAAATGTAGGACTTCACAGCATCAATTATTCTTTGAGTGAGTTTGGGCTTCTCTGTGCTCGATGTACTGTGGAGACAGGTACACAGAACTATTAATGTGTTTTACCTCACACTTCATTGAATTGATTGGACATACATCAAGCAAAGTGTTTCCCCGTTTTCTTTTCAGTTAGTATCTTTGAATACATCAAACTATAAAGTGTTGTTTCCATGTACACTCATACAAATCAGATCTAGATAAAGCCAAAATCTGGGAGGAAATACTTTCTTTCCTGGCACCCATCCACCATGATGAACTTTTTTTCAATGACTTTTGCATCGCTCGTGGATCATTTGCATTGCACCGATGATCATCTGCACTACATGCAGATCCATTCATGAGCCTTTGGCCAGTGGATGCAATTCATTCAAGTCTTCACAAAGACACTCACGATGTGTTTTGTGAAATTTGAAACCAAAAAGGAGCTCCGACTGGGGTTCACACATCTGATAAATAAATAATGTGATACTTTATTGATTGCCAAAGGAAAATTCCCTTTTTGCTTATCTCCCTCCACAGGAAGGTCAGCTTACAGAACAGCATGCCTAGAGCTGGTAGGGATAGGTGATAGCTGATAGGTGCCTTGCTCGAGGACACTTCAGCAGGGCGGATGCTTGCTTGAACCAGGGTCATCCAGATGGTCTCCCTGCTCACTGTACCACAGATATTCTTTTTTCTAATGGATATACATGACTCCCTCTGTTCATTTGTTTTTTTCCCCGTCAGATAAAAATCTGGTTCCTCTTTCCAGTAGCCGTTAAAGCAAGGTGGATATTCTTTATTTGCATGCTATTTTCACCACTATGTGGGGCCATCTGTTGAATCTGGCAGGAACAGTGGATACTTTGCAGACTGGGAAGCCCCTCCTCCTACTCCTACTAGACATTCCCCCTTCCTGGAACTTAGGGCTAGCACTGTAAAAACATTCATCAACATAACCAACTATATTAGGTAGTAGGTGCGTTTAGGTGGATTTTGGCAAAATAACTCCCTCATCAGTTGTAAGAACACTCAGAAATTACACACAAAACTAAACAATTAACAAGTTGAAATGACAGCTAGTAGATAGTATTTTGGTGACTAAGTCATAACTTTCAAATAGCTTTTGTATTTCACTCCACATTCCACTACATTTTAACTTCGTCAAACCAGAGATGCATTATATGTTCATTTCACTGAAGTTGGCATGCTGACTACACTTAAAACACCCATTGAAAATAGAGTATTGTGTGATCACAGTTTAAGACGCAACAATGATTTTTTTCAGTGTAATGTTTTTCACACAATCACAGAATTGTGCAAACTCAGTAAATCCACATGGCAAAAACACTGAGTCAGCGGTGTGGCAACCTATCTGGACTCTCATTCTCACCTGACTTTGGTGGGCTTCTTTTTCTTGAGGATTCTCTTGACATAGTCTTTATAGTAGGTGCTGTTTAGATCCTAACATGAAAAGAATAGCAACTGTGTGAGGGCCAGTTGAAAGGAAACCAAAGGAACAAAAACATGTAAATAGGCTTAATACATTTCTTAATTTCAAATTATTAGCAAAGTCTGTCTGAATCAATTAATTTGATTTTTGGGTGTCACAGATGGCTCCATGATTGGATCTCTCCTTTGGATAGGTGGGGCAGGTTATAGAGCCCCAGGATTCTGTTTCTGTATAACTGCACATTTTATATTTGTGAACGAATAGCAGTAAAATTAAACAAGAAATGAAAAGTATTACTGTGTTACTTATTTAGATGTGTGATATTTGATTAAAAATGTTTCTCACAAACTAAGCCTCCTTATAATAAGGCTCTGCATCTGTGCCGTAAGGTGCAGTCCCAGTAGGGTGCAGGAGGGGGGATGAGTCACCCCAGCTTTGTCACAACCAGAGCAGAGATTAGCATCAAATAAACACAGCATTGTGCTTCCTCAGTGAGAAACAACGCAACCTTTTCATAATCTGATCAAGAACATAACGTAAACCAATTACGTCAAATCTACTTAAAATGATTAGGCCACCGGTATGCTGCTTCAGAGTTCACATTTCCCTCTGCCTACGTTGTACGAGCACAGTAAGCCCCTTGATTAGTGGACGGCTTATGATGGTCTCGCATGTGCACAGAATCAGAAGAAATCTGCTTCTTAGTGAGTTTTTTTTCCCTTTTTAATAGTTTAGGCTTACTTGAATTTACACAAGAAACCAACATGGATAGTTCACCCATTTTGTTATGCAGGCAAGTCACATAATTAATGCCAGGGCTACACAACTACCCTACATGTGAACTAGACCAATCTTGAAACAGACATGCTGGAGGAATTGCTCTTAGAACAAAAGCTTACCTCAGTAGCATTGTTTCTTCCAGTGCCCTTTAAGCCCTTGAATAGGAGAAGGGGATACTGGAAACTAAGGAATGCCAAGCAAGCTATCTGCGGCAGGCTAGAGAAAAGGGAATAGTACTTGTGGATCTGCAAAGAAAAACAAATTCAAATCATCAAACAAAGTTTTGGAGATTTTTCACAAACTAGCAATGAATGTTAAAACCACTTTGTGGTGACACACAGAGGGCACAGGTTGCTTTGTGTGTGTGATGGGTGTCCCATCTAGCCATATTTTGTGTGTGCGAGGGAGACATTAACTGAGAGCTCCCTATACCAAATAATCATGATATCATGATATAGTGCTCACGAGACAATGCAAAAATATTTTGAATCTTTATGCTTTGTTAGTTACAAAGTACTGGAATTTGATACTCTGATTATTTTCATTTTTTCCCATTTGACTTAAGTAAAAAAACTGAAATAATCTCACTGCGTCCTGGGCTGAAGGCACTAAAGTGTAAATTAAAGGCAGTCATGTATAAAAAACATAAATAATTTACTAGATGAAATTGAGGCCTTTCAGACTTTCGTGACCCTTTCCAGGACTTTGTTATTATCTTTGAGTGGTCTTTATTTTATAGCCCTGAAATGTAGCAAAAAATATTGACATAACCTGTTGGAGGAAAGTAATATCATGGATAGATTTCTCTCCTACACCTACTCCCTACTGCTGAGTTGAGCTTACAGCTCATACTGTGTTGTTATTACAACTCCTCACTAGGGGATCCCCAACTGCATATTGATTCATACTATTAAATATTGTATACCAGAATATGTGCTATTGCCTTTTGGTGATTATCAGGAGAACAAAGAGCTCAGACCATGCAGATCTGCTCCATACGCTCTGCAGCTTTTGGTGTGTGCTAGCACACTGGTGGGCTAAACAGAGTGGAATTATTATAAGATGACCATTGCATTTCACAATGTGAACCGTGGCTTTCTCTCTTTCACTGGCAGACACTAAACTGATTAACTGTGACAAAGGCTCTTGATTAAGAGCAACAAACACTGGAACCAATTTTTTTAGTCTTTAGTCCATTCATCGCTTGGAACATCCACACAAAATAGCATCAGCACCAAATCTAGGGACAGCTAGACAGCAGGAGGTAAGAACTAAAGCTCAAACCATGTATCCATGAAAGCAATGTAAAAGCCTTCATCTATTCAAATCACAGCTCCCACATTCCTTCTTGTTTTCATATCAATGGGTTTTCAGACCACAACAAACCAGCAGTTGTCTTTGCAATAATCCCTAAAGCTTGGACAGATGAGGCGCTACAGAGAAAGCAACACATTTAAAATACTGGGACAATCAATAGGGAAATATCAGTATTCCATTTTTCCAAAATCTATTTCACTAACTTGTTATCTGTTACAGACACATACATAGGAAACACTATTCAATGGGACCTTTGCTTACCTGAGGAGTTTTGGGACAGTCAATTTTCTGCCAGACCAGAACACTAAAGTGTGTCCATGACAACAGGCTACCAAGTACATAGCCAACTTTATTATGTAAGGTACCACATGCCAGGAGAGGGTAGTATAGAGCGGGGTAATAGAACAGAGCCAGAATCATCCAGTTCTCTGCAAAATACAACAAAGAACAGTGTGAAGAACCAAAAGAAGACCGTGGACAGATCCAATATGAAATGGCTAGACAAGTGCTGCTTGGTATCTGTAGGTTCATGAATTACTGCACCACATCACTGTCCAAACAAGACAACTACTTCTAAAAGACAACTCTGCTTGAAATTAATCATGGAAACTGTGACTGACTTTAGATCATGCAGTGTCGTACAGCCACTATATTTCCTACTCTGCTAAACCTTGTACTGTACTGTTGTGTAGAGTAGCGGGGGACTGACTACTTAAATTCTTGAGTAATTTCATTTCAGAAGAAAAAAAAGATTATAAAAAAAGCTTCTTGTAAAGCTTACTATCCAACCCCTAAGTCGAAAATAATAGTGAAACATGGAAACAAAATAAACCAATTATGTAAGTATTTTACCAATAGACCGTTTAGTGTGTTATAGTGTGTTTAGTGTGTGGACCCTATCTACTCCTGTCAACTGAGCCACAAAGACACAAAGCTTCAAAAGAAGCGTATCACAAAATTAAAAATAGAGTTCTCTACTAAGATTTGAACTAAAACCAAAAATAGAAGCTAAAGGAAAACAAATTGTGGAAAACACTATCTATTGAGGATTTCCTGGCCCTGTCAAAATTGAGAGAGACCAAGATGACCTCCTCACGTTTGTTCTCAGAGTCTGTGGAAAAGGGGAGGGGGTTTGGCGATATCACCACGCCACATAGTTTGCAGAACAGCACTCCAAACACAGCCACTGCCAGGCCCTTGTGCTGGGTATGGTCCAGGAAGTTGACCGGACTGTGGGATCAAGCAACAGGTATTTAGAGACCACACGCTACCAGCTTCACATTTGATAGAAATTGTTATTGAGCACAAATGATCACACTGAAGAGGAAGAAGCTATTTAAAAATCACATATTTAACCACAGTGTTTATGTCATTCAAGAAATCAGGGCCTCACCTGAGTAAACCTGGGAGTCCTTTCTGTCCGTCTCCCAGCTTTGTGCGCCTGGCTAAGATTGCTAGGATCAGCATGACAACAAGCTAGAGCAGAGGAGACACCTCAGTTAGCACCATCTGCTTGCTCCTGGCCCAGAACAGTTTGCCCTATGCAGCTGTGAACTCCCCGGGGTTCAGACCAAAAACAAGGTAGTCCATGCCACAAAAGGTTAAACTCCAGTTTCTCATTAGGGCTCCCCGTGGATCTGATCTCAGTGCATCTTCGTCAATCAGGATCACTGGCCAGTGTGAGTTCAATGACCTGTCATGACCTGTGACACATTTAGGGAACACAAGCCTGGAAAAATGGCCATGCTATGACTTGGGCCAATGTGGACCAATTACTAGGAGCTTCTTTAAACAGACATCAAAAGGTAGAGGTGGTAAAGACCCAGTAAGGGGTATGTAGCATCAAAACAACTATTGTAGTATAAGTGACAGATCCAAACACATGGACATTATGTGCAACACATACTGTAATAGTATTTATACTGGGCATTCATGGACTCAATATTAGCTATTAGAGTACTGCATGGTTTTATTACTTTATCTAATGCGCACAGTGATTATCATTTATTTTCTATATTACTTTATTTACACAAAGGAATTAAACAGAACTGAGTGTGTTATCAATGGAAAGCATCATATCTATCATATCTTCAAACATGCTTTTCTTCTGATGACTAGGTGTGCCATCATACATCCAATCAATGAATGGCAGTGGATGACAAGACAACATAATCTGGTACTACATTAACCCAATATGAGAGCAGACTCACAGATATTGCAGTGATGCATATATGGTAGAGCCTGTCATCAGCAGTGGGGTCACATGAGGGGATTATTCTGAAAAAGAAAAAAAAACATTCACAAGGCAAACAATCATAATCTGTTTCATAACTAAGTCTCATAACTCATGATACTTGAGTCACCGAGTATACCCACACCTCACTAAACCTCTCACACATTACTGTCAAGACCATTTGTGGCTGGAAACTTGGCCGCTGAAATCGCAGAGATTTGCATTTAACCGGATTGCTGCCAGCGTGACAGAGGAAAACAACAAATATCTATGTTCACTCTGCTGTACACTTGAGGAGTAGGAAGGCATGGGGTAGTAATTACAAGTCTGAAGTATGTATTCTGAGAAGCCCACAGATATTGTATGACATGACACCTATTCTAGGGTGGGAGACTTGCACTGTGGCGTCCCATTACAAAAAAACACTACATATATGGCCTGTGGTCATAGAGTTGGCAGCTTCCTGGATGGATGTCATTACATTTTTCAAAACAGTCTCTTACCTGTCCAAACAATGGGTGCATTTGTAACTTGGCACTCAGAGAGCATACTCTGGCACCAGACCAGCCCATTTGTAAATTTAAGGCACTGTCAGAATTTACGTTTCCAGAGAGTCATAATCTCAAAGCTTTTCAGGGGGAGGAGGTGCAGCAAGACATTGGATTGTTTACAACAGGAGCCAAATAGTATCAAGCTAACCAACTAAGCTTGCTAGCGAGTTACAGTAGTGCCCACTCCACACAGTGAAAAAAAAAAAACTTTCCTCAGACCACAACTCACCACAGCCTTTTAATTTCAGGACAGAGAGTTTATTATATAGTATATATTATGTGGCTGGCAACAAATGGACACTTGTTCCATCTTTCATTCCATCTGTCATCTCCTTGTTTATTCACTCTGTACCAATGGAGTGCTCATTTTTTATATATGGAGAAGCAACTTGGATTTAAGAATCCAAAAACAAATAACTTCATATACTGCATGGTCCCTGATGCATTGTGGGATGGGTCAGGAGCATAGAATGATGTTATCCAAGGGACTGTCATGTTTTCTGAACATTGTTCACCAGCCAGTTTTGAATCTAGAGTCCAAGCTTGTTCATCATTACTTAGTACATGTGACTGAGCACTTTTAGGAGTTTACGTTTTGACACTTAAAATCATTCCCAAAGTGAATTAATTTCAATTGTGTGCACATACTTGTTTCATACTTCAAAGACACTCATATTTTATCATATTTAAAACAACATCCATTTCTGAAACCATTACAATCAAACAGTGTCTACTTTAGTATGACAAATGAAGGGAAACTGAGCTTAGAGTGAACAGAACAAACAGTATGCCCTGGCAAAAGATTGTACCAGTGTGCCAAGTGTCACCTAATACCTCTGTGAGACCATTATCTCACTGCAAAATTGTTCAGACGTAACAGAAGGTTGAACAATCACTGTTACACATTAAATAAACCAGCACATTAGTTACCTTTCTTTAGACAAACAATAGTATTTTTAG
Organism: Hoplostethus mediterraneus; assembly: GCA_034670385.1. Classification (NCBI taxonomy): domain Eukaryota; kingdom Metazoa; phylum Chordata; class Actinopteri; order Trachichthyiformes; family Trachichthyidae; genus Hoplostethus; species Hoplostethus mediterraneus. Next base: position 7,808,077 of record JAXDDW010000003.1, on the reverse strand, counting down.
AATTTTACAGATGTTGGAAACTTTCCTCAGTAAACATAGATGAATGTCATTTTTGAAGTGCAGAAGGGAGAGAGACAGAGAGGACAGTGAGTAGAAAAGTCTAAAAGAACAGAATTTGTATCCCACCAAAGGAATACTGTAACAATGTACTTACTCAGCTTGGTCTTTGGGTGGCAAAGGATCTAGGACTGGGTACTCGTAGTCCACTAGAGCATCTTCATCCATTGTGCTGTCTCTTTTTAAAAACAGATCCAATGTCTTATAAAGGGGCTAGAGCACTGTTCGCTGTTCTGCCAATCTCTGGTCACGCACCGTTGGGATCCCCTTGACTGAAGAGGAAAAAGTTTCTCCCCAAGTTGGGCTGTGTTGCTGCAGTGGTGTCCTTGTTCCCCTGTGTTTGGTCGCCTCTCTCTCTGCCTGTTACCCTCCTACTCAGCCTGTATTCAGGTGCCCTGGTCCCACTGTGGAGCTGGGAGTAATGTGACAGGTCCCAGCTGCAGTGTGCCACCTCCTCACTTCAGGCCCTTTTTCAGATGAGGATTACCACCACACTGGGAGACCGAGAGCGAGAGAGGAGAGTGTGTGAAAGGAGGCAGAAATGTTCAGATCTGGGCAGCCAATCTGTAAGGCTACCTGCAGCTTACTGGGATTATATCTACTTCCGGGGTTATGTTATTGGACCTGTGGCTGGTGGTGAGAGGGGTGAGGTGTGCTGATCTACAAAACTCAAGTTAGGACTGTGTGGGTAGCTGGAAGAGATGAGGCTTTCCTATCGGAGTAGCGTTCCATGGTGATAACAGGGAAATTCTACAGTTGTTCCCTTCAGGCGTGGTGCAGTTATCTTTGTCAAAAGGTTACCCTGACTAGATCAGACCAGCAATGTCCAGCACCACAACCTGGAACCAAACACAGCAAGATGGGAGAAAATACACATCTGCATTGCAGCTGAGCGACACCTATCCTCACCTTACTATGTAACTTAACACATTCATCTTGATAAGGATCAGGGATGGGTTCAAGCACCCAAAGCAATTGAGATAAAAGTTTCCAAGGACGTATACAAACGGATACATGTTTTGAAACCAGGCATCGTTATTTTTATATCCTGTTTAGACTCAAACTATTTCTGAGGAAAACTGAGATTAGAGGAGCATGTAGTACCAAACTGCACAATGTTGCCTCAGGTAATTTCCAAATAGCCATGAAAGTCATTCTGTCAAGTTATTGATAAGGTTAATGGATTCATGCAATTGAAATGGGGAAGGCGGGACAACTATATTTTCAACTGGGTACACAAGATATGAATGACATGCATTTAACAATGGGTAGATTCACATGGGCATAACACATAATGTTGAATTCAAGTCAATTAATGAATGCAACAACAGATTTAAGAGGTAAAATCTGGACATTCACAAGGAGCCCCCTATCAAAGGGAAACACAACCATGTGAGCAACAGAGACAGGCCAAGGTCAAGGGTCACGCTAACACCCTAGCTCCAATTATATTCTTTTAGCAACAACTTAAGGAAACCAAATGCACTCACATTTTTCTGTTTGATAGTGAATAGTCTTTCCGCTTCACTACAGGCTGAGCACTGCAAAAAGGATCTATGGAAGGTGTATGGCCTGTGCAACAACTATGTCCTGCCTTCAGCTTCAGTGAGCTGAGACTAAGGCAGTTTTGCAATCCTGCCTCCATGTCAGCATGCACTCATTACGCTGGGATTACAGTCAAAGAATGTTAAAAAGCAACAAAAAATAATTCCTAACACTCCTGAGAAAACATGGTTTCCTGAGGATAGTAAGCCACCAAATCAAATACACTCCAAAAGAAAAAAGTCGCCCAGCAAATAAAGGGGTCAATGAACAAAGAATGCTTTGAACGGTTATAATTACATCAGAGAGATGGCAGCTTGATTGTGCCAGACAGTTCACTTGTATCAGGTTTAGAAATGGTTGTTAGTTAGAAGAGTTGATTCAAAAGCTCTTTGATAGGCAGTGTATGAAGCATGAGCCCTGTCAAATGAATGTAATTGGATTACTGATGGACCTACTGTACAAATCCATTTTAACAATCTAAACACCAACATCATCAACAGTGTATTGGAAAGCCAAACATCCACAACAATTAACTGAATAGTGCGCACAAGAATAGCCTTTCCTCTGAAGTTAACATTACCTATACCTCAAAAGCTACCAGTCTAAAAATATATATTAAGACAACCCTTCACCCACACACAAAGGCCTGCATCAGTAGAATAAAAATCCTAGGATTTTTATGCAATATAAATCCTAGGATATATATATATATATATATATATATATATATATATTCCCATATGTTATATTTATTTTTTACTTTGTTGCCGTAAAAAGGTTTTGGTTAACGTTATGCCAGATGAACACAACTCAACACAGTAGGATCAAGACTTCCTGTGGACCAACTTTCTCCAATTAGTGATTCTCTGTGTTCATGTAGGAAAGACTGATACTCTTCTTAATGACTTTCATATCCGCCATCATCTCTCAGGGAAGCCAAACAGTCGCTGTTAGTATCCAAGTGATAACTGAGCAGAAATTAATCTTCTGTATAAGACACGTGTGGCATTTATCCGGGTTAAATAGACTCATTTCACTTTTTTTCCCCACATCTTCGCTTCCATTGGTTTAAAACGGCGTGGTTTTGGCAGCGAAGCAAACAGGTTATTGTACTACTATGCATTTCCAAAAAAAAAAAAGCTTTAGCCTACATTCATAAAAACCGAGCATAAACTGTCTGTGTGCCTAAATTCCCACAAGTGAGCATGCTCCTCATTCCCCTGGATGGGATGTTCAGGGTTGGGTTTCATAGAGACATCACGCACAAATGTCATACCTTTGAAGTTGAGTTTGATCTTTTTCTATTCTGACAACAATGAGGCTTTCAGCCAGAGAACCCCAACAAGTAACCTGTGCCTCTGATCTCTGTGGTGGAGTGCCATTACTTAGGAACGAAGGGGGGGAGGGGGGGTGTTCTAGGCTACACTTTCCAGCAGTGTGGTCACACGTGCAACTGCCGTGCCATCACTCATCACTACATCTACCCTCAACCTAATTTTGAGGGACAACGTTTTATCCTGGACTGGCAAGGCTACTTGAGGACAGAAGATATTTTATCTGAGGAATACTGGCAAGGTCATTTCTGTCAATTAAACTGTCAACTGTCTGTCAAAAGCTACTTACCAACCGGTGTGCACAAACACCAGGTAGGCGTGGATGATTAATTAATGTCGAAGTAGGCTTACTGTCTTCTAGGCTACATTTTTATGAAGTGCAAAAATAAAATACTACTGCAATTTTGAAAGACACGGTTTTCTATGACTTGGCAGTAGTTGCGGTGTGACCAACATTTCAAAGTTAATTTCCCCGATACAATCACAGAGCACAGAAACATCGACTAAAATGCATTTTTTTCCGTCGACAACAGAGTGTATGAATTATCGTACCTGCTGCCGCTCTGGCCCTCTTGAGTCTTCCTCTTGGTTTAGAAATGTTTATATTATCTCTTGGTCTCATGTGCTAACTCACTTAGGAAAGAGTCAATAATTACATGAACAAAACAAATAGACTATCTCACTTTCCTGTGGTGTTATCTGAACTGGACACCTCGTCTAATATCTGGTGGGGACTTTGAACTGTCTCTATCTTCTTCTAGCTATAGCATCATAAAACTGCTGCTGCATGCAGATTGAGAAAAATAGTTGTGAAACATTACTTAGGAATTTAGACCAGCTCAAGTCAAGGCACAGTGCAAAACTGCAATATTTCTACTCATGAATTGACAATCAAACAAATGCTATAAGCTTTTTTCATTTGGCGTGTTGATTAAATAAATAAGAGAATAATAGAGCAAGCACACTAATAAATACTATTTTTAAAATCTCTATCCGAGGTTGAATTTGCATGTCTTTTAGCTGTACATTAGATCAAAATTCATGATATGTGTATTCTATATATTTATGACCTTTGACAGCCTATGGAGTTCTTTGTTTTGTTGACATTTGCTGGCAAAGAGGGTTTGGCTCTGCTGTAGCTCCAGCAACATAACAAACTCAGTATGTCAAAAAACCTTGAAGTCACATCAACGCTCTCCGATACATTTCATATAGCAAAATTCACACATGATAGTTGCGATGCAGAGGAGTCGCATCAAGGTGGAGGAGAAAGAGCTTGACTTTGAGTTTGAGGTGGTGAATGTGCAGTTTAACCAGCTAGGACGGTATGTTTTGATCCTCACTGTGGAGAATCCTCTGCTGGATGACTCTGCAGAAGGTGTGCAGCTTCGACTCGGTGACGGCGACATCCTTCAGACCAATTCTGGACGCACTGAAACCATTGAGCAGACCAGTCTGGATGAGGTTTGCACCTGTGTGAAAAGTAGATTTGTCTTCACTTTACCCAAAGGTACTGTGTACAGCAAATTCTTGAATGTGTCATACTGTGTCTCATAATATGTTATTGTAGTGTGATTGAATCTGATCACGATTTGTTCTTTCTCTCATGGCCAGGCTTTTGTAAAAATGACGAGAACCATGATGTTCGTCTAAAGGTTGAGGCTCTGCGTGTGAGAGACTCCAATACGATGGATGGTACCAAAGCTGGTGAAGGACTCTTTGCCATCTACCCCCGTACCAATGCCCCACGTATCAACTTGTTTGTTGGTCGGGGCAAAGAGCTCTATCAATACAATGGCATTATGGCCTTGCTGCGAGTGCACAACGACGACCTGTCCATGCACTGTGGTCGGCTGGTGTACACCGTGTCCTTCCATGAGGCCAGACCTTTCCTCGGGAACCTCAGCGGTTCCTCTCACATGCTCCCCCTTTCTGCAGGTGACCATGTGGCGATCCCTGAGGGAGAGGACTTAGCCTCTCTCCAAGTGCCTGCACTGATCTTGGGGGTGCCTCCGGAGATTTCCACAACAAGGAGCACTAAAGCTACCCAAATGCCATCCGCACAATCCCAGCCTCACGCAAAACTGGAGCAGGTATGATGTTTATCAAAATGCTGTATCCAAAAATCCACAATGAAAATGTGGTTGTAATTTTTATCGTCTTGGAATCATCAGACCAAGATTGTGTACATGAAGAAGCCATTTCCAAATGCAGACTAGCGAAGGCACTATGATCCGTGATCATTAGAATTATACTTTCTGTATATTCCACTGTCAACAAATGGATAACCAAGAACTTGCTACATTTTCCAAGAATTTAAGTACATTGTCTTGTTGGGAACTGATAGCACTATCACATAAGAGCTCATTTGGGTGCAAAAGCTCAAATAAACACTTATTGTCAATGGCAGTCGAGCCACTAAACAGGGTGTTTTTTGACCTCACAGATGAGTCGGTGAGTCTAGCCTTGGGAGAAACCTGTTCACAAATATTGATTGACCAGTCCAAGTTCTCATAATTAATAATTTTACCTTCATTACCTGGCAAGGCAGCACCCACAATTGTTAAATATATGGATATTGTTGTGAATTAAGAACTGTTTCTTACTGTTGTCTAGCCTCCTACTGATGCTAAGGTGGAAAGTTCCGGTGAGAGCCTTCCATCCACCCCACAGAGTGGAGTATCCTCATGTCCAGACCAGTACCTCCAGACGCCAGGCCAAGATAACCTTCTGTCTTTTGAGAGCTTTGTGGCCCAACCTCCAAAGCCTTTTCCATATAAGCAAGTGAGTGCATCCTCCCCTGACTATCCCCTGGATTTTTTATATGAACGCTGACAGTTTATTTTGACTCTGATGGTGTAATTTTGTTATTGAGATACCACCTCGAGATCCAAAGTAATCAAACCAATAGACACATCACACTATTATAATTATTGACTTATAGTTTAGTTTAGTTGTCTCTAGTTTTTTTTCCCACCACCACATTAAACTAGTGTCTGCTCCTAACTGATTTACAATCATACTAAAAACAAGAAACAAGAAAACAACAGTGTCAAAAAGTTGAGAAAGTCACATGGGAGTCAACACAACAGTTAGGGGCCTTTTCCAGTTTTCACACCCCAATTTAAGATGGTGCCTCAGATGAATAACATGAACTTAAATTGTGTTCTGTCTTCGAAACTTGTTGCATAAAAATGCACATTTGAATGTCCACGCGTGTCTATTCAAATTGAGTAATATTGCCTCAGTATTAAATCACGCCACCTGAAAGCCTCCTGGGTCTTGGGAATAATTGCTGCGGTTATTTTTCTCTGGCTCAGTCTGCTGCAGCAGCTCTGTCATAATCAATGAGCCTTGTAACACTCAATTAGAGCATAATTGGATTTGTGTGTGTTCGTGGTGGAAATGCATGTACATTGAGTTGGCATGAAAGAACTGCTTATCTCTGTCGACATGTGTAATGAAGCTAGATTGGACTGGCCTGTTGTAAATTTCAGGAAAATTGAGTCAATTTAAGCATATTTCCACACGTCTCCCCCACTCTTTTCTCCGATGGTTCACACTTTGCTTGATAAACACATCTTGGGTTTACATTTGATTTACACTCGGGCACATACAACAGGCTAAATAATCCTCAGTCCATATGTACTGTTCACACTATTGTATACAGTGTGATTGGTGTAAAATTATATGAATCACAGTTTCTGTTTCTTAATGATAAAATGGCAAAACAATCATGCTGTAACTTTAATATAGGCCATTGATGAAATGTAATATTGTCTGAATAGTTGGTTCAAAACAGATTCCAATTATGTAATGGATATTAGTAATCTACAATTGTGGTAGAGCTTTCAAATCGCACTTTGGACATCAAAAGGTGATCGGATCCTCAAAATGGCCTCTGGAAAAAAAAATCAATTTCAGTTATACAGGTAATTTCTGTTGTGATTTACCTCTGTTATCCTAGAAGGCTGGGTGTGAAAGATTTATTTCCCCATTTATGAGCGCTAGGAGTGGGATGTTATAACTAAGGAGCCTGCGACATGTACAAATCTTGCTGATGGTTATTAAAGTGGCGATGATCACCTGACTGCAGACACACCGCTGCACAGCACTCAGCCTGTCACGTTGCAGCTGCGACTGCCTGACAAGCGCGCTGAATTTACAGCGGGGAGACGGGGTTGTGTCTGAGCTGCTGTATAATGGACTACTTTATATAAATGCCATAACCATTTGCCCCGAGAAAAACTTCAATGGCAAAACACACTGCACATCCCTAAGAAGTTGATTTGATCTTGAAATCTGTCGATCTCTAATGGCATTTTTTAAATTTTAATTCCATTTTTATTTTAAATTTTTTACTGAGACACTACTTTCCATGACCGTAGCCATGTAGAGTCTACTTAAGTCATGCTATAGGACGCTAATCCTGTGAGATAACATGATAAAGCACACACCCATTCTGTGAAAAGATTCTATAATTGATATCAGGTATTTATTACTCTCTCAGAATGTAGGTGTGTGTGTGTGGTTGGGGTGTTTTACATGTCAGTGTGATAGATTATGTCCTTGCCATGGCCTCTGTCCTGTCATCGTGTGTGTGTGTGTATATCAGGGTGTTGTTTGGTTGGTTTGTGTGTACCAGCATAAATGGAATGGCTTGTGTGTGTATCCGTGTCCACATTCTAATGTATTGCTGTGCAATGGCTTGTTGGTTTGTTGTTGAATTTCAGACATTATAGTCCTATCTTATGACCTCTTAGAGGTTCAAGGTCCTATCATATTGATGTGCTTTCATAACCTAGTTTTTCCTGTAATCAGTAGCATAGTTTATGAAGGATTTTATTTTATTCAATGTATGGAATAGGAAATCATCTAACCCAGGCTTCTCAACCAGTGAGAGACAGCAAATATCTTGTATATCAATTACAGACAATAAATAACATTGTTGACAATTTGCAGTGAGATTCATATCCACAGAGGGGAAATGTTTCCAGAAACCATACTATGAATATGGATCTCCCTGTCTGAGCAATCTGTCTAACTCTATTGGAGCATTTGCATTTCTCGAGCCTCCGAGTTTTAATTATGAAATGAAATCTCATCCCAGCATGCCTCACATAATCGCTATCAAAATGAGAGAATTGCCAAAATGTCCCAAAAGACCTAATTGAGTGCAGAGAATACTGATTAGCCTCTAATTCCCTCTATTTGATTATCTGTGGACATCTTGGATTTTTGTGGTTTATGTACTATTTCCATTTAGAAAGAAAAGTAAACAATTCCATACCGATTTATGTAATGAAATGCATGGAAGTCGTTTTAGTTTTTAATTGATTTCTATACATATTTAGAATTATTCTAGTGCTTTTGCCTGAACAGAGATTTTTTTTCCTTTTCTGTCTGAAAAGTCTGTCTCAGTAATTTGGAAATCGGCTGGTTGCTCTATTTGCCGTTGGGCTAGAAAGCATAAATGTTGCATTTAAGACTGCATGAAAGAATACATAATCTGCTTTTGGAAGTTCATATATTTTTTTATTGTTGGAATCACAGTGTGACTTTTCTGTGGAAACTAAGTCTATATATATGTCTGGTTATTCTGCATGTCTTCAATCAGTTTTTGTTCGTTTTTGCCACAGGGTCTTTTGACCCTTTTGACTCTCATTTTGAATCTGTTAGATTTTTCTGATGCATAATGTATTCAAGCGCCAGACGTCTCTCGCTGTGTGTTCAGCTTTGGTTTCACACATCTCTGCAGGAATTAACGTGAAAGATGAATCATGATCTTGTCTTGGTTATCAACAGCTATTGGGAATATCCTATTATGCACAAATAGTAGAGAAAGAAAAATGTGGGCTTTTGTTATTTTCCTGCCCACGTGCTTGTTTAAGAGGCATTATATGCTTGGATTCCCCCTATGGCTACCATATGAGCACCCATTTATCTGAGTTGTTACGGGCCGCATAGGTGGAACGCTGGATGATTCTTTGTACATGGTTTACATTTTTCTGTGTTTTCATTCTGTGGTTATATTTATTTAGATTCTGTTTCTAATGGATGTCATGAATTTGAGTCACTAAGGGCAAGTAGACAGGAAAGTCCTCTTGAGAATGTTTTTACAAAAGCTAAAGTAATTTATCAGTCAAGCAACAAGCAAATTGGAGTTATTTCTATCTTTTATCTACTCTGCTGTTAATAAACTTCAGAGATATTTTTTTTAGATTTGAAAGTAAGATGGAAGAAGTGTGTTGTTGTTACTACAATACCAGCATTCATTGGGGTTAGAGTCTGAAACTACTGTGTGTACTACGCTCGTTGATTTGGATCAATATTAAGGATCACATTGCTTCAACCTGGCACAAATGTAATCAGATCTGTTGTTCTTTCATAACAAGTTATTGTAATATAGTAAGGATGGCTTCATATCTTCATAGGTATTGGTTTCTATCTGGTCTCCAGTCAACTGAAGGATTTTTGACCCACAGTCATAAAATGTTCCCATTATGAGGTTTGTGATTTAAACTGACTCTTTCTGAGGACAAAGATAAACACTTGGTTACTTCTTCACAGGTCAATCCAGTTATCACACAAAAGATAAGATTTGTGTAAATAAGCTTTAAATTAAAATTTGATTCAACCAGATAACACTGCTATGTTTATGTCCCCATATGGATGTCACACAAGGTTATAAATGCCTGCAGAATAAGATTAGATTATATATTGCTAATTTTCCTCTGTAGCATGAAGACTTCTCCTTCTGTGCTACAATCAACAACAATCAAGCCACCCCTGTCCACCAGGGTAAATGGATTGCAGTGGTTGCTTTGAAGACAGGGAAATGGTCAGCATGATGATTTGTAAAAGTCAGTTTAGTACAAATGACCAGACGGCTGGGTGGTCTATGAAGCTGATGGCGAATCCCATTGAGACCATAGTGCCTTTCCACCCAGCAGTAGGTCCCCTGCTAAGATCACTCATGTCGGACTCCATTAGCAAAAGCTTCTCGCCACACGTCACTGATAGCTGTTGCAAATAAGGTGTTGGTAAACATAGTGTGACAGGAAACAGCTTGTGTAATTCTTAAAAATAGGACTTTTAAAGTTATAAGGTGACCCCCCCCCTATGCTTTTTGTGAAAAGTATTATGTTACTGCATTTGTCATCATGGCTCCCCTGATAAATCATCATTGGGTTTGATATTCACCCGCTGTCACAGTGACATCATGGTATTGATTCCTCAGATGAGTCCTGTGGAAATCTGAGTCATGTTTCCCGGAGAGACTCCACACCACGCCAGTAAGGAACCCCCTGTGGGCATGGTAGGGGCAGGGCAGAACGCATCATGCCACTCCTAATTTTTCCCTTCCCTTAAATCTAGGCTCTGTTAAGCAGCTTCAAAGTTTCCTTCTGACACAATAGCTGCAGTGCAACTCATCGCACACCCATTCATTTCAATGGATCTGCTTTCCTCAGTAGGCCCCTCACAGTACTGGATCATAGAAAAACGCACCCTTGCAATCACACAGGCCTCTTTCATGTGACCCAGCCCTTAATTAGTACTGTAACAGATTGTCATTTGCATGCAAGGGCCCCACTGAGGAGGTGGGAGGTAGCGTGCATATGGGGGGGAGGAGGGGGGGGGGGGCTAGTGGCACTTCAGGGAAGGTTTGCTTAACAGACCCTGAAGGCTTCTGAAGTGTTATCGTGGGTAATTATGATAGTGGATGCAATTATTGTGTTTTGGTGTCTAATGTGGATTCAAAATGAGAACAATGTATGATCATTTTTACACGTGATGACCCCATTCAGGTCCATCCACATGGTACATTTCTAGATTGCAGTATCTCTTGATTCTCCTGCAGTACGGTGTATTTGTATTATTCAGGAGATCAGGGAAATAATGTGTCTTTGAATATCACCCTCTTCACCATAAGAGTGGCATTTGGTGGCATTTGATATGTACAATAGATACAGGAAACTCTACAGAGAGTCATTATTTTTCAAAGTGTACCCTGAGCAATGCCTAACAAAGGATCCCCCTTCTACTGGGAATTTCTGCCTCTGGAGAATAGAGCTGCACCGCACAGTAAGACGCCTCCTTTTACTTAGCAGTGGGCAACATTCACAAGTTACATGCCTTTGGCTGTTTGCTTTAGTTTCGAGGAAAAACCTTGTCTGCCCTATGCAGAAACGGTGCTTTGTTCTAACTGTGATATAACATCTTTTGTGATTTTATACATTACTGCACTGATTCAGGAAATATGTGCGCTGTGCTTTTGTTTCATTGTAAAAACAACTTTAGTGCAAGGAGGCTCAACTGAACACTAGGCTGTGGATATTACAACATATGCCCCTAAAGATTTATCACTAAATTTATCACAAAAATATTTTCTAAGATTTCTTATAGATTATGATTTAGGTTCGAAAGGAAAAAACGTGATCATAGCTGATGAAGCACAGACCTGAAATATTGTCACCTAACATTTGAACATATCATTGTTCATTAGACAGATGTAACATATAACAACATCATAGCCTGTGAATCAAATTATTGACCAGTCTTGAATCCTTGTTTCAAAATGAATTTATCCTAAATTTATCAGACCCCATATCCATTTCCTTAACAGAAGGTTGTACCTGTTTTTTTTATTTACCTGTAGTTTCAACATTTCTGTATTTTAGACCTCCATGGGGCTAACCATCCATTGTGTGCCTAAAACCTCTTCTCTGTTCTCCGTATTGCATTTATTTTTTCCCGTCTCTATCGATATCATTTGTCAGGGGCTGTTGTCAGCTCTACACATGCTGCTGGCTGTGTTTCATATCGAGCACCATCACTCATACTGATATAAGGCATCAACCACTTCTACTGCAGATATTGTCTGTAGTGATTTGCATCTGCACTGCAGACGTTGACCAATGCTCTGTTGCTCTAATGTCATTACTAGCTTCTGTTATTACTGTTTTGTTCCTTGAGGTAGCTTTTTATAAAACACTAGCCACAGGAATTGGAGGGAAAATGTTTTTTTCCAGGCACTCCCTATTGACCGTTCCCCTATACTGAGGGACTAGTTGATTGACAGGTAGAATCCCTGAAAGCCTCTGTTGAGGTGTTATTGCTCTGGGTCATAGGCAAGCAAACTGAAGTATAAGCCTCCACACTCCCCCATATCCCCTACTCCTTGCCATTCCTCCCTGTTTTGTTTTTTTTTTGTTTTTTTTTTACAGCCCGCTGTCTTTTTGTCTCCTTATGACATTTCTTACCCAGCACTCAATTATTGACCAGTCTGGAGTCCTGTGAGACTGAGCTTGTGGTTGTTGTTGTCCCTCTTCAGCAGCATAGTTTTTTTTTTCTCAATCCCCAACCAAAAAGAAATGCCTGCGCTTATCGAGTTCAGAGTCAGGGAGAATGGTGAGGATAGCATTTCACTGCCTGCTTACTAAAGAGAGCAAGATACCGTACGGCTCATATTTCTGAATTTCAGAAACTAGACTTTATGTGAAGAAACAATTTAATATAAAATGTTCTTAATTGTATTTCTATTCCCTCTGTATTGAGTGACATCGTCTTTTGAAGCAAATGTTCTCTAACATTTTACATGTTAACAGAACAATGTAAACAATACTGGATATTTCTTTTTGCGTGGCTTTAGTTTGTATTGATTGTCTTGTTTGCGTTTTAACATTCACACACTGTCAAGGTCAGTCAGTTTGCTGCAGGAAATAGATTTTTGAGATTATCAGCTAGTCCTGCCAGACAAAATATTGAACAATAAGCAGTGTGAAATAACAGTTTTTGGAGGCCTAGTAGAGGTAATAGCATTGTCTGCCCACCGTGACCACTTAGTATTTGTAAATTATGGGCACGTGTCTTCCATACTAATATAGTTGGGTGTTAATTAATGAAAAACGTGTTGTAAAATGATGAGTGCATGGAGTCTCATCAGTTTGTCTCCAACTGTCAAGGCTTTACTGCTGTGAAAACATTATCATGGTGAAGGCAGATATCATGCAGTGATATTTATAATTCCACCTCATTTAGACATCATCCTCTGTCATGTGCAGCTAATTTGAGAGAGTCTGCACAGGCAGCATGATTTCATCAGAAAGTCTTGCTATATTATTTGTACCTGTACATAAAAAACAGTGCCCTGAATATTTTGTTAATGCTGCGAGGAGCTTACCCTAAAAGCTGATGGGAGCTTGTTGGGAGCGGCCTGAAAAGAGTTGGATTTCATCATATCCATTTGTGCTAGGAAACCAGAGACTGTGCCTGGATACCACAGGTTGTGTAGGGGAATGTTGATTCATGTGACGCTGGAGAAGACCTTGTGTTGTAGATGGATGCTGCTTCATTGTCCTGAAATAATTATTCCAGTGACATTGCTTTCAAGCTTTGAACAATATTGAGTGGTTCAAGGTTGCCATCTGATGTGACTTTAAATTGGCTAGTAGAGAATGCCTTGAAACCCCACTGTGAAAAGCCATTGCATGTACAACAGTGTGTGTTGTGAGATTACCTGTTGCTTAGGAACCAGTGTGACTTGATGCACTGAAGCAGGCTTTGCCAAGGTCTTTACAAAGACAAATTCCTCTGCAATTAGAGGTTAAGTGTAATCTAAATTATTGATATTTTCTATCCTTGCATATATGCTACATGCAATGGGGATTGAGGCATATCTAAACTTCTTCAACTCCATTTTGACTATTTTGAAAGGACCGTCCACATTTTGAATTTGCATTATAGTACAACCTCATTTCTTTGTACTGCACCTCTCAGGTCAATTGTGTGTTTTATTAATAACAACATGGCTGTGGATAATAATTCTCTAATCAGTATAACTGGTGTTACTCATGCATTCCTTAGAATTAAAGAAACCGTTGTGTTTGTCATTTTCTCTATTTGCACATTTGAAAGCCCTCAAGCCCACATTTTTTTCCAGGTTATTGAGCATCCAAGGAATGGAAAGGCATTGGTAGCTGACACCCATGTGTCTAGCCCTGGAACAGAGGTTGTCATCATCACCCTGCATGGCGCTAGCAACCTTCCCCCACTGAATGACGGAGGGGCTCCACAGCCATTTGCGATAGTGTGAGTAACAAGCTCCTTACAATTTGACTGATAAAACAACCCAAAGAATGAACAAGGTACAGTTACCAAAAGCAACTAGATAAACTTTAACTAATTGTAGTGCTAATTAAACGTGAATTATAATTTAATATATTTTTAAGTTATAACTTTTAATCAATAGTATATTGACACTTTCAGCACAAAGTATGCTGTCAGGCTGCCATGGCAATGTGGCAACAATATTTCTATTGGAAATGCACTGGTACAATGATTGATTTTTTGATATGAGGTATTACTTGGCATGAGAGAGAAACGTGGCTGTAATTCAAGTAAAATGTCATTTTTTTCCAAGAAGGTCCTAAATATGCCTGTACTATCAATCCAAATGAACACATGTAATTGAGTGTGTTGGCAGAGGAAGGTAATCCTCTGATATTTTATCTCTCCCACTAAAATGAAAGAGGATCCTGCAATTGGCCAGCCACTTCTCTATTTAGGACATCATGCGGAATGTCATATTTTACCACAGAAAGACACTCTGCTAATATGTCTCTGGCTTTTGCATCAATAATAAATATAACTGGTCAGTATACCATTGAGGGGAAATGAGAGAAAGAATTGAAAGATGCAAAAACATTGGGCTACGATGGGAGAAATGAGAAGTGTGTGTGTGTCTGTGTTCGGTCAGTGTGTGTGTGTGTGTGGGGAGGGGGGGGCTTTGCACACAATGGCTGTCAAAAGTGTCTAATCAATTTCTGATTATTGCACACAGCCGCAAAAAATCTGTCCTTGATTAGAATACCAGTCTAGGACTATAAATCCATGGACTCCGTCCCACCCTCTCTCCCTGATTTGCACCCCCACTGTGAAGAAAAGCACTGGTCGAATGAAGACGGCAGACACAGTTGCCATCAGCGGGGGCAGCATCAGAGGAACAGCAGCACTTCAAATGGAATGCGAGGGGTTTTCAAGGCATACAGTCATAAATTTTTCATCTGCAACTGGCTTTGAGGCAGCAGAGGGGGCAGTCCAGCAAGGCTCCAATTGAAGGCTTCTAACAACAAACCAGGGCTTTCAGAGACAAAAGGTAGACAGGGGGAAGGGTACTTGAAATGAAAACAACAAAAATCCATTATTTACAATAGATTAACAAAGAGCTCTGCTTCACACTGAAGTCAATGTTCAGCTGCCTTTGCTGGTAGACTTACCCAGCTAAGGCAGCTGAGTGGCAAAAACCACAAAAGCAATCAAAAGGATGGCAGGGTAACAATTGTGAATAGTCCTCAAATAATGGATGTCACAACAAATATTTGAAATTAAATTGATAGATTAATACATTTGAAAATTGTGCAATTTTCAGTTATGTAAAATTCACTCACTGTAAAATGTAAGGTGTGTAGCTATAGTTTATATACACACTCTGGAAAAAATGCCACATGAAGGATTTTGTTGAAGGGTTAACGTCACAATTGAACAAATATTTTACAAATATTTATTACAATAAAATCCTACACAGATTAGTTTATTGTATAGACTTTAACATAAGAGTTTGCTCCTGATTTTAAATGACACACAAAGTATCATCCTTGTGTCTAACATGATAGCCTTATATTGACATTTTGGGCTTTTATGTAAAGAGGTTCTTTAAGCTTATTGTATAACTATGTATATTCTTACATAACTGACAAGACAAGCAGGGTTTGTGCACAAACTACAGGCAAATGGTTATTTTTAGCTTTTTTTTAGCAACTGTAGCTTAATATGCTGTAAATATTGCATGGACACTTTCAAGACCCTCCTGGTCAAAGACCGCCCTCTATCTCTACCAAATTTAGAAATTAAATATAATGTATGTCTTTGTACAACGAAACTAAACCAAAATCCTCTTACAACAGGCCTGCCATATTATAGCTCTTTATCTATGAGGTAAATCGGAAATATGAACCTGATTGTGGTAAAAGCAATCCTGGCCATGAAACACTGCTCCTCGTCCCATAAGCACACGGTGGGAGCTCTGCAGAACGGCTGCAAATTTAATGACTGATTTCCCGGCACTGCTGAATCCTCTGGGTGCAGAGTCTGTCTGGACGCTAATGCAGGCTGACATCTCCATCCTTGTTTAAACAACCCATGTCCTCCTGGATGGGCTACTGCAAAGGGAAATTAAAACCACTTTAAGAAGATCTATCTGATCATTCCTGCTCTCCTCGTTCAGTGCATTAGCATTTCACCCTCTCCTGAAAGAATGATATAGTTTGTTAAGCCAGGTAGCTAACAAAATACATACGATTAATTGTCATTTGTTCACATTTTTCAAAGTTTTTGATACTGTAGAGTATATTAAACATAGCAAACACAATCCAATCTATTTGGATGCTCCATAAAATATTTTCTCCCAATCATTTTCAAACATGCGTAGTCTTAAGTGAGAGCAGTAACTTGAACCCATAATTGTAATACTGAAGTAATTTCTACACTGAGTCCTAATAGGTCCATATACCCGACTTCAGAGGATTTATACGGGACTGTATTATTTTAGAAACTGTGAGCCAGCTTTGACACGGGTTCACTGTAGAAGCCAGATGATGTGCAGCATCTGTCTATTGGTTATATCTTTCCTGTTTGGGGAGATGTGTTTGGAAAAAGTGTTATCTTTACTGTGGCAGTTGTCAATCTCACCCGTCTCTCTGGACATCTCAGGGGATTTACAGTCGAAGCAGAAGGGCTGAGCAGTGATGTTTCCTTCACTGCTGACCAAATGCATTTCCACATTGAAATGTGCTTCATGGGTTTGCAGCTAGAGTAGAGGTCAGTTTGGGTTCAATGTAATAGAGTTGAATTAAACCACATTTCACGTATAATCGGATGAGTATAATGATATTACACTCTGTTAGGAGGAAACACAGATGTCATGTTCTCAAAGTTTTCAACCCAACATGGAGGAATGCTTAGAGGAATCATGTTTATTAATTTCTCCTGGTTTAAATCCCTTAATCCCAGCCTGTGAGCTAATTCAAATGGCCGTGACATAGGTAAGAGACGGTGGAAATCTGTCAGTCTATATTGTTCAGGGTGGGCTCCGATGAGGCCAGGGAGTGTTGGTAAAGCAGCAGATCCAGCAGTGGCATCCAGATAAAGCTATGCATTTGTTCATGAGATTAAAGGCAGCTTGGTGTCACAAGGGCAGTCAGGCCTCAAGCTCCATGACTGGAAGCAGGTGGCACGTTTCATGCGTCCCCACTAAGAGGGATTAGGTTTCTGAAGGGGAGAGCAGGAGAGGGTGCATATTTGATTAGATTGTTCAAAGGTTTGGGAGGATGGAGGGCTGTTCATGTGATTAGCCAGGCATTTTGAGCTGGATTCCCGATTTCTGTGTAAGTGTGTTTTGTAACATCTTGCGAAAGACAACATTGTTATTTCCAGGGAGAAGCCATGCAAGAATGGCTCCATCTCTGCCTCCTCTGGGATGTCAGAAAGCTGGAGGCAACCTCTCCTGCCTGTCTGTATACAGTATGAAAATGTTAGTGAATCACTGTCAAAATCATTTGTTGGGTCATGAATAAGCGTTGGACAAATACATACACTGTAAGCAGAAAGAATTTTTTATCATGATAATAATCTCTCTGCACTGGCAGATATTTATTTCTCAGCTGATTTGCTGGTAGTCACCAAGCCACCACTTTTGTTGCAATGTATTCCAACTTTTACTGTATTAGCAAAAAACATTCACACATGAATGCAGTATATTGTTTATTATATCATATATCAATTATGACATTATTATTTTTATACAAACAGCACTACCCAACATTAAAGGGGAACGCCATTGCATCTCCATTCAAATTCCATTGTGTTAAGTCCACATGTGTACAGTCTTCCACAGCCGTAAACGAGCAAAAACAGTTTCACTTTAATACAATGCAACAGGACCTCAGAGAAAGAAATTAAAGTGATGGAAAATATGATTGCGACAGGAATGATTTTCTGGGGGTGAGGGTAGGCCCAGTTCTATTCTAGTTCAGACTTGACAGTCCAGCACTAAATTCATTGGTTGTAAATTTGTAAACAAATTCCACAAATTCTTCAGTCTCTGCTTTAGTTTGTGGTTACGGGAGAGAGCTGTTCAGAAATGATTGTCTATATTACCATATTATAGTAATAACATATATGAATTCCTTCTTTGAGACAAATGTACATGCAATGTCAAATGAACATGTGTGTCTGTGGATCAAGAATCTGCAATATACTATGGGCTATATTATACATTACATTACAGTCATTTAGCAGACGATTTGATCCAAAGCGACTTACAAAGGTGATAGTTGACATTATGTGGGAATTGAACCCACAACCCTGAGACTGACTGAGCTGTTAGTGTTGGATTGTTATTGCCAACTTCTCTGTCTGTTTAAAAAAATCTGCAATCGTATGGATAACATACAATCCTATGAGTGGCATCTCCAGCGTATTTTCATCTGTTTTTATCATGCATCTACAGGAAGAGTGGAGTGGATGAGTCCTGTGGGCGGAGGAGCCAGGGAGTGACCCGCTGCACCCACCAGCCCACACACTGCCCCTCCTGGGAGGAGACTTTCTCCATGGAGCTGCAGGCCCATGGGGAGGGTGAGCTTCCAAAGAGTAACACCACCAAATAGGATAAAGTTATTGTGAAACATTTTGTGGGCTCTGGCTCAGATTGTACATTACAAAGAACAAAGAGCACAGCCAGGAAAACAAGAAAAATGATCTGTCTGGGCTAATTCTCACTGGCTTGGGATGACTCATTTTGTAATAAAACTGATAGCATGATTTTTGGAAAATGCCTTTTGATATGAAATTCATACAGAGTGTGTGGCATATGTGCTAAAAGCCCAAGGTGGTACAGGATCCTGCTGTAGCTGTCACTCCAGGATAGTCAGTCTTTTAACCCTATATCGGATACAGAAGAAGCAGGGGACCTGTTTCTGGTCTGTTTCTGGTCCAAGATCTCTGGAGCATGCCACTGTGAGCATCTTAGCACCTTGTAGTCTGAAAGGTGTTTCCCTCCAATGGCAAACACGATGGAAGAGAGCAGACATAACCGATGCTACAACAGAAGAGAATCACTCATTTGGAAAATCATGAAGCTCTTTGAAGCACTAGGCCGTTTATAATAATAATAAGCTAATTGGATGCTCATCTATAAATTTTACCTGTTTTCCAGTGCTTGAATTGTGTTTTTTGTGTTTTATACTTCATTTGTACCTGTGTTACTGACTCAAGGTGAAAAATAGATAGTTATTAAAGTTTGAAGATGCAATTTGTCCCTGGATAATTTGCAGAATAGCTTGGTATGCTTCATGAACATCTACTATTGCATGCACAAATTCAGTTGACCTTCCAACTGAAATATGTATTAGTCTGCATGTGTCTCTGAAGTCTTTTTGCCACTGAGGAAGGACATTGATTTTGATTTTGGGGAAGGGGGGTAAAAAGGGTTTCTGCTCCTGAGAGATTGTTGCACTCGACTAGCCACTATCTGAATGCTAATACATTTATTTTTTTCTCTGTGCTTTATAGGAAAGAATGGCGATAAAAAAAGTAGATATCTGTGAAATTACTTTGCCTTGATCTGCTCATCAGCCCAGTAAAAAAACTTCAATGTTGAGGATAATTGTGGAGCGTGGGCCTGCTCATTCATGGAGCATGGTATCTGCCTGTTAAGTGACAGAATAATTACACACAAGGCTAAATAGCACTCTCAAAGAGTGGAGGGAGTGATTGCAATAGATGTGGAGGGAATACTGATGGTCCAGAGAGGAAGAGAGAGGCAATGCAATGTTTCAGGAGCCTCCTCCCTTTGTTCAAGTCCTTGTTTTGTTTGCCTATGCCTGCCTCCTCCCCTTTGCGGCGAAGCAAGCTCATTGGCGGACAGTAAAGTCACGGGTTGACGACCAGGTCCTCAGCATAAACGATTCTAACTGTTGCTAAGGTGTTTTGAATGGTTAGTTGACCATTGCTGGTGTTCACTGGCCATCCTTCTTCACCTGCTTAGTGCTGGGAGATTGCACAGAATGTGCTGAAAGTGTGAAATCTCTCACACAGTCAGTTTCTCATCAGAGAGCCAGACAGTCTATGCTATCACTTGCTGTCTGGGGTGTTAATAGCTTCAGGCTACATTTGATATTGAGATTTGACCTGCAATGCATTGAATTGCTTTATATTTAATGTATTTTAAATCCTCTGCCAAGAGAAATTTGGCAAATACAGATAGGCCTATTTTAAATGGAGTGGGGCAAAAGCTAAGGTTCATCCTCAGTTCAGAGCTTATGCAGAGGCAAAGCTATTTTGACCCTGCAGACTGAGCACATCATTGAAAGCAGTGGTTAGAAGAGCTTCTTTTAGACCCAGTTGCATTAGCCTCTGAACTGCTGTAGTTCTAAGGGATCTGCTTCCAGGAGATCATTGAGAAGTCAAAACTGATGGGGTTGATTTATGACTGTTCATTACATTTCTTTTGAATTAACTTATTTTTTATTTTTTATTTGGAGAAGGCAAATTGGTAAATTGTGTATAAAATGATCATGGTGTGAATGTACTATGAGTCTATCCATACTCCCTATCTGCAGTGGTGGTCCTTAATGTGGCTGACAGCCAGAGTAAAGAACTCCTGGCTCACTACCACCTGCCTGTAGCACACCTGCAGCCCTTCCACCACTACCACTTGGAGCTAGTGCAGGTGAGCTCACCCATCCACAAAGCAAAACGTACCATAGCTTCATTCTGGAAAACATACTGGTGTAGAATAACATGTTGTGCATGTCAATTCACTTACTGTACTGTGGTACTGAAGATGCTAATGTTAATGCGTACCTTTCAACACCTTTCCACCCCCCCATCTGTCAGCTGACAGCATGGCAGATTCTCATGCTCCTTCAGTGTAACTTCTTATCCTTCAGTAAAACTAAAATAAGCTCAGACGAATGCCGTTAGCAGTCAGCGCTCATCTCCTGCTACCTCTCTAGTCTGCTACCCTTTTCTTGATACCCCAGTTTAAATTTAGGTTCACCTCAGACCACACACCATCATTATGTCTATAGAAAGAAAATGAGAGCCGCTGGCCCTGTCTGTGATTCTGGGGGAGCTCATCATCTAGGCTCTGTGGAACAGCATGAGGCTGGGCTGCCTGGGACTGTTGGTATTGAGCAGGAAGGACTGCCCCGGGCACAATCCATCAAAAAGGAGCTGTTTGCACTGTGGGAATAGACATGAATAATCCATGCTTTCTTTACCCTTTCCTGTGTAACTATGCGTTTCGCATTACATTCACTGTTACCTTCTCTTCAGATAGCCATCTGCTGTATTTGTATTTGAAAAAAAATAATTTTGACTTAACAATGTTTATCTGCTATCTCGGCTATATCTCCTGATTCATATCTGGGAGACTGAATAGTATACTTTGCACTGTAACCGTAAAAGGACACTGCACCAAGAAACAAAGCTGATATATTGTGCACAGTGTCTCACATGTGCCAAAATGCAGACATTGTTCCACTATTTCCTTTTTTTTTAGACTAACATTATGTTCATTTAAAAAATAGTATGGTCAAAGCCTGTCTCTGTCTATAAGGAATAAAACCTCAATCTTTACTACTTTTCTAAATCTAGTTTACTGATCTTTAATAAGTCAGTCAATTGTTTTCTGGGCAACTAAACCTTTACAGAACCAAATGTCAAAGTGAAAGCCTGTCTATCGAGAATCATACACCCAATTTAAAGGAAAGCAATCATATGTGTTCTGGGTGGTGTTTTGTGTGGGCAACGGTTAGTATTCTACAGTGTAATTTCTATAGTGTTATTATATATCCTACAAACAACACCGAGCCAACATCTACTAGACATTTCAAGGTGGTAGTTTTTTTCAACTAAAGAGTAATTGCCTCAACCGTTAAACTATGTACTACTGTATTGTGTAGAAGACCAACATGGTAAAAGCGTCAGGAATCTGTCAGGTAAAAGCAGTGGTGTCCTGTAGCGTGAGCTTCTGTTCAGTGTGACTTTGCCCTTGTCAGTGTCTAGTCTGAGTCTGCCGCGCTGTATAATAGTTTACACTTGATTGGCTTTCTTTCAATTCTCTCAATGTCAGTCACTATACGCTATAATACCAGTGTTTCATTGTTTTTTCATTTATGGTACTTGGAACAAAAATGCAGGGACAGTTAAAGCAGACTTCAAGGACTAGTGGACCGGCATAGGGTTAAATCTGCTTGACGTTGACTGAATATGATGTGTAAAGAGCAGATTTTATGGATGATTCGTGCATTGGGGGCTCGCTAGTTTGCCGTTTTTTTATGGTGGCCATAAACATTGATCTGTGCAGTGTTGTTAATGGAAGACCCTCTCGAGGGCTCTGAGCTGTAATCACTGTTTGTGAAGCCCTGTGGTTCTTGTCTTTAACTCCCCAAAGATAAATGCCAACATTACTAACCAACAACACTATTTCTTACAGGGTGAATTATGTAGTGAATGCTGCTGAGGACATTGCAATCTACAGTATGGGAATGTAGCTTGATGGACTACTGCCCCACTGTGGCAGTGATATTGAATGTGTTTGTTGTGCCCAAGTGCCACATCGTGTCTGCTTCCCGCCCTCGATTCTGCAGGCTCACCACTCTGTTCCATCTGGGGTGTGTCTCTATGTTACTGTGATCAGGAAGGTCAGCATCCTTCCTCGGCAGCCGCACTTCTCCTTCACTGGGTTTGAGGTAAGGACATGCTGCCCAGTCCAATATGACTAGTTTATACTGAATATGATCAAAAAATGTTATTTAGACATTGCATAGTTTGTATTATAGTAGTTTTATCCACTCATTTTGCAAGTCCTGATAAATTGATTAAATCCCTTAGATGTGATGATTACCCGCTACAACGTGACTAGGGGTTTAAGAACTCTGGATTCAGGGAGTTATGATGAGGAAAAATAATTTTGCTTGAATTAGATCTTAGAATATTAGATAAGATATCCAATCTCTATTTTCCTTTTCCAGAGCGCTGTGCCAGTTAGATGAAAAAGATGCTAACATAATCAAGCGAAGTGAGAAAATGCTATCAACTGAGTCTTCCCATTGATCCCCTGCCTAGCAGGAGGTATTGAATAGCATATGAGTTTAAATGCCTGCACGTGGTGCTGCATAACTTAAACTGAGTGGCAGAGATGTGCCATGTTTACAGATTGGACAATGTGGGAGAGCTCGCTCCTGTGCATGTATTCTCTCCCTCCTCTCTCTTTCCTTTCCTGTTCAATAAATCAGTCTTGCTTGTAGGTGTTGCTGCAGGCGGTGGAAAAACCCCTGAAAGATCCTGTAGGTTCTCTGCTCACTGTGGCCCGCATTGTCCCTAACTACCACTCTTACAGGTCAGTCAGGAAAACTATTCCCATCCATTTTTTCTGCCTGTATGAACAGTAAAATCAATATGCTCTGGCTGTATTGCGCAGCAGGTGGGTGAAGCTCTTTGCTTCTCACAGAGAGGGCAAATGCACACCAGCATGGACACATCCTGTTACACACTAATGCACCTCAGGGCCCTGACATCAATTAAGAGAAACAATGGACATCTGTCCCATGCATCGCGAGTGCTAAAAGCATGTGAATATGTGAAGCAAATGTGGCCGTGGCGATTGTTTGTGTGGTGAGACGAACTGCCATTACCAATTAGGCCCCTGACGGAAAGTGTCCTGCTCATGACATTTTGTCACCAAGGGCTACACTTAAATGCTTTTGGATTAAGTCTTCATCATCTTTTTAATAATCACTACAATCTCCCCACTGAGCTGTCTCAAAAGGGAAAAGGTCTCTTGAGCAATAATCTTCCTTGATTCAATTGTTTCATCATATTCTATACTAGTTGTTTATTTTAATAATAAGTTAATAATTGCAGTTCTCTTTTATCCCACATTACTAACGATGGTTGTTTTTTTCTATTTGGTGTATACACTATGATGCATGTATTATGTTGTGACCAGCAGTCCTGTCGGTAGAGCCTTGGATATCATGCTGTTGTGAGAAAGGAGAGCCTCTGGGGTGGGAACATGGTGTGCAGACTGGGTTATGCATGATTCAGTCCTGTCTGGACACAGGTGGAGTCTGCACGTCTCCGTCTCCACAGCCAGCACTTCTCCTGCACTCTCCGGGCTTCTAATAATAGTGAAGCTGTTGCCAAGCCGCAAATGGTGCAACTCAATGTTTTATTTATTTTGTTCGCTCAAATGATTTCCTAGCCCGGTGTCAGAACCTTAATCTCCAGGAAGCATGGTGGTCGTCACCCACATCATGTTTTCGTTCATGCCTTTTGAGAGCAGGAGTAACCATTACAAATTCTCATTATTCTAGAAATCTGGGAAGCAAATCTCTATTTCTCTGGTAGTTATGTTTCCATCAATCAAAGTAATGGCATATTCAGAATAGTGACAACTGAGCATTTTGTCAGAATTATATTTTTTCTATAAAAAAAAAATCACAATATAATTTCTCATTTCATAATAGAAGAATTGAATCCCTTTTTATGAGACACTGACTGTGTTCAATTTCTGTTTGTTATTGCTTTGTTTTCCATCAGTATCATTCTGTTTTATAGGGATGCCATGCTGCTTTCCATCCCTCGAGCAGCAGGAGTGGCTGTGACCACAATATACTTTCCACACCCTTCTGAGTCTGCCTTCCACGCTTCACACCTCACTGCACATGGCCAGCCTCAGGTATGCTTGTCACTCTCCTTTTGGCCCATTTTAATTTGGGTTTCCCCCTGAAATACTTCCAGAAAGACGGCAGGATAACGTATCCAAAACTCCGACCAAAAGCTGTGTGTGTTTGTGTTAGTGGCTGTAGTCTGTAACCGAAGCTGGGGTGGGCAGGGCATGGCTTCATCCCAGAATCGTAGCAGGGAGCAGGAGTCTGGCAAACCGGCATGTCTTCCTTTCCTCCGTCAGAGAGCCCCGTTGTCACTCCCTATCGCCGTCTGTCACGCCACAGCGCGCCGTGACCACACACTCTCTCCTCTCATGCATCTTTTCCATCCTGGCCACGGCGGCACAGCGCTCCCTCCCAGTCTCAGCACCTCAAAAGGGAAACATGTCATCCCTCTCTCCCCGCTTAGTGCTAAAAAGGCCCCACTCCCCCCAGGGACCTCTGCTCTGCCTCTGCTCATCGATCCGCTGAACGTTCTCCTTCATCCATCCATCCATCCATCCTGTCTTTATGCCTCTCCATTTATCTTGTGTCTTTCCGGCCTGTCTGTATGTTCACTGCTCACTGAGTAGATCTCAATATCCTTTGATACTAATCAATCTTGGTTTTATCTCCCTGCTCAGAACTACTAATGAATATTAGTGGCATTAATATGGATCCAAAAAACTACTGCATCCTGTACTCAGCATGTAATCTCCACATAGTGAGCTGAATCCTCTCACTGATGTAAATCTCACTTGCTTTGTAATGCACTCGGCCTGTTTGAATTTTGCTTGCCCTAGCAGCTTGCCTCTCCAACTATTCCTTAGATTGCTTTTTCCTCTGTGTTCAACCCCCACATGAGTGTATTGATCGTTCCAGTGCACTAATTATCCTGCTTGGCCTTGGATATCTCTGTGGGCCCCAGTCAGCCTTTGATCAACATGTCAGGATGTCTTGCATTACCATTCGAAAAGGAGAGAAACTGGTTTGATTACAGGCTAGAGAGTGATGTTAGATTTTAACCACTGAACTATACAACACATATGATTCTCAAATGACCAGTCTATGTAGCCGCAGCCAACAAGCCAGTTCCTGTGCTTCAGAGTATGCTCCTGGCGTGGCTGATCAGCACCTATGTCGGTGTGTGCATGCGTGAGTGCAGTATTTACACATGCATGCATGAGTATGTAATTATTGTGTGTGTGCACGCGCATGTGGGCAAAAGTACAGATCGGTACATCCTGCTCTCCCGCCATCTGTGCTCAGGCAACAGGCCACTTACATCCTCACTCTCTCCATACAGCCATTCCCATGCAGCTCATATACTGAAGAGCCCTTATATTATATGAGTGGATACGCAATGTGATGTGATATTTATGTATTCTTTGCTTGCTTTGCTGTTTGGCAGAGGAAAATGTCTCAGTTCTAAATGACAAGCCTGTGTCATAAGACTGTAATGATAAGTGTAAGAGCAGAGCCATTATAAAGCCATGGGCGAATTTTAAAGATTAGAATTTATTAGTATTGAGGCCTAAATGTATTTAATTACTTTGTTAATTATATGAAGTGACTACTTTAGTTTTACTCCTGTTTTCATATGTGCACATGCTTATACTGTTTTCTGTCTGAGATATTGTGTGCTTAATTGTAAGTGTGTGTGGTGGAATGAATATTATTTGCTTTACCAATTACTGTACATGTGGAAGCACCAATGGGGAGATGCCGACTCACAGAGGAATCCCTGACCTTACATCAGAATATTTCTATCGGCACTAATTTACAATTCAAGAGAAATCCTTAGAACGTGAATGAATTTCCATGATTAGACTGTCAGTTAGGTGTGTAATTGCCAGGCGTGATGGTAGTGGATTGGGAATCAATAAGCAGCTCTGGAGCCAGTGTCACCAGTGACCTTTGTGCGTGCCCAGAGAAGACTCAGCCAATGACATTTAGACCCAGAGGTCCCCACGGATAAGCACTCATCTGGGGGGAGTGTAAATGACACTTCTTTCTAAACAATGCTCAGCCTGGCAGAACATTTATATGCGCTGAAGCGGTCTGCAATGTATGTTCAGCATACACCCATACATAGTAGTATGGAGCTCTGCGAGGGGTTAGAGACGGGTTACAGAAAGAAGCAGACATTGCAGACATAAATAATTCAGTTGCCCAGTAACGTATGCAGACCAGCTCTATAAACCCTAATGAGCTGAAACATCTGTCTGCCTGGGGAACATGCTGACCCGCCTCACCCCTCCCTGGCCCAGTCCATTGGAGAGCTCTCTGTTCGACCCCCTCCTCTCCCTGGCACTGCCTCTTTCCCCCTCACCTGCGGGTGCCCTCCATCTTTGTTTCAGTGCTGGCTGAAGCAAAGATGGAGGGCAGTAAGGCTTAGTCGTGCTATATGTATGAGGATGTACACCCCAGCGTCAATACCATCTGCCAGCTCCCCTCAGGACACCAGCCAGGTGCTGGGCACGTTCTCACCCCAACTATGCCACAACAGCACTGCCTGCTGGGATCAGCCTCATTGTGCCAACTGTTGATCACCATGTCCTCTCATTCCCGCCCAGAGACTCTCATTAATCCAGGGGACAAGCTGTGCTTAATATTGATTCACAGCATTCTAAAGATAAATTCAAAATATGTTTTGACGAATCTAGACAATTTTTTGAGGCTAAATGAGTCTTGTGTGTTTTTGTGCTCGTCCCCTGTGTTCTCTGCAGGTCTCCCAGGTTGGCTCCCCCAAGGAGCAGCCTGTGTGGAACCACAGCTTTCTGTTCCTGGAGCGAGACTGTGCTACCATGTTTACTGGAGCTGCTGCTCTGGTGCTGGAGTACTACTCCACTACTGCTGGTAACAGGGGGAACAAACATACAGAGAGAGAATGTGGAACTAAACTATTATTAAATCAAGTGCTTAAGTACCCTGAATTCTTCCATCTGTGTTTAGCGTTGTCTCTGTTGTCTGTGTGTTAGTGATGAACGCGGTTAACTGGCACATCCGCAGCCCGCTGGGTTTCTCTGCTCTGCCCCTGCACCGGGAGCTCTACAGAAAGCTGATGTCAGAGACTGGGCAGAGGGGGGTGAAGGTGGAGAAGCTCCCCCTAAGGGTGAGTCAGGAGAGAAGGGACGTTGTTGCCTTACATGGTAATATTCACTTTTTACAGCTTTACCTTTTACACAATGCACTATTTAGCCCATCTTAAGCTTTATTGTCATGGTAGCAGCCATTTTTTTTTTTTTTTATTAGTTATTCAATCACATAAAATGTATTGATGTGGATTGTACAGTATAATTGGTGATCATATTAATGTGACTGTCCTCTGAGTCACAGGGCAGCACCCTTCAGACCACCACAGACATGACTCCATCTGTCAGCATAGTTCTGCGTCTCCTTTGTTCAGAGGTGAGAGTACTGTCACAACCAATCAAAACACTGCGATATAATTTTACCTCATTAGTGATTTTTTTGTTCTGCCAGAAATATCCACATGTGAGTGATGTAGTGGTAAATCTCTTCACACCAGAACTGCAGTCTATAATCACTGTTCCAATATAAAAACAGTAGTGTTCATTTGTTGTTGTTTTTCTTTTATCTTACTATTTCATGCAGTTTACATCACTCTGATGCATGTTACTATACTGCATACTGTTCGTTTCTATCACAAAGATTTATATCATCTTAAAAGGATTATGTGAGGTGGATCATCAATGTGGATTTTAATCTCCACTAGATTCGTACATATCATGAATTCGCTTCATGCTGTTAGATTCAGGCCTTTTGGCAGACTCAAGGGCTTGTTTTGTCTCGTTAGGTGTTATCAGCAGCTACTGGTATGAAACCTTAGGAACCACAAATATTTTAAGTTTAGATAACATTAGGCAACATTGCATTCAGTACAAAATGCGATTGGCTGAAATACAGATTCAGCTGTAGCAACTAACAGAACTCTAAGCTCCCTTATGTGATTACAGAAGGGTCTACTGCAGGGGTGTCAAAACATGTGCCACGGAGGGACGCATGCCATGCAGGTTTTCGTTCCAACCAAAGACTACACCAGACGATTATCGCATCCTCAATCAGGAGGGAACTAATCAGTGAAATCACCTGGTGTAGTCTTTGGTTGGAGTGAAAACCTACACGCTCTTGGTCCCCCATGGCACATCATTTGACACACTGATCTACTGGTTTTGGACCTGGTCTACTGTGTCCAAAAATACCACTCTTCCCTCAGCCTTATTTCACATAGCATGGAGCCATCCAGCTAGCTGTGGAGAGAGGCCTCCCTGCTCACCTCGGATACTAAAAAAATATGTGCAGTCAGTGGGCCACTTGCCTGAAGAGGGTACTAAACATACTTTATTGCTATTTAATAATTCCGATACAACATTATTATTTTAATGCAGCCTCTTTTTATGGGATCTGAGAAAGAGAGTGACATTTCTCTACGGAGCAGACAGGCAATCTTGGATCTGATCGGTCTCCATCTATGAACCTGGTCTCCCCCTCTCCTGCTGGCTGGTTCCTTTATGAGGCCTGATTCATTGGCTCGCTGTAGCCATATGATATTAATAGATCTCTGTAGGATGGCTCTCTTGTGCCATGCACTTCATGCTCCTAAGTGTTATGTTCCTGGACAATGAATTTCAAAAAGTATTCCCCAGACTCTGAAGTCACTGTTTAGCAATAATCCTTTGTATTGTGTTATTAGGCTGTAGAAACCGGAGGAAGTTAAAGTTATTCCTCCAGTGGTATTATAATCAGAACTTGGGCTTGTGCTCAAGGTCACGATGTATAGCTGTGTACAAGTTCATACATTCATACATAATGTATACAATATAGCATTCCTCTCTAATTAGCGCTAACAGGAAAGGGTGCCCCCTGATTTTGGTCTCATTTGCATAGAGATAATGGGGCACAAGAGAGTGTGAAGCCCAACGTCTGTCCTCCCCGTGGGGAGGAGAGGTGTGACTGGGTCCTGGGTGCACGAGTGATAATTGTCAGAGAGCTGTGGGGCTTAGAAGATAAACTGGATGGTGTGAAATGAACAAAGAGACTGAGGGTAACAAACAAATGCATGAACTTGGTATTGACTATCACAAGAAAGAAAAAGCTTTACTGTGTTTGGAAACACAGCAAAGAAAAGGATGTTTGGTATGTGTCCAATTTGCTCAGTATTTATTTTTTGATGTTTTTTTTCTGCTGTATTCTGCAGTGGTGACACTGGTAAGATGTAATGTGTACTTAAGATGAATGTAATAATTGCACAAGATAAATGGCGTTCCTGATGAGAGCAGATTTAGATCAAACACCAGCGATTTATCTCTGTGTATTAATGCAAAAGGCTTTGATGGAGGACTCTAACAGTTGTGTTACCTAGAACTGGGAATCGTAAAGGGGGTTGAATAATGGTGCCGGATTGGGGGTGGGGGTTGAGGTTTGAGGGGGTTGAGGGAACGGTGATACATTATTCAGGGGGGGGCCTTAAGTGCCAAATTAATTTGTTTTTTCTTTCCAGTTGGACGGCAGAATAAATGGGCGCTGTCAGTTGTGCAGTAAAGTGCTGTGCATTCATTTAGACAAGTGTTATTGCTGCAGTGGAACAATACGGTTTTAGCGAAGCAGGCCAGCCCGGTGGGTGAAAGCGGTGTAATTATCTCTGGTTCCTATGATGGCAATGATTGCTAAAGGAGCCAAGGGGTCCCAGAGCACAGCAGGTGTGTCTGTCAGGCTGCAGGTTTGTGCGCCTGTGTTTGGATGTGCCTGTCTCTGCATGTAGGTAGACATGGACAGTTGCGGTGGCTATGCCTATACAGAACGAGTGCCTGTCTGTTTCTGTGTTCATCCATAATGACATTGGCACACTGATATATGGGTGTTTGTACAAATCAAAAGCATTTCATTAAAAGGAAATAACTTTTGAGATTGATCTATTGCCCTGTGGTTAATTTAGTCATGAAATCCAAAAGTCTCCCAAGGGACCAAACATCATACATCACATGGCGGTTTTCTCATATCTGGCCAGCATTTACTACACGTCCACACCATCAATAAAAGCATTAGAAGACTGCATTGGCTCTATGACAGTATCGCTAACTAAAGCTACATGATTCCTTGTTGAGCTCTTTTTTTTTTTCTATTTTATTTACATCAACTATTCATTAATGTCACGTTTCATATCTCTCTATTATGATCTTTGAAATATTTTGGACAGACCGGTGTTGACAGATATGCCTTGGCATTGTGTAAAGCAGGCCAAACAGGTGTTTCCATTTTTTCCGCTACAAAATTCCACCGTCATTTCCAAGCAATTCTGACAACCGGCAAATACAGAAACACAGACATCTGCTGTGTTTCAAAGGAACAGCGGCGCGGGACATGAATACTAATGTCGCCGGACCATATTTATCTGTCTCACATTCAAAGGAAGTAAATGCTCTGTTTATTCTCTGTGCTACAAAGGAAACATTTAGAAATACAGGCCTTCTCAGTGCTGTGAGTCAGATAGTGGATATGACAGATGTTTGCGAAGAGATATGAGTTTATATTGATGCCTGGTCACAGCTTTCCAGCACTGAATTCCTGTGTGCAGAGAATTTGTTTGTACTGCACTAGCTCAAATAAATTCTCCTGATAGAAGCATAGTGAACTTTTACAAAAAGGAACTTTAGACACTAAACATTTACACCTACAGATACACATAGAATATAAACATGCACATAATAGGGGGGTCTTGTCCTTCAAATACAGTTAGTAAGTCTCTGCAATGCACATACTCAACAATACAATGAAAATCCAAACAAAGGTGTTTTTTTTATGTTGCCTAGCTTGTCTGTGATCAGTTATAGAGTCAGATGAAGAGCTGCTCCTCTTCACACTGTGGTGTGGGCGCTGTTTGGGATGAACACTCGCTTGGATGACTAATGAGGTGGATTCAGTAGGGGCGCGGGGTGCGTTGAACGTCTTTGTTAGACAGGCCTGCAGCCCCCTTCTTTGGAGCTTACTCCCAGGGGAGGCCTCACAGACTGGCTAATTGAATCAAGTACACATGGTGCCTCCCCCTTCACAGCTCGGCCCCTCCCCATATGAGAGGAGTGAAGCGAGGAGGAGAGCTCAGGCTTTGATGCTTTTGTTCTCCTCAGCACCATGGACAGCGCCAGGGGGCTTTGCTGCAACCAGTTGCCTGCTGTTGGATGGAGAGGCACACTGTGGCTGCCACACTCTGAGAATCCCTATTTCTGCAGCTGTTCTGTGCTGAGAGTGAAGACTGGCTTGTTAGACAGCGCAGATTACTAGTCTTTAGAAAGAACGAGCTGACCCATCCCGGAAGAGCAGAAGCTTCAATAGCCCATTTACTCGTTATTTGATAGAACACAGAGTAACATCCCCACAATTTTATTTTGCGTCAGTGTGCAGGTGGCCCAGACAAACAGAACAAACAAATGCTAAGAAGACAAAGACAGAATTATGTGACCATGCATAGGTTAGTGCCTCTTATGCCGCCTGTCTCGTTACCTCACTGACTGTCTGTCTCCTTCCTCAAGCACGCCCGTGTCCTCGGAGCTCATGGCAGTGCAGTACCCTTATTTCAGAGAGATAGATTGGAATTCTGCTTGGTAGGATACTCTGCTTATTAGATTGCCTTCAGATGCCAGGTTAATGAACGATCCATGTAGAGTCAGCCTAGAGCCCGTCTCTGAGACGCAGCCTCGTCCTCGTGGCCGGGCTGATTTTTATGACATATGCCATATATGCTGTGTTTATTCATGTGAACATGTCTCTTCTGCTCTAGTTGAACTGTTTAAACATTGATCTGGTTCTCATATTTTAAACGAACATCAAATTCAGGGTAGGATAATGGTATTTCTACGCGGTTTGGAATTTGTGGTAGACAGTTTAGAAAAAGATTTCTGTTTCTGTATTCAAAGGAAATGTATTGAATTGTGCTACATCAAATTTTTGAAAATGCAAAGATTTGGTAACCCTTACTTTTTTTTCTCTACTTAGTCACCCTAAGTAATAATTACCAATAGTAATACTTGTTTCTGTTTCACGCTTCTCTAGTGTGTAGAGCCATGAACAATTACTATGTAAGAAAAGAAAGAAAATGTAAAGGAAAGTATCGTTTTACTTCCTAGAAGGTACACAATTAACTTTAAAATACTATTGTTAGTATAAACATTCAGTTCATTCCTTGAGTTGATGGGTAATAGAGAAGGTGTTTGTAAGAAAGTATATTATAATAATGAAACTGGGCTGTTACCATCATAAACCTGTGACTGCAAAAGGTAGGGTTTCTGTTATTCTGTTATTAAATACATGAACGGTCATGCAATTGAATTGGATATGAATGAGACTAAGTATTTTTACTAGACTCTTTTCAGGGTCAGGCAGGAGGGAATTGCAGTTATGTCATTAAGTCATGCTTGGAAAGCGGTGTTGCAATGAACCAGATATCTTTTAAGAGGTTAAAATGTAATTGTGGGGAACAGCTGGATTAGTCCAGCTGATGCATATCCGCTCCTAATGATATTAGATAGGAGTCTGGAGAATGACTTCCAGCACACGGCTCCCATTTTGATGAGGTAGAGGAAGAGTGGACTGAGATGGCTTTCACCTCAGCTCTGTCTCCCAGGCTGTAACTCATGCCATATGCCAGGGTGTAAATGAAAGCAAGGTAACTTGGCACTACGAGCCTTTCATTTCATGGTTATCAACATTACATGAACTCTTTTCCTCTTTGCTGTAAACTAATCTGACACCACAGTTACTTAGTCATGTTTTACGATTTCCAGAACACATTATTGATGATTGTCATCTTTAGTTCCAGTGGTAATGCATTGTGTGGTGTTATTATAGCGTCCAGAATCTCTGTTGACTGCAGTGAATACCACCCAGCTGCCATCTCTGGATGCAGAGACCCTTGAGGAGACAGAGTGGACCCCCATGGCTGAACCACCTCTCCCTCTTCAGACAGACCAGGAGGAGGGGTCCTTCACTCCCATGGCCCCCCCCAGCCAAGACTGCCACACCCAGCGTCTGCTCTCTGTGAGTCCGACTGCTATAGTATTAATGCTGTCCATTTTCTTAAAGGTGTACATTTTATCTGATGAAAATGAACGATGCAGCAGCTCTAGTCATCACATAAAACACTTTGATAAAGATAACAAGTAATTGTAAAATAAATGTATTAATTGTTTTGTTGATATTATCACAAACGTTAGTGCATTCTTGTAGATTATTGTTAGAACTAAAGGTACAGTTATAGTTTTAAACTGCATATTGATTGTAAATCTACACAGGCTTTCAAAAGTCTTTTGATTGAGATTGATCAATAACTACTCTGATTACAAATTTCAAATTCATCAGGCCTCTTTATATAGTATTGATTTTGTGCAATGGCTCGCCCTGAATAGAATCTGATTACTTTTTTTCCCATCAGTCAGAACAAACAGAAGCTTGGTAGCAGCAGTCAGGTAGATCTGTGGTGCGTTATTATTTCCACTCAGCCTTTTGTATATGACTGAAAGGTATATAAATGTTGAGGTTGGAGAAAGAGAGGGATAGGACATGGAGCTTCGCTATGATTTTTCCCTCCTTTGACTGGTTTGTTTATTTGATTTATTGACCATAAATCACCATTGAGTGTACCATACACACACATAGCATCATAGCTATCTTCTTCTCACCTGACCTCTTTGCTGTGGCTGAAAAAACATTGAGCTTGCACATAATAATCAGTCAGGATTCAGTTTGTATCAGTCTTGTCATAAATGTTTGATTGTGTCAGTAGTGTCTGTTGCCCAACCCATGTAAGTCTCATAATGCAGAATTAGCATTGCAATTATTTCAGTATTAATGTGTGAAATCCTTTTATGTATTTTTATTGGCAGGGCTGTGGTACACCCTGCAGGCAGGACCCAGGGTTCAGATGTAGCATAATGTATGCAGCCCTACTCCAGCAGAGCTGCGATGTACAGTAATTTGCGAGCCCTCTGCCGCCGGGCACTGTTGTGGTTTGAGAGTATTGCTGCAGACAGAGGGGGGGGGGAAGAGAGAAACAGGTCCTGAATAGTAATTGCTATACAGACACTTTCCACACATTGCAGCTGTGCAGTTTAGACACAGCAGTGTGAGCATCCCGTTGCAGAAGCTGTCCCTCAGCACTTCTCACACACAGAGGTTAGTGACGGTCACTGAACTGACGTGGGCTGGAATGGGGCCACAGTGACATCTAGTGGCTGTTTATTGTTTCGGTATTCTCAGAGTGAGGTGTGGCGTGGAGTGTGATAAGATCATTTTGTAGCTACACATTTCGGGGATCTCATTGAGGCAGCCGCTACAGTAAATACCTCAGTTGGCAAATGATTCAGTAAGATTAATCACATTATCAGAGAAAATGACAAAGCAAATTTTCAGCTTCTATAAAACACACAAATAGTGTCAGGAAACAAAGAAGTAATAGAATGACAACACTTGGATTGCACAGCTCTGGACTGAAGGTGGCCATCTTCGCTACTTGATGCCAGAATATCTCTTGTCATGTATAAGCTACGCTTCTCCTGAATGTATCTCTAACCTTGACAGTCTGGCTTCTCTCTCTTTTCATGGGTGCCTATCCACAGTGTTGCGGTCTTCCACCTCCGCTTTGTATCTGTGGCATTCAGACACAAATGTGTTCTTTTCATTATTTCATTCGTTCCAGAATTCACAGACATAAATGATCGAATCAACAAGGCCAAAAGGCATTTGAAGGCCATAGAACACTCCAGTACAGAGACGTCTTGGATAGCAGTGTAGGCAAAGCCAAAGTGATGCGAGCTGGCCTTGAAAGACAGAGACAGGAATGCAGGCTATGGCGCAAACAAGGCATGTGTGGGTGGATCATGACTGAAGGTGGTACAGTCTGACTCTAAAGTGCTGATAGCTTTAGAGACCTTGAACATTCAGGGTTATCATGAGCCAAGGCTCTGAGGGCTGTTACATGGAAGTGCTTCAGGCACGTGTTTATAATTACGACTTAGAGTGAAGTCGCGGTTCACTAACCATAACACTGGAAATGTTTTAATCAGTGTTTCTAATGTATAATCTGGCACCAAAACATTAGGAAGAGCTTTTACATAATGTGTGAATTTTCCTGCGTGACTTACCTCACAAGTGTCCACTGGGAACTGTATTGACTAAACTACGGTCATGGAGAGTTGTACACAGGGTTTAAAAGACAGGGGACTCATTAAGGCAGCTCTTATCAGGCGTATTTACTGCCAATTCCTCTGTTGTGTTTACCGCTTCCTTCTGTGCTGCTTAGATAAGGGTGGAGTGGGGAGGCAAGAAGCTCCCTGGCTCCTGACTGGTGTGCAGGTTGGGCTGGGCTGCACTGTTTGAAGTGCCAGACAGGGGCCTGTATCTGTACTCTGCAGCTGGAGGAGACCGTGTAGAACAGATTTAAAGCTATTCTCGCTATTCCCGCCCATCAGCTAAATGTGTAACTTCATACTCTCCTCCGAATACAGATGTGATGCTTTACAATGAAGCTGTCCCAACAGTGCCAGCTATTGTCTAGCTGTCTTGTATCAGCTCGGCTCCAGCTAATGGCCTATTATCCATCTATGCAGGGCTGTCTATCAAGAGACCCTAGTGAATAGCCCAGCATGGCCATTTAAGATGGGAGTATTGTCCTACACAAAAAAGGGTTGAAGGGTTAACTACCTTATTCCGCATTCTCATCTGATTTCAGGAATGTAAATGTTCTACCCAGAGTGCACAATATCCCATCAGCCTCCCATGCCTTTGCTCCTCTTGGTCGATATGAAGCTAATGTAAGTATTTAACCCTCCAATGGACCCCCGGCTAATCCCATTTATTCCACTCTACACATGATTAATGGTCTTTTGCAAGGTTGCACAGAAACAATGGCTGCACGAATGCACGAAGCAAATGGGTATCTTCTTCGGACTAATATACACACTGGAATGGGAACAATTTATCTCGTTATCATTTGGTCCATTGACCCTGTCTTTTATGGCGATTGCTCTATTGACCTGTTCACTCACACTGTGTCTCAAAGCCAGTGACCTGCAGCTTGATTCTCTCTGGTTTGGAGGTAAAGCAAAGTGTTGTTCATCGCTTCAGCCATGGTCAAGGTGTCCATCCTATGACAGGGATTGGGATGGGGGTGCTGGAGTGGGGTTTCTGCCCCACTCTCAGCACTATAATCACATCAGCTGACTGTCTGACCTCAGACCTGTGCTTTGGGGGAAGGGGTGGGTGTTGACATCATTGGATCCCCTGTCTGCCCTCTGATTTAAATCCAATCCCGGTGACAGCCCTGTCAAAATAGGAGTGATGCATTACAACATAGGCACACCTACCACCCACTCATCAATCTTAACGCCCTTTTTACAGCCTTAGACATGGAGGGGCTTCTCCTCAGTTGCACACATGCATGTTTCATTTGGATTTTTTTTTTTTTTATCTTCAATGGGTGATTGTCACATTAGCTACCCACAGAAACATCATCATTGTATCTCATGATTTTCAACTGGAAGTCCCACTGGCCATAGAATGATTTTGCAAAACCTATTCAAAACTTTTTGTGTATTTGTAGTTTTCCCACATAATGTTACGCTTTGTGATTTTTCTCACACATCTCCACGGTTTTCACTCATGGAGGTCCCTTTTGGGTACAAGCAACATTAGCATTTCCATGTTTGTTTGAGCCTTTCAACGGCAAGCTGGTCTCCGTAAATGTCAACTGGTGTGTTAGTCATTAAGCTTGGGTTGTATAGCATTTTGGAAAGGTCACATCAAGCTGACGGGGAAAGGCAGTCACCGATACTGCTGTGCTGTGGCTGACTGTGGCCTGGATACCAGGTTGCCGTTAGCGAGGCTTTAGGGCTGGGTTGAGATTGCTTCACTGTCTCTGGGGGCCCACTGATACTTCTCCTGCACTAGTGCTGTGCAGGATCAGGATCTCCCCAGGGTACACGTAGGAGATAAATATTAGAAAGGCTGTAGTCATGAGCCTGTAAAATATCATACAAAGATGCAATACATTTCAGTTACAGGCTTTCATGGTTGGATATTTTAGGGACTTTTTTATTTTACCACCACATCATTGTTACCGCCCTGTGAATGGATGGTGCTCATGGTGGTCATCAAGGCAATTGAATGTGCTCTGGGCTGGTCCTGCTTTTATGTGCATGCCCTCTTTGTTTATAGACCAATGGTCTCACTGCAGCATAACCATAATTGACAGAACTTGATTTACTGATAATCCTTGGCTTTGCTCTTACTGTGTACCTCAGAGGGAGTGGCATTGGCTGTCAGCTTCATATGTCCTTGAGTCAAGGCTTCATGTTGCCCTTGACATCTCTCTCTCTCTCTCTCTCTCTCTCTCTCCCCTTATACCCACAGTCCTATAACAGCTCACTGCAGACCCCTTTTTATTTTGCTGACGGGGCACAGATGTGATTACACACAGTGCAATAGGCCATTTTCTCCCGGGAGTCCAATAATTAAATTTGTAGGTGGCCCACGACACAGTTCAGTCAAACAATTGGTTGAAATGTGATTTTGTGTAATTTGATGTTATTGCAGGGTATTTGATGAAGCCTAAATGCAGATCAATCATTACCAATTTCTCACAGTTTTCAGACATAGTTTGACACTAGATTAAATGAAGGCTTTCATTGTACTTCTGTGTGTAACTTGTATGATCTTTGTAAATCAGGTTGGTTTTAATCAGAATCAGGTTTATTGTCAAGTATGTTTTCACATGCAAGGAATTTGACTTGGTGTTTTGGTGCATAACAATGAACTTAGAATAAAAAAACCAAGAATAAAAGCAAGTTCTGTAAAAGGCAAAGGTCAAGAATACAATAGAAAATAGAAGAATTCACACTAAAATATATGAAAAGATATTATAAGAAATAAGAAAAATAATAACAATAAAAAAAGAATATGTGACATATATGTTCTGAAAATTAAATTTGCATGACAAACATTTAGTGAATTTTGAAAAATGGTTTATAGGTTTGAACCTGTAATTTTAGTAGGTTTGATCCCATCATAGTTTTTCCAATGGTTAGGCATAAATATTAATGAAGCAGCTTTCAGAAAGGTTTCCTGTGTCCTGTAGGTCTCTCTATCTCTATCCGTCTCCATCTCCTCTATTCACAGATACAACTATGAAAATACACTGTGTATAATTGTGAATGTTCAGAACTGTAAAATAATTGCAATATTAAAAATGGAATTACATCTTTATTTCTTAATGAAGACATCCACAGCAACAGCACTGACGTAAAAGCTACCAGCCTCCTGTGCTGAACTCCAGTGGTGAATGAGAGACCAGCGGTAAAAACCATCACGTCCTCTTTTCTCCTGTTTTTTTCTGCTTCAGTTACCATCAGTTCCCTCCCTCCCCAACACGCCTTTTACCTGCATCTCCATTAGCACACTTCTATTTCACCCCAACCTCTAGTGGGTAGATGGAGGGATGGAAGAAAAAAAAATTTAAAAAAAGGAGAGCGGGCAGGAAGCAGGAATGGGAAGCAGAAGTCAAATGTGGTGAGAGAGGACAAAGAATGAAGGGCTGGGTCAGAAGAAGGGATGAAAACAAAAGGAATAGAAAAGATGGGGGAGAGCAAGAATGTATGAAGGGAAGGCAGGAGGGAGTGGAGGTGCAGAAAGCTCCTGGGAGCTGCCTTGTTCTGGCAGGCTAATTGAAGCTCTGTGTGGCGGCGGACTCTGAGCTGTCACTCCACTGAAGGGCCCATTTGCTGCATTTTTCAGGCCGTGTGCAGAATGGTGATGGCTGCTTAGGGGCTGCGTTACAGAAATCCCCAGCCACCGGCTAACCTGGTGTCATAGGAACCCAGCTCTCCTGCAGGGGGGTTCAGAGTATGCATCCCATTCCCACCCACTTCCTCACTAACTCTTCAGATTATATGTATAGGGCCATAAACAGTCTGAACATGAGTAGTGACCGCTAAAGGCAACATGTGCATATGAATCTTATCTTATCATCTTATTATGAGGCTTTTCTAAATCAGTCAGACAGTCTCACACATTATAATGTGATATTAGACTGGGATGTGTTTGAACATGTACAGGTTTTCCCATGTTGGAATAGAAGAGCTTATGCCTTCTGCACACAGCTGCAAGGATCCAGTGAATTATTTATCAAAAGCAGTCAGTTAAGAAAATATTTATCTAAATACTGAACAGATTTGGAATTGCATATGCTAAGCTGCAGAGAGATCCGTGCACGTGGTTTGGATGTGTGTTAATAGAATCCTTTGTTATCCATGGAAACTATGAAAACCTTAATTATTAGTCTATTTTGGATCTGGTTGTTTGGGTGTTGTTTGTCATGCCACCCAGCTGTGTTGCTAAGGGGATCTGTGTCCAACAACAAACCATTGCCACGCCATAAATGTGAAAGGGGAACAACGGATTGCGTAATCAACTGCATCACTGCCAGGCATGAGCAGTGGTCTTGCCATTTCCTTCCTTCCTTCTTCTCCTTCTTCCTTTTTGTGTCTGGGGAGAATTTTGTTATGACCGCGTTTTAGATCATTGCTGACTCTAGCCTCACCCTTTCTCACCCTCCCAGCCCCCACTTATATCTTTTAGTTGAGTTTCTTAATTAGATCCTGTGCCATTAATGATTGTCTATACTGGTCTTCAGCACCACTGAGCTAGACAGATCCATAGTCAAGCAGTAGAGTCATTGATCTGTGGTTAATGAAGGATTTACATATATATATATATGGTTGTTGTCAGGTGAAAATCTCCAAAATGTAAACTTTTCAGGAACGAAGAAAAACAACCTTGTTTTTAGCTTGATGACTGTCATTTTTGACATTGTCCAATGGGTTTTGATAGGTCAGAGAATTTTCACCTCGTAACTCCTTGTGTGGATATGTACTGCCAAAACCAGTTGTAAGTTCTGTTGCTGGAACGCAATATTTCTTTTACACAGTAATACTGATTTGACATCAGGCCCTCGCTGAGTTGAGTGAGGCAGTGAATAAAGCTCAGAGGGAGCCACAGGTGCTGCACAGCACGTGACTTAGACATCATTAGTCAGCCCCCATCAATCTGCTTACTGAGGTTAAGACAGTATTCATCTGGGGACTGGCATTCAATGAGCAGGTACCTCCCTTTGACTCAATTGATCTTTACATGCTGCTTCCAGGCATAAAGATAAGGTTTGATTTTCTTTCATAATACAAAAATATAAAAGAGGCATTTAGAACTGCCAGTCACATAGTTTGGGTATTATTTCTTTGCATTAATCTCTGTTGAATTTGAGAGGCAGCATGACACATG
This sequence comes from Hoplostethus mediterraneus, assembly GCA_034670385.1. Taxonomy (NCBI): domain Eukaryota; kingdom Metazoa; phylum Chordata; class Actinopteri; order Trachichthyiformes; family Trachichthyidae; genus Hoplostethus; species Hoplostethus mediterraneus. Next base: position 7,767,024 of record JAXDDW010000003.1, on the reverse strand, counting down.
AATGTGTGTTGCTTTTCTCCTATATAATAGCGCTTTGTCTCTGAAAAGTTGCCAAGGCTTGTGTTGTGGTTACAGGATGATTGTTGTAACTTGATGTGAGAGCTCCGACTTTCACGTCCACCATCAGTTATGGGTTCATTCTCCTGATAAGGACTCTGAGATTTTCTGTTTAATGAAGGCCTCAAGAAAGACAAAGTCGCTCTATGAGGTAGGCTCTGCAGCTGTACGGAAACACAGGAGCAGTATTTGTGCTGGAGGGAGAGGCAGTGGGCGGCTACAGATAAAGACTCTTTATAACTTTTCATTTCACCGCTGCGGGTTTATGCTACCTGGCAACCATGAACATCCATGGTTGACATTGTGTGTTCAGTGGGAATGAGAGGCTCGTACACACTATTCACCAAGAGCTCTTCTGTTATGGAGTGGCCACTGCAGCCCATAGTTGTTTTATGCATAGTGATGTAACAGCCTCCATATCCAGGAGATGAAGAGGTATTACAGGCCATACACAAGCACAGTGAGTATTGAGAGGTTAGAGCAACTGACTTGGAAACCTTGTTTTCTGTGGAAACTGGTAGCTTGAACAGTACAGTTGTGATTTAGACCGGCTAATATGTGATTGGAGATTGTTTACAACAACCTGCTTACATACAGAGCTGTTGTTATTTCTAGGACAGTTTCTAGGTCGAGGGAGATTGATTTCTTAACTGACCACATTGTTTCTTCTACAGCTCCAGAAGGATGGATACAACTTTCCATCCCACGATGCCCTGGCACAGATCCTACCAGATTACCTCTTCAACACAACCAAGCCTGAGCTCCACAGCCCAGCCCAGCAGGAACCAGACAGCCCGGCTGAGAGGGCAGAAGCTACACAGAGCAACAAACCCAGGTTTCACGCTAACGTAAATCAAACATATAAAGTACATCAGCAACACAAACGGTAAGGCCACATACATGAGGTTTATTCCATATGACAGCCATTGAATAAATATTTTGTTATTTTAGAAAGAATAAAACAAAGATGTATTAATTCATTAGTTTTTTGTTTTTTCATTAAATGTTTTTCATGTTTCAGACCTCCTCTCCCTGATTTTAAGGATGATCCTCACATGGCAGAGATCACTGACCTCCAAGCACAGGTGAGTTTACATGATTGATATGTAAGCTCTTAAAAGCGGCTGAATCCCCACTGCTGCTGTTTACTTCTCCAGATGAGGGATGCATGCATTAGGCCGGTTCTCAAAGTGGGGTAAAGACCCCAAGGAGTATTTCAGAGCTGCAGAGGGTCCACTTTACGTTCAATAATAATTTAACATGAGTACTATTTAATTAGACCTTATCAAAATGAGATCAAAATCAGACCCGGGTCAAATAGTATATAATAATGAATTATTATTGACTGCATCAACACAATTCAGATCTTGAATTATTGTAGGTTATTTGTTTGCAGAAAAGTATAGTAGATTAATTCTAAAATACTTTACTGTTATTGTCTTAAGCATTATTTGCAGATGCTACTTACAGATACTACAGCCAGGTCTGGAGAGAATGCAATTAATTCTTTTTTTCATTTTTTCTATATCCAGAAAATATGTTGATTAACCTATACCACTCCATAAACCAAATTGATTTTGTATTCCTGTGCTGGACTGTTATGCAGGAATACTGCCATAGAAAGGCCAGTACAATGGGACACTATGCTGATGCCTGTGTTATTATAATGCCCAGTATGAAGCAAATCGATGCATCTGGTTTCTTCCTCACAAGTGGTGGAGCTCCTCAGCAGAGAAAATGTCAAGTAGTAGAATAGATTAATATTTTTTACAGACTGATTGCACTCAAGGAGTGACGTGTTGATGAGGTTGATAGGGCATTCTTTATTCTACATAACTTCTTTTACAACTAAAACGAATGAATGGTTTGGATCTGGGATTGGTATTGCAGAGATGACGTATTTAACCATGAACATAAAAGTAAATGTACATTTTCTATGCGTATGATATATGTTTGATAGGCTGAGATCTGAGTACTACAGTAATTGAACAAGTTCATGGTTACACTACACATATTTCTATAGTACAGCCATTAAGATAATGGCCTGAAAAGATAAATGTCACACAAACTCCCTCTGCATGCACAAGCATACACTCGCACACACACAGGCGCCCTTCAATACAACTGCCTTCCTGTTTGTTGGCTGCCATCTCTTTGTGATGCAGTTGTCCTGGAGCGACAGTAAGCATGACGGCAAGGCCACTGTAATGTCTTCAAAGCACAGAGAGGGGAGGGCCACCCCCAGCATTCCTAGGCGAAGACAGAGACTCCTATAATTGAGCCAGATGATGTGGCTTTTCAGACTCATCATAGGGAGCCCTCCTTCCCATCACACCTATGGGGCCCCCAGCAGAGCCGCCATCTCCAGTCTCATCTGCAGTCATGATTGTCACCTTGTCCCTGCCCTTTCAATTAGATGCTCAATTTCACCCCAGTGTCCCACGGGAGCCACAACCACACCATCCTAGATTGGAATCTCCTATCGCTGACGCCCCGTCCTACATGAGGCCGGACCCTGCTCTCAGTCTCTATTCAATTCTTTCTACACGTTGCGACCCCGCTGATGGAGTGGAGCATGTGACAGAGCAGAGAACAATGTGTCTTCATGCTGCCAGACAACAAGCACATGTCTTACACAGAGAGATGCCATAATAAAAGAGACCTATAACAATGAGCAATATGCCAACCTTTAATTGCTTTTCCGCAGAAGCTAAAGCCAATGTGGTATTCCTGATTATTAGGAATGCTCTCTCTTTACTAAGGGGAAAAGGGCGACAAACAAGGATGTGAATGCCGTTTTAAAACATTTGTTTGTGGAAAGAAATAACAGGCACCGTGTGCAAGAGATGTTATTTTTCTTTCGAATTTTAGGCAAACAAATTTTTTGTGTTCTACTGAGCTCTTCAGTAGTTGAATGGATTTGCCATGAGAATTTTTCCTCTACAGTCCTGCAAATAGGCTTTCATAGGAAGACACTCCATGCATGCACCATTAGGATTTATCCCAAATCCCTGGGTAAAGCTCCTGCGACAAAAGACCTTGACAGGATGGGGTGGTGTTGTCCCTTTGGATTTGAGCTGGAGTCATGATTACATTGTACCCCAACCTTAGACAATCGATTGCAAGAACATCAAGCAGTATGGCATAAAAGTCCCCGTTTTGGTTTTCTGTCACGGCCCCTTAGCCATCATTCATGTGCTTATGGGAATCCTACAGAAATCAATGTTAATTATTCAGAGTTTGAGCCTCATTACATGTTTTTTCCGCTAAATGTTTTTTTAATCCTGTTTGGTGCAGAGGGACTTCCTGAGCTGTCCTGTTGGGTACATCCTAGAGGCATGTTAACAGATGGGGTTGAGGAGACCTCTAGTGTTGGTGATCACACATAACCATTAGGTGTCAAATCTGTCCTGTCAATCTGCAGGAAAAGTTTAGCGACAGCTCTGTGAGGTTGGTGCCTTTTAGCTGTACACTGAAATTTGTATTTGTCATCAATAAAAGTATTATATTTGTATATGAGGTAAAGCCTGACAGACATCAAACCACCAGTTATTGATTGTGACAATTTGCTTAGAGGTCAACGCAATGCAGTTACAGTTTAGCTTAAGGAGGGACTCACTCAGGGCATTTCACACTAATCTTGATTGAATTCATAAAAGTGTCCTTACTTATCCCATTCCTCCACTGATCTAGTTAGACTGGGAGCAGTGGTGAGAACTTGGTCTTCTCAAAATCCACAGTTTAAAAGCCCCTGACTATAAATATAGGGTCAAGCATTCTGTGCAGTTGTCCACACCAGTTTTATTGGGGGTACAAAGTGGGGTGGTATTAACAATTTAACAATTTAATAACTTAATTTATAAATCTTCCACTGGGCAATAGTATATGCAGCCATTTGAAACTGGTCATATCTCTGCACCATCAGGAGGTGGAGAACTACCGTTCAGCCATGCAGAAGATGGCAGAGGACATTATTGCCCTGAGGACACAGGTGGTGACTCTGGAGGCAGAAAACAGCCAGCTCCGGAGTGATCTGTCGCTGCACCAGGACCTTGGCCGAGATCTGCTGGATGACACCGACATCGACGTCATGACCAAGGCTGAGATTGCTGACCGGATAGGTACATCTTGAGCCCACAGCAGATTAGTGCCTCTCCTAATCCACAATTACTCAATCATTTATTAACCATATATTAACACCTTTCTCTTAGAAGGAGCCTGAACACAATTCCCAATCTTTCTGCTCAGATATATTAATATATCAGATGTATATAACAAAACAATTCAGTCCAAATGTGGGGAAATGTGTTAATTCTGTTATTGATTAGTGTAACAGAGTTTGCTAACAGTTGTTGAACCCTCAATCCATGTTGTTATAGATGTAGCTGCATTTCATTGCCAAAGGAAGTAGTGAAGAGTGAGGTGGTTCTCTGTGCTGGAGCTAATCCTTGTGGGTGTCTATTCCACAGCAGTCTGTGCCATGCTGTGATAAGGCAGCTCATTTAGGCCACGGACCCTGATAAGCTATGTGGGTAGTACATCCCTTATCTCCTGAAGGACAGTTTGTGACCCTCAGTAAAAGGATGTTCCAGAAAGCCTCTCTATTGGCATCAAAGCCAAGGGGACAGATTGTATTCCCTCCTAGTGGGAAATCCAATCTATTTCATGAGCTTTGTTGATGGCTGTTTTGTTCATTGTTTTTCAGATGTACAAAGCTCAGACCTGATGGGTTAATGCTCTCAATTTTTTTCTCAAGTTTGTTGTGAAGAAACTCACTTGTAAAGCTTCTTACTTCATAGATGAAGATATAGATATGGCACTACAGACTTCTTTCCAAAGTTAATACAAGTAAATCATATTTGAATGCCAGAATACATGTATTACATGTGTCTGTAACGGACGTAAGTACGTAACGGACATGTGTATCATTACATAGATTGATTCTGCTGTGTACGCTTTGTCCTGCTGCTCTGTTGAAGCCTATCTGAAATTCAAGCTCGCCAATGAGACCACGAAGGCCGTGTCGCAAAGGGACAGGATCCAACAGCTGCAGAATGAGCTGATCAGGGTTAGAAGACAAGCCAACACACATTACACATATGCAACGTACACAATTCATGTCAATGCATATATAGCATTTATACTAATAGACAACATACTGACGGCACTTCCATTCAGTCTGTGTGTGTGTGTGTGTGTTGTGCAGAAGAATGACAGTGAGAAGAAGTTAGTGACTCTTCAGAGAGCCCACCAGCAGCAGCAGGAGGATCTGCAGCGCCACCAGAGTTGTGTTGCAAAGATGGCAAGTTTGGAGGCCACAGTGAAACAGCAGGAGAAGGTGAACAACCAGCAACACTGTCCACTGTGCTCTTATCACTATATATCTATCCAAAGATACAACTGGGGAGGTTTCTTTTTATAGGTTTGCATCTTAAAGGTTAATATATGCTCGCGCTGTCCCATACGTCAGGTCATTGAGAAGATGGAGAAAGCGCTGGATAGCAAACTGACAGAGAAGACTAAACAGAACGCTGAGAAAAGGCTGGTGGTGAAAAAGCAAAGAGGTGAGAGGACTTAGCGAGGTGAGAGGAGATACAATTGAAATGTTAACGGAGGCCAGGACGTCAGAGCTGTCTTCACGCTGTGTGTAGGTGAGATCGACAACAGGAAGGAAGCGATAGAGTCTGCCCTGGCAGCAGAGAACGCTCGCCTCAGAGGAGAGCTGGAGAGGACGCGCCAACAACCCGCCCCCATCATCATACAGCAGTTAGCGCAGGTACTGACAACACGGGCATCACCAAGCCACTTCTCAACCAGCGTGATGTCGTTCTAGTGTAAAAATGAGTAACTTCAGATTGAAGGACCAAGGATGCTTTGTAGAGTACGGTCCATATTTAAGCTGATTCTTATATGTCTGATTGTCACATGATAATGTTGCTGCTCGTGTGCAAGTAGACACAGAAATATCAAGTCAGTTTTTACTGTCATCAGTTTTTCACACAAAAAAGAAAATCATGGTCAGAAATTTGTATGTATAATTTCCCTTGCAAAAACTGAGATCCATACTCTTATATCTTGCCTGTGTTTATTTTTTACACAAAACCAAAACATTTAAAATGCAGTTGGGAACTAAAATGGACAACATGACATATACATATATTACATACATCCTATTAATGAATAAACAGAGGAGGGATGTGATTGCGGATCTTATTTTAGGCTTTTCTACGCACCACTAGAGATGTTGACATGTGGCAATACTCAGGCCTTTACTTTCTGTGTGATTTCCCTCACAGGCACGAGAGACAATACCAGACAAGGAGAGAATGAGTTTGCTGAGTAAACTGGAGAAAGCTGAGTCAAGAATAGGAATACTGGAGACTCAGGTAGAAATTCTCTTGCACAAACATTATGATAATCATATCAAGGTTTTTAAAGTCACTAATCCATTGCATGTCATGTTTGTGTGCTTTGTGTTTGTGTGCATGTATTACAGCTGGAGAAGAGCTCTAAATTATGGGGGAGGCAGAAACAGGAAATGTTGACCCAACTAAGTGAGCACAAGCATGGCTTTGCTCGAACATCCACCACAATCGCTCATAACCTTCCTCTGATCAGTAGGGTGCCGTATGAGCAACAGAGGAGACAGAAGCCTTAAAATGACCTGCTGACCCAAATGGCGCTCGGACAGAGTTTATATTTTGACCTAATAAATAATTTTAGATATAATAAACTGTAATATAACAAGATGCCTTTTTGATAGGTTGTATTCTTTTATTTATCAGCAGTTAACATGGACAGGTTATTTGTCTATATTTTGAAATATATTTTTGTCATGTACACATGGAATAACATTCTATATTATTCTATTGACATTACACACGTGGACTACACAATTTCCATCAAATCAAATCACATTTATTTGTATAGCCCTTAATCACCGTTACAGTCTCTAAGGGCTTAACAGTAACGTGAAAACATAAACGGTTAGTACACAACATCCCTCAGCCTTGGACCCTCAGAGGACAAGGAAAAACTCCCACAAAACCTTTTAGGAAAAAATGGAAGAAACCTCGGGAGGGGCTACTCAGAGAGGGATCCCCCTACCAGGACGGTCGGGCGTGCAATAGATGCCGAGTTTGGGCAAGCAGCGTATACACAAGGCATAAAAGTTTATTATGGCGGGACATCCTGATCTGATCTGATCTCATCCACCTTTGCTAAGTGATAAACATATAATTGCTTTGTCCACTAATCCTGCAGTTACTGAGGTAATTTGTTTATGCACCGCCATGTCTTCTGAACCACGTCACCGGCTGCCGTGTAGAGGCTTCAGAGTCAATAGAATAGGCTTCTCTGGTATCAGAATGAGCTCAAAGGTACTCTTCACTTCCACGTGGCGCTGTTTCTCCACTCGGAAGTTCTCTAGCATCTGTAATGGGGGGGCAAAAGCACAAACACAGTTAGGATGCTGTATAAATATGTTGGAACTCTTGTTTCTTCTCTGTGTATCTCACATGGATGAGGAAGACTTGCATCTCCGCCTCAGCTATTCTGCGTCCTAGACACTGCCGTGGGCCGAACCCGAAGCCCAGGCTCCTGAAGTAGTGGTTCTCTGTCCTCAGCCAGCGGGACGGCTGATACTGCTCTGGACGAGAGAACACCTTGGGCTCTCTGCCCATTGCATACAGCCCTAACTGGACCAGAGTCTGCCCACGCGCGCACACACAGACACAGACACACACAGACACACACACACACAGACACACACAGAGGGAAACAAGGTGAGGTGATACTCAGGCCAGATAAATTTAAGAATAAAATATTTATTTAACAATATGAAATAACAACAAACATGATTTGCCTCTTACCCCAGACGGTATGTGGTAGTTTTGAATGATGATGTCTTTGCTTATGTATCTTTGCAAACTCACTGCAACTGGATGTAGCCTGAGGGATTGAAGTCAAAACTGTATTTTGTAGTAAACTTGAATGCCTGTAGATGCCATTATTGCAAACATTACAAAATGTCATTATTACCAAAACTACTTTAGTAGCACAAGTATTAGGAAAGATGGAAAAGACAAAGTGTGAAATTGATTCCTATACATTTATGGAATTTGCATTTCTGATTCAAAAGATAAGTGAGGGAATAATATTGATGGCGACCGTTTGCTTACATATTTAAACACTTTGAAGAAATGGCAGCTGTTGCGGCTAGTCTGTCCTATTTCAGATGAGTGCACATTGTAGTGTGGAATGGGACATTCTCTCTGCTGTACCATCAGCATCATATCCTATGCTATCCTTTCTCACCTCAGTGTTTCCTTCAGAGCTCCTTTGACCAGGGGGATCTTCTTTAGCATCTCCAGCATGTCCCCCTGGGTTTCAGCCCGAGCGGCAGCCACCTCTGCCCTCAGCTCCTCCTGGAGGTTTGGGTTTCTGGCCAGCTCATACAACGTCCACAGCAGAGTTGTAGAGGTCTGAAAAACACAATGTACTGATAATCACAACGAAATCCATACTGTATCACATCTATCATACTGTAAAGCATTTTTGCATGCTGCACGTCCTCAGACTGTTTATGTGTTTGCACCGTATCTACTCCACCAGCCATCAGTTCAGTGACGCTGGCCTTGATGTCTTCAATGGATAGCTTGTCTAGCATGAGCAGGCTAGCCAGGACTCCTGGGTACTTTTGGGGAGTTTCAGTCTCCTGACGTAACTGCCTGTAGATGTTCTGAATGCAGCGGTCCGCTGGTGAACCAAACAACCATAAAAGTAACATGAAACTGCACCATACACCGTAGTAATAACAGGGAATGTGATACTCAAATGACTAATAAGAAATATTGGCTGAGTGTTCTGCTGATGCACCATGAAATCATTATAACGTATTAATTTGAAATCTAACCAAAGCAATGCTATAAAATGGTCATTTTAATTGTTCTCTGACTAGTGCAGTCCTACCTTGGTTGAAGATGCCGTCCCAAGCATCCACATGGTCGCGCCACACCTTAGCTCCAATCCGCCTCAGCAGGCCGGGAGGGATGTACAGCATAGGTGAGGTGGTCTTGAACATGAGGCTGATGCAATCAATAAAATGTTGAGCCTCAGGATCAATGTAGTCCAGCATCAAACCCAGACGCTCACCGTATAGCACTGAGCTCACAGCTGCATAGGACAGACCAAAGACATATCAGCAACTAAATACATTTGTCAGCCCAATGCAGTGAGAGAACAATGAAATGCTTTTCTTTGTAAAACAGAGGAGTGATCAAGGTTAATCTTACATTCCAGTGCGTATTTAAAGAGTTCCTGAGAGAGGTCAGTGGTCCATTTTTTCTGGCCACTTCGCTCTATCTTTTTATGAACTCGGGCCACAAAATCCTGGCCCACTTCGTCCAGCAATGGCACAAAGTTTCCCAGGACCTTCGGGGAGATCACCTCCTTGTTGAGAATCACTCTGTTTGATCTCCAGTCTTCTCCGTTCCTTTTGGAAGATTGGACATTGACTTAATAACCTTGGTAGGTAGTCAGGCAAACTGTATACAGATAGAATAAGCTAATCAAAGCACATACTTGAGTAACACTCCATATTTGCGATTCCTGTAGTCCCTGTATGATGTCCAGGCTTCAACATTCAGCCTTTTAGGATAAAAGCCCTCTGCTTTGAACAGGATAGCTGCATCCTCAGGATTGATGATATTCACACTTTCATAATAACCTATTTTCTCTCTGTTGTAGAAAGAGAGAGAAAGAAAGATAAAGAGCTACATTAGCTAGCAAGGTCAGTTATATTTTGTCTACTGCAGGCATTTTAAATTATTTGATTCACTTAACATAGGCAGTAGATTACTTTTAGTTGCAAATACAGCTATTATATCCTTATCTTGACACTTAATGCAAACTGCCTTGCCTTCTGTACCTGTAAATGGGTCCAAAAGTGTTGAAGTTGTGCACCATGATGCGGTGAAGGTTGCTGAAGCCATTCAGTTTCCAGAAATTGTACAGGTTGGCCACCCCATTCTTCCACAGCCCAGGAATCTCATTGAAAGGCCTTACAACGGTGCTGCTTTCTGGGTACACCTGTCTGACCACTGGCATACTGCTACTGTAGCACACCCCTGATGTTTTCAGCCTACCTGTCCAGGACAGGGGCAGTGTCCCAGGGCTGCGCCACACACTCCACCTGGCCATCTCAGCAACTAGGTTGCTCCCTCTGCTCTACCTACGGCAGCTACTCTGTCTCTCCCAGGGACATCTGGTGCAATAGGAGGAGGCTGGTCTAAAAAGTCAGCCCCCCCCCCCCCTCCTGATCAAGGCTCTTTAGTTAAACATATCAGCCTAACAGAAAACACCATAGCAGATCTGTGCATGCCAAATGACACCCACTACACTATGTAGCAAATTGTCCTCATGGTGGCACTACAGCAATCAACATAGTGGTGGTGTATCCTCCAGAGCCATACTGTTCACTGCAACGTATAGTCCATTATGAAGTCAATTACTGTGCCTACATCAAAAACTGTTAAACTAATTAAAGTTAACTCCTCCCACAGTTTACGTTCAAATGACACCAAAGAGCATCTTGACCCTCACCAATAAACGATACACAGGGTTTTTCTTCTCAAAAATGAGCCCACAGTCATGAAATGTCTGACTGTAAATAGTACTGTACAGTCAAGCAAGTTCTTGCTTAATGTTGAATATCATGAAAATAAATTACAACTTTGAGAGCATTATGAATGTTGCCCTGACGCAAACAATTGCAGTAAATGCAATTTACTGTAAATGCAAATGCAATTTACGGTAAAACACTTACCGTACACATTATAATAATGACAACATAATTTCATATCTAAAAAACTGAAATTTCAACTTCTATGGAAGGAGAGTCATAGTTGTGGTTGCATTTCTTTGGGCAAATATGTGACACCTATTTCAAGGTGATGATTATATATTAATTATTACACATACAATGTGACTTGTCCAGAAGGACTTCAATGCTTGAACCCATAGAGTGGCTGCTTGTAACCTTATAACCATGTTTCTTCTTTTTTATTCTTCCATTTTTCATATTCTTTTTCTTAGTTCTTCCTCTACTCTTCTCGCAGTAAATCTGGCCAGACCCATTCATGACTATTTGCAGTCCTAGCTGAATAATGTATTGAGCTAGTTCACGTTTTAGGAAGAGCGAGCATGTTCAACACATGAGCGCGAGTAGTCACAGTCACTAATTTCGGTGTAACAGACCTTAGGAAAAATATGTGGTCAAAGATACTGTTTAACTTTGTGGTGACTAAAAGTAGTATCTGTTTAACTTAGATCTCTAAACCAAGAAATAATTCCTAACAGAACCTTTCAGGCCAGCTGACCAATATAGACGCTACAAAACAAAATAGGATGAAAATGTCATTGAAATGGACGTGAAAAAGACCACTAAATGTCAATGACATTTTGCTGCCTAACAACACTAATAGAACATGCATACCGTAAAACTTCCAATAATGGCCTTTAACTTGTGTCAAAGATGTTATGGAGAAAATATCCTAGGTAAACATTTGAGGGAAAACTATACATTTTAAATCCAAATGTCATGCATGCAAATGTATGGTTTTAGGTATAAAAAACAGGCTGGGGACTGAGCAAGTTTCAGTACTGTGATCTGAATAAACATTTACTGCAACTTCTCAAGAGAAAAATTCCACACAAAATATCAATAAATAGCAGCAATTTAAATAGATTTTTAAAATGCCCTAATCCAAACCATTTTGTGGCCAGGGTTTCAACACATAGTCTAGCAGACTAACTATCCTACTGTGAAAAAGTGGGGGGGGGGGGGGGGGGGAATCACTAAATCAAAAGTGTTTCGCTCTGTAATAATATCAGGCTAAGTATTTAGGATTTTGAATTGATTGTTGTCTGTAATCAATGTGTCTATGAAAAACAACTTGCTGTCAGCATGTACAGTCCTGCAAAAAATAAAGGACTGAATGAATACCTATATATTGGTAAAGGCTACAAACAACTATTTCCTAAGTAGCTTTATGAGTTCCTCGAGCTTCATGGCCGTCTTCAAGTCTCCCTGGACTTTCAGTCTGCCACTCGTATAAGCAGCAAATGGTCTTAGCCTTCCCTCGAACATGGCCAGCAGGTCGCTGTCACTCATAGTCAGTGTGACATCTGGCTCTTGGCACAGGGACCCTGCACCCACTGCACCACTACCTAAAGAACGAACACACAGGGGAATGGAAATATTTGATATTTTTGTAACTACAATTGTTATTACCACAAGAATTCCAGTATTATTAAACAGATTTAGCACGACTGGCAATAAATTCCTGAGTATCTGTAATTCTGTAATCACCATCTACATGAAACATCACCTTGGCTCAGATCCACATAGTAGCTCTGATGATGTCCATCTTCCAAGCTGATGTGAAACTGGAAGCAGGCCCCGACCTGGCTGACCAAAGTTTCTGACAGCAGTAGCTTGACCACCTCCATCAGCTCTTCCACAGACCGTGGCGTGGCCACCACAGCCTGAGGAGCACTGCCAAGCTCGTCTGTCAAAGTTACACTGTCCTCTGAGGACACACAAGGCATAGATGTATTACGTTATAGTAGTGGGTACTGACCGCATGAAAGAAATTTTGAGTGTGTTGCAATACCTTGCTGAGGCCGTGAAAGCCCACTGTGATTCAGAAAGTGCATAGCCAGCTGCTGAATGGGGCCAGTGAGGCCTTCCAATCCAGGTATAGAGGGAGGCATAATGAGGGGCCCTGAGGGGCCTTCCTCAGGAGCTTTCACTAAGAAGCCCAAGGTAATCTCTACCCTGTCAATCTCCAGGCCCCAGGGGCGGGTCATCTCATTGATGTCTATCTGTAGAGAGGAAGAAGGGATGTGGGTTGGAACTGATAGTTTGAAAAGTCAGCAGTCATATAATGTGATAAAGCAATATCAAATGAGATCTACTGTTGTCTCACCCCAAGGTGTTCTCCCAATTTAATTCTCTCGGTTTGGATCTCCCTGAGAGTCTTCTTGCCCAGGCTGTGGGTCATAGCTTTCTGTGCTGTCAGCCTGGTTGAGGCGTTGAGGTCCTGGACTGACACCACTGACATGACTGGGCTCCAGATCCTGAACTGAATGTCTGCTCCCACTGACAACACACCACCATCCTGCGTGGTCACCTGTCATGGCAGTATTTCAGCGTCTTACAAGACTATTACATTTATTTAGACCATCTCCAAGTACTGGTAGGCTAGGATTCAGAAATGAGGCATTTGGGAACTGTGTAATACATTCAAATTCATGTGAAAATACATATGACTCCTCTGGTACTATGACGACGTCTCCCCTTTCTTCATTCCTAAAGCAGATATTCACTGTGTAAGGTTGAATTTAAGGTTCACATTTGCATCATTAAAAATAGTGACACAACTAAGATGCATGAGGAGATGGCTTACACTCCTTACAAGCTTTGTTATTGTGATATCAAACATCTTACACTACAAAATGTTTCTATATCAGCCAACGATTTGTGTTAAAATATGAAAATTATGGGGCCAAAATTCGACCACGTTTTGACTCATTCACCTATTAGAAGTTGTTTGAGTCGAGGAGTTAGGTTTTTGGAGTTGATTCTCCATAACTGGAGGATTAAAAAAGGAGACAGAAGAATTCACAGAAGACACACTTAAAACACACAAAATGGAAAAGTAAATGTTATATATATATAACTAATTAATGTAGATCACCTGCTGTTTGGATTGGTAAATTGTGGAATAAATTCCCAACATGAGGTTATAACTCTTTACAACAGTACCATAACTCTGTGCAGCAACAGGGCCACCTTTAGGACAATAAAACACACTCAAATAACCTTGCCTTGGGATGGGCCCTGAAGATGATAAAAGATCCAACAATGATGATTTAACTGCCTATGGTTGACAAGCAGCAAAGACTCCCCTGCTCACATGTGTAAGAATCACATATTTTAAATGTTACACAATGACACAAAAGTTTCATCTGTGCCTGCTGTTGCTTATGAAGAAAATGTATGCCGTCTGTCTCAGATCAACATCAGCATCTGAAAAGCTTGCACATAGACAAGAGAGTCTTTGGGCCACCCCCCAGCTGCAGAAGTGGCAGTAATGCACAATGTAACATTTGGGTGCAAAGTAAACACCAAGAAGAAGAAAAGGAAAAACATGCTGAGGCACTTTAACAATTAGCTTTCAGTTAAAGCTCTTTGGGTTTCAAGAACAACTTAATTTATTGATTTAGTTCAGCTGAGCAGTTTGTGCTAACAGCTTGTCAGAAAATCTGAGACTAGCAGCATGTTCTGTAGCCTATTTATTACATGTTGACACGTTGTGCTGTTGCATTATTTATTATTTTCCTGGCCAAGCAGCGCTGTCCACGGTGCTGAACCTTTTGTTTTGTTGTATGATCACATCCCCAATGTGTCCACATGAGGAAAGGACTAGTGAAAATATCACGCTACAGGAAATTGTAGCCAGCCTGGAGGAAAGTGTGTTCAGTGAGCAAAGTACAGGGGAGTCAATGCAATACAATGGAATTAATGTTTCATGCTGCTAGTCAGCAGTGTGTGGACCAAGGCCCGTGGAACCAGGATCATCTGGTAGCCTCGACCCGTATAGTTTTGTTCGGCTTTTTTGCAACGTTTCAGTGTTTAAGAGTTGACCATCATAACAACTGACTGTAATGGTGACATGTATGGTGGTGTACCTGGCAAGGAGGGATGTTGAAAGCGCGGGTGCGCAGGTCTACTCTCTGCCACTGGTCAATGAGGGGCAGTACGAGGACAACTCCAGGGCCCTTTGGAGGGCAAACTCGACCCAGACGGAACACAACTATCCTCTGGTAATTAGGAACCACCTACAAAAAAAACAGAGAGTTTATTGTGACTAGTCTAGGTGCATGATGATTATATGGGAGTAAATGATGCAGAAATAATTTCATCTTACTTTGAGCACAAACCATCCTGATATAGGAAAGCTTAGAAAGGTGCAGATGTAGACCAGGAAAATGACTATCAGATTGCAAATCCAGGACAGCCAACTTTGGGAGGCATCTTTAAGACAGGTAACAAAAACTTGGTTACAGTCGTCACTCATGTGCTCACTAAATATGACATCAGCTGTCATTCACTGTGAACTTTAAATGTTTTTTCTTAAAACAGTCCTGAGGTTTTGGAAACAGCATTACAATGTGAGCCTGGTTGTCCAAATAGCAGACTAACATTGTATCAATGTAGAATCAATGATAATACATCAGTGCAACTAACATTGATCAGTTTTGCACCCTGAAATAATGTTGATCCAACAGTGAAAAGGGATTGACACCAATATTTATTAAGCCATATTGTGATTATTCCTTTCTAAATGTCGACATTTTTAAATGTATTGAATTGCACAATCGCATTGTTGATGTTGAATCATTGCTCTATGTTAACGATGATTCAATGTCATGATGGATTATTAACTCAGACCAACGTCTGCATACAGCCTAGTCGTTTAGCTAGCCGGTCCCACACAAATCCTTGCTGTAGTTAGTTACCCACCGGTGAAGTCGCCATCAGCGACTTTCGGGATGTAGTCAAATGAATGTCCTCTGTGGTAGTTGGATTGTGTAAAAACGCTCTCTGAAAACAATCCAGGACTTCCTGGAGCGAAGTCTCTCTGAAGGGGCTGATACTGATGGTAGCTAGATGGTTTGCCAAACATTGTCAAATGAAATCAACTTTGCTTCTTAAAAAAAACAAAACTTCATGTTTTATAGCTTTCCTTACAGATTCTGTGGTAAGCTGTCAGCAAAATCTGCATGGTCGAACTAAATTGTCAAAGGATGAAACTTTACTAAAAAGCATAGAGCTTTAGCTAAAATCTAGCTGCTGTTCTTCCGTGTTTGCTTCCTTTTCTTCTTCTATTTGTTGTTTACGATTTGCGGTGGTCACCCAGCGTTACATTTGCTCATTATCGCCACCTACTGTATCTAGAGAGAAGGCCAGAAATGTTATAGTCGCCAAGCTTTTTCATGTCAATGGCCCTAAGAATGTAGTCTAAACAAATGCTTCAGACTACAGACGCCCATTTGATCAAGGTTTTGTGTCAGGGACCCCATTTCAGAAGAGTTTTTGTTGCCTGTCTCTTCTGAAAGTGGGGAGAATCAAACCTCTGATCAGAAATGTTATACTTCTACGTTCTCCCTTTTTAGTGAATGAAGCAACAGTGAAATTAAGCTATTCCTTGTTTTGCTGGCCCCCCTCAAGAACCCCTGGTGGTCTTTGGACCCCTGTTTGGAAACTATTACTCTAGTCTATGGGAAGCTTTGGGCAGAACAGAAATTGTGTTGTGTTCAGCACTTCTTCAATTATATCTTCACACAGTGAACAAGAACATTAACATTAACAAACTAAAATGATGACCAGAGATGAATACACATGTGAAATAAAACAAATATTTATGTACGTATTTAGTACACATACATGACTTCATTCAAAATGTACATTTTCATTTTCAAATAATTAAACAAAATGTTATTTCCTACTACCTAGTACAATGACTTATTGCATTTAGGAGAAGCAGCATTTTATAACATTATCCAGTAAATAGTGTGATGAGCACTGAAAAAAACATATATTTCATTAGAATAATATCAACTTTAATTATTTAGCATTTGAGAGAATTCACTTTCATGAAGTTTACGAGAGCTTATCCAGCAAGATAACATGTTGCTTGAGAGCCAGCTTCTTTGTGCTTTCCTTGAGGCTTGGTTAGTTTTTGAACATGTCACACAGTAGCTTCTCCATGGGTGTGTTGCCAATCGTCCTATGAAAGAACAGCTGCTCTATTTTCTCAGAGCTCACAAAGTGGAGCGATGGCAGCAACAGTAACAGTCTCCCAAACCTTGATGGACAAAAACAAAGAGGATTTGAAGGTGAAGGCGAAGTTAATATTCCTATACTGACATTTTTTTTTTCAGATGTTTCAGTGTTTTTTTCAGATGTGATGTTTGACACCCATTGTATTATGTCAGAGAAAAAGAAGTTACAGAAGGTTGAAACAGGCTTACCTGGTACTCTGGCTGGGGTAGATTGAATGGATGTGCTGACCCAGCAACACCTGCGACTGGTCCTGCAGATTCTCCACCTGTTCTGGGTCTTTGAGACCACGCGTCTCTGCTCCGGGGAGTTAAACAACAGACATTAGTTACAATAGCCACTCACCAATAAACACCCCGAGTTGAAAGAATAAAGGAATACCTTACCTGGCTTGAACAGTACAATGGCCTTTAGGCAGGCAAATTCAGTTGGGTCGACAGCCAGGGCCTTGAAGCGATTAAAGGCCTCTTCCAGGATGCGCAGGTCAGCTGTGGGGAGGCCGGACTTGGGCTGCTGTGTGGGGGAAACATCTGGCAGAGATAGGAGAGGGCAGTTGTCCAAAGGCAGGGACCACTGGATGGCACACAGGAGAAACATCTCATTCCAAGCTTCCTCTAGCAGAATCACCTGCAGGTAAAACAGGAATATATGTATCTGTCAATGCTAAGCTTATACATATCAGGTAAACGTATTCAGTTAAGGCACAGACGGTATGGATATATAAAATGCATAGTGATGAGTCTCACCTGATCTCGAAATGGCAGATGAGAAAAAACTGGCAGGTTCTTTGCCCACTTGACTGACATGAAGAGGAGGCGTGCCGACGTCTCATACACACTCTCTGGACAGCTGGCGTTATATGGGGACAAGCGACAGTCAGAGGGAGTCATCTCCCTCTCTGGCTCGTTCGTCGTCACATCAATGTTCTCTTCCACTGCAAACCACAGAGAAAGACAAATGTTGGGGCTAGTACCAGATCAGTGAAGTGTAAAGCCTCAGGACAATTCAGATTGTGTCAGGTAATTTGTCACTGAAAAGTACACTAAACTCTTTGGGGCAAACCCCAACTACCAGGAACCTAAGTAGGCTGAAACAAAACATAACATACAGTGGTGGCCAAAATTATTAGAACACTTGGCATACATTTAAGAGGTTTCAGTTGTTTTTGTTCAATTGGCCATTAAAATACCCATAAAACAAATGAAATATATACAAAGTCATCCTTATGCTCTATAAACCATAGAATAGAGCCATCATAAGGAGATTTACGTCATTTTCCTTACAAAAAACAAGCTAGGCCTATTTCACTGTCAATGTCACACAATCATGTTCCTTCACAGAAGAAGCCAAATTACTTGTGTAATCATTGTCAGGTGTGATGGTGGTTAAATTGATGGTGATGCAAGAGTCTTAGGACACAGCTGTTCTTTTGAATTGCTGCAAAAGGTGGACATACCAAATATTAAAGCTAAAAATGCATAAAAACAGTAGGACTCACTTCATCTGATATTTGTTGTGCTCAGAGCAACCATCTGCATGTTTCATGAACATTATGAAATGAAATCATGTTTTGGAGGCAAGAAAAGGTCAATATTTTCTGATCTGTCATTGTTCTAACAATTTTGGCCACCACTGTATATATTTGCAAAATTGAAGATCCATCTTCAGTTGATATCCTTCAGATGATCTCACCATCCTCAGGCTCCAGTTTGGCGCAGGTCTCTGCAGTCAGCAGGCTGACCATAAAGCGGTGGTTGTTCTTGGCACTGCTGCAGGGCTGTGTGGGGGCAGGAGGGGTGATGGAGGAACTGACTAGTGGTCTGCTGATGACTGAGTAGATGTCAGAAGAGGTGGGGTCCCGTGTGGTGGCTAGGTGTTCCTTTTCAGGGTCCACATTTATAGAGTCTAGACTGACCTGCGCTGTGCTTCGAGGCTGTCGCTCATTCTGGACCGCTATGAAGGGACAGGTATCATATGGAGACAGTCAAGGCTTTACAGAATTGACTTTATGACACAAAGCTAGTCTGTCTAGTCTACGCACAGATTGCTCATTTTAAATAGTTAGTTAATTTAAAGGTTTTTTTACTCACCATCTTTGTTCATGCCAGCTTGGAGGCACCTCTTCAGTCGACAGGCTTGGCACTGGTTGCGATGAGCCTTGTCAACCGGACACATGCCAGTTCCAGCCTGACACCTATGAGATTGACATGAACAATAATCTGATCAAACACTATGAGAATGTTGAAATACATACTAGGATCCACTATTGTGTTTGAAAGCCAGACTTTAAAGTCACTCTGCCTCCTCCTCACCTGTAGATGAGTCTTCGTCTCACACTGCGCTTGAAGAAGCCACTGCAGCCATTACAGGCATAGATGCCATAGTGTTTACCGCTGCTTGAGTCAGCACACACTTTACAAAGTAATTTCCCTGGGGTGAACACACAGCATGAGTGAACGCTTAACATTAACATGATTAGTTTGACAACTGCAATTGCTTTACAGCAACATATGGTGGCGTTATTGATTTGTGTTCTTTAAATTTATTTTGAAAATCTAATTAATAATTGCTGGCTCACCTGCTGCAGTTCCATCTGAGGTGTGTTGTCTTGAGTCCTTAGAATTGTGTGAAGATAACATGTTGATTTTGGCTATGCGTTCCTCCATTTTGAGATCTGAAGCTGAATTTTTATACAAATGGAGGATTTTTCCCAGAATTATTCCCTCTTCTGTATAAGGCTGTCCGTCCTCTTTGCTGCCGTCTGGCTGGATCTCAAAGCAACTTGAAATTCATAAAGTCTTAACAAATGGCAATGTCCCTCAAAGCAAAAGGATATAGAATATTAGTTCTTTTCACAAAGGCTGATAGTTCAGATGTAATTTCTGCAGAGATTCTCAGAGAGTACCTCCTGCAATACTTGGCGTTTTTGGTCCTGTGATGCTGTCCTGGGCTGGTGGTTGGGCGTCACTGGAGTAACAGAAGTAGTTTGCTGTTGCTTCTTCTTTCTTTCTCTCTGCCAGAATGAGTGTGTGAGCCTGTGGAGTCTGGGGGCTCTCTGAAGGAAGACAAGAAGATTAGCACCAGGCGCTGTGTAAGCAAATGCTGATTTGTCATCCTCTTAATCTTTACTGTCCATAAGGGTGAATCAATCAGTCACACCACTTAGAGGGATAACCATACTCAACAAATGTGAACATTGGAAAAGAAAAGGAAAGATCCATCCATTTTTTTCTCTAGCTCACACTGCTATCAAATGTTTATGTGATGCATACTCATCATAAATTACGATGCTGCTGAGTGGTGACATCACCATCCAAACGTTACTTGATTGTGTGAAGTGTAATCTGCATTCTTTTCTATATTATTCCCTGTTCAGTCTTGATCAATCAGTCATTCTCAGAGCTCAGACAGGTTCTCAATTTTCATCAACTAATCCATTCTTCTTTCCACATGAGTCACTGTAAGACATGCTAATCTAGAGCGGCCTCAGGTGCACATGCCTGAGCATCAAGTGGCCAGTACAGTGTTTTATTTCAATGTTTGTGTTATTTCACGTTGTTTTGTCATATACATTTGTTGCAGAGTTACATGCCAAAAGACAGGGTTAGAAAAGTACTCTTAAATAGTCCTACCAATGACACTTAACAGCAACACCCTTGCCATGTGGCCTCAGGAGAATACAGCCACCCAAATCAGAAAAGTAGCTTATACTACCATGAAATGTGGTCTCCCTCTCTGAGGGGGATCATGGAAGGGGGTGATGAGAAGAAAAACAATTAGCACTGAGATTGAAAGAGCAGGAACGAGTTGACCCTTAAGTCCATTCTTCTGCCATATGGTGGCTGCTCTCTGGATCCCCAGTCTGCCTAATTAGTGACCCATGCACAGTTTACTGGCAATCAGAGGCCTGAAATCAGTGGTATGCTCTTTTCCTTGATTTGTGGATTTATCTTAAGCTATTACATAGTGCAGGGTAAAAAAAACAACCCTGATAAGCTCAAGCTACACACAACCATGTGTGAAGTAATCACTGGGAGTAATCGCTATTAGAGAGCACCAGAGTTTTGTCCATCTAACATCATCTAACATCTACTCTGTTCAGTTTTTGACTGACCCAAAGTAACACTAAGACACTAGAGATGCTGAAGTGACTGTCTGGTATGTCCACAGACTGATTTCCTTCATATCTAAAATCCTTATTAAGTCACTCTTGACTTTAGGAGGACTACTTTGTATTGAAAACAGAGCTCTTTCTGTTGGCCTAAACTAGTGTATAAAAGGATTACTGACTGAGCATTCTAGGGGGTCACCACGGCTGACAGACAGAGCCATTTGAACTCGGAACTTGTCGTCTGAATCAGTTGTATAATCTGGGGAGGGGGATAATACAGCTGAAATTTAGGTTTTTCTCAACTGCCAGGGTACATTTATTGCTGAATAGTACAAGCCAGTATATATTTGACTCGCTACATATTCATATATATTCTGTACGGGTCTGTTTTATTCAGACATTCAGATATTGTAGCAACCCCAGCTGAATGATAGCCACCTCTTCGACTGATGATTCATAAAAGGTTTTAATCTTATTGAAATTCACCGTAAGAGCTAGAAAAAACAGAAAGTACTCTTACAATACAGTTTAGAACACAATTTGAACAGTAGCATGGTAACCATAGTAACGTTAGCTTATCTAATGTAGCTTATTTTTATTCAGTATTATGCTTAATTTATGACATAAAACACACAAACCTATTACAAATAATTGAAAGATTTTAATTGTAATGATTGTCCACATTCACAGCTAGGTGCTATATTCAGACGTTTTCTGTATTTGAGGTCCGTAACTTACACCTTCGTCTGTTTTTCTTTTTTATCATTTACCTTAGAACTTTAGACGCGCTAGCTGCCTTCAAAATAAAGGTAAAGAAAAACAAAGACAAAAGACAAACTTCAAAATAAAAGCATGACGTTCAATAAATAAATGCACTGCAAATAGTAGCTGGCAATTACTATTATAATTACTATTTTGTTAATTGTGACCCTTTTTAAGGGGTCATTTACAGATATTGCAAAAGTAAACAAATCAACCAGCCTCAAAATGCAGATAAAATTCATCTTAAGCTTGGACATACTGCCACTCTTTATATCAAAACCTCAAACAATAAGAGTTAAAAATGTTTTCAGTCCAGTAAAGCACAAAGTCCACTCATTGTCATTCACTCTGGATGAGCCTAAAACACCCAATTATACTGATCTAAGCAGTGCTGAATCTTGCAATCTGGAGTCCCCTTTCTGCAAGATTACATAACTTGGTGTTGCTGCCAGGGCCTGAGGGATAGGAACCACATGGATTATCTTACCTGTACGTCAGAGGGAAGCTGATCATCCCCGTCTCCCCACCAGAACTTAAACAGTAACCAGTGAACAAGGCCTTTACATGTAAGGCTCATAGGTCTTATCAGTCATCCTCATGTGCTTGTAAGCTCCTCCTTGTGGCTACTTGTCTATTAGATGTTTCAGAAAGTATATTTGAGAATTGAATTTTAGTGAATCTAGATGTGTGAAGGAGTTGCACGAGGGGAATTAACTGGGTGATCAGTGAGGATGAAATATGAATTAAGTTCTTCCTGCCTGTCCCTGTCTTGACCTAGATCTCTGACAGTCCTGTTGCTGGTCCTGGTGAGGTGCTGCTGTCATCAGCACAATGCTGCCACGGGGTTAGGGCTGGGAGGGATAACTGTCAGATTTCTCCCATCCTGAGCACTGTGATAGAGCTCAATAGCCCTCTGGTTGTTTTGCACATCCAGTCACCCTTTAGCAGACAGCTGCCATGAGCCAACTGGATGATTATGATGAACTAATGTATTTAGGAGAGACATTTCTAAGGACAGCAGCCTTGCAGGTGACTGGTGCCACTTCATTAGAACCCAAGCTCATTTACAAGACCAAGACAGATCAGTTGTTCATGACTTAAAGAGTAGCTTTATTTATTTATTTTTTACAAATTCTGTATATGAAGAATATGTTAAGAGTATCTTAAGTTTTCACAGTAGTCAGTAGGGCTGTTATACAAACATTCGGCACTACAGTAACTACAGTACTACAGTATTGCAGCTGGCACACATACTCTGTATAAGGTATATTTTCTTCCTGCCCCTGAGTGGATGCCCTTGAATGCAAGTTCACAAATGTATGCATCAGCCTAAGCAGCTTTATATATAATCTCCTTGAATCTCAGATATTGTCAAAGAGTGAGATTAACTTTTTAAGTGCTCGGTGGCCTCTTTGTACGCAGGTAGCAGGTGCCTCAAGTTGCAAGGGCATAAAATAATGCCATAGACCCTCATTTATGAAGTTGTTCTTTGAGTTCATCAAAGATTCCACCGCACAATAACTTTAAAGACTATAAAAAACAATGTATATAGCTTTGATATCTTGGGCATAAATATAAAAATGGAGGAGAAAATAAATGTAACTGCTCAGTCAAATATCACAATATTTTTTTATTCTATCACAATTTTAGTTTTTTTGTTTAAGGTCAAAACTTGCAGTTAAGAATCTCGGATGAATAAAGCCAGTAGAATCTCTTGATGATGCCATTTCAGCCCAGGTATAATGGGATAGGGCTTCTGTTGCACTACATGAGTTCAACTAGCTGGTTGCAATTATCTTTGTTCTTCCCAGCAACTACAGAGCATGGGTAACCAGGGTCGTGTGATCAAGCTCAGTTGGATTTGGTTCAGCACTACAAAGCCCTCTACGCCCAGGATTGAGGCGTCAGCACTATGGCCACCAGGGATTGCCCTGTCCTGCCATCTGCTGCCACCACTATTATCCACACAATGAGAAAATCAATTGTCTCAGTCCATATCAAAGACATGTCAGCTCAATTCAACAAGTAAATTAAACATTAGGGAGACTTATCATAAAGTCCCTGTTTTTGCTGACAAAGGAATTGAGAAGCTTATTGGGAGTATGTCTCCTAAATGGCCAACCCATACTCTTTTTTTTCTTTTCACCATCATGACTTTGCATTTATTGGTATCTAGCAGATATCGATGGTGGTCCGCTTTAAAAAATGTTTAATCATGCAAAGGGTGAGTTTCCCACAATTGAAAGTGTCTTAGTAACAGGTGCTTAGAAGAAAAACTTCAGTATTACAGACACAGTGATACTAAAACACTAAAATATTATTGTGACATCCAAAAAGTCCATGGAATTATTGAAAGTTGGTTTGCCAGTAACCTGAATATAGTTATATGAGAAGGCACACCTGTTATACATTTTTCATATTGTGACAATTCAGTGCAAGACTAAATACAGCATATTTGCTCATCACACTGTTACCCTTTATTTTGCAGGTGAATTTCGCATTCAGGAGTATGCTAGGCCTATAAAATCATTCCAAGTACAATTTAACAGTGCAGCACTTTGGATTTCTGAGAAAGAATTTAATTAACTATTTCTATATTGTGACTACTAAATACTCAAAATGTAAAATAATAAGAGCATCACTCAAATAACCATAACACCATAATAATGCGAATGGCTAAATCTTCAACTGGATAATCCCTGAGTAAACATTTTTCAGTGCATTTTCTTAAGACTGGAGAAACACAAGTTCTATTCAAGATTTCACGGCAATTAAGCTGCCCTACACAAACTTGGAGGAAATATAAATTAGATAAATTAGTTAAAAAGGCAACTATGAACTTAATTAGTTCAAAGAATCTTGTAGTGTTTATCTACCAATGTCTTCAAACACCCTGGTACTCATATCTGCAGTGGCCAACAAAGAGGGGCTCCACCTGGATACCACGCCTTGCAGAGAAAGGGAAGGGGGAAAACATGGATATGTCATGAAGCAGGTACATAAATAAGACCAGAAACAAGAACAGCCCATCGTATGAACAAAAATGTTGTCTTTTGTTGGAAAAGGTCCTGGATAAAAACAAAAGCTAACTACCTCAGCAGCTTGCAGCGGAAATCCTGCAAGCGAGGGAATGCCTTCTCCACACTGGAGGTCTGCTTCTCGTCACTCCAGAGTCTCTCTGCTGCAGCGCTTGCCCTCGGCCTGGGAGTTTGGATGCAATCAGGTCACGCTTTAAATTCTTACTACAATTACTGTATGGTGACTTGTTTTGATTTTGGTTTCACACTCTCATACCAAAGACGGGGAGAGAGATTGGTGGCATCAACATATTCCCCCCACATGCAGACCTCACCCCCAATCACAAGCTTCTTTTGTTGCTCTCTACCTGTGAAGGGACAGTACATGAGTTAAACACATACATACAAATATACAAATACACATACATAAAAATAATAAGATATGGCCTTTATTACCATTTACTTCAAAAAACACATTTTAACAGTGTAGTTCATTATTGTACACATAAGCATAATTTTAAGATTCTTCACTCATCACACCACTACAAGTCAATGTTCAAATACAGTACCTTTGCCTCATACTGTTTATTCAGTGAATGTTTCAATGGGTTCTGTCTGACATAGTGCAACGTTGTTCATGGTTTTAAAAAAACATGCTTCCTAGATCACCTCTGTGTAAGTGGCAACTCCCATCACCATGCAAACACCATCACCAGCAGGTAACTAGACCAGTTTATAATAGGATATATTGCTCGGCCTTGCACACACACCGAGGAAGTTCTGTTGCTGCACAGTGTAGGAATTGCGCCAGTTCTGACTGTAGGCAATGTGGTTGATATACCAAGGGGCAGCCAGCAAGACCCTGTTGCTGGCTTTGGTGATCCTACTGAGCTCTAACTTGTAATCAGCAGGGAGGCTCTTCCAGATGTGCAACACTGTGTCCTTGGGAATCTGAGTAAGCTGAACCCTTCTGTATTGTCTTGCTTTATGGTTGCCACTGGTGGGTCTGCCTGCCTGCTGTATCTTTGTATTGTTTAATCTGCTTACAATCAGTGGTTTGTTTTCAAAAATCAACACCGTCACAAGGTCTCTTGCACTGAGATATCATTGACAGCATTTGGTTCATACCTCCGCCACAATGTAAAGTATCTGAACCCCAGGTGCATTTTTGAATGTAGGTGCTCTCCCAGTGCCAGAGCCATACTCTAGCCCCAAGCCAGAAATTAAGAGCCCTTCCAGAATAACCATTTTCCAAAAGTATTATTATTCAAAGTATTACTGTCTTTGAGTATGTAGTACACACTGTTGGGCGCTGTGTACACATTTCAATGTACACAACAGTAGCACGATGGTACGAAGCCAACCTGCTAAGACCAAATGACCAAAGCCATCCATGCTATCAAGAGGGTGTATTCATGTAAATGATAACTGACTCTTTCATCTTCCTATCTGCCATATTAAGTTGTTTGAAAGTACCTAAAATATTCTACATATGCTACATTCTACTGGAACCAAGTGGCTCTCCATTTTAGCAGAGCATCAAACTGGATTTACAAACACAACCGACAAGGGTGTTATGAGGGTACTAAAGCTAAATTATATATAGATATACACACACAGTGGTGGCCAAAATTATTAGAACACTTGGCATATTTAAGAGGTTTCAGTTGTTTTTGTTCAATTGGCCATTAAAATACCCATAAAACGAATGAAATATATACAAAGTCATCATTATGCTCTATAAACCATAGAATAGAGCCATCATAAGGAGATTTACGTCATTTTCCTTACAAAAAACAAGCTAGGCCTATTTGGACAATAAACTGGACAGATCTATTGTACATTCAAAGGAAAAGCCTTTGGCTTGAGTTGCAGAAGGCAGGATAACATTAGTGTTCAAGTTCTCAGGAAATATATTGACACTATGCCAGAGAGATGTGCTGCTGTAATTGCTGCAAAAGGTGGACATACCAAATATTAAAGTTAAAAGTGGATAAAAACAGTAGGACTCACTTCATCTGATATTTGTTGTGCTCAGAGCAACCATCTGCATGTTTCATGAACATTATGAAATGAAATCATGTTTTGGAGGCAAGAAAAGGTCAATATTTTCAGATCTGTCAGGTGTTCTAATAATTTTGTCCACCACTGTATATATATATATATATATAGACATGCTTTATGACTTTGGTGCTTTCTAGTAGCCTATATTTTAGCTAGTTTAAGCCCTCAATGTTGTCTTAAAGATGAGGGGCAGCACCATGGGTAATATATTGGAGATTAGTCCACTAGCTAACGAACATCATACAATGGAGTGATGTCGAGTCTCAGGGCACTTCCTCAACTGAGGTTCTTTTGAGGTGGAGGATTTCTCTCCACAATGTATGCACCCATCTCCAGCCATGGGCTGCTTTCTTAAAAATACAACCTATATTCAGGCCAAAAGTAATCATGTAATAATAATAATGTGAAAACTAGGTGAGTCAAATAGATTTAGGCCCAGTTGAAAACTGTAATTACAGGCCAGCCCTAATAGTTGTTTCTCAATGCAGTATGGTGTCTCACAATTTTGTCAGTTTTTAATCTGAAGGAGCTAGACATTGTTTCTGCAAACACTGGATCAAAGAATGAGGCAAATGTCTTATAATTTAATCTTCTACTACTACTACTACTACTACTACTACTACTACTATTTATGCCAACATTTTGCACATGGACACATTCCCAAAAGTGCAAATGACTTTGCAGTGCGGTCCCTTTTAAGCATGGACATTAAGGCATTACATGCTTTGGTAGGCTAATTATCTATACATTTATCTGGCAGAAGCTTTCCCTAGTAACTTGTCTGTGATGCAAACAGGCATGGTTACAGCTTTAATGACTTCTTGGAAGACAGAAATAAGTTGGCAGAAGTATGTTTTGCTTTTGCTGGGCCTTTATATTTGTTTGGGAGAAGCTTTGTAGATGGCAGCTTAGTGTAAGCTAAGGATCTTTCCATGTTTCGAGGGAGTTACCCATGGTGTTGCACCTCATCTGTAAGACAGTCTTGCAGGCTTTAACACACTAATAAAAGTCTTTACTGCCCCCTAGTGGTATGACTATAATCAGAACATCTATATAGTGTTAATAGTCAAAACGGATTGGCCATGCACAGCCTATATTCCACACAAAATCAGGTTTTACCTCTAAATGAATATTACAGACAAAGAACACAGCAGTTAACACACTGCAACTATCCACTGCACACAGGTTCTGCTCTGACCCTTAAAGGCGAGGGGCCACACAGTATAGTAGCGGGCCCAGTCATGTGTGGGTCCTGGCTGGTCCAGATACCATGGAGAGGCCAGAATCACTCTGAGCCCTGCTTTAGTCACCCTGCGCACCTCACACAGGTAACAGCCCGCTCTCCACACCTCCACCACTGATAGAGAACTTTGCTGCAACACAATCCTCTAGTATATCAGACATACATGAAATCTAAAGATAGAGAAAGCTAGATGTACAGCAGAACATTATTTATCCTAACTCAGGAATGGTGGTCATTCAAAGAGGGAAACATCTAGCTTATTGAAATGAATTTCAATATATTAAACGTGCATTGAAATTTACTTTTCAAACATTTAGTCTAATTTAATTTTTTATTTCATAATTTTGCAGTTGAAATACTTTTAATCATGAGGACATTTCAACAATCCTGCACATTTTCTCATTGTCATTATGGCTATAAATAAAAATGAGGCTCTACTGTGATAAATGAATATAATTCAACAGTGTATTTTTGCCTCAATTTAATGACAGAGGTAGGTATCATTTGTTGGGGTGCACTTACTCGTTCTATGTGGTCGAAAACATCTTGCCACACTATGGATGTCTTGTTGAGAGCTGATGTTATGTTCACAATGCTGGAAATACAGACAATGACATTTGTAGGATTAATATGCATGTCCTATCTTGATGCTCTAACAAAATATGATCACACACAGCCACACAACCCGAGCCCTGCCTGCTCGTTGTTGGTCTTATTAAATGTCTTAGAGCCCTCTGCGTTTTTGGGTGTTCCCTTCTACTGCTTACTTCTCCATGTAGTATGATTCCAGTTTGGTGTAATCATTTCCAAATCCAATCTTCTGCATGAATGCCCGGACATCAGGGTTGGATTTCCTATTGAAAACAGATAGTGTTGGAAATAATTTCACTACATGTAATTAAACTACATTTTGCAGCAGCTTGGAGGTAGTTTAACTAAATTCAAATTTGGATTTCGAGTCGATTATTACAGTTTTGTCATTTTTTATGTAGTTAACTAGTGAAACTACCAATTATTTTGGGCTATACAAGAATAAGGAAACTTTTTTTCTCCATCCTTTTATTTGTAATTATTTATTTTTTCCTTGCCTCTCATGTCTTAATACAACCTCCTTTGACCCCCTCTGCTCCCCTGCCCTTTTTTCTTTCATCCTGATTGCTATATAGCAATGCCCAGACACTGAAGAACCCAAACTGGATTGTTTGGTTTAGATCCAGACTGAGTGATGGACATTACATACAAAGTTAACATTCTTTGCATTTTTTCCTTTGACAAACCCAGCAACATTGGAAACAAATGATAGTGACCCAAAACTGAAGGGCCTGGTTTAAGTGTTTAAAAAACATAAGGTATTAATTTCATGATCTATCAGAACTTCAGCCTACCAGCAGGTGAAGTCAACCTCATCTCCTCCTAAGTGAATGTAGGAATCAGGGAACACTGAGGCCACTTCCTTTAATAGTCTGGCCATGAACTGGTAGCTGGAGGCTGAGGCTGGATTAACAGGACCAAAAGTACCAGAAGCGGTGCTCCCTCTGTAGCAGGGAGTCAACAGGTCAGATTGCCCTAGGGAAAATAAGCAGTATTAAAAGTTTTCTTTAGTTAAATAGGTTAGGTCAAATACGTCTTTAAATTATTTCTCCTATTTAGTATTGCCTGTTATGATAAATTTAGTATACATCAAATCAGTGATAATAATGACAAGCACAAAACCACTGAGGTAGCCTATAGATTCTTCTGGATGACAGGTGGTTACTCAGGATTCAGTGGCCATTTACAATCTCTTATGGTAGGTTTAACATACAGTACTCCTGTTGTACCGAACCAGGAATTACACCATGTATCTGTTGAAAATAAATTTCACATGGAGAAACCAAGATAAGGCTAATAAAATGATATGTTCTGGAAAATGTTGATGATATTTGTCTTTGAGTTTTACCTTTTCCCCATGACTGGGTATGGCCGGGTGAATCGAACTCAGGAAGGACTCTGATTCCTCGTAGCCTGGCATGTGAGATCACCCTTCTCACATCTGACTGTGTGTAGACGTGAGTCATCGGGTGGTAAGCCCCCTGAGTCAGAGCCAGAAGTCTTTGTTAAGGGTGGAGACAGATTTTCAGTATTTTCTTACCTTGTGAATCCACATTTTAAATATGGCCAATCAACCAAACACCATGTTATAAAATACAGATTAGATTAAACTAAAAGCTAAAAAAATATGTGTAACACAACATTTAAAGTGGCTTACTCTTTGTTTCATACTTAGTTGTGCCCATCCACTTGTCTTACCTTAGTACTGAGGCCTGGAAAGGTACGGCTCTGGTAAGGGAAGGAGGGGTCATCAACAATGTGCCAATGAAACACATTGAACTTACTGTAGGCCATTGCATCCTAACAAAAAACATTAACATTAATAACATTATAATGACTGTGCCAGATGAAACAGAAAGCTGAAGTTAAGAGTGTATTATGTGAGTATTACCAGGGTCTTTAGAATGGCCTGTACTGGTAAATAGTGACGTGAAGTATCCAACAAAATCCCCCTGAATTGGAATCGGGGGTAGTCTTCTATCACAGTCTTGTTTACAAAAAACTAGGAAAAGAAAAAGAATAAAAATATCATTCATTCCATTCCAAATATTTTAAGCATGTGCCAAGCTATATACAAAGATAACATTGTTCATTCAACAAGCAGAGGCTTCATGAGTTTGTGCAGTTAGAAAGCATACAATCACTTGAAAAAAGTAGGTGACGTACTGTGCCAAAGTCATCTTGATACACCAGCTGACTGAATGTCTCTAGACCTGTGAGGATATTTGGTTGATATGTAATTGTATTCATGTTTATCTGGACACAAGTTGGATTCATGAGGTTATCGAATATATAGCAACATGAATGTAAAACTCCAATGTAATGGAGCCAGCAATGCAAACATTCCCTTTATTATAGCTGGTTGTTATGCTTTTTTTGTTTCTTTTATATTTAACTTTTTTCAGAAATGTTCTATGTAAATGTAGTTGTTATAATTACCTCTTAGAGCACCCCACACAGTCTCTGCATTCAGGGCTGCTTGCCCTGCAAATACACTCAGCTTGTCTAGAACACAAGTAGGAGCATATTAGACAAAGCAATGGGTCCTAGGGGTCAGGATGGGTGTTGCCAGAGCGACCTCAAAGTGTTGCTCTGCATCGCCTCCTTGAGGTTGCTCTGGTTAGGATAGATGGGGGTTAAATACTTACATCTTTCAGAAAGGTCTGCATTTGGGTAGCTCTCACAGTCTTCTTGGTCGACACTAACCACCAAAGAAAATGGTTTGGCCTCATTGGATGGCAGAACATAATTTTCTATTGGTCACAAAAGTGAAATTTTAATACAGTAATTGGTTGCTGGATGAATGTTCATGAATGTAGCATAACATACATAACTTGTGCATTGCAATTTTCACAATGTTATCAAAAATACTTGCTATTGTATGTTTTTGGAGTATGCAGGCCTACACTAGCTGACCTATCAGGCAACTGCTGCCTCTACAAAGCCCATTGATCTACTGTAAAAGCCAACATGACAAACACAACTGGCAGAACAAAACCACAGGGAGCGCTTTGCCTCACCATGATGTGCACTCATACACCAGATAAAAGTACAATCTTAAATATTTGCATCACCAGCCTCATCCTGGTGCCCACTAGTTATCAAAAAGCCAGGACAAAGTCAGAACCTCACACAGGGGCGGTATTACCATTAGGCAACAGTAGGGTTATTGCCTTAGGTCCTGGCAGCCAGAGGGCCACACAAAAGACAACAAAAGAAGAAATGGATGGATTGAAAGAGTTAAGTTTGGGATTCAGAGGGCCCCATGCTTGCCTTTGCCTAGGCCCCTAAAATCACTAGTAGGCCCCTGCCCTCACACCTCTCATGTAGGCCAGCCTTACGGAAAAAATATAACAGCAAAACTATAACTACCTGTAGAAGTTTTATATGAATATTATAGTGATACCATGCGAAATTCAAAAAATACCATATAGGAACAAGGTCACTATAATATCGTTATTGAGCAGCACGGACACAAGGCCCTATAGGAATATTACAGTGATTTTTGTTAAGGCACAGATTTTAGATTGTGCAAATCCAATAAGATATCCAATAAGATGTTATCTCAAAATCGTTTCACCCTTGCTCTCAATTAATTTATATCAATTAATGATATACGCCTACCTGAACGGTAATCTGGAAATATGAGGGAAAAATATCTGTTGAAAGCAGCATCCAGGACAGAACAGCCCTGTTGGGTGGCTGAATCCCTTCCGTAATGAAAGTTAAAATCCTGCGGCTTCAGTGAATATCGCTCCGTTGAGGTGGTTACAGTCTGCGGTAAAGGCCATACTCCCTCCACTGCGTGTAGGCCTACCTGAAGAATAAAGAAATGCAGGAGAATACATCTTGTACTAGAGCAACGTCTAGTATTAACTTTAGACATGACTTCTAGTAATTCACTAGTCCTTGTTTGTTACTCGAAGCACTGCCTCCAGTCAGGTGCTTCAAAACATTTAGTCACATGACTATGTGGGGCACAAGGTGTGGCGCTATGTCGGTTTGTCAAAAAGGTAAAATAATATACCCACGGTGTGGAAGACGAATGGTGACAATTCACCCATATGAAAAACAACTATAATCCTACAATATAATTTTGAAGAATAATATACAACAGCAAACTATAAAGTAGTGCTGTAGGAATATTAGTAAATAGTGAAACCATGGGAGATAAAAAGTAAAATAAAAAATACTACAAAGTACGATATAAATTCACTGAGTAACGTTACCACAGACACAGTACAAGTCCCCACATTATAGGAATGTTATAGTTTTTTTTGTAAGGTCATGGGGAAGATTACCGAATTATAAAACAGGATAACATTTTCATAATCAAGTCTTACAACTATAGAACAGTATAGACAGAATAAGTGTATAGTAGGCCTACCGTTTGCCTTGCCTTCATTTTGTGAAAGGGAAGTTTGAAGTGTAACGATAACGTTAGCCCAGTTATCTGATTCGTTTGAATTGAATTCCTTTGATTATAACATCTGGCGTGTCATATTTTGCTTTTAAATAATTATTTTTTAAATATGTATATAAATACATCGTACAAAATAAAGTCAAACTTTTTGGTATAAATACCATCATTTTGAAATATTCTTTTCTTTTACAGTCCATCTGACGTAAGGTCGTCGTCAGTTGGTGACGCTGAGTCTCTTTGTTGGCTTAGCAGCGGCGACGTTTTGTTGTTATTTTCGCTGCAGCTGAAAAATAGGCTCGGATAATTTTGGTTTTTGTATTGTTCCGCAATCAACATTTCACACACTCTAGACCGTTAGGTGTGCTTGTCACGAGTTGATAACCACCCTAGGAATGGACTCAGACGAGGGTTATAACTATGAATTCGACGACGAAGAGGAGGAATGCAGCGAAGACAGCGCCGAAGAGGAACCCGAGGACGACACCCTGGAGCTCGGAGAGGTGGAGTTGGTCGATCCCGTGGTGGCCGGTGGCGAGCGAGACGAATGCGGCGAGACTGGTGGAAGTGGCCACGGCCCAGGTCAAGAGGAGGAGGACTACCGCTTCGAAGTTTTGACTGCCGAGCAGATCCTACAGCATATGGTTGAATGTATCAGGGAGGTCAACGAGGTCATCCAGGTAGGTATTCTGGTATGTCGGCGACAGGAAAGACCGGGGTCTGGGCTTTGGGGAAGCATAAACAGGCCATTAGCTTAGCAGTGTAGGAGTAGTTTACTTACTGGGACTTTAAAGTTTCGCAATTAAACGGTAATAAAATTAACTTACAAATACATTTCGAACTTTTCCCAACTATATTTTCTTACTTGTATGTGGAGATGAAATATGGAGACATGGACATATTTAAGATATGCACATAAAATATGTAACAGTTGTCAGAAAAGATGCCGTTCCAGGAAGTAGTCTGATCCCAGTCGAGAAGTTGGTAGCTACGTTTGCTAAGCTAATGTTAACGTTAGCTTGCAAGGTTAGCCAGCTCGCTAACTAGCAAACTAGCACCTTAGACGAAAAGCACAGTCACGTCGAATAACGTACTTGGTTATATATCTAGTTAGCCGCTAACTATTTCTGCCAGAAACCAACGCGATTATGTAAGTTAAGCTATTGTACTGTTATTTTGTAACATGAATGCTATATTGGTATAGGAAGGTTTGGTCAACGAGGTGGTTAGCAAGTAACAAGCTAGGATAGCTAACGTTAACCACCTAGCTCATAAAGACTTAAAAGTTTCTTGACTTGAACCACATAAATACGTTCTGACCTGGCAACAGCTAAAAAAAATTCAATTACACGCAGTGGAACCCTTCTTTGCCTCCACTCTGGCCTCCATTTCCCTGTCCTTGCACTTAAATGGTCCAGCATGAAATGGAAAGTGGTCTCGATCTTACCCCCATTTAGGTCTTGCAAAAAGAGCATACCATTTAAAGGATATACCCAGTAGCCTATTGATAATTATCATCACCACACTTAAGTTAAGACTGGCAACATATTAGAATAAGAATATCATTACTATGGCTACATTTATATGAAGAAAGTAGAGACAAACGGGCATGGTGTTTCGTCTAAAAATAGCTTTCAGGCCTACTTAATGTTCATGTTTTTGTAACACCAAAGAAAGAAAGTAAATGTACTGAGACCCAAATGCTGAGACCCAAATAACAGTTATTCAATTCAGAGTACTTCAATGCGGTAGAGGTGGACAGACTTGAATGTACTATTCTTGTAAACTACTTATAAGACAATGCTTTTAGCTGTTGAGAGCAGTCTGTTTTGCCTGGCTTCAGAGGAGACTTTGGAGGCGAAGTTACCAGTGTCTGGTGTTTTTGTCATGGGTGGAATCTTGGAAGACTTTTAAGACCACACATCAAACTTAACCAGCAAAACACATGTCAATCTCTTGGCAAGGAAAGAAAACCTATAGGCTACACAATGTTTTACATGACAAAATATCCTGGGTAGTCAGAAAGGGCATCAAGAAGGGTAATATGCAAAAGTTTAATATGCTGTAAAAACCTTGACTACATGCTAATTATATTATGTGTTGGTGACCTATCTGGATTTGCCATGACATTACTGATCAGTGGTGTACAGAGTGGTGCTCTATTATGGATATGTCCTATTATGTGAACATGTTTTAGAATCCACATCTCTGTTAAACATGAACAAAGCAAATCATTAGGCGTCATAAGACAAATAAACTATTCTGTTTGCCAAATGCAATTTAAGAGGCAATTTAGACAGACACTGTTTAGATTCAGCCCGCAGTAGGCCTCTTCTGGAATAACTTAAATAAAACATTACGCCTAGGTGAAGGGGCTTTCATGAACATGGTTAGGTTTTGTTGCTTTGGCACTGTATAATATAATCCATTACATGGATAGGTTTGACGTTTCCTCAAAAACCTAAAACAGACTGATACTCATGAGTATTATGGGTTGTTCCTATGGAATTGGGGAATAAACTGCAGAAAATGTTAGAAAACATAGGGGAAACTCTATTAAGTCTCTAATCCTAATATTTTGATTTCATGTTTGATTTGGTCAACCAAATATTATTTACATGGGGGAAATTTCTTGGCTCAGATTAATTAAGTAATAAACCTGGACAATTCTGCATTCTAACTTCCATAGCCTGTTCTACTCTGCCATTGAACAACATGACACTAACTATACCAGTGAAGGCGTCTACTGAAGGTGGCAAACGGTTTTTAATTCAGTATCTAAACTATATTGGCCAATCTTTTTATTACAAACCAGGATAAACGAGGGCACACACTCAAAACAACTGTTCATGTCTATGGAGGCCAAAAAAGGTCCTTCCCGCTTAAAAGTCCCTTTTTAAGATAGGGAAGATAGATGGGGATAGATTCAGGCCTAATACATGTTCTTGCTGTACCCTTGTGGTGTCTAGTTTTGGCCTTTTGACAGGTTAGTTGATTGATGATCTTTGAACATTAAATGAAAGCTTTCAACAGATATTGAAGTGGTGGAACTTTATTTAACTAAAGAAGGAATGGTTGTTTTGGACTTTTAGAGCTGATTCTAGTCCGGGCATATTCTTGACATCTTAAAAGTCAGTTACTTTTGGATGATGGAGTCCACAACTTGCATATGGCCTAATCAGACTTAGGTGTGGAAAGTTTCCGGAAACTCCCAAAATGGACTTTGGACATGGGTTTTGTGTTGTTTGAGCATACCTGGAGTGAGATTAAATCAACCAACCGTGTTAGACAGTGTTAGATGGCATATTGAAACAAAGGATTCTGTACCAAACTATAGTGAGAACAAGTGAGAGTTTTTGGTGTCTGTGAAAACAGAGGTCCCAGACTGATGTGCATTTACAGTCTTTGGCCTCTGTTGGTGTTAAGCGATTATGATTACCCTAGCCCATTTTACACCCGTTTTACACGGTCATTGACCAACAACATTTATCAGAAGTTAAACCTGCCCCATTGGAGGCTTAATTAAATATGCTATTTATTCTTGGAGTAGCTCCAACCTTGTTTTCTTGTCATCTGATTAACCCAGAACAGTTAAATCTAGGATTATTTTCTAGCTATGGCTGTAAAATACTTGATTTGAGTTGGTCCATGTTATTTTAGTCTGGGACTAGACTCAATCTATAGCTGTGAAACAGGCCTTAGATTTTTGCAGTTTGCTGCTGTTACACAAAGGAGATTTCATGTCCTAAAAGCAGTAGAATGATGGAATAACCATCTGCTGTTTCCCACTTTTATAGTTTACCTGAAACAATGGTGAAAAAAAATTATGTGGAAGTATCAATTAATGTTCCATTTTAAGTTAGTGGTTAATGTAGGCTGCAGGTTGTGGTCTGAACAACTATTTTTCTTTCCTCCAGAATCCTGCAACAATAACACGCATTCTTCTCAGTCACTTCAACTGGGATAAAGAGAAGCTCATGGAAAGGCATGTATCTCTGCAGCACACTCTTTATTCACCATCTTTACTGACAGGTATATTAGCTGGCAAGTTCATTGTCAAAGCTCATGTATTGATTTTTCAACTCAAATGGTGATTTGTTTGCTTTTTGTTTTTCTCATATAGGTATTTTGATGGTAATCTGGACAAGCTTTTCTCTGAGTGTCATGTCATCAACCCCAGTAAGAAATCTCGGACCCGTCCTCCAATCAACACAAGATCATCTGCACAGGACATGCCATGTCAGATCTGCTATCTGAACTACCCCAACTCTGTGAGTGCCATAGAGTGGTTCTACATTTTAGACACCAGATTTATTTGAGAATATACACTACCCTTTTGGTTATCACTCTTTTGACGCTCCGGGCCTTTTCACAATATTGATGACAGGCCAGTCAGGGATGAATTGAGGCATACATCCTAGTGACACCTGATGGCAATTTTGGTGAAATGGGAGAGTCTATGTTCACCTGAAAAATGAGAAATATCCACTGAAAAATATCTGCAGTTGCACAACTTTGAGCTTAGTTCTAAACTCTTATGTGATTGACTCCTGGAAAATGTAGACAGAATTAGGTGTGTATGGATATGGGATTGCAGTGTACCTGCAAATATGTGCTGTACCTAGGAATTGTGTTCTAGGCTTGTTTGTCAATTTTTATTTTGATCTCATTGTGGGGTTATACTGGTTGTATACTGTTGGTAATAGCCTCTAGTGCATTATATTCTTCATGGTCAATTAGGCTTTGTCAGCAGATAAATGGCCATTCAGTTACAGCTTTACTACACTAACAGGAGAGCAACTAGAAGGTTTTGCTAATCGTATGTGTTTCACAGATAATCATTAATCTTGTATGTCGTGCAAGTCTGGCAGATATCTTTGCAGAAAGTTGTACACCCACAGGCTTACCTTACTATGTGTTGATCAGTGGGATTGCTTTTTGATCACGATCATTGAATAGACATGGCTCCTCACTAAGTAAAATGCTTATCTTGTATTCCAGCTTCATGTCGCAGTCACAATTGGTTTTACAAGTTTCGTGAATAGCCCAGTTGAGCATGGTACCTACTTGAACAAGATAAGTTCATGGTCTATGTATAGGTTCTAGGTTAATTGTATATGGTCTCTCAGATGATAAATACAGATGATCATAGCCTTGGGTTTTGTGTGTCTAATATGTTATATTAAGTTATTGTTTGTTGGCCCAAATCAAAGAGAAAATGGACTAATCAAGTCAGTACTTGGACCTCAGGATGTCGATAATGCTGTGTGCTCCAAATTCCAAAAACCATCAAAGGATCATTTTAATTGGTCTGTTGAAACAAAAAATGCTCTGTCACATCTGTCCTATATTAACTATGCTTCATTCACTGAGTTTATTTTGTCTCTGATTGTTCTCTCACGTAAACAGCATGGCTTCACATGTCTGGTTACCAGAGGCTCTTACGCTTATTGTGGTGTCTTGTTTGAAATCAAAAAGAGTCTTTCTTTTTCACAGTACTTCACAGGCCTGGAGTGTGGACACAAGTTCTGCATGCAGTGCTGGGGAGATTACCTGACCACCAAAATCATAGAGGAAGGAATGGGCCAGGTATTTACTAAAACATTTCCTGTAGAAGTGGTCTACAGGTTCTTCTCCACAGATTGTTAGTCTTTTAATAGCTGTCTGACTAATTATTTGCCTTCTGTGGTGTCTTTTCAGACCATTTCTTGTCCTGCTCATAGTTGTGACATTTTGGTTGATGACAACACTGTCATGTGAGTATCTGTTTTCACTTACATCTGTGTGCTGCGTGATTGTCTATTGGACAGCATTGCTGTTTATTGGTCAGCAATGGTCAGTATTAGCATTTTTGACAGTGGATTTTTGGTACTAGCAATAGAAAGAGCAGCTGAACAACAGTGTCTTCTTGTTTTAATTTCTGTAATGTTTTCTGACTGTAGTGTAATGAGACAGAAGTAGGTCACTTTGATCTGTCATCCATTTTTTTAGTATCCTTTATTTAATTGAATTGAATTAATCTCATTGAGATGGAGATCTTTTTCAAGAAAAACAATCATAAATAATGACCAAGAAAAAACACAATGCAACACGTTTCAATAGTCAAACAGTCGGCAACATACAGGGACATGCATTCTAAAAAGCGATTCCAAATATAGTTACTAATAAATCACAATTGGATATCGTTGCTTCAAAGTCATTTAATACATTTTAATTTAAAAAAATTTGTCAGACCTGCTTGCTTCATTTACTTGTGTTTTGTAATGTGTCTAACAAGAATATACATTTTAAATTGAAGGATTTCACATTTTTATGACGTATCACAAATAAAAAATAAGGTTATGGGTGTAGGGTTTTTGAAGTGAGGCCATGGCACTTTTTTTACATACTACATTTTCCACAGCCTATAGCACTTGGAAATATACTCCCATATTGAAAGCATGGATACTAATCTCTTGTCTCAGCTCTAAGGCTGACCGTAATTGTCTTAACCTACATCTTGATCTCACCAGCTAGCAAGATGGTTGATAATGTGTTGTCAGGAGGCCTTGTGCAACAAACACAAACCCCACCACTCCAGAAATTGTGTGGGTTTAAAAAATGAAAAAATAAACGCCACTTGTAGAAATGTATGGCCACCTTGTGGTCATTGGCCTACACTTATGCTCTGGTTTTGTATGATTCATAGTTATGTCAGTTGACAAAAGACTGTTAATATAAAGTTTTACTACATTGACATCAATTGGAGCCACACCACAGAAAATGTGAAATTAGCTACTGTAGGTGTTACGTTTTTTTCCTCCCTTATTTGTCTGCAAGGACAGCATTGGGGGAAGCCTTGCTAATACCACTCATTGTATGGAATGAAGGCTAATAAATGTGTGTTTTGACTTTCCCTCTAGGCGCCTCATAACAGATTCAAAAGTGAAGTTGAAGTACCAGCATTTAATTACAAATAGTTTTGTAGAGGTAAGCTTTTTGTGTCGTCCCCCTCCTCCCCCCCATGAGCCTGTTGAAATGAAAAATCAGACATGACTGAGCTGTTAACTTCTGTATACCAGTGTTTTTTCCCCAGTTGACATATATGTGTGTGTGTACACACACACACACACACACACACACACACAGTGTAGTGGACTCAAGACTTTTGGACCCCACTGTGTCCGCCTAAGTCTACCTCTCGTATCGTTGCCTCTCAGATGCTCTGTCTCACTGAAGAGTTGATGTAAATTTGAGGAGATGACGAAGAAACTCACTGCATGTGGTGCGCAAATGTTTACTGCAGTGCAGTTGAATCTCACCTGCCTCTTCTCTTTATTTATAGTACAAATAAAATTATTTTGCAAATATTTTTAGCATGGCGGGTAATTATCTTACTGTGGTGGGCTGCCATGGTAGAATACATATAGGGCAAACACTGCTATATACACGGTATTGTAAAATACTTGGAGCACCAGGCTACTTCTATGAACCTATGCCCTTCATGAAGCTATATTGTAATTCTTTTTCATCGCTCCTTTTAAGTGCAATCGACTGTTAAAGTGGTGCCCTGCACCGGACTGCCATCACGTTGTCAAAGTCCAGTACCCAGATGCCAAGCCTGTGAGGTGCAAGTGTGGCCGTCAGTTCTGGTAAGAGAACTTCTTAAACAATCTCATGGCACAGATGACAGCCTTCTCCTCAAACGTGTCATGGTACCTCTTATTTTTCGGAAAACAAAATAATTGCCGTGTGAGCCAGCCTTCCTATGCCACAGTCAAACTGCCACCCACAATCCCCCTATGAGATACTTCTACAGCAGGATCCTCTGGGATCCTGGTTTCCTCTTGCCATGTCATACCTAATCCCTGTATCTAGATTGTGGAGAAGTCTGAACATAGATTACCTGGAGACATCTCTGCATTTATAGTGAAAAGCTGATTTAAATGGCGTGTGCATCTGAGAGCATTATTGTGAGGGGCAGGGTTATTTTGTTTTTTTAAGCAGTGCTATCCTGAAATGCTCATCGAGAATACTTAGTCCTATAATTTGAATGTTGAGTATTAAAATGAATTTGATTTAATTTTTTACCTTTTTGCTGTTGCAGCTTCAACTGTGGAGAAAACTGGCATGATCCTGTCAAGTGTAAGGTATGCTAATGCCGAATGGATTTAAAGTACTATAGCAGAGAATGCTTGTGAATAAAGTGTACAGTTTTAAGCAACCTCAACAAATTATTTTATTAACTTACAAAAAATGTTAACCTCTCAGCTATTTCTCCAGACGTTTGAGTGAAATAGTCCTGTTTAGACCATACATTGTTGTCTGAACAAAGACTGCCACCCTCCCACTCACTTTTCTAGAGGACTCTCATGAGACCTGCCTTGTTATTGCAGAAGCAGCCCTGGCAGAAACAAAGCATGACTATGAGCCCCTGTACAAAACAGACACTGACACACATGAATGTTTTGCACTATTAAAAGGGGTCAACGTGATTATTTCTCACTTATTTTAATTTGTTTTATAGTGGCTGAGGAAGTGGATTAAGAAATGTGATGATGACAGTGAAACTTCAAACTGGATTGCAGCAAATACAAAGGTATGGTAGTAGTCCTTTAGTGTAGTCCAGGGTTAACATTTTCCCACTGTCAGGTCAGTGGGGCAGCAATCTTAATTTCCATTGTTATTGATCAAAAATATTTGTTTTCTGATATCTATAAGTGACTTATGAAGTGCAATGGAAATTATAAACAAGATCGACTGTCACTCGCAAAGGTGCTCCAAAATTTGATTATACGCAATTGCATGCTGATAATTTGGGGTAAACATGACTCTATAGTGCTGACTCAATCAGGGCAAGTGAGTGTCTAGTTTTGTTCAACATTTCTTTTTCCTGGCCCCAAGCAATCAGGCTGTCATTGCTGTTGGACCATGCCATTAAGTAATAACCTCTGCTTTACTTTAATATCGCCTGTTTTATTCCAAATATTGCCTGGACCTACATATTGTGTTTATTTGACTTTGAATGCACATATTTCAAATTTTCTCTAAATATATCAGAAGAAAATCCAAAGTTGATCACATCACTGTTTAGAGTTCAGTGGTTCAAACTGACTTGCTGCCACTCTGATCTGGTAATCAGAAGTTGTCGTTTTCTGCCCACCCAACTTTATTTCACAGATTCCGGTACTCTCTCTGCCAATGTAAAGCCAGGAGCGAGAAACATTGCAATGCAATTTTTGAGCTTTGATTAACAGGTTAAGAAAGTTGTGCATCCCTGTTCTTACAATTGAGGAATATTTTCACAATATAGCCATTTTATTAAGACTACAAGTTTGTATTCCTGCCTCATTCAGAAGTCCCCCTCTTGGCTTTTACAAAATGCAACAGCTACGATTCCAACTGGGACAGAAAGATGACATCCTATAAACCTAATTTAGCATCTATACATAGGTTACCTGTTAATTTGTGAATTGGGTAGAAGTTTTTACTGATCACTTGTAAGGCATGGATGGGTCTGATTGACACACTTTGTCACAGACCTTTTAACTCCATGCAAGCTTGAGGTCCTTGAGCAGGTCCCTAATGGCTGTTGCATAGTCTAGATTGAAAATAAGATGTCATCGGGCCTTTTCCATCAGGGTCCCTGATGGAAACGGACATTGGAATGACCTGCCGAAAGACTAAGCTGGTTTTAAATCACTTCTTAAAACTCACTTTTATAGGCTTGCTTTTATGTAATCATCTATGGAGTAATCATCCTTGACCTCACCTTTTTTATTTGTTACTTTTGGGTTTCTTGCTTTGCTTGCATTGCTTTTTTGTTTTTGTCTAATCCTTTGTAAAGCACTTCATATATTTTTATTATTACTCTGTCCTCTCCGACAGGAGTGTCCAAAATGCCACGTGACCATCGAGAAAGATGGTGGCTGCAATCACATGGTTTGTCGGAACCAGAACTGCAAAGCTGAGTTCTGTTGGGTTTGCCTGGGTCCATGGGAGCCCCATGGTTCAGCCTGGTATGTGATGATGAATGATGGCCTCACTTAAGTAGAACACTTAAACATCACTTAGCATTAACTACGGTGATGTGGATGGTGGTAAATGTTTTCTTGCGTCGTAATTTGTGCTGTTTGCAAGGCATGCGTGTTATGGAATGCATTATGAAAATCTGCTATTAAAGTGAAATGGTACTTTAAATCTTGCTAATAAATAATAATAATAATATAATATATTATTATTATTAATATGTATAATAATAATAATCGCCATGTTTTCAAGCAACAATGACTCATGTTAGTTACACTGTGCTTATGAATGATATGTCCCTGGAAAACATTGTGCTATGTCAATGGTTTTTGCTTGGTTGTGACTTTAGGTACAACTGCAATCGCTACAATGAAGATGATGCCAAGGCAGCCAGAGATGCTCAAGAGGTAATAATCTATAACAGTACATGGCATTTTTTTAAGTTTCATCACCAGACATGTCACGTTGTGGGGTAAACGTTTTTACATCAGTCCTTTTAATTTCCCTAAAAAAGACACTTAAATTAATGATACTAAAATGACAAGTTTATTTCCACACAATGTGAAAGTAAAATGGTGAAATTCCAAATGTCAGTTCCTGTATTGAAAGAGGAATTCCCTCATTTACTCCTCATATTCAACACTCTCCCGTTCTCATTTGCAGTAACGTTTTTCTGCTGTCAGTATAGATCATGTGCTGACAAGTGTCCTGTGGAGGGCAGCACCATTTACATTGTAATTAAAGCCCATTTCATACTCTGCAGCGCTCTAGGGCAGCCTTGCAGAGGTACCTGTTCTACTGCAACCGCTACATGAACCACATGCAGAGCCTGCGCTTTGAGCACAAGCTCTATGCTCAGGTCAAGCAGAAGATGGAGGAGATGCAGCAGCACAACATGTCCTGGATTGAGGTGCAGTTTCTGAAGAAGGCCGTGGATGTGCTGTGCCAGTGCCGCTCCACACTCATGTTCACCTACGTTTTTGCCTTCTACCTCAAGAAGAACAACCAGTCCATTATATTTGAGGTATAATAAAATAAAAATTGTTGCCTGGAACATCATGAGCAAGAGCATGTGGTGCGTGTGCAAGTAGCTAATGCTGAATAACAATTATATTTTAATTTTTATAACTATTTGTACAGCAGTCACAAAGTGCTGTAAACTAAAATGTAAACAAAAAAATAAGCATTACCTGCGGCCCTTTTTATGAATTTGGATGTGATAACCACTGAAACACCTATATGATTGAATAATAAAGGCAATACAGCAACTGAACAATTATATACTACATAATCGTGTTACATTGACATTGTTTGGTCACTGCCTTTCCAGAAACTATATTGAACGTCCAACAAGCGTATCAATATTACTGCAGTATGACAGCAAAACCAATTAGGAAAAACTATTTAAAATTTTAAATATTTTCCAATCACATTTCCTCAGGGGTCCTGATTGCGAATGACCGGGCTCCTTTTTGTCTTTTAATCTAGACTGTGACATAAAATAACGTGGTCTCTTTCATTTCTGTGTGTTATCAGAACAACCAGGCAGACCTGGAAAATGCCACTGAAGTGCTGTCTGGCTACCTAGAGCGGGACATCTCCCAGGATTCCCTGC
The DNA here is from genome assembly GCA_034670385.1 of Hoplostethus mediterraneus. NCBI lineage: Eukaryota > Metazoa > Chordata > Actinopteri > Trachichthyiformes > Trachichthyidae > Hoplostethus > Hoplostethus mediterraneus. Next base: position 7,722,227 of record JAXDDW010000003.1, on the reverse strand, counting down.
AGGACATCAAGCAGAAAGTACAAGATAAGTACAGGTGGGTCAAGGAAGCACCGCCAACACTCTGCCACTGTTCAGTCGGAGTGTTCTCAATGTCTAACAAATTTTTCTTGGTCTGTAGATACTGTGAGAGCAGGCGACGAGTGCTGCTACAGCATGTGCATGAAGGCTATGAGAAGGACCTGTGGGAGTACATTGAGGATTGAGGACACGTCCCCATGCAACGGACTCTTGAGTATCTTGACAAACTAGAGCGCTGATGCAATTTAACAGGGCAGCACGGGCCTTCTGCCGCCTCTCCTTTGGCAAACCAACCACTTTTGCATCATTTTTCCTGGATTTGTTTAACAAAATCTTCAAAGTAAATTATATTTAAATAAAAAGGTAGAGTAATAAAAAGATTAAGTGTACTACAGTATTGTTAGCAACAGAGTGGAGTCTGAGAAAGCAGTAAATCCATCTAAAATAAATACATCCTCTTGGCTTGTATTGTAACACCTCCCCTGTAATATCTTATTTTCCTGTTTTTGTTTTTTTCTTGTGAATCTTTTCTGTTTTGATTTAGATTTTGTTTTGATTTTTTTTTTTTTGATTTTTTTATATATTATTTTTTTTTTTTTGCATTAGTGTGAAAATGTTTTCAACACAGCTTTAATTGTCCTGGCCATGTCTGCTATATGTGGTGAGATCCTTGTCCGGGTGGCTGAATATTGATCAGATGATTGCATAGGGGCAAAGACATTTCGGGGGGGAAAGATGAAAAAACATCAAAAAGAACAAAAAGGCGAGTCTGTATTTTTCAATTTGTAAATAATCCATATGCATGGAAGTTAAAGAGCAAGAGTGGCACGTGTTTGCATCATTTTTTAAATTTAGAAATATTTATTCTTTACCAATATTCAAAAAGGTGTACATTTGCTGTGTAGGTTGAGTCTCTTTACCCCCCGCAATAGAGTGTGGGCATTTGGAGGTCTTTGGCATTAAGGCAAAACCCCTCCATCATCCTCCATCTCTTCAGAGCGGTGCACAAGTTACACCTTACCAGTAACTCTAAATGGGGACTGATAGAAAGGGTTCATCTTACTTGCCAAGTGATGAGATTGATGACTCAGTGAAAGTGCACAGCTGGTTAAGAAAACCGAGGAAAAAAAACTCAAATTTTCAGGTGAGGTGAAATGCACCGACCCTGTCTCCCTCTATGCTAACCTTTTTGCTGTACTCTCTCTTAGTTGTTTTTAGAGATGTTTAACATTTAAGAACATTACTAATTATTTACAAGAGCCAAACTGAGTGACATTCACTCATTTGTTTTTTGTTTTTTTCTCTTTCCCGACGTGGCTTGAGGTAGCCCTCTTTAAGCTCAGTTTGCAACTTGGGGATTGAATGAGGCTAATGGAATGTACTGACAGCACAGCTTTTTGGTGCTGGTAATTGGGCTGGATCACTATCAAACAGGGTCAGGCATTTGTATCACTAGCTGGGAATTCTTGATGCCATGGGGCTGATGATGGCCATGCTTCTTTTGAAGAGATCTCTTACCCTGCAGTGAGTCTGAACATTACTTTAAACCAAGCTACATAGAAGAAACATCCGTGAGCCTTAGTGGACAGATGAGGAATATAGGGCAAAGTTCTGAGGGTTGTAGGATTGTTCTAAGATACTGTTATACTTTTGCATTAAAGACTGTGTTTTCACACATAGGTTGAAGATTTGACATTGAAATGTCAGTGCCCCTCCAGGTATTGCATTGTTCTGTGTGGTGGTTGCTCTGGATGTCAAGCTATCTGCTTGTAAATGCTCGCATATGTCTCTGCACTATAGCAGTCTTCACAAGATTGACTGGAGGGGACATGAATATACAGCTACTGGTGCAAGTCAGAAGATGACACCAAAGTGTCAGCCATCATTCACACATACTTTGCCCCAGTTTCAGATCTTTGGGGAATTCTCTCCCAAATGCTTCTTATGTGTTCAACAAACTATTATTTTATCCTAGCAAAACTATAAACTGTATTGTTTATTTGAATAAATGTCATGAGAAATCTCATTATTGGGAGTACTGTGTGAGTCATTAGAATAGGCTTGGTCTCAATCACATGAATTACCCAAATGTCCACGATGCATTAATGCGCTATGTATTTCGCAATGTAGTGTATTCTACAAACCTTGACAAAGAGCTGTTTGTCTTCCAGAAAAGGGGTGAAGTGACTGAATTTGCTAACTTATGATGAATACATTTGTTTTTAGGCAAAATGTTAGCTTTTTGCACCAATTTTACTTGCAGGTTGTTAATATAAAGATACCAAGTTGTTTGTATGATGTCACTTTTCAATTCATTTTGTGTTTCTCAAGTCTCAAACCAATGATAACACAAGTTGAATGGATAATGACAAAGATGGGCAATTTGCTCTAAGTTGTCTTGCAGGTACAGAACACACCAGCTATTGCTGTGATCATTAGCTAATATGCTCTCCAGGGCTCACTGTTTTCATTGTGTCTGCTAGTAGTTCATGAACATTTCAAGTTAACATTCAAAGTAACAGAAGCAGCTACTTTCATTTCATTTAATTGAGACATCCAAAAACTTTTAATACTTTTCTACATATATCTTTTCTTTATGCTATCAAAGGTGTTTATTTCCTCTTTACATAGTGTAAAAATGTGGAAAAACTAGTTGTCTGTTTTGGAGAAAATATTAAAGTGCAAAATGTTGCAAACATCCTTCTGGCATGGGTGATTGTTTCATAATGCACACAATATACATCTTTCCTGTGGCAGCAGCCATTTTTATTCAAAAATGTTATGGCCACAAACAATATTTGATGTGTTTCTAACTGTCCTGAATAAGAATACCAAAATGTATGTAACTTGAACAAGCCCCCACCCCAATCTGTTGAAATTCAGTTTCCAACTGGCTGGATCTAGATAGTAGTCACCCACAAAAACATTACAGGAAATTTGCAAGCAAGCATTTTGCCACACGATGGGGACAGAGACCATGTGACTGATAGTTTAAGACTCACGAAGAAGCTGTGATTTTCTAAATGCACATTTTTGACAAAATTGATTGCCAGTTTTTAAGAAGCCATGGCATGAAGCCTGCCCTAGGTATCCCTATTGATGGCTGGATCATTCTGGTGTATGAACCACATCTCCAGGCATACACACATGCCCAAAAAATATCCAGCAGGCAATCATCAAAATGTTATTGTGATAGAAAGCTTCAGAAGAGTTTGTGGGTGGGGTGACACATGGGCCAAAGTAATTTTGACTCTTTATACGAGATAATTATCCACACCCCACGAACCAACTCATTCAGGAATGCAGGATATATTTATAGTCAGATTTGTATTGTTTTTGTCCTCTACATTGTGAGTTGAAAATGTGTAGCTGGTAACCTGTTAATGATGGATTGAGTTAAATCATGACAAGGTGAGTTCTTATAGGAATCACATCAATGCAAATAATAGTGTGAATAAGCAATCAATCTGCACACTCCCTTAAATGCCTCCTCTCATTGTCTTTGCATCAGTTGGATGGCCAGGAACTGTCAGAGACCAGTGCTATTAATATTTTGTGAAATTTATTAATCATTCAACAAATTCCTTTCTAACTCAGATATGTGGTTGAAAAACAACAAACCACATATATTTATCCTGAGATATAGCAGTTCAAGAAACACATTCATGAAAAGACAATATGCTCCCTTTAAGGCAGAGCTATCTACAGCATGACAGAATACAGAATTTGTAAAAGCATTACACACATTTAAGACAGACAAGAAAATGTGATATTCCAAGCATGTTTCAACTATTAAGTCACAGCAAAATCTAAGTCATAAAAAAAAATCATACAAAATGTTCAAATCAAAACAATTAGGTGAGCGCTTTGGCATTCACAGTGATGGAAATACCCTGATACAGGAGCATCTCAGCAGGAGTCCTTTTCAGCAGCTTAGTTCAGAGGTATAATGATGCCACTCTGGCTTCATTTACATATTGAAAGTTGGGATTCTCTTCCTTTGTAGTCAAACTAGGTGAAATGAGAGTAGGCCCCAAGTTGATCTTAGTTCAAGCAGTTTAATACACGAACATCACCAAACAAGGCACAGCATGAGTCTGTCTAACAAGGGAACTGCAGGATCTTATATAGGGTCAATGTATACATTCCAAAGACATGACTTCATCCCTGGCTGGATATCTTTTCCATATGTGTCTCGGGGACCCCTACTCGTGGATGTCTCCACACAGCCCTTAACCTACAGACAGTGTACATAGTTAAACCATTTAGAAATGCTGAAAAGAGATATATATAATGAATAAAAATGATGCAAAGTTCATATGAATGAGTTAATATACAATGATACAAGCATACAGCACATAATCAGATTAAATGTAATTATCATGTCTCAGTCTATAATTTCACATATCACATATATTAAAATACCAACCATAATAATCAGGTGAAAATCATTCATTGCTACAGTGATACAGAGGCACAATTATTGGAAATCCTACATACATGTGACTTAACAGAAAGGGGATGGATGGATCTTTGAAAAGATCTCTGTGACAATGCAGAACAACCTTGTTTTCACATGCTTGTTATATTTCTTACTGGCAAAAAGGGAAAACATTTTCAGATTTAAAACTTGTCTGGTGAAATTTTTCTCATGTCATAACCATACCCTCATTGGTAAAGTAACCACTGCATTTCATAAACCAGTTCAATCACTGAATGTGTCAACAGTGATGATAATGAAGGATTTAAAAACTGACAATTTCCAATAAGTTAAGAAGTCTAACAGTCAGTAACAGAAGTTAAGGTGCTAAATTGTACCTTATAGCTCCCAAATAAAAGAAAGTGTGGTTGACCTCATTACCAAAAATATCCTGTCCAACTCCATTCCTGAGGAAGTTGGGCAAATGTTGCTGGAATGAAAATCAGCCTGTTGTTGACAACAAAAGGCAGTGAAACATAGTGGAAAGCATCAATTAGAGGACCAAAAACAAACATGACAGCAATGTGTTTGGGGCAAACTAGTCCTCTATTTTGAGCCAGCCTTTTTTATAGTCTATCAGCAGCTCCAGGTAGTACTTCCACTCTGGCTCGCTGTCATACCTGACCTCAAATACAGTCTTCAGAGGGTTGGGGTGAGCCTCATGGATACGCACCACCTCTCCTCTGTACCACACCTCTGACTTGTCATCCTCCTCATACAGATGGCAAATCCTCTTTCCCACCAGGTCTGGGTAGTAGATCTTCATGGCCCGCCGGGCCCTCTGGACAGCCGAGCGCAGGACCCAACGCCTCCTGTGCTCAGCACTGTGGCAGGCAGACAAGTAGGGACAATATTTGATCTTTATGAAGGATCTGTGCAGTCTTTTAGAAGAGGCGGTAAGGGGTCGTAGGGCATGAGACAAACCTCCTGTTCTCTGCCACCTATGGGTAACCTTGGATGTCATTCTCCTGTGGAGGTCCTTCTCACTGCTCCTCTCCCTGGTCTCTTCTCTCTCCCCATCCTCAACTTGTGAGACGGAAGGATCAGAAATTGTCCCTGAGTCAGAGACTGCTTGGTAGCGGGTCTTTCTCCTGTTTAGGCCTTTGCCAAACAGCACCCTCCTCAGTTTGAGAATCATGCCTGAACAGTTCCTGGATCTAACATGAGATTTGGCTGACCCTGAGGACTGGCTGACATAAAGTGGAATGGAGGCTCCCTCTCTTTCTGTGTCACTGGGAGACGGAGAGAGTTCATCTGAGGTCAAAGGACATGTCCATGAGTCCTCAGATTCTTTTTGAGGGACAATGAGCAAAGTATCCTCCTCCGCATCGATATGGTCACTTCCTCCATTCGCAATTCCTTTAAAGGAATGGCCATTCCAGTCTTTTTTGCTGAGTCTGTTCACAACGCACCTCTTTCCAGTCTTCTCCGTGTATGCCACTTCTTCCTCCTCTGTCGAAGTGTTCTCCTCCAAAAACATACGCCTTGAACTGCTCTTGACCCTGCCTTTTTTTCTTTTCTTGTTTAAATGTGATTCTGTCTGCTGGTCCTTCTGTTTCTGCCGGTCTGAACCACAGAATGGTGAGGCATGGTGGAGCTGGTGGAGAATGGTGTAGCGGTCAGTCTCTCCACAATCTTCATGTGGGTCTCTCTTAGCAGAATCATCCATCTCTAATCCTGCAACACAGGGACAGGTAAACATAATTACAAAAATGTCAGATTTGTAAAAATAGTTTGATGACAAAATATGTAGGAAAGTAATCATGAGTTAAAAGGCGTGCAGATTTTCTTTAGCCATCAAAGAAAAAGTCGAGTGAGGAACACAAGTCAGAGGGATGGTGAGGATTTGTGAGAAAGATAGAAGTTACTGGAAGTCAAGAGTTAAATGAAACATGGAGAGCACAGATTCAGTTCTGTTTCCACAGATGCCATCCCAAACAAAGAGCAAGCCACCACCATCATTGGGATCAAAGTGTCACCTTCAGTTCCAGAGTGGATTCAGGCCAAAAAGTGTCACTGCAAGTAGAGGGGAGTATTATTTATGGGAGCAGCATGCCCAGGTCACTTTACCCACATTGTTTAATTGTTGTTATTTCAATTTTGACGCCACTATATCTGACTACATGAGCAATCATCTTACAATGAATCTTACAATGAGTTAATATCCTAAATAAATATAACTACTTAGCATTTACTTTCACTGCATCACTTTTCATCTGCATTTACATTAGCCAACCTTACCATATATAATGTGGATATAGGTAATGTTTTAATCTAAATGAGCCTTCCATTTTATGGCTGATAAACCCCAACCACATCCCTGCCTCCAGCTCTGACTGGCCTGGTAAATTTTCCTGCGGAAAACAGAGCCTCTTAACTCTACCAGACAAGTTTGACAAATCCATACTTCCATAACCCTTATTCAGCACACAAGTAAAAGTAGTGATTGGATGGCATGACCCTCTCATTGCGTTACACCATTTAAACTGAAAAGGGTTAGCTAGGAGTAGACACAGGGGTGGGGAAACATTAGCTGCTACAACGGATGCTATCAATAAGGGATAAAACAGCAGTGAGGCAAGAATGAGACAAAATGAGACAGAATGAGGCAAAATGTCAGATATCAAGTAAAATTCCCCAAAACATGTGAACAGTAACATCAGCAGCCAACAGAAATCCAATAAGCCCAATTCAATTAGCAATTTTTATGGAAATGAAAAGCAGCTGTTGAAGAAGGCCACAAAGCAAAAAGACCAATGTCTAGAGATACACTGGCTTATAAAATGGATAGTTTTCTGATTCATAATACCACTTGTTCAGTTCCACTTCCCACCATGATTTATTAACAATGAAATGTGACTCTTTGAGTGGACTGATCATTCTTCTTTTTACACAACATAGTTAGCCTACTGGAAAGTAAAATGGGGTTTGAGAGGAGGGGGGGTGGGTTGTGGTGGAAAATCTTGTCTGTAATAAAGAGTCAGCCAACAAGAGAGTGTCTTTTCTTGGGTCTTTATTGTCACGCCTGCGCAAGCGGGCCCCAGCTCAACCTTCAACAAAGAGCCTCGAGGTGTCATCTCAATCCCTTTTTATACTACATTTCTAAGTTACTCAAACGTTACTAATTATATCATCACCTTCATACCATCATCATCGTCATTACAGTAGCCCAGCTGCATCGCATTAGTCTCCCAGAAGGGACTTTCTTCGTCCCTAATGTATCAATACCCTAGACAGTGGTCTTAGAGGTAAAGACAGCCTTCTTTGTTAGATTTATGCCTCGAGTCGAGGAGGGTCAGTAAATGGTCACACATAGATTGTCTTAAACAACTGCCAAGTTTCTCCCTTGAGGACACCGCCTCGGTAATGGCCAAGCGCCTCTTCATCCCCTGCTGGTTCATGAGGGGGGCATGTCTGTACACATAGATTCATTTGTCATAGGTTCTGTCTAGTTATGGAGTCGCCGGACAGTGAAACACTAAATAGAGCCTTGTATTACATGCAGCTGTTAAGTGTGACGGTACAAGGCCATAGATGCCCTATATCCCTTAGATGCCATATTTTCCATTACAGGGGTGATGATAAAACAGAGGGACATCATCATCATCTGAAACCATGGACTTCTCACTAACCCAGAGGGCACAGAAGGAGCCAGTATGCACCGCATGACCCTCTCTGTGCACCCATGTCATTTCCTTCCTCCCTTCCTCCCTTCCTTCCTTCGAGTTACATGAGCCAACAGTCTGTATCAAATTCTTTAGACTTGGGTAACCTACAGTATATAGTAGAATCGTGATGGAGAGGTTAATTCTTCCCACAGATATGCCCCCACCATAACAATCAATTTTGTTTGATTAGTTAGCTGAAATGTTACTTGCTTGGTGATCAGAAAAAAAAAAGAAAGAATAGTGAGCTGAGGGACAACATAACAAAAGACAAATATACCTGGACTCTCTTTTGGACATCAGGTGAGGTCGATTCTGCAAAAAAATAAATGGATTGGAAATATAATATTTATTGCCTTGATGAGCTCTAAACAAAACGGCCAAGAATGCAGAGAATATGCTTATGATTATTTGAGGGAAAAACATGATGTAGTCAACACTGACAATTTGATACCCTATAATAATGCTGTTCACATTGTAACATACAGAAGAATCAGTACATTACACAGTCTACAAAAAAGGGGATTTCCAGAAATCTGAACGAAAAGGCAGGAAATACTGTTGCTTTGGCAGTCATGTTCCATGGATCACATGGTCAAATGCAATAAATCACACTGGTGTCTGCCTCTTTATCCATCGAGTTTAATTCTGTCTAATGAATCAGAATTCTCCGTGTGAATATCAATAAATGGGGCTGAGGTGGTGTTTGTTTTTCTACCTGAAATGTTGTAATCAGTCATGTTGTTTACCATAAGTTACACCATCACGAGAAGTGGAACCATCAAGTTCCTTATTATTTACAGAGTGGAGACTTAAGAGACCTAACTAACATCAATATAAGTAGACCATATGACACAAAGTATCAGAATGTCTGATTACATTTCAAGGCTACAAATGAAAAACCACCAGTCAACATCTAAACATGATCTTGTAAAAGCATTAAATTGTCCATGAAAGAGTGCTAAAATCTGAAATCTGTCATCTAGTGATTGATTCATGGCTTTTAGTCATGTGACTGATTTGACATTTGCCTTAAGAGAGTACGTCATCTTTTTATAGCAGTCCAAAGGAGAAGTAGAATAATACATTTCAACATATCACAGTAATGAATTGCAATCTTGGTGATGGACAATTGCAACTGTATAATGTTCTAGGTGTTTTGATAATAACGCCTAAAGATCATCCGGTGTGTGCACGCACCCACTGTATGTGCTTCAGTGTGGTGTGAACCTCCCTCCAATGAATGTCGGTTGGGTTCCTTTTTCCTTCATGAAAATGTGTTCACTTCAGTATTGCTTGCATAAGCAATTTTGTGTTCAGCATTGCCCAATGCCGTTATGACGTGACTTAACTAATCTGACTAACTTGTGAAATTTGGTTTCACAATCATAAGAAAAACGTGCCAACCAATTACTCATAGCACAATTCATTGGAAAAAGACAGATTAAACAAAATGTCTCAAATACTGGACTACGTTTTTTTCTTTACCAGGAAAACATTCACTACAGTAGAAATGTATCTCAGTAATTCCAAAGTGAATATACACTTACCCAGACGCTTGCAGACACAGGCATGATAGAAAAGGTTGACCACATCAGCGTAGATGTCAGGCAGGCGCTTAAGGGACAGGAGTCTCCTGAGCTTGGAGGAGCAGGCCCGTTTGTGGAGCTGGATCAGGATCTTCTCTTCAGAAAGTGTGGTGGGCCGCAGCTCTACTTTGTGCTCCTGCAGGACTTGGTCAATGAAACCGCCCAGGACCTGAGGGAACAACAGTTCCTTCACCACCAGCATGGGGATGAACACGGCCCCTGCCCGTATAACATGTGGAAACGGACAGTGCTCCTGGACAACGTACTCTATCAACCTCTCATGAACCTTATGGAATGCTGACTTTATCTCCTCACGAAGCCACACCTCCCTGGCTTTGACCCCCAACAGACTGGATACTTTCTGGATTTTGGTTGTAGGGGATGCAGGCTTGGTCAGGTCCAACTGAGTCAGCCAGGTTCTAAGCTCCTCCTCTGGAGAGACTGACACAAAGCTGGACAGTAGCTTGCAAAGGGAATTGTGCAGCTCAAAGAAGTGCTTGCGGACAGGTTTTTGGAGTTCAGGTTGGACTTCAGCTGTTCGCTGAACAGGTGGCTTCTCTGGAGTTAGGACGGGGGTAGGGCGCAGAGTATCAGGGAGGACAATTTTGTAGGTGGACAGTTTAAGACAATGGGAGGGGATGTTGTGGAAGTTCAGTTTGCTATCAGGTGTTTGAGGTGAAGTAATGCATTTAGGGTGAGGGACGACCATCTGTTCACATGGTTGATGGGTATCGCCCTGAGTAGTAGATTCTGCGATCGTGTCTGTTGTCTGCTCACCTTGTTTGGCATCATCTGAAGTCTCATCTTTAACTGCTACTAAGGGTTTACTTTCAAATTCATCAGGTTCACATTTCTTCACAAACATGGGCCCAGTGTCAGATGAACCAGTCTCCTCAACCTCTTCTTTGACTGTTGTCTCCCTGCAGTCATCCGGATTCATTTTGCAAAGACTAACATGGTTTTCAACAGAGTTGTCTGCGTCTCGTGGATCTAGCTTTTCCAACTTTATATTTTTGGGTTCAATGATTTTTACAACAGGCTTTTCTGTTAGAGTATCCTGACAGATTTGAATGTTATTGTCTTTGGGGACTAGACAGACAACAGGTTGCTGTCCATCTCTCTTTGGCCCTTCCTCTTGGATGCATGGCTCAGGTTTGATTGTACAGGGCCTAGAAGATTGGTTAATTCTCTGAGGTCCTTTGGTTGGACGTAACACTCCAGTGGCCTCCAGGTAGGCTTTGTAAGGGGCCAAGCTGAAGACATTGTCAATGACTGGCATAGGAGGAGAGTTAGGTTTATAATCAGCCTCTACTTGTGCATTCTCGCTTTCCATCTTTTGTCGTTTCTTAAAAAGGTCTATTTCAAGTGAATCTCTATTCTCTTCTTTAATTTGGATGGATGGGGATGTGTGACCAATTCTCTTCCGGCTCCCATTACAAACAGTAGTGCCTAAACCGGATGTAGAGGCATGGTGCTCTTTTCTAGTTGCAACAGCAGGTGGGCAAATATTTTTTGGATTAGCACTATAATTGACAGCTTTGTGGATCTGATCCCCATTGTAAACTGGAGACTGGGGCAGCCAAGCCCGTGGGGAATCAACAAGGCCTTGGAGATGCTTTAAAGATGTGACTTGGGCTTTATAGTGGGAGTAGTCCAGGGGTCGGTCCATATGCACATTTGTTGGGGAAGGACTGGGTCGATTCATGTGCAGGCTGATGAGGGGGGATAAAACTCTGTTCAATTGTATGCTGGCTGGTGTGACACTCGCTTGGTCCACATGTAGGCACACTGGGGAGGCACATGATTGGTCAACATGCAGGCTGGCATTGGTTTGGTCCTTATGTAAGTTAGCTGAGGAGGCCAGGGGTCCATTGATATGTAGACCGGATGGGGAAGTGGTTACGCCATTGGAGTACAAGCTCAGCGGTATATGTTGCAGTTTTGGGGAGGCTCTCAATTGGCTTGCATTCAGATTCATTCTAGGAACTGCATAACACGGGTAGTCAAAACCCTGCATAAAGGAATGAATCGGCAAGGTTTTAGTGCTAGGCATAGGAATTTCACCATGAATAGGCTGGGAGACAAGGTAACGTTCCCGGGGGTTAGAGATTGTGTGTTTAGCAACAATGGGAAAAGCATCTTCTCTATGCTTCCCCCCAGTATCTTTATACACTGCCCTGCTTTCTACCTCCACATTTGCCTGGGGATAGTAAAACATAGGGTGCTGTGGTAGCTGGCCATATTTGGACATGGGAGAACGGTCCTGATAAACTTCTGAGGTCATACGCTCATATGTACGAGGATGGGAATGGTACAGGCTATGATAGCCTTTGGGGGAAGTCTGTAAACGCTGGCTCTGCTCACTTAAGGGGCCAAACAATGTGTGACTCGGTGTACTGGGGTAACTGCTATAGTTTGGCTCAATATAGGCAGGTAAAGCCCTTGTTCTACTTGGGCTCAAGCTGTGGTATTTCTCCACAGTCATGTCCTTGAGTGGTAGTCTTTCTGCATTGGACTCAAACTGTAGACCTCTATGTTGCATCAATGTCTCTTGTGCCTTCCTCTGGATGGGCGATCTCCGACTGTAGTGAGTATCCGTGTGCATCCATTCACCCTCATAGACAGTGTTTGGCATCCTCTGAGGCCCATGCTCCACGCTGTATCGCTGTCCTAACATGCAACCCAATTCATTACAGCAGGGGCTATGCCCATAAATTGGTTTGGGAATCGCTAAATAAACCGAGTTTTCAGATGGGGAAGATGGATTCACACCTCTAGCTGTTTGTTTTCTTGGAGGTGTAGTGTCTCTGGGACTGCTGATTTCAGGACTCCTCGTGTAATATGTAAAGCCCAGTTGGCCTGGGGTGTGACGTACAGCAGGTGAATGAGAATGGCTTTCCTCTGTAGAGGTCTTGTTGTCTGGCTTGCAAATTATGTGGTTTTGTCCCTCCATGGCAGAGAGCTGACTCACGGGACTCCTGCCATCCAGCGAAGAGGTTTTTGAGTTGCTCCAAGTAGGAGTAAATCCTGCTCCATCCTTTCCTCTAGGGTCATAGGTAAAGTAGGCCCCACTGTACTGTACAGGCTGCTTACTAAGGAAACCAGACATACTTGGCTTTGACAGTCCTGGAGATGCTTTGGTCCCTTCAAATAATGGCATCTTGTTTTGAGCCACCGGGTCAATGAGGCTCTGCACTGATTGGCTGCTCATCATGTAGTAACTCTGTGATGATGATGATCCAATAATATTGTTCCAGACCTGAGAATACAAAAAACACACATTAGACTTGGTGGAATTGATTAAGGCAGACTAGTTAAGGAGATGTATCTCAGTGTGCATCAACGTTTGCCTCAGACTTCAGAGACGGCAGTGGTATACACAAAACAAGTCAGTCTCTCAAAAGAAATGGACTGAGAGAAGCACTCTTCACACAGATAAAGGGGGTCATCGTTAGAATACAACTGGCCTGAGGCGCCTTCCTAACCATGACGAATCCTAGGGCTTATCACGTGTGTCACATACATCCCTATCAGCCGACAGATGTTGGCTGAAGCATAAGTGAAATGTAAGAAGTCACAAACATGTTACAAACTAAGGAATGTGGAAGAATGATTTCTAACCTAATGATTATGCAAGGATAATTATTAAATAAGACTAAGAATAAATGCAAAGAATTATTCTACTCCTACAATATGAGAGCTTGTCATTTTTACCATATGTCACAGTAAACAAGCAAACTGTCATGGTGTGCTGCAGCATTACCACATTTTGTGGCAAAGTAATGTCCAGGTGTGGTTTAAAGTGGTTTACACTTCAAGCCCATATCTACAAATATGAAACTTACAATGTAACCAAACTACCAAAACATATTCAAGCAGTATGACTGTCTTATTTGATGTGTTGCTGTAAGGTTTTACTATGACTCATTTCTCAGCGGGTTGTACTGCAATATAAAGTATATTCTATCATCATTATCTCTTGCACCCATGGAAGTGATTCAGTCTACTCTTTATCAAACCAGAACGTTTAATCTGAAAATCACCACAGCATATTTTTCCATTTTGTAAAATTTTAGCAGCCTACAGTGATGGCTATACTACTCCTTTCAAGCATTTCTTGAATGTTATACAGTAGAAACATATTGGCATATTGAACAACATAAATCCAACTAGTTACCAGATCATTCCACGCAACTTCTGACAGCTGAAAAGAGAGTAAATATGATTTGTTTCCAAACAAATTGTCCACATAGAAGTCCCCCTACTCACTACTCACTACCCAGCAGCCCTCAGGCCCCTCTCCTGCTCTACCCTGGGAGCTGTGCATCAGGTGACACTTCCTGTGAGTGTCTGCTGCATCTGTAGGCTACGGTGGGGATGGAGCGAAGCAAACAACAAAGTCCCTGAAGCCTCCATGGGCCTTATTGAGACAGCCCAAATACTCACAGATATTATCAGGGCATCCTGTTGACACATTTTAGAAAATAGAAAAGGGATGGCTTATCTTCTCTGCATACCTAGTGAGAATCTAAGGTTCATATGCAAGGAGGAAACTAAGCAGAGCTGTTTTCAGCCGTTTGAAAACCACATTGTGTATGTATGTATGTGTGTGCGTGCGTGCGTGCGTGCGTGGTGTGTGTGTGTGTGTGTGGAGGGAATGATGGGTCTCACTTGCAAAGACCAACTGTCAAAATAGACGTGTGGAGAGAAAAAAAAAAGAAGGTAAAATTCATTCCATTTCTATTTATCTAACCATCTAGATAGGTGTGTTTATCCAACCCACCAACCTCTGTTCAACCTCGCGGGTTTTACAATGTCAGCCGGTTCTAAAGAATTCCACACTGTTCAATTTCTTGCAGTTAAGTCTAAAAATCTCAAAACCATATTTTCATATCCATTAAAAAAAAATCTCAAGTTAGCATGAGCCAAAGAGTGAATTGAAAATAAGTGGGCAACAGCGAACAGATGAGCCCACATGGACACCCTCTTCAAAATAATAGTAGGCAAATAATATTAAAATTACGCGCCAGCAACAGCTCGACAACTGATCATAACGCAATCTATTTCCATATCTGAGACTGAGAAAGCATTGTACCCCACGATGAAACACAAACCACGATGTGGGAGATAACGTTTCTAAAGAATAACGCATCTCATTATTTACACGAACTTCCGTCACATTGTTTGATGCTGTAGTTTACATTCTCACGTGTCTCCGCCGAGTCAAAGAAACTGCATGACAGCACAGGCACGTTTTGTTTTTTTTACTTCTTCTAGACAGTCAGCATTCCTGTTCTAACCTTAAAATGTGGTCGTTTTAAGATTGAGCAAAAAAAACAAAAAGTTTTCTTACCTCTCTACCGTAAACACAAAATGCAATTTCCAGAAAGTCTCCATGAAACACAACTTTGTAAAAAAAAAAATTAAAAATGAAATAAAATGTGGAAACGTGTCAACCGCTGGCTTTGCAGTGGGGTAAATGACGGTCAGCGCGAACAAACCAAAATCCCCACGTCTACGCCCAAAGGAAGGGCTGCCAAATGGTTTCATTAGTTCGCCCGAAGTCCATTGCGGCTCCAGTGAAGTTAACAAACTGGAGAAAGACAAGGGGGAGGAGGATGGTCTTTGATCAATAGGCGGAGTCACACCCTGCACGTATCCAGGGTATGTTTTTTCTGCAATTTTCATTTTCGCCACCGACTCTCGCTGAATTTTGGGGGTTTCTGTAGCCTAGTTTAGTGGTTCCTCGTAGTGGGGTCCAGGGGTCCTGGAGGAAGGTCCAAGGGGGTCCCCAACAAAATGAGTGAAGCCTTAATGCCGTTTTATTCCACTCCTTAGCAATTAGCACAGTAAGAATGTGTTCCAGTCACAGGTTTCACTCTCCCCATTGTTGTCATCTCCGCACCTCCAGTACAGACATGTTATGCAATTCTGAACCTATCTAAGAGTTATACCTAATAACAAAAATCTTCTCAGATAAAGTTCAGTAGCACAAAATCCTTTTAAATAGAGGTTGGAGGTGTAATGCATATCTATTTGGGGGTCCATGACATAAAAGCGCTTGGGAACCTAGTCTAGCTTAGTGGACTGTACTTTTAAAATGAAGTGAAACATGCAGAAAAAACACATTGACTATTAAGACTATGAACTATTGCTTCACTCTCCAGAGCTTTTGATGAGTTACAAAGAACAGAACTTTTACACTTTTATGCTGGTATCTCAAACAAACAAGGAAATAAAATGAATGATTCATTGGTGACATGTATGATCTGGAATGTTTTTGTGCTTCTCCATGCTTAGTCATGCTGCAAAAAGCAATAAAAGCCTCAGACAAGAAAATGTTTAGCAAAGAAGGATAGTGCTTTATCCATTCAAACAAAATACTGTCACTTTTGGATGTAGCCATCAAGAGAAATAAAACCTCAACTGAATGAAGAGAAATGGAAAGGCCAGCTTGTTATTTTGGGATGTCTTTATATGGCATGCATGTTCTTCAAGAAATAATGGGGTACTGTGCAATTAAGGAAAATAAAAGTGCACGCTATATGGCTTACAGTCTGTGCAAATTCATAGACATAGATATCTTAATAGCATGCTGTATATAAATGCCTGTATAGAGAGCACACTGTGATAGGACAGAGTTGGCTTCTGTTAAACATCATCCTAATATAGTTAATGGTTGACCTATGAGGTGTTGGAAGTGTTAATATGAAACCATGTTAGATGTTATGTTAAGTGTTTATTCTCTTGCAAGGGATTTATTTGTTTTAACTCATTTGCATGAATGTACTGTATACAGGCATGAAGCATGGTCAAATATATTTAGTTCTTCTGTGAGTTTAAAAACTGTGATAGCAAACGGAAGAAGACAGGGACCTCTCTGCCATGTGGATCCTGATGCTCCAGAGACTACAGGCATCTCCGGAATGCTGTCCTGCAATTGTATGGTGCCTTGGCCTGAGTCGGCCCTCCCGGAAAACATGGTCGTAAATCCAATATTGAAAGGAGGGAACTCATGGTTTTTTCTTTCACTGACATCAACAGTTGGACATATCTAAAAACAGTTGGTAACATATACCCATGAACCGGACGCCCTAGTATGCTCAATTCCTTCGGATCAATGTTAGTTTACCTGTCCCTCTGTATATAACAACGTTGAGCGGTGTGCTTGTGGGGGGTTGGCTAACATCGGGTCTTTGAGACAAGCTCTTGGTGACTACATGACTTAGTGACTCTGGACAAGATTTAGAAGTGTCATCCAATAAACCTTTTGCTACCATATGAGGTTTCTTATATGATCTGTTTTTAACCCTTTATTCTGATACTTGAACTCAATGTTGCATTATCAATTTAAGGATCATTTAAGGCAAACATTCTGTTCTGGTGTTCTGTTCTGGTGTCTTTCTTCACGCAGGCATAGATTCAGACTTGCTTCTTGGTTGAACCATCTCTGTACTTAAATCAGCATCATACATCCGGTTAATAAAATGCCAAAAGAAAAAATGCCAACAGAGGTCAGTCATTATCACAGCCAGTTTGAATTTCACTTCTTGTTAGACATCCTGGCCCATATGATGTTTTTTCATTATGGTTTGGCAAATGTTATCGCCTCGACATACGTAAGCATACAACATGATTGCTTTCAATTGAATATCAATAAGCCTCACGATGTGTAGCAGTTTGGCAGCACTCTAACAAGATCATTTTAGGTGAGATATATAAAATAATGAATTGTAAACCCCAAGCGTAAATTCTTCTACTCCTGCTTGATTTACAGTCCATGTGAATGAGTTCATTTCTTGCTGCACTTGCATCATGCTAGTCTAATTTGTGTGCCCAGTGGGATTGCTACAGTTTAGTCTAGACAAGTTGGTGGCTTCCATCAGGGCCCGCGGCCTCACAGGTAAAGGGATGCTCACTAAGGGATGTCATTGGGGGAAGAGGGTGGGGGCATTTCCCCACAGAGTGCTCTCATGTCTCCTCCATTTCCAGTTACCATGGCATCACAACTTAAGGCTAACCAACACAAGGCACCAAGGGGCTAACAGTGTGACCTACAGTGACAGTAACATCCCCCATTCTTCAGGCAGGGAGAGCAAAATGATGAGTCAAATATGTATCAAGTCATATGCTTTCTGTTCTACTTCCTGAAGATATTTTGGTAAACATTTACTACTGTTCAAGCGTAGATGCCAGTAATAGATTGCTACAGATTATTTCCTTCTTTCGAACTTCCTTCTGTTAAATATCTAATAAATATATTATATATATTGGGTTATCAATACGGAGAACATTTAATTCAAAGCATCCATACACTGGCTGGAAAGAGGAAGTGGCTACTTTATAGTGATGTTTTTTTTTTTTTTTTAGACCAATTCACACTGCTTTGTAATGGCAACCCCCAACCCCCCTCCCCTGTTCTACTTCCTCAGTCTCTCCTTCTCCCACACCCCAGGAATGCAAGACAAAGGACTTGTGAGTTAATTATATGATATACAGTGAAAAGGAAAAAAGACAGAACTGCAGATAATTGTATTTGAGTGTAATATACCCAAGAGTATATCAAATTGTTTAATATACTTTAATATACTGTATATAAGACAGCTGCTTCAATATAGTATTTTCTACTTATTCCCGAGTGAATCCATGAGGTGTTTACCATTTGTAAATGAGTGAGAGGCAATCGGGTGAGTTCTGGTGACACAGGGAGCAGAGCAGGCGATCTCCCAGGATGTAGTTTCTGATGAAACACAGTACAACAGTCCCATGGGCCAGAGGCTGGCATGATGAGCCCAGAGATTGCTGGAGTTACATCAGACACGGCACACACATGCACATGTATATACATATATTGACAGAGAGAGAGAGAGAGAAAGAGATTTGATGCATTCATGCATACGGTGTAATGCAACTTCATGAATAACAAAAGAAGGTTTTTGATTATTTTAACAGCAAATACATTGCACAACTGCACTATTAAGAAAATGAAGACAAATTAGATCACTGGTGTGTAATCCCAGTTTAGATCATTGATTTAGCTCAGTGATTGACTCAGTGTTCAGGCCATGAGGAAGGAAAACAGCCCATTATCATCGCCAGTTGCCAATGGGATGTTAATGGCATAATTCATTGGTAATAAATTGCTGAGCTAATCTTTTAATTTATGTCAATGATTTAAGATTAATGATTTACCGTAATAAATCACCCAGGACAATGAAGCATGACGGCAGTATGATTGCTATGGGCTGCTTTGGTTACTCTTATCTTAACCATTGATCCAGTCAATAAGCCAACATTGTATTCTACAATCAGACTCCTGCAGTAGTAGTACCCTACATGTATAACCACTACTGGGATTTTCTGCAAAAAAATAAACTTGGGATTCACAAATTCTCCCTGATTCTGCACATCACACAAGCAAGATGTTTCAAAGATTTGATAATATGATAACACTGTTAGACAAAATATAATATGGAAAAAAACATATTTTGCTAAAGAAGTGGCAGTAGAGAAATGAAAAAAATATTTTGTCTTGACCAGTGAACTTTTTGTTTTACAATTTCAAGCTGAAGATTTGATGACCTGACCAAATTTGTGACGACATATTGCTTATTTCCATTCAGTGCACCTGCAGACTGTACACTCCTCCACAGCCCCGTCAAGGTGGACAATATGTGACTGTTTGACTAGACCATAGTGTGGGGAGGGTGAAGGTTGCTGTGTTGAGGTTAAAGACGGGCTAAGGAATGTTATATTTACATTGTCTCGAGGACACCTTGGTACAGAGGGCCTCTAAGTAAATTGTGTATGACACCATGTTATCTTGATGTGAAGCAGACTGAAGGGGGTAGGGTGACTTGAAGGAATAAAGACTCTCTCTTACAGAGGTAGAGAAATGCCTGAATGCTATTTGAATGAATCGTGAATAAAATAATCACTGTTAATAATCACTCTGTACTTTCAGCAGTAATTGGCTTCATTGACCAATTTCCATGACACCATGATGTTACTCCCCTTGACTGTCTGCCTGATGTAATGTTTCTCTACCCTCATGACAGAAGCAGTCAGCAGCCAATAGCTGCAGGACAAGTTACAGCTCAGAGCAGGATGCTTTCTGTCTGCCAAACAGAAGGCACCACGCACTGCAACCTCAACCGTAATGCCTCTGGTGATTTGCAAACCAAAGTACCCCTCCTCCCTTGGTTTTCATATGGTGAAAGTAGAAATGTCTGATACAAAGTATTTCACTGCATCCTGCTACCTTAACAACAAGGTGGCATCAAAAATGTTTACAGAAAATGTTATTGCGTACGATCGTCAAGAACATGTCAAAGCTTGTTTGAATTTGAATGGTAACAACGCTGTTTTCGGTGGACAGGAGTTTTTGTCATCACAATGCTTTTCCACAATTTTTTATTTGTGCTATTATACCCGTTTGCAATGCTTATGTTGTCAACTGTTTATTGTCTCTGGATCACAATGTCTGGATAACTTATCTTGACCTTAACATGATGTAGGTTTTGTGTTTCTGTGCTGTGTAATATTACTTGTCCAACATATGCCTATTGTAGAGGAAGTACACTTCCAAGATTGCCTGCCAAAACGGCTCACTTCTCATTCAATGAATCACAAAGACAGCGTCACCGTCTGTTTTTACTCACATTAAACAAACTGCGCTTCAGTTTTGACACTCACAACCATTTTCTCTTCACAGAAACATTCCAGGCTGGTACATTCTGCTTTGTTGTTTGTTAGGTCCAGGTTCACTGAGATGAGCATGTCTAACACTGATGTGAACAATGGGTATCGTCACTTTTGACCCTTGATACTCAGTCATGGGCAAAGCTATCTATTTGAAGATGTTAGGCCCTAATATTTAGGACTTTTCCCAAAGGCATTGTGTGATCTTTTTTGCACATACAAAAAAAAGTTGTATGTGTTTATTGAGACTAAATAAGCTACTCCTGAGTGCAGCATTTAGTCAGAGACATCCACCTTAGCTGACAGCTTTATTACCATGTTATGTGTTGCTGCGGTGGAACCAACCTGTCAAAGTCCCCTCTGGGAAGAGAGTTTTCCGTCGCTAGTTTCCCATAATTAACCCCTTAGACACCATGGCAGCTTCTACAGACTCATGACAGCTTCTACAGACTCATGACAGCATCTACAGACTCATGGCAGCTTCTACAGACTCATGGCAGCTTCTACAGACTCATGGCAGCTTCTACAGACTCATGACAGCTTCTACAGACTACCGAATGAATCATCAGAACTATGTCAGTAAATGTAGATTAACCCTTGAGCAATCTCATCATGAAAAACAACAACATTTCTTCAACTTTTTATTGAATCAGGTAAATTCGTTTTTACATGAGTGTCCGGGACAAGAAGGAGTATCACAGTTGCGTACAACATCAACACCAATAGAACATAGGACCAGTGAAGTAAACAATGGATATCAAGTTCAAGTTCAAATGTTTGTTATGAGATGTTCATGTGTGCTGAGATGGCTCATCAGGTTTTTGAAGATACAGTTTGACTACATTAATAATAGTTGATACCTCTGCCATGGCCCCTTTACCTGCAATAGAGCAATGTATTACTGGTTACATAGACACATTCTGTAGGGATAGATAAATGATCAATCAATAGCCTGTAAACAAACATAGATAGATAGATAGATAGATAGATAGATAGATAGATAGATAGATAGATAGATAGATAGATAGATAGATAGATAGATAGATAGATAGATAGATAGATAGATAGATAGATTCTTCACTGCAATGTTGTTTTCCACTGAAATGTGCTTTCTTTGCATACCAGTCAGTAAAATTCACACAATTTTAAGAATTTACAAAAGTGTCCTTGGTCTAGCTTCTCTTTACTTCAGCAATGTGGCTGAAACCTCACTGCAACTTACAATACTTGATCTGCCAGCCCTATTCTGTTGGATGTCACAAGAAAATGAAAAAAAAAAAAACCTCGGCCAACTCTCATTTCAGTTTGCTGCTACCAGAAACTGGAATGGCCTAGAAACTGGACTGGACACTTTTATCTCCGCCTACAGGGAATCAATTACATTCTCTCATTACTCCTGCAGTCTCTCTGAAACCTGTATTTTCTTCCCACACAATAACTGCCACCATACTAAAATGAGTTTGTTCTGTGCTCTCATGTATGTTTGTTACCGGTGTGACTTGTTGTATTTGCTTGTTTTATCAATTTAGTCTCACTCTTGTGATCTTGCATGCTAGATGCAGTGTGCTTTGATTTCATGACTGCTATACACTATTTATAACCAGCCATTAGACCATTAATGTTGTCATATGCACCGTGGTGCTACATGCTGCTACATCTGTTGTGCTATTTGTCACCTTGTCTATTTTGTCTTGTATCCTTATCTCTGTTGTGTTTTGTTTTTGTCTTTTTTTATGTCATGTTAATGTCAAATACTGCCCTTTGTTTCTTACCAAACTGTCACTGTGAGTAGAATTTGTCCTTAATTGACCTGCATGCTTAAAATGCTATTAAGATGATGATAAAATATACCTAACCCTAACCAACAAGACTATAAAAGCAGCAACAAATCTACAATTATGTTTATTTAATGGAGTTTTAACACTTGAACTGCCAACAAGTCATTTTTAAATTTTTGTATTTTCAAATGTATTTACTTTGTTATGATAAAACCCTACAGTCTATGGCTTTCGCTAAAATGCATGCTGTTCAGCATTTCAAAAAACACAGATATTAATAACTGTTTGTATCATTATTTCAACATAAGGGTCAATTTTACCCTCACAACATCCGTCATTGTTCAGACATTGCAAGACACAAATAGTTTTTTATAGGTAAAAGCCAGTTCAGATTTTTACTATAGAATGATTTTTGAAGTTGATGAAAAGCTTTTATATTGTACATAATAGATAGATAGATAGATTGATTCTTTTAGATATGTCCACATGAAATTAATACATCACCATTGTGATAGCTCACATTTTCTGTGAAATCAATAAATTATGGGGGAAATTCAGGGACTTGTTGGCAGTTTAAGGGAGTAAATGGATCTTGTCTTTTGTGGTATCAGTACACACCTTCATCTCCACACACCAGCTTCTTGGCAATGCAGGGGATCTCCACATATCCAAACGTTTTAATGCTGGCTATTTGCTGGGCCGTGATGGGATGCTGCCACATGGCTGTATTCATGGCAGGGCAGAAGAGTAGAGGGCGACTAGTATTCCAGGCTCTTACCACACATGTCTGCAGATGACAAATGATAATTAACCATTTTTCAGAATTCAGATAACAAATGCTCCATGTGTACCACAACAATCAGTGGATAATCAGACTATTCACATCCAGCCTTATAATTCATGCTCTCACCAGCAGATTGTCACAGATTCCGTTAGCAATCTTTCCAAGTGTATTGGCATCTAATGGGGCAATGACAAGTAGGTCTGCCCAGCGCCTGAGCTCAATGTGTAGCACTGGGTCAGAGCGCTGTGTCCACACCTAGAATAGAGATGTGTCATGAGGCATATATCCAATGAGACATTCACTTCCTTGTTAAATTACATCATAAAGTGTTAATAATGGCCTATTAAGACATTTGAGAAGTGCATTATTACCTCCCACTCATCCTTGTCAGTGTAGATTTTCACTGCAACCTCAGCAGGGTTATAGAAGTGCTTGGCATGCTCTGTAGTGACCACTCTTACATCCACCTGCGGCACAAGGTAAGACAGTCTCAGGGATTTTTAGCAGCACATTTTTTATAGCTAAATATGAAGGAGGGTACCAGAGCGTACCAGCCAACAAACCGGTTATGCTTGCTCAGACGAGATGATTTATTTGATCAGCTTAACTCAAAGAAGCAGAGCAGAACTCAAACTCTAAAGGCAAACAATTTCATAGTGAAGATTACATAAAGATAAAGATGTTTCAATTTTCTAGTCTTTTCATTGGTCCAAAATTACCTCAGCCTAACAGGAGCCAATAATATTTGAGCACATGTAAAACTATGAGTTTTCTCTAACAGAGATCTCATTACGCTGGACAACTTCAAGGTCATAAGCACATCACAGTATTTTATTTATGTGCAAGATAAGGTCTCCCTAATTACCTCCAGCACGGAGGATTCTCATCAACAGTCCCATGACCCTTAGGGCATCCACATAGCTGTAGTGCTGTTCACATAATCACATTGTAAATAACTGGCAATAACATTAGTAAACAATTAGTGCATTAAGCAGAGCAGAAGGAGTTGGAGTGTTTTTCCATCACATGGGCTGATCAGTATTCTCCCATCCTGAGAATATTTCTACTTCCACATGGTCAAGGTAGTCCTAAATACTGAATATTCTGTACCAGTTCTACTTGACCTTAGCGCTGTTGTTGATCACAACATGATGTTGATCAGTTTATCATCTGAGAGACTTTGTATCATTCACGCTACTTTTAATTAGTTTATGATGAAGACAGTTCTCTGCCTGGAGTAATTGTGTATCCTCACAAAATGTATCAGTGGAGAACCTAAAACTTTCATCACAAGTCCTGTTTTGTTCTTCGTGTATATAGGCTACTCCCTCTTGGTTACATAATTCATGAACAGAATATTGCTGTCTACGACCCAAGGAAGACTAGTCATTGCCGAGTCATCAGCTAATGGGGATCCTAATAAATCATGCCAAAGCCGCTATCTCCTTAGCAGTAGATAGTTGTTATCCAATCTGGTTCTGGCTCAATTTGACTGTGCATGCACCTCACTCACCTCACTGTGTAAACTATCATGAGCACAGTCTGTA
Organism: Hoplostethus mediterraneus; assembly: GCA_034670385.1. NCBI lineage: Eukaryota > Metazoa > Chordata > Actinopteri > Trachichthyiformes > Trachichthyidae > Hoplostethus > Hoplostethus mediterraneus. The sequence goes on along the minus strand of JAXDDW010000003.1, from coordinate 7,697,665 downwards.
CCAAGTAGGTTACCGCTGCTCTTTCTGAAGTGGGATACTAAACTGTTGTCAGGAGACGTTAACAGTGTCAAATGTGCCAAAGGTCGCTCATGACTGCTTGCAGACCATTTCCATTTCCTCCTCCGCCCACCCTGACCTATCAGATGTGTCTCTGACAAATCCAGACTTGATTTTCTAGTGGCAGTGATTGATGATGGTTCTGTTGTTGAATCTGCACCCCCCCCCCCCCCCCGCTGACTCACACACAGGGCACTCTACACAAACATCACATTTTGGGCTGATTCTAGCTGTGGTGTCTGTTAGGAGCTGCAGGGGTTCATGATGTCAACATTAAGTATAGGTATACTATTAAGTATTGTCTTGTCTTCTGTTCTACTGCCTTCTGCTGTTGTTGTCTGTAAATGTGCTGCACACACTCCTGCCCTTGACACTTTTTCAAAAGGAAATGCCCACACAGATGTAACTGCGGATGCAACTGCTGAAGATCATCTTCCCCCACCCCCCTAACCACCATGCCCATATCTCCTCCCCTTCCCTATTTACCAGAGCTCCTTGCCGTCGGCAGGATACACAATATCTCAGACAGTTGAGATGTATGTCATGTGCTAGTAACCTCTGAACCTCTGCCCCCCCCCCCCCCAATAGTGAGAGTGACAGAGGCTACTACTTCTACTCTTGTGTGAATGTGAATGTGAGGTTTGTAGTGCAAAACAAGTCTGACGTACCATTCTCTGTTATTGACCTTTCTAGCTACGGGACCAAAGTCTCACACTATTGATATACAACGTACTAAAGTGGAGATGGGAAATAGCCATTGCCTGTATGACAAAGCTGGTATTACCACACCTAATAGTAATGGTTATTTCCTGATTATCACCTCAGCTAAACAAATGTAAAAGTTTTGGAAATTTGGTGTGTACACCCCCAGGCATTCTTGAGTGGAGGTCATTCAAGATTCAAGATTCAAGAACTGTATTTGTCACATACACACACAGGGTGTGCAGTGAAATTTACTTTTTACTTGTATGAATAAATGTTTGTACTTTGACAGTGTTAAAGTTCTACTGAGCCTATGCAATTCTACAGACCTCAGCTATTGGCAACATAAGTGTGCAGAATTTCTTAACCTGCAGGAATGGGCTGAAGAACAGGTTGACGGTCTGCTTTCTATAGGCCTCTGTGGAAACACCAGACAGAATCTACTACTTTGAAAAAGAAAGATTTATTTGCAGAAACAGTTCTGTTGCAAATACCACAGGACTGAGTATTGAAAAAGGAAGTGGGGAAACAGCTCAGGGACTAACAGAGGCCAGTCAAGGGGGGCGGATGTTATGAACCTTCAACTCAGTGTGGATCATTCATAGAAGGGGATGATTAAGGGACAGCTAGAATTCATCACCCACCCAGCTAGGTTGTTATTAGATAACACTGGGGTTACTACTGCTAGGGCATCCAAACTGTCTAGGTGTATCTTGTCTGTTAAAACCCTCCTGACAACCCTCACTCAGTCCACCGCCACATGGTCCTTAGGTAAGTCGAGCCTTGCTTCATGCTTTGAAAATACATGACCATAAAAATCCTCCCAAATGAAGATCGGGGCCAGTAGTTCACAATGGTTTATGGTAGCGACTATGTCTGAATAATCTCACTCCGTTAGACCCTGTACACATCTCAAATGGTTCCCATGTAATCAATGCCTTATTTCCTCAGAGCACCACACATATATAATGTCCTATATCTGTTGCAACAAGTTGACCATGCCTCATGGCTCTGGAAGCCTCAAACTCCCACTCTGGTGCATTTAGGTAACAGCACTTACGGGACTACCAATTCAGGAAGGCTAACAAATACTACCACTCGCTGTGACATCCTCCCAGAGTGTTGTATAACCCCTGAGGGAATTTCAGGGGTTTATCATAGTCATATCTATGCCTCTGTTCCAAAAAAACTTGACCTAAGAACTGCCACCTATGTAACTGCTATTAAATCTGAGCTCTTGCTAGAGGTAAACCAATACCTTTCTGATAATGGTGATGAATTGAAACAGAAAAAACAAAATTGGAAAGTACCTGCCGCTAAAAGCCACTTCATGGCTGCATCTACATCAGGCAGTCTTGTTCATACTGCAGGAGCATGCTACTAATTCTATTTTTGAATCGCCGGATGATATTGCAGTGAAAATCGCTGCTTGCCTGGTGTGCCATTCCCATCAAGTGGTTTGTAACACGTTGTATGTGTAAAATGGTGATGAGACGTAAACCTGAAAATACTGTCAAGCTTATGTCAGTGATGTCAGTTAAGTGATGGTACCCCGCCATTACTTAGACTGGAATGTTTAGATACAGGCTAATTATGGGTTGGAACTGGAGGGACAAGGTGGAAAGGATATTTTCAGAATGGTTTAAAATGATTTCTTGTGAAATATTTTTTAAAAAGGTTACCATTTCTACCCTTATGTTCACTTTCCTGGGTCATGAACTACCTTATGTGTTGTGTCCTGCACCCCTCTCCCTCCATGTGCTGTGTAAACCTCCCTGTTTGTGTGTGGTCTTCTTATCATTCCTGTCTCCGAGTGTTGAGTGATATTGTCCTATCCTGCATTTTGCATTTAGTTGAGTCCTTATCAAGGACATTAGGGACTGTGCATGACCCTTCTACGCCTTCTAGTTTAATAACTGTTTATTGTGATCAGATAAGTCGACTTGACCATAGGTCTAAATGTTGCTGGTTGCCTTTGTTCTCTGAGACAGGGGCATGAAGCTTGTTCATGCATAAACAATCCAATCCAATCCAATCCAACTTTATTTATAAAGCACATTTAAAACAACACAGTTGACCAAAGTGCTGTACAATCAATCAAACTTAAAAACACAATAAAACACAAGGACCAGTTTAAGAGACAGAATGACAGTAATATAAAAGCAACAAAACCAAACAAACAAAAATAGGAAAATGCAACTCTCATACTGAGTTAAAAGCCAAGGAGTACAAATGTGTTTTGAGGCGAGATTTAAAAACAGATAATGTAGGGGCCAGTCTAACATGCAGAGGCAGCTCGTTCCAGAGTTTGGGGGCTGCAACTGCAAAAGCACAATCTCCCCTGAGCTTAAGCCGTGCCTTAGGTACAACCAGGAGCAACTGATCAGCGGACCTGAGTGACCTTAATGGGACATATCGCTGTAAACAAGCACATCACAGATCCATTGATTGAGCCCACTGTTAATCTTACAGGGACTTAACACACTTTAATAATGATAAACTTAAAATCGTCAAAATGGGCCTCAAAATGTTTTAAAATTTTGTCTTCAAATTGAAAGTCAATGGGTCAGACAACTGTTTGAATGGACTTTGATGCCTATATTATTTGTTGTAAATTTGTATAATATGTATGTATTATATTGGATCATTTTGTTAGTATGACTGCTATTTGCCCATTAAATTCTACTGTACTTGTACTTTGTTAACAAAAGTATTAGTTAAAAATAATTGTTGCTATTTTATGGCTTATGTATTGCAGCCTAAAAACGGCAACATCGCCATCTAGCGGTTAGATTATGCGTGGTCTATCATCAATTGTAGCGTAGTTCTAACCCATTGTGTGGATTAGAAAAAGTGTGGTATGTACATAGACTATAATGGGAAATTACAGATGTAGCGTTAGTTAGATGCACAATAAATAAAATAAAAATAAGCACGCTAGTGAGGAATGCAGCTCACCCCAGGTAGTTCAAGAAGTTGGGAGACCAAAAGAGGCAGCTTCAATGCTGCGACGCTTCCTGTCACGCCAACAAGGACACGGAACTTGCCACAAGAATTCAACAAATCAAATTTCGTACAAGTAACATGAGCGTCTGTCTGCATATTAGTAGACGATCAACAATCACAATCGCAAATCACAAATTTGTGTTCTTTCGTAAACCACTTCCACTTCCGCTTCACCACTTACGTAAACACCAACCATTAGCCAATCAGAGACGAACCGCTCTGTTTCATGCACGAGCACGTTGTTACACTGGCAGTGACGGATGACAAGCGCGCCCGTTCGCAGAATATTCTGGCTAACCATTGTAGCCAGAATCGGCTAGCAGATCGGCTAGCATGTAATGTGGGGAGTTAATTTATTGTCGACTCCAACTGGTATTTGAAATCAAACTGCATAAACCCCCACAATGCCACTCACACCACATGTATATTGGGCACAACGCCACGAAGAAATTTACTTGCGAGTGGAGCTGATAGACGCACAGGTGAGTGCAGGACCGTTTGCAGCCTGTTGTATCAAGTTGTCTGCGCCCACATATCATTTACACAATTGCGTTAGTTAATATTGCGTTAGTAAGTTAATATTTACTTAAGACAATTTTGGGTCCACCAGACTGGCTATGAAATGATGCAAGGGCTTTAACCTTGGAAAATGACAATTCGTTGAGTGACTGCACAATTTGCATGTTTGATGATCTGGAGAGGGATCCAACAAGGTTATAGTTGCTCTTTACAGTGCCTTGACCCAAGGCCTACCATTAACATTACCTGCTATGTTTGAACCCAGTAAGCCAGTTAGGTATTACCATCGTTTTGAGATGTTTGTCTACAATCTGTGACAATCTGCTTGTCTACAATCTGTGGACAAGATGGACAAGATTGTCTACAATCTGTAGACAAGCATTGGCTTTCATAATGACAGGGCGTAGAGCTGCACGTGGGCGGAGAATGTATGAAACAGTAGATAATTGTTCTAGTTGGTGATTCACTGACAGGCATTATGCTCATCATAATGTTCTTGTTGTTTAAGTGTTTGTAACTTTCAGTCTCTTGGGTTACATTTTATTCCCTTTGTTTGATGGTAATGTGGACAGGAAGTAGGCCAGTACGTCAATGCTTATTCCAAAAGAGGAAGTTCTAACCATCTAACTAACCATCTGCCTGCCTGCTGCTTCTTGCAGAATATCGATGTCCATGTACATGAAAATGTCATTCAGTTCAGAGGTGAGATACAATATTTCTATAATATTTGTACTGATGCACATTTGGCTCTGTATAAAGAATGAACATAATGATTTGGAACATCTGTACTTGTGTGTGTTTCTAGCCCAGGGCCATGGTGCAAAAGGAGAAAATGATTATGAGTTCAGTCTGGAGTTTCTGTTGCCGGTGAAGCCAGAGGTATGTACCGGTCTTAAAATCGGTTCATCAGGCACGGAAATATACTGTTCCACTTTGTCACAGATCATGTCACTACCCATGTATCCCTTCTAACTGTATTGATTATGCTTCATTGAAAATGAACCTGCGTGCTCAGGTAAGCCATAAGTCCACCCAGCGGCAGGTGAACGTTACAGTGAGGAAGGAGCAGCGTGGTTGGTGGGAGCGACTGACCAAGGAGCGCAAGCCAGTCTTCCTGGCACCTGACTTTGACCGCTGGCTGGATGAGTCAGATGCTGAGATGGAGATCCGTGAGAAGGTGAGATTAAAGCTATATTTCACCTGAGTGGAACATTCTCATTTCTTAGCATACACACCCTCCAAAAACAGTCACTGAGTTCAAGAGCAGTCAACTATTTCTGCTGCCCCAGGTATCTGTATTGTTGTCTCTCACTTTCATTATAAAAACCATAAAGTTATACTTCTAACTTCACATACAGTGGTGTAATTCAAAGATTGTTCTGTGCTCTTTGTTATACCTTTCAAGAGGTAATTTTTCTTGTGTGAAATTACAAATATTGAGGCTTTTCTTTGTTCACGAATTCATCACATGCAGGTATGCATGTTCAAAATAGAAATGTTCAATGAAAGCGAAACATTAATTTAGGTGAAACTAAAATATATTTTTTAAACTTTGAATAGAAGGTGTAGACAATACTTTATAAGAGATGCCAAAGAGATTCAAAACCTGTATAAATGTCTTTTTTTTATTCTGAAAGGAGGAGAGAAAAAACAGGCTGAAGACATCAAGGAATCAAGAGCATCGTGAGTGCAAATGACAACAGTGTTAAAAAAACAACCATTTCATTGAGTCGGTTCATCTCGTATTCCAACTTAAAAAGCTTGTCTCACATTTTATTTGAAACAGTGTTCATGTAGTTATCATAATGCTCTGACACTTCATTATTCATATTCAACTTGAACAAATGTTGAGATGCTTAAATCTGAATTATTGCTTCAAGATGGTTCCAAGAATTGTTGAAGCCTCTGGCCAGGGCGTCTTTGTAAATAAGAATTCTCTCAAGTTCAACAGTCGGGTATCTTTGCGATAGCTGGCTTCACAAAACCAAACATTGGCAATCCTGTCTAACCAGTCTAACCAAGCTGGATATCAACTCGCTCTGTCAACCCAGGATTTTTCAACCCAACTGAGCGCATTCACATAAAAGGTGCCGGGTTTGTAACAAACTGCCAATCTCTTGCAACATGGAGAGATCCACTATTGATCCCTGTGGTGAAATTAGATCGTTGTAGCAGCAAAAGTAAAATGATTCAGCAGAAGGAAGGAGAAGGAAATAGAATATAAGCACACAACTACAATATAAAAATAAGATAAAAATAAAAATAGTAGAAAAATAAAACAAAAGCAATAAACTAGACTGATTGATTGTGGAGTTATATAATCATAATTTCAACACATTAAGTAGACTGTAGAAGTGTGAAGTATAGGAAATAAATGAATTACTAATATTTGTTTTTCTCTTTAAGAGGAACGTACTATTATAATGAGTAAATATGAGCAATACATAAACAATGTATCAGCGAAAACTAACACAGTTGCTGCTGCCAAGGCTAGAGAGTGTGGCGGGGGGGAAAACTGCAGATCGAGTAAGTGATAGGGATACACCTATTAAGTAAATAGGTGTATCGCTGCCTGTCACAGTGGATATATTTCTCATTGATACAGTGCAGTCTATTGCACTAATCATGCTCCGGGTATGAATTTCAGCACACTGATATGGAACAGTGAATTTAATTCAGTATTGATAACTATAGCCAGCTATTATAAGCTGCCCGCTATTTGATAGAAGCCGTCTTTTATAGCCAGAGTGGGCAAATCGCCCTGGAAACTCTACAAACATTTATTATATCTCTAATATAATTCATCCTTATGGAAAGCAAACGTCTCTAAACACCACTGCCCCGCAAAGAGCGCTTCTTACTATCAATAGCAACAATTCCTTTTTCATTTGAATGCAATGATTTTGTTCTGCAACACAGGCTGCAGCGTAAGTTACCATGGTGATCTACCCTGCTATAAAGTGAGCCACCTTTGTGAGACGAAAACACTAGAAGATTGTAAATGGACTAATTTGGCATCATGTTTTGTTCAAGTAATGTGTGTGCATCAGCTGCTTCACTGTTTTCTTTTTCTTTTAATGCTCTCCTTTCAGAGTTTGTTAGTCTGAAGACAGGATTCTTGTTCATATACAACCTGGTACAGTTCCTGGGCTTTTCCTGGATTTTCATTAACATGACTGTACGACTTCTTATCTTTGGACAAGGTGAGGCTGCATCACACTGCTATTGCTTATTGTGCTTTTCATTTGTTATAGTTTTCTTTCACTGATCTCAAACTTTGTCAGACTCATCGCATACAACACTTGTCTCGTTTCAGATTCCCTCTATGACACATTTCACACCATATCGGATATAATGTTCTTCTGCCAGATACTTGCGGCAGTAGAGGTCCTCAACGCTGCTTTTGGTGTAGTAAGGACAGGGGTTGTTCCAACTCTTATACAGGTATTGGATGTTCATTTGCCAAATTGTAGTCGTATTGTGTGCTCTCACACCTTCTGTCCTTGTCATTGATGCAATGTCAATCACTTTCTACCTCATTACTATCTAGGTGTTACCATGGCTTATGTCCCTTTGTTATCTGCAGGTGGTTGGAAGGAATTTCATCCTCTTCATAATTTTTGGTAGCTTGGAGGAAATGCATAACAAGCCAGTTGTGTTCTTCGTTTTCTATCTATGGAGTGCCATTGAGATTGTTAGGTGAGTATGCTCATGAGCTCACTGTTCATGTCTGATGACGTCTGAGCCTCAGTGTGGGCTCCTGTGTACCGGCAGTGGTCTTCAAATCGTACTGAAACGGCTCTTAATGAACACAAAGCTCTCCTGCTGAATTGTCTTGTTTTGTATCCTATGTTGCCATCAGCTCATACCTGAAGGATCAATACTGTAAATGTGTGATGCTATTGTATCTTCAGAGAATTGGTCTGATCTGGGATTGTGTCGTTTCTCCTCAGGTATCCATTTTACATGCTAGGCTGTTTTGATACCGAGTGGAAAGCCCTGACCTGGCTGAGGTACACAATATGGATACCACTGTACCCGCTGGGTGTTTTAGCTGAAGGTGAGCGTACGTTTGCTTCTCTCTGTAAAAGCTAATTTTCCAAATACCAATATTAAGCCTCCTGACTTGTCTCCCGTACAGCTGTTGCTGTGATACAATCCATTCCTATCTTTGATGAGACCAAACTCTTCAGAATTCCTCTGCCTAAAGCCATTGGCACATCTGTCAGCTTCTCTTATGTCCTGTACATCTATCTTGTTCTCATGTTTCTGGGTGAGTGCCCTCATACACACTCTGAGCAAATCATTTTTTCAACAAGTGCAACAATGTTCTAATGGCAATGGTATTTTCAGGACTGTATATCAACTTCCGCCATCTCTACAAGCAGAGGAAGAGGCGTTTCCGTACCAAGAAGAGGAAAGCAAATTGAGATTTAGCACCAACAAAACTCCTCAAAGGCCTTTTCTGCCTGCTAATTACTGGGACTGTGAATTAAATGAAAGTATCTTCATCTACACTGCTCAAGTTCTAGGTCTTGTTATGAGGAAGTAGTTTTCTTTTCCAGTTTTCTGTTCCTGTCTTCTCTAACTAAAATGACTTTAATCATTGTCACCATGAATAACACAAGACTCTTCACTGATTGTATCTCAATCACTGGTGATCTGCTGTCTGATTAGAAAATAGCTGTAGCAAGCCACAGAACGTCATTCGATATGAGTGTTTCTTTTAGCACAATTTCATGAAAGCATGACAACAAGCACTGAGAAAAAAAACCTGTGTTATTTGATGTAACTGGTGTATGAATGAAGTAAGCAACAATAGTCTGATATTTCTTGTTCCAGATGTATGAAATGTCCCACAAATCTCAGGGAAAATGATACAGGTGACTGAAATAAAACCCCAACAAAAGGGTACTTAGGTCTCGGGTGTCACTCTAGATGACTGAGATTGGCACAGCACATTGTCTACAGTGGTTTCATGTTCAAACCATTCAGCGATGGTTTATGCCTTGTGAATCGGGACAATGTCATCCTGTAAGAGACCACTTCAGTCAGCATATAAATGTTCACCATAGTATTAAACAACCTCTCAGACTGGCTTTGTATTTATTCGCATTAGGTTGCCCTATAATCCAGGACGATTTACCTAACTTGCTTTAAATGTCATTTGTATCAATTACTCAGGTGTTCCCTTATTGAGTCACCTGTATTTTGAATGCCAGCATTATCGGTCAACTGATAACAGCCTGTCTGTAAATGTGGCAGTAGTTTGACACTGAATAAAACTGAAATTTAAATTTGGTCTATTTGTGAACAAGTTTCTATTGAGGAACATCGATATAAAAAAATATGTACATATCAGCATTTAACAAAATGTGGACCCTCCATTACTAAGTTTTTACTTTGTTAGGCATCACTATCTTACTACGAATCGGCCTGTGATCCATTTGAAACACTTAGTTGTTCTGCACTCAATAGCCCCGTTGGTATTTAATAACCTCCAGCATACACTGGGTGCTGCCTTCATGATAGTGTAGCTGCACATGGGTCACACAGACTTGTTCATCTTTGACTGAGTGGCCATTCTAGCAGTGAGTCCACAGACTGCTGTATTTTAGTCCATTCTTCCTGACTCAGCTGTGGCTCAGCTTGAGAAGTCAGTGTGCATGGGAGCAATGTTATGCTCAAAAGCAGCATACTGGGAGTCACCGGTGCTGGCCAGTTTGAGTTGCTGTGCAGCATGGGATAGCTGGAAGGCAGCATCTGGGTGGGCTGAGTCTGGCAGCAGGGTGCACTCTCTCTCCAACAGCTCGGCCACTCCCTTCAGGAGCTCCCAGAAACCAAAAGCCAAGGCAGCTTTCCGCAGGCGGTTCAGCTCCTGATGGATTCAAGCATAACACAGCCGTTGAAATAAAAAAATAAAAAACTAAACCCCAAGATTAATCAAATACATGATATAAGGTAAAGACATTTACCTTATAGAAGGTTTGAGTCTTATCAGGCAGTTTCCTTGCATTCCTCAGGATCTTCTGCACATCAGTCTGTGGGGACATTTGATGTATATTAGAATAACTGAAAACCACATCACATGAATCACATACTTCTTCAAATCAGACACTGGGTGGGCATGGTTAGGACACAGTGATGTAACCATGCCCTTTCTTCCCCATTGTGGTGGAAAATATACTATTATGCTTTACTACACTGTATTAGTAATGGAACTTGCATGCTCTAAAAGAATGCTTATGCCTGTTAATCATGCTGAAATGTAAGTGAAGTTAGGATGAGCATGAAAGTTTGATACAACTGTTCTGCATCGTTACGAAAGATCATTTTGCTGAGAAAGGTCAAGGACAAGCAGTTCCTGGTAGCGAAGGACAAGTCGTAGGGAGTTGGAGCAGAATGTTCCAACTACGAAAGAAAGTACTCCGTTTTCCGCCAGGTGTCTGCACTGCCTTGAACTGTGTGTATGTAGAGATAGTTTCAGTCGCGTGTATCTGAGGAACTGAATTGCTCAGTTCATTCTGCATACACCCTGGTGTGTTTGATTTTAACTCCATTTGTATGTCATCTATTTGCGTGTCATAACTGATATCAAATTAGTTTCAGGTTTAACTCCTTGACATCCCCCAAGAACTTAATAATACATGCTTATAGTGATTTTCTAACAGACAGCCAGCACTGTACCTGCAGCCCACTGGCCTTGATCCACACAGGTGACATTCTGGGCATAGCTGCGCTTGATCGGGGGCTGCACAGGGAAAGGACTTTTACTGTCATCCTCTCCATAGGGATTTTCAGCAGCCTCTGGAATGACAGTAATGTCATGGAAAATCAGAACAGTACCAGTAAATGTATCATGACCAAATCAGTCAAGCTTTTAAGGGAATGAGTGCAAATGATCAACTACATGGTTATGTACACATACAGGGGCCTTTGATCTCAAAGCAACAAAGAGTCATTTATCTTCACATAGATTAGTGTTATCAGTTACACAGAACTGGACAGTTCTGTTTGATCATCATTTAACTGACATGCTACTCAACCACAAGTAAGCAGGAATGGTGTCAATGTTTTACTAAAGTTTACTAAAGATGTATACAAAGCAGTGTTGTAGTCGAGTCACCAAACCGAGTCCAAGGCAATCTAGGTCATGTCTGAGTCGAGTCTCAAGACCTCTGGACTCAAGTCGGAGTAAGCAGTGAGTTAAAGTAATCTATGCTATAACAATTTCAAAATAACAAATAGATTCAAATTCACATCGGTCACATTTAAAGCTTTAAAGTTTACTGCTTATATCGACGACTCTTCAAGTTGTGGATTTCAGTCATTTCATTAAAATTAAAAAGGTCAAATTGAGGGCACCTGAGATAGATTGTTTCAAAGTATACCAAAAATGAACAAGCAAATTAACTAGAATACAAAGTGCCCTTTTAAACAATGTGTAATATTCCCCGACCCAGGCAGCGTGCGTTCACCAACACGTGACATCATCCTATCAGTGATTGTGCTGTTAGATACATTTTCATGGCCTAAGTCCACCTAACCCTTTCTCCTTCAGTTCAGTTTCAAGGGGTGGGAGGTTACCTGAGATTGGTCCCAACTGTGAGACCTTGCCCAGCCAAGGCAGAGGCTCAGGACCAGGCTCAAACAGGGACATCATTAGATTTGACTTCTTCTTGCTGTCTGCTTGAGAGTACAGCATGCCATACCAATCTGGCCTGGGAAAAGAAATAATAGAGTGAGGTCATTCACTCATAACAAAATGAATCAGCACTCTCTTTCAAACGTGTTAAAGGCCAATAGTTGTGTAGCATCTCACCCCAGTTGCACAAGTGCCACCATGCCCTCCACTTTGAGACTGCCATGTAAAAGGACACAGAAATTTGGACTTTTTCCTGCCATTTGACTGGCTGAGGCTTCCTCCTCAAGATCATCTGTGGCTCCTGTGCCAACTTCATCCACCTCTGGAGCACAGATAAAACACATTGGAGCACAAATTCCCCTTCATAAATGTGATGCCATCGCCATGTTGTTCAGGTGATTTATGTATTAATGTATATCAATTCTATAAAAACACAACACAGTAAAAATATTCAACACAAACCTTTGTTTACAGCAATGGGCAGTACTAAGTGTCTGGATATGACAGGAGGGCTGGAAATATCACCGATCTCAACAAAGCCCACAATCTCCAAATCTGAAACAGGTATAATAGAAACAGAATGAATGTAAACAGCATCCCAGGTAGTTTAAATTAATCTGTAAAACATGAAATGCTGTGAAGCCAGCTGGGTACCTGTGCTGACTGTTTTGGGCATGGGCTCCACCTCTTCATCCACCACTACAGGCTCCGGCCGAGGGAAGACTTGAACGTCTGAGGACAGGTTCCCACAGTGTAGCACAGCATGGAAGGTGGAGTATGCGTGGTCAATCAGCCTCCTGGGGACACACAGACCAGCTAGAGCAGCGTTTCTCACAATAATCTACAGACTAGTGTCTTCATAATAGGCAACAGTGCCTAAACTGACATTTGTGCACCAGTAGTATGCATATACAGTATCTGTTGGAATTGCTGGAAAGATTATTTTTACACCCGATCCATCCCTTCCCTTTTTTTAACCTAGTATTACCTTAAACATGTTTTTTTTGGTGGGCTTACAAGGAGGGGTAGATATGTCACAAAGAAAAAATAAACTGTGGGCTATGTCCACGACCCCAATACTTTATGTTTTAGTGAAACAAATTCTATGGAGACAATTTCACAGATTTTCATTTTCACTAAAATTGGCAAAAATCATATATCATTTTAAACAGTCTGATGTAGGTCTGTTTCTTAGGTGGCTTTTGCTTTTGGTAGATCTTGAAGAATGTTAATATCTTGCCATTTGATACTTTAACAAAGTTAAGCTAAACTGCCTGAAAACCACAAAACTAGAACATGGCAGAGAGAAGGCACAGGCATACCCAAACATTGCCTGTACACTCTTCAGGCACAGTGGTCCCTCCATAGTGAAGATCTGTCCATCCCCTCCACTGAGATGAAGCAGCTCCTCCAGGTTGTCCATGGAATCAGTCATCTGTAACTGCAATTACAAAAGAGAGAAGGCATCACATTTGTTAGAGCCAACATATCGTTCCAAAAATACAAACAAATTGCAGTGACTTCTTGAGGCCGTGCAGGCTAACCTCGGTTTATTTTTCATAACCAAGATTTGGAAGCAATAAGGCTAATAAAAAACGGGTTGATTCAGTACCTCCTCTGCATTGGCTACACACATGATGAACATTTTGACTGGAAAAGGGAAAGGGAGTGGGAACTTCTTGTCATCCCCACGCTGCTTTAGTGTGTGGAGGGAATGACGGAGGGAACCCTTTCCAATACCAAGAGACCCATCTGTCACTAGCACCACCTACAGGAAAAAAAGGCAAGTACATAAATATAACCCAATGTAACATCAAATACAAGCCGGAATCACAATAAAAAAAAAAATCTTCACCACACACTGCTGTTATTCAATCAATAAACAAGATAGAGCTGTGATGACAGTGTATAAAGTGGAAGGACTTGACCAAATACCTGACAGGGACAGGAACTGCCCCACTCCTGCTGTACCATGTTGCTGACTCCATTAAGAGCTGATTCAACACAGGTTTTATCATAGTCTTCCAGGTTGCTTAGAGCTTCCTGTACATGAAAAAGGAAGAGACATAATTAGACAAACAATCCACATTCACCTCTAAGCTCAAACTCGGACCCAAGAGAGGGAAACAAAAATGACAATGATGCAAGTCCAAAGCGAGGAATATGATCATCACATGAGGTTTGTTGTACCTGTAATGCATTGTAATCTCTGGTGAAAGGCACCAAGAGCTCCCAGAGGGAGGAAAAGGCCACCAAAGATGTGAACTCCAAGCGGTAGTTTGCAGCCATGTGTTCAAACAACACTGTGAGCCCATGGACAGCCAGGTTCTTTCTCTGGAACTCCTCGCTGCCATCCAGTGACACTGGTCGCGTCATGGACAGAGACACGTCCATTAAGACCACCGTAGGCATGGCTCACTCCTACAATTATTTCCTAAAACCAGACTGGACTTAAAGGAACCTCCAACGTATTCCCACTGAATGAAAAAAATAAACAATACATTATTACGATTACGAAGACAACAACACAAGTGTCTTGCTACCTGCAACACGTTAAATAGCTGTCATCTGTCAAGTCCTTCGGGGCATATTAAAAACTTTATTTGTCAGTGCTTTAGTTACGTTGTTATAGATACTTCAATGCTAGAGAGAAGGAGAGAACGACAGGTATAAGGGCCACATTAAGGTTAGTTTATGTCAAACAGAGAACTGAAAACTAAGGGAAAGCACCAAAGTCACCGCTGAAAGCTGCTAAGTTATCTGCCAGCTAACGTTGAGTTTGGCTAGCCAGCTCGGCTAACTTAAGATAGCATGGTGTAACGGCACCAAAAATGATTGTGTGTGAAATGAAATGTTCGGTACTATTGAATGAATGTACGTAAAAAAGCCAATTTAAATTAAACACTCGCTATGCAACAAATGAATACATACCTATCAATGTTTCAATCACCATCCAAGATTTGTGTTGTGCACCACTATTGCCGTCCGGGCGAGAGCAGTAGTCCATGGATTAAATAGTTCCTATCTGACAATGGAGTCCCTAGAAATTCCATATTGTTATGGTGGGGAAAATAATGATACAAATTCAGTGATGAATATCTTAAATGACATAATTAAATATTAATACCATAAATTGTAGACAATAGTTCAGATCTAGGGAGATTAAACCCCAAATTTACCCTTCCAGCTCAAATTTTATGTCATCATTGTTTCTTTATCATGAAATTATTATTTTCTCAGTCTGAAGCTTCATAAAAAACTAAGCTACGATTATGTAACCTTTAGGGAAAAAAACCAATTGTATTTAGCATCAAATGAAATATTTGTAATTACTAGGGTAAGCTCAAGATAAAGTGAGAGTGAGACAATGCACATAATCCTCTTAGAAGACTTCAGGCATTAGGTATTATGCTGATCCATTGTGAAGACTTGCCCTGCGTCCTACATAACACTCATTCATTGGCAACAGTTTGGACCTTCATTTGTGCCAGTGTACCCAGCTGTGGATAATCTATTCCTGGAGATTTTTGCATCAGTGATATTTCTAAACATTCAGTCTAAGGTAAGTCTATTTCTGTAATTACTTTGGGTTTTTGAAAATACAGTGTTTTGTTCTCTTTGATGTAACTATCAGACAAAAAATACTAGCTCATTACCATTTGTCATTTTATTTATTTGTATTTATTCTCTGGTTTTGTTTCTAATAATAATAATAATAATAATAATACATTTTATTTCATAGGCGCCTTTCTGTCACTCAAGGACACCTTACAACGAGAGCAAATTTAGACAATAAATAGATAATAAAAAGAACCATAAAAGGTTTCTATGTGTCTGCTGTTGTTGCTGGCCTTTTCACATCACTCTTTATTTATTCTATCCCTCTATCCCTCCGAAAGCCTACCAGCCTACCAAGAGTGTAGTCATAACAACATTTGACTGGGCTTTTCAACAATGCTATGATTATGTCTCAAGTGCATTGTCTGAATAATCAAAACACATTCAAGCATTACTGATGTGCCACCTGCTGCTTGCCAGTTATTGTTTTATTTCTGATGCTTCCTTTCTTTTACAATAGGCTGGGCTTACCAACAAGCTAAGGATATGACATGAATCACACCGCTGGAGTCTTGAAGTTTATCACCCCATGGTATTTTGGGGAGAGAGCTGGACTTACCCTTTACTACAGCCAACGTATGCAGCCTAATTCTCCATAGCCATTACCACCATTGCTTTGGGGGAAAATGTATTGTACAAGAAGGAAGCGACTGCAGCTGAGCCGGATTCTGTTTCTTCTCTCTGGGGTTTTCCTTTGTACCCTATACCAGCTGACCATCAATGCCAGACTGTCCGAGCCATGGCCAATGCCTCAGATTGGAGAGGATTTTGGAGAGGGTTCAACAGAGGGAATTGAGGAGGCAACAGTAGAGGCTCAGGGGTTGGAGGAACCCATCACTGCAACACACGATTTAGAGCTCACAGATCAAACAACTCCAGAGCCGTACGTGATACATAATTCGAACACAACTTTAGATTTTAAAGCAACCACCTCCACTGAATCCCCACGATCGTCAACTACAAACCGGACTATCCTTCACTGCATCTATGTGGCTCCTGAGCCTCCACAGGAGACACCCACACCACTTCCAAGTCCTCCAGTATATACTACCACTCCTGGCTCCCCAGGTGAACCTCCACATTTGAAGGGTGAATACCCCCAGGATATCTTCTCTATTGAAGACCGCAGAAGAGGCTGGGTGTTCCTTCACGTTTTTGGGATGTTGTACATGTTTGTATCCCTTGCAATTGTGTGCGATGAGTTCTTTGTTCCTGTACTGGGGGTAATCACAGACAAGTTAGCCATCTCTGATGATGTGGCAGGGGCCACTTTCATGGCTGCTGGAGGCTCCGCCCCTGAGCTGTTCACCTCCTTAATAGGGGTCTTCATTGCCCACAGCAATGTGGGCATAGGCACTATAGTGGGATCAGCAGTTTTCAACATTTTGTTTGTGATTGGGATGTGTGCTTTGTTTTCTCGGGAGATGCTCCATTTGACCTGGTGGCCACTTTTCAGAGACGTGTCCTTCTACATCCTTGACCTCATCTTGCTCATCATCTTCTTCTTGGACAATGTCATAATGTGGTGGGAGAGCATAATTCTGGTGGGCAGTTACACTCTCTATGTGTGTTGTATGAAGTACAATGTGCAAATAGAGAAAGCCTTCAAGGCCCAACTCCACAGACACAGGAACATTGTCAAAATCAGAGTTGCTGTGGAGGAGCCTGGAAAGGTATGTATTCCTATGAGTGAACATGGATCTCATCGAAAATAAAAGGGATTCAAAGATAATCACTGTACTCATGCTCCTTGGTATAATAACTCCATTTATTATTAGATTGTTTATTGTCCAAGGTTTGCCCAACTGTGGAGCAAACTCTCTATAAGGGACATTATTTTCCTCAGAATTGTCAGCATCAAACAAACAGTTTGCAAGTCATCAGACTAAAGTCACATTAACACATATAGGTACATTGGTATACACTTGATCAAACAACCTTAAAGGTTCTAAGGGCAATATATGCAGTGATTTGGATAGTAATTTATGAAACTAAATGAATAGAATTGGTGATACTTTACAAGTTATCTACAGGTGCATTTCTGTGATGAGCTAACATGACTGTAACACAATCACACATAGTGGCACTCCATATGCCAAGTAGATGTATATTTAGGGAAAATGGTTTGGCAGCACATTAATCATTTCGTCACTCTTATTTCACTCTCAGCCTGAGGCAGTGTGGATTATTACTGATGTCACATCACTAAACAGTCGTGACATCTCTACTCCCACCTTATGTTTATGTGCAAATCATGGTGAAAGAGTGGAATGATACTGGCTGAGGTGTTGGAGAACCAAAGCTGATCATCCACAGCAAACCCTAATCCTTTGAGGCGCTACAGCGCTGCACAAACTGTAGCATCAACATATACCGTGTTTAACCCTGGTAGTGTGATTGAGGCTTAATGTATAAAAGTAACTAAAGCTATTAATGCATGCTCAGGGGTTTTGGTTGAGCTGGTTACACTGCCGGAGCTGGGTTCCCAAGGAGCAAAATTTATAGTATAAGATACAATTGCGCATCACACAAATCAAATTCTTGCATTCTTGTTTATTTTTAATTGGGTAAAGGATAAATTCTAGCCCAATACATGATATGACTGCATCTCTTTTAATGACGTGCAATACAGTTGAGACCCCCTGTCATATATATGTCATACTAATGCATAAGCAAATTATATAAAGAGACTAATATATAAATTGAACCAAAATGAAAGTACTTTGGTCTATCTTTACCAATGAATGATTATGCTTGGAAAAATTGTTGCACACAGGCGAATGGGGACGGTGAAGACAATGCCCCTCCTGCTCCAGAGGACAAGAATCTGTTAAAGGTAAAGGTCAACCAACCAACCAACAATCAACAAAAAGTAAAAGAAAGAAAAACACACCCTCACCCTCACATTGTCTAATTTTGACTATGTATCTAGTCTTGGCACATGTTAATGCACTTGTCAAGGAATTTCTACTATGGCAAGATTGTCACAGGGTGATGTGTCACTGTCTGTTATTGTGAGTAGCCGTTGTGACCATAGCCTCTCTTTCCCCAGTTGAAGCCATCCCTTCAGCGAGGCGGAAGTTCAGCTTCTTTGCACAACAGCACCATGAGAAACACCATCTTCCAACTCATGATCCACACATTAGACCCTCTAGGTCAGGGTGAGTACTTCTACGTCACAATGAAAATAGTTGTTATAGTGAGTGTCTGGTGACTATGTCCTTCCCTTAGTAAAATGGATTAGCAAAGTGTTCCATATGAAGGTAGCCCTAAGTCCAGATTGATACTAAGCAGATAAATACCTACCTCAGTCTATGGAGCGATACATTTGTACAGTGGGATATGAAAAGTTTCCTTACTACTATTAACTATGGCCATATTTTTTAAGTCACAGCAAAGCGTTACACAATTAAAAGAAAAACATTTACTATTATTTACAAAGTTAGAAATGTTTTCAGTCCTCTTGGATCAGTTAGCAAACTACTACTGTAATCTGTTTACTAATGCTGCAGTGCTAGCCAGCTGAATAATGTGGTGGTGGAGCTTCACGGTGCACTCTACCATGACCTGCTATGGCGATAGTACTAGATCGTCCTCTTCCTACAGAGGAAGGGTTACGTTGTGGTCTTTCTGTATGGTGACCTGGTGTGACCCTGTTTCTGTACCTGTGGCTATGGGGTCTTGTTTGCTTGTATGTTCCTGCTCCTGACAGCAATACCCTCCACTACGCTCCACTCCACTCCTCTACAATAATCAACTTTTGATTGAGCCTATAAAATCTGGATCACAGCCAGCAGCCCCTGCATCAACCCACTCACTTTATCTCAATACAGCAATCCGTCATTCAAGCCCACAGGGACCAGTAGCCATATGGGGATGGGTCAAAGCCACAATGATAAACATTTGGGACTTACCTTTTACAATAATGATTGACTGCCATAATAAAAGACACAAGGATTATCTCGTAGTATATAATGACATTACTTTCTGAAATGATGAGGGTTGTAAAATGTTGCAAAGGCTTAGAATATGAATGTGATATCAAGATGCGTACTTGCAAAATGTCTTAGTCCTCTAATCTATAATAATGGGTCTATATCTATATCTACCACTGTTATAAGTTATGCTTGTTTGAGATAGGTGTATTTCATTTGAGACATTGCTTAAAAGGGAAACAGTAAATCCCTACATTTATTTAATGATTCATCTGTCCATAAGAAACTGTTTTAAGAAATACACAATGAATACACATAATGGCAGTTCAGGGCAGAGAAAAGGTAGGCTCCTGTCACGACCCTTTTTTGTGCAACGTTGTTCTTCTTGTGTTGTGATAAGCTCATTCTTGGTGCGCCGTCACGACATTGCTCTTCTGTTGTTGTTGATGCAG
Organism: Hoplostethus mediterraneus; assembly: GCA_034670385.1. NCBI lineage: Eukaryota > Metazoa > Chordata > Actinopteri > Trachichthyiformes > Trachichthyidae > Hoplostethus > Hoplostethus mediterraneus. The sequence continues at coordinate 7,677,731 of JAXDDW010000003.1, read as the reverse complement.
TATTGTTGACATTATTTTGCCATATGCCTAATGTGTTTTGATGTGACTGATTCTGTGTCCTCCATAGTATTGCAGTCACGTGACCAAGTAATTCATTACAGAATTTGTATTTATCTTTCGCTTGATGTTTGTTTGTAGGGAAATTTAAGGATAAGGCTGAGACTCTGAACAATGCGGCCAGAGGGAAGGCAGAGAGCAAAACTCAAGGTAAAATGTAAGGATGTGGTGGTCATCCACTGATTAGCTGCATTAGCAAAAGGTTTCAGATTCTGCTGTTGTTTCATCACGGTGACCACCCTCTGATAAACATCCAGACCCCCATTAAAAAAGTTCAAATCTGAGTATTAGTGGCTCTCTGCTGACGCTTTATGAGATATAAAGATCAATCAGAAGCCTGTAGTCTTAACAGAGAACTAATAATGTACAGCTTTGAACATACTGTATACTCCTGTGCTTGTCTAACTGGCCGCAGGCATGCAAGCCCTATTGCATGTGCAGTGTAGTGTATTGATTAATCAATACGTATGGTTGGTCTACCAGTTGTAAGAGTGGTGAATACTGCATGGCAGGTGTTGCAGGAGGCCTTGCTGCCAGTAGTCTACACTATTGTCCTTGGAATAATGCTTCTCACATTGCACTGTTCAGCACTGTTTCACATTAGACCATACAGCCATTATAATCTGCCATGTGAATTGAACACGAGGCATGGTGTCTAATAAGTACTGTGGGTATAGAAAGATTAACGCGTCTCTGTGATGCTTGTCCTCCATTATTCTGAGGTCTTATAATCAAATATCGATTGACTTGAATTCTTGCAGATAGCTGACTGGGTACAACACGGTCGAAGTACACATGATTTTCCTGATTGTTTTCCCAGATGGTGGAGGCAAAACGGAACAGACCAAACAGCCAGAGGCCGCCCCAGCAAAGGAAGTGGAAAAGAAGGAACAGCCAGAGGACAAGAAGGTACTCACCAACTATGTCCTGGTTGTTCTGAAAAAGAACAGAAGTGCATCTTTGATACCTGTCTATGTAAGAGGCAATGTACAGAAATAAAATTTTTGGCGAATAAAAAAGTGTTGCAGCAGTTGCAGTTACTTGCAGAGTAAAATTAACCTGATACTGTCACTTGTTCTTTGGTTTTTGCTTTTATCTCTCTTTTGCCTCCACTATTTTCCATCATGATTTCACTGTCACTAGGAGGATGTGCCGGCTGGAGACGGTGGGTCAGGAGGCTCAGAAGACTCTGACAGTGATGACGATGACAGTGACGAGGACAGCGATGAGGACAGTGAAGATGAAGATGAGGAGGAGGATGAGGTCAAAGAGAAAAATGAACTGGAGGAAGACATTGATGAGCCTCTGTCTTTAGAGTGGCCAGACACACGTCGTAAACAAGCCACCTACCTCTTCCTGCTACCGATAGTCTTCCCTTTGTGGCTCACAGTACCTGATGTTCGCAACCCTGTAAGTCCCAGACACTCCAATGAGCACTCATCTCAAATGTCTCAGCGTTGTGTTTTTGGTGCTTTTATATTACTTATACTCTACCCTGCAGACATCCAGAAGATACTTTGCTGTGTCTTTCCTGGGCTCTATTCTATGGATTGCTGTCTTTTCCTACCTCATGGTGTGGTGGGCCCATCAGGTTAGTTACCGAGGGCTTTGCAATATCACAATACATTGTTAAGAGCAATGTGAAATGCTCCTTGTTTGTACTGCCTTGTTTACTGATCATTTTGCCCTCCTAGGTGGGTGAGACAATCGGTATCTCTGAGGAAATTATGGGCCTGACTATCTTGGCTGCAGGGACCTCCATCCCTGACCTCATTACCAGTGTGATTGTGGCACGTAAAGGTCTGGGGGACATGGCTGTGTCCAGCTCTGTGGGCAGTAACATCTTTGACATCACTGTGGGGTGAGCTCCTTTAGCATAATGTGTCACAAGTAGAAACAAATAAACACTGATATATACACAATTTATGGATTTTCTTTTCTGTCTCTCTCTTTCTCTGCATGTCTCTCTCTGCCTCTCGCTCGCCCTTGTTCTTTCCAAAGTCTACCCGTGCCATGGCTCCTGTACTCGGGCTTCCATGGTTTGGCTCCAGTGGAGGTCAGCAGCAATGGACTCTTCTGTGCCATTGTGCTACTTTTCCTCATGCTGCTCTTTGTCATCATCTCCATTGCCTACTGTAAGTGGAAGATGAATAAGATGCTGGGTTCCACTATGTTCCTGCTCTACTTCATCTTCCTGATACTCAGCGTGATGCTTGAGGATCGCATCATTGTCTGCCCTGTATCCATCTGACAGTGTGAATGAGGGCCTTCTCTACACCAGGCATTCTCTCCACTTGTGACCTGAAGCAGCGCCATTGACCAGCATGTGTATGTGTATCTTGTGGACATGGGTCTGGCTATCTGTAGAAACTGTGCAGAAAGTTACAGTAGTTGCTCTGCATTGCTGACAGTAACACTGGTACACTATATGGCCAAAAGTCAGTGGACACCCCAACTAATTATTGAGTTCAGGTGTTTTTCAGGGTTTGGGCTTGGCCCCTTAGTTCCAGTGAAGGGTAATCTGAATGCTACAGGATACGAAGACATTTTAGCCAATTGGGCCTTCCAACTTTGTGGCAACAGTTTGGGGAAGGCCCTTTGCTGTTCCAGCATGACTGTGCCCCTGTGCACAAAGCGAGGTCCATAAAGACATGGTTAGATGAGTTTGGTGTGGAGGAACTCGATTGGCCTGCACAGAGCCCTGACCTCAACCCCATTGAACACCTTTGGGAGGAAGTAGAACGCCGATTGCGAGCCAGGCCTTCTTGTCCAACATCACTGCCTGACCTCACAAATGCTGTTTTGGCTGAATGGGCACAAATTCCCACAGAGTCACTCCAAAAGCTTGTGGAAAGCCTTCCCAGAAGAGTGTTATAGCCGCAAAGGGGTCCAACTCCATATTAATACCCATGGTTTTAGAATGGGATGTCCAGCAAGCTCATATAGGTGTGATGGTCAGGTGTGACTGACTTTTGGCCATATAGTGTATGTATGTCAGCAGCAATACAGCATACACAACTTTTCAGCATACACAACGTTTTATAGAACCTGTTACATACTCACTGTTAGTCACGATGGCAGCTTTTAACGGACATTTGCTTCACACCATTGGTAAAGAACAACCCCTATTGAAGAAATCAGTGGAGATAGTACAGGTATAGTACAGTAGTAAAAGAATGAATTCTAAGAGGGAGATAACATTTTTTCACTCGTTTACAAAAGGGGGTCTACAGAATGGAAATAGAGATCTAGTATGTGTGCATATTTCTGTCAAATCGATGGTTTCTAATTGTGAATTTTGTATAATATGTAAGTATACACTTTCTCCTTTAACTTAAATTAGCTTGCTTGAACTAGCTGCTATATAGCACAACAGCTTCTTTGAAATAGGTTAGACACAGAAATCAGTGGAAAAAATGAATTTCTATGTTCATTGATATCCATAGAATAAGTGTTTATTCATAATTGAAAAACAAACTGTAGATCTAGCCAGGCAGAAATTTATTTCTTTTATGTAAAAATTATACAAATAAGTATCTGTGTTACAAAGGATAAATAATACTTCAAAAACATTGTTTAAATTGACCAACAGTGTAAACAACATAGGACATCAAATCATGTTTTGGTCATCAGTGTTTTGTAGTCATTGGTTACAAGGTGAAAGTTTTACATGCTGTGAGTCAAGTGTTTATTCCACAGCCTCTTTAAATCCAGCATTTTATATATTATAACTATCTTGTTGTACTTGAAGTTCAGTAATAAGCTGTGGAACTGCAACACAGTACACCCAGACTTGAATGCAAGCAGGTTGTTGTCAGTTATAAAGACGATATTAACATTGTGAACCTTAAGACGTAATTCCACTCATCATTGGCTTTGGGCAGGTCAAGGCTGCTGTTCAAACACCTTCTTCAAAACAGTTAAAAAAGGCCTGTCTCCAACTGATGTTCTGTCCAAAGAGATAAATGTTTTGAACAGTTTTATAGTGTATGTTTGTTAAAATGTCCTTTGCAATATGTTATATAAAACATAAACAAAAAATACCAGAATCAAATACTCTGCACATTTTTATAGCTCCATTGATGTCAATAAATTAATTTCTTTATGAAAATATTGTGTTCATGAAACCAATAGAAAACATTTATTTTCAATTTTTATTTGTCTGCCATTAGTATGATTGTACTGTTGAGGAAATCTATCCTTGGTGGTCCTTTACAACACATTACTTATTCAGAAGAATCATCACTTTATAAAAGGTATTGCTTAAAAAAAAGTCAATAAGTCATAGTAATAATATTCCCTTTTGGGCAAGGTATTTTGGTTCAGCAAGAGTTGTACAAAAAAGGATAAATGAATAAAAGTTGTGCACATACTGTAGATTAATTGAGTATTCCCTTCTCGACTCAGAAAGAATATCATGTTTATATCTCTTTAATGTTTAGTGTATTCAGCCATGTGAGCATGGCCCCGCCAGGTTGACAGGCCACAGATGAGGAGGAATTTTTTTTTTTTAGTTTACTGCATGTACCAGTAATATCAGACAGTACAGTAAGTGCTGTATCTGCCAACAAAACTCTACACTTGATCATAGCCTGCTGTGCCCTGATAATGTAACGTAAGTGACATTGAATGGCGAGAGCTCATCTTGCCAAAGTGCTTAGTAAAAACATGAATGTCTAAAAGCAAGTACCTATTACACACACTCAACAACACTCCCAACACGGTCACCAGGACCGCTGCGGAGTTTAGACAACATGACATTTACTTTTTAAATACTTACTCACAGCTTCAACCGAAACAAAGTCATAAAATAGACTGTATAATAACTGTACAAACATTTACTATAGTTATACTGAAAATACAGAGGATTCTCCAAATACTTACAAACACAAGGTCACACCACACCTCTCAGTTGTAACGGTGTAAAAGCAACTCATCTTTACAGTAAGTGTCATTTTCTCATTGTGCTTGAGAGCTGGCTCCATCTCTGTGGGGCCTGGTCAGTCAGGTGAGCTTGTCCTGAGTCTGAAGAGCAGTCCAAAAAAAAAAAAAAAAAAGCAGCAACAATGAACGTGGTTGTAGGAGAGTGATGGGACAGATTAAGGACAGGGGGAGTTCACAGGAGGAGTTCACAGACTAGGCTCCCCAAATGTCCTCCTGCACTCCATGACCCCTGCTGCAGGGGGCCGGTCACAGTTGTGCGTCAGCTTAACCTGGTTGGGGGTAAGGCGATCATATGCCATCTTGTACTCACGGTCAAATGCATCTGCAAAGACGGAGTAAGACAAATAGTTAAAACCGAGGCGTTAAAAATGACTAAAATGACTACTCAAAATGTCATTGTCAGCACACTTCTGAAATATCCAGAATCCATTAGTCTGAAGTAGCATGGCTGTGACGAAGAAAGCAAATCACAGTCACAGTTTCTAATCAAAGAAAAATAAGACTTCTTGCTTTTTAACTTACCAATATTAATGTTGCCTTTGCCCAAAGCCACCAGAGCAAGGAACAGTATATCTCGGTACAAGCTCCTTTAGGGAGAAGACGGAGAAAAGCAATTAGACCTTCACTTCATATCATCTTTCCCACATGGTATTAAACTAAAAATGTACTTCTCCTTACCTCTGTCTCCTAAACCCCAGCTCTGGCCCTAGGAGCTGGATGATCTGGCTCATGGGCTGGTATACATCGCTCTTCTTAATGCTCCTCACAATATCCTGGAGAAGCTCCACGGTGAAGAGCTGGCCCTCTTCACACAGCCCCGAGCGTACTAGGGAGTTAGCACCTGCAAAAAGAGAGAGAGTAAGAGTCACCCTGATCAAAAGCTCATTCATCTCCATCACTGAAAATGCACTCTGAAAGCACAGAATTGTCCTGGGGGGCACGAAGACGAGGAAACCTGAACTGAATTATGCATGATTTCTAGGTACTTCATATTCAACATTTGATTTACATATGTGACCTTGAGCTGACCTTCTAGCATTATCGAACCAGCGGAAGAATTTCCTGAGTGAGATTTCACTATGCAAACCACATTCCATCACAATCTGTCACTATAAATGTAGTGTATTTGTAACTTACAGTGTGTGTTCCACAGAACATAGCAGGGTTGAACTTGGTCTTGGTGCAACTTCAGGTTGTCCCACATAATCCTCACAAACACATGTTTGCTGTCCTCAGATGAAACAGTCTGAGGAGTCTACATGGGTAAAACGCATAGGAGATTAATCCTTTATTCCATATGTTAAAGTAGAGTTGATAAATCACAGCTGTATAGTTAACATGTCAATATACACAAACTCTGATGGCTGAGCTGAATATAGACACCTGGCCGTTTACCTGGTCTCCATAGCTACAGTGTTGGGAGGTCAGGATGAGGGCTGGCAGGTTGCTAGGCAGCTCCAGCCTTCGGAAGTACCACACAAGGTTCCAGAAGATGATGGGATGTTGGTCAACAACGCTGGGGGAGGAGATGGCCTGGTCGCCCTCGTTCACCAGCAGGCTCTCCAGCTCCTTCCACAGAACCAGGGGGCTCAGGTAGGGCACCGTCACTGGGGCTGAGGTGGAGGCCGGGGCTGAAGCTGGCACTGAAATCATGGCTGGGCCAGCACTCCCACTACTCTTCTGTTCTTGTGGGGGAGCTGTAGATGACTGAGTTGCACAGAGCACTGCAGACATTTTGGCCTCAGGATTGTGTGATGCAGGTGTGTCCTCCTCTGTAACAGGATTACTTTCCATAGTCCTGAGGGGGGACACAGAGTGTATCTGATTAAAGAGGCCACAGGGATTGAAGATGTTGTGTTTGTGTGTGTGTGTGTGTGTGTGCATATGCATGTGCACGTGCATGTGCAAGTGCATGTGCAAGTGCATGTGCAAGTGCATGTGCATGTGCATGTGCATGTGTCAATGCCTGCCGGACAAGTAGAGTGTCTGACAGGTGGCAAGACACTACTCCATCACAACAGACAACCTGGCAAGCTGGCTGTGTGGTGGAGATACATTTTGTACCTGTAATGTGTGTGTGTGTGTGTGTGTGTGTGTGTGTGAATGTACATTTGTGTGTGTTAGTCTGTCTAAGGTGGTCATTAACCTGCTGACTGGTCTCAGATCTTTGATTTCGATTGTGAGGAAGGGGACGAAGGGTGTGCCACAGAAGGGACAGGTACTGTTGAGGTTGGAGTCATTTGCTGTCCAGCCAGCCATGATCTCCTCATCATACACCAGACAGTCACAGGTCTTACAAAGGGAGCAGCTAGACATCAGCACCTAGATAACACAGCAACAGCACCAGGAAAATATCAGACACAATGCAGCACTCTGTGTGAAAATTCTCTAAAATCATGAATTATGTACTGAATAAGTGCAAATATCTGATCAGAGTTTTCTTTATGTAACCCACCTCTATGGTGTAATTGTGAGTGAGTTGGAAGCGGCTGGTGTCGGGGGAGGAATCTGGAGTATGAGGAGCTCTGGAGGGAGGTGCCAAACCTAAATATGATGCAGGATAATGCGATTAGACACATAAATACATTGCCAACATATAACACACATACCAAAACACCAAAATACCAAAGCTGTCAAAAATTCTTATCTGGCTGAAATGAAGCAAAAGTGTGTATGTATTATGTGTAAGTGTGTAAAAAATGTATTATGAGCAAAATAACTAAGCTAAAATTGGGGCAACAGCTTAATTAATGATGATGTGAATGAAACTTAGCAGCAACCCATTACTCAAAGTCTGTAATCAGTGGGGGTTGCCTTTGCAGTACAGGTGTGGTGTGCATGTATATGTGTGAGTGTGCACGTGCGTGTGCATGTTCATCTATCATGTTCATGTATGTTCATGTATGTATTTAGCATAGGGCCTGTGGCTGAGTACCGAGAGAGCCTGCACACTGAATCAGCCCTTATGTCTGCTGGCCTAGTTTCCTACAGCACAAACCCCCAACTCTCTACATTACTGAAGCTCTTCCTCTAAATTTAGAGTAGCAAGAAATGTTTTCCTCTGTTACAAATATAGAGGTGCAGTTAAACATGCATGGCTGTAAGACAATTCATATTTCAGATGCTTTCATAAGCACAAATGCATAAAACCAATCCTTTCAAGTTTCACAGCACATATATCAATATCCAAAACAAAACGCTTTCTTCTAACAACATCGCAATATTGATTATAGAAAGGTGTTTTTTATTATAGGAAGCTGTGATCGCTTCTACACAACTCAAAACAGTGGTGAAGGAATGTGGCACAGACCAGAGAAGGAGTTGAGTCTGAATACTCTGTTGGGGGTGCTGGGGCTGCCGAGGTTGGCACGGCCCCCAGCGGGACTCCTCCTGAGTCGGGACACATTGCCGTGCTGGGGGGAGGTAAAGCCATCTGGGTCCAGATAGGAGTCAGCATCCAACAGGGAGGAGCAGTCTGCCTCCCCCGAGGTCAGGGAGGACACGCTAATCTGGTCACAGTTTGCATCCTGCGTGAGAGGAGGAAGAGGAGATTTAGAGGAAGAATAACAACTGGTGCAAGAACTGTCTCAGATTACACCGCCTGATTACCGAACACGGAGACACTTAAATGTTATCGGAGATAGTGCTGTGAATATATGTCAGTGAGTAATGGTGCACTACCAACCTGTGTAAGGGAAGTCTGGGACGATAGGCGAGAGTAGAGTCGGCTGGCTTTCTCAGCCACGCCCTTCCCTGCTAAAATGACGCTGCTCTTGAAGATGTCCAGAGTTGGGGTAAACAGAGAGTCCATGGAGAAGGATGAGGAGGAAGGAGTAGGTGATGAGGGAGAGACCAGGGAGGAATGCCTCTCCCTATCTTTGAGAGAGTCGCCCAGAGGAAGAGACGGGGATGGCCTGAGGCGCCCCTTGGATTTGACAGGAAGGGGGAGGTGTGCATTGGAGCGGAGCAGGGTGGGAGCCTGGGGGGACGTGTGAGGGGAGGGGGCGGCGTGAAACAGGGGGCTGGAGGGGTTCTGCAGGTCCATACTGGGGGTGCGGCTGCTCAAGGGGCTGTTGACGTTGTTCATGTACATCTCAATCTCCTCCGCAAGGTCACGGCGGGTGGTGGGTGTGCTGCTCTTGTCCTGGTTACAGTCCTGCTCTGTCTCTGTGGCCATCAGTGACAACGGATCAAACCCCATCTCAATGCCTGTCCGCCTCACAGTCCCAATACTGAAGCTGACACTCCTCTCTATAGATGCACTGCAGGCACCAGGCCTCTCTGCTGCAGCACTGCAACTCATACGCCTTTCCACCAGAGGTTTCTGATTATTCCTATCAGTGCCTGCCTCCTCTTCCACTACCCCATGCAGTCTGTCAGCAGCTAGGTGGTGCTGCTTAGTTGAGCTGAGGTTCAGGGCAATGAACCGAGCAGTTCTCTGTCCACCAGACAAGTCCAGAGACTTCGGCCTCTCATTCTTTGGCAGAACTGCACATGGAACTGTGGTGTCACTAGATGAAGGGCTGAAATGCAGCCTGCTGCCATTACCTATAAGAAAAACATATGTGACAAGATATTCATAACTCTCATACAGAAAGACTGAAAAGAGGCAGTTATTAGCACAATCATAATGCCTTCATGAAGATGCCTCTATAAGTTGTACTGACCTGCATTGGTGTCTGTTGATGTGGAGTTTCTAATACATGGAGATGTGGCGCTCACTGGAGCTGAATCAGTCTCAGGTGCTAAAGAAATCACAATCAGAATCAGAAACAGGTTTATTGCCAAATATGTTTACACACATGAGGAATTTTTAAACACCAAATTGCTAGAGAAGATACTACATACTAAAACACCTTTATGTGACATGGAAATCTTTGTATTATCTTTTTATTTCTTTATTTATTTTATTTTATCTTTGTATTTTGTATTTATCAATATATCACAGGTTGGTGCTCCAAAAGAGGTTTATTTAATGAAATCCTATATTTTCTGAACAGTCAACACACACATATAAATCAACACTGATCATCTGATTACATACCAGATTCAGTCCATCAACTGAACCTCCACATCAAAAACATCTAAATATAACAGCAAATGGATAGGTTGAGAATTACACCCACACTGATGGTATCCCAGCTCTTAAAGAGAGAGGATTCATTTCACTGCCAATAAACAGTGATTCATTTCTGCTGTCAGGAAAACTGTCATTAAGCAACAAGAACTCACTGAATTTCCTCCATCCCTTGTCTTCCACCAGTGGCGTGTTGTCACTCTCTCTGCCTCCCACCCTTTCCTCCTCTTTGGACAGTGAATCATAGCCTTGGTCTGACTGGCCACCTGAAAAAGAAACTTGAATGTTCCAGTTCTTTCTCTCTCTTGTCTCAGAAAAGGCTGACTGAATCAAAATCAACCTCTTGCGTCTCCCGTGATCCTTTATGAGAGACAACTGATCTAAGAATCTTCCTTCAATTCTTTCTTCAACCGACCATGGAGACACTCCCTAAGGTTTAGAGCACATCACACTCCCAGAATAGAAAAGCAGCAGCAGTAGGTCAGGAGTGGAATATAATATTTGAAGAGATTAGAATAGAAGATATTCACAAGGTCAAAGCTTCTCTACTGTCTTTTTATCTTGTGCTTTATTCAATAATTAAGGAAAGAGTATGAGTACAAACGACAGAGGTTGTCAGCCCAAATTCAAATAAATTACATTTCATATATATGCAGTAGAGTAGATATACCAAGGTTGAAACAGGTCGGACGGCAAAGGAAGTGTTTGAAAGTGACTTAGAAGTATCTGGTTGATCTTTTGATTGTGAAACTTTGACAAAACCAAATTAAGGCTTCGAGTTTACTGTGATGGATTATCTAGATCAGGCAATTTTCAATTCAGTGGAAGTTGTTTTTCATACTGAACCAAAATGAATGGCAGCAAATGGCTTCTTCTGATGGTAGGAAAATGAGCTCTGATATCTCCAACTACAGTGGCTGTGTGCAAACACCACCAGGAATAATGTGAAGCGGTGTGGGGCAACCTAGATAATTGGCACAACTTTAAAAAAACACTGGTATTATCCTTTAAGTAACACTTCCTTGTGCTATCCTCTGGGGTCAAATAGACATTGATTGTTTTTTTATCATGTATTTTTTCAAATCAAATCAAATCACGATGTCCACGACTTTAGTGAAGTAGAGTGTGACAGAATGAAGTGATTAGAGTGAAATACTGGGTGTAAGAAAGGGGTAATGCTGTAGCTTGTACCTGTACTACATCCATCATCACTGGAGTCCATTTTAGTGAAGTCAGTGTCAATGGACGTGCGCTCAGCAGAGTCATTAGCACTATCGACACTGCCATGGCTGACTGTGTCAAGATCACTGCCATCTGAAGGAGGATGACAGAAATGACAGGGTCAAATACATTACAGTCTAGTAACAGAATTATATAACAAGCACTCGGCTAATATACCAAAAATATTCTGAACATAATGATTACAGCAGGACAATATTCTGCTGCAATCATTATCATTCACTGCAAACATACATTGCTGCTTTAAATACCATATAGCTATCATCATGAGGACATATCATTCAAATTAAGAGCTCAATAATGATAAAGCCGTCATCAATCATTTTTTTTGTAGATTGGTTGATAACTAACTTTTTATTACAAAACATTTCCATTTTTTCCATTTTGGAGACAATCCACTTTTGGAAGTGAATGAAATGAAAGTGAATACACCCCAGCCATGATACAGAGTTTTGGTGTAATAGAGAAGCACACCAAGCCATTATGGTAATGGGAGGTAATGGGTACTGGGATGCTGTGGGAAACCTCTACTCAGTTTAATTGGTGTCATTAATAAAATGCTGGGTGGGAACAATAAGTGCTGCTCATTTACATTTGCCATTGATTAATAAATAGCGAAAATGACTCATAATTTCCTTATAAATGTATCACTTATTGAATTCAGTGACTATAGGAAAGTCATGACTGGGAGAAAAGCTGAACTTGATGCAATCTCAGACAACTCAAAACCTTATTACGCTATGTATTAGTGGCTGTAACCAGTCAGGGCATTAGTTCTCTCGTCTTACCTGAGAGTTGAGGATCTCTAAGTGGGGGCTGCTGTTTCCTCCCCACTTGCTTGAACTGGACCACACCTAGGATCACGTTCCTCAGCTTGCCCCACAAAAAGTACCCTCCTCTGGTGGTGGTGGGCCAGGTGCTCTCCAACACCGCCTGGAGCAGTAACATTTATTTGGGATCATACATTTTCAGACTCTGATAAATAGGATGTATTGAACTACACTGTTAAATTGATGAGTTAAATTAGTTTGTTTGTCCCTTATTGTATAAGCATACCAATTGCACCCACCTTGTTGTAGTAGCCATAAGTGATGGCATTGGGTTGAACTCCAGCCTTCTTCATCTCAAACAGCACCCTGACGGCCAGGACTGGTTGGCCATACTGGCCACACAGTTGCAGCAACACACGGTAGCACACCTTGGGTGGAAGCAGACCAGAACTTATCCAGAAATATCCAGATATGATCAACACTGAATGTGCATCATATTCATTTCAAGATATTCTTCATTAAATGTTTATATGTATGTAGTTTCCTACCTCATCTGGAGCCTGCAGCTTCTTGTCTTGCATCTGCCTCAGCACATCATAGGCCATGCGCAGAGCCCGCACCTTAGAGTGGCAGGTGCTGACATATGCTGGTAGGCAGATGAACCACAGGCCATAGCAGTGGCGCAGCAGACACTTGGACCACATTTTAGGCATAGATGAATAGGTTTTGGCCATCCTCTGAGCCGATTTGATCTCCTGAGATTTAAAAAAGCCAAGGTTGTTTTTTTCTTTATAGATGGTATTCCTGAGCTTTCAAGCAAACAATAAATCATCATTCAGCCCTAAGGCTAAATATAAAAGTAATGACATTTAGTAGTCTAGGGAATCAGACTTGTTGTCCGGCTGACCTGTTTGGAGCGTCTAAAGATGGCCGTAGGGCTGGCTGGGCTGCTGTGGCGTGGGGCCATGCTGGCTGATGGAGGATTTGGTCCTTCCAGTGGCTCCAGGAGCTTAGCATTCAGCACAGGGAAACCAGAGTAGCTGCACAAAGAAACATAGACTCTCAGATACTTTGACATGTACCAAAATAGACATCAAACATACTTTATCCCGCATAAACACCAGCAAAGCCAAGACATGCACAATAAGTTGGCTTTGACACCCTGGAAGCTTGAGCAGCAACATAAGAATCCAAATGTGATGTTTTCCAGCTCAAAATAATCACAAAGCCCTACAGCAGTGACAAATTCTCCAACAATAGAGGCAATTTAAGCTAAGTCTCTCCCGTGGGATCTGTATTGTGTGCACCCGTTGCAGTGAAATGTGCTCTGTGTGTGCGTGCGTGCAAGACAGAGAAAGGGTCTGTCTGTCTGTCTGTCTGAAGGCAGATCTGTAGTACGGTACCTATAACATAGAGGATGCTCCTCTCCCTGTGGTAGAGGCGGCAGCTCTGGAGGGTTAATATAGACTGTGTGTTCACTGCGGTGGGATTCATCCAGTTCAATCAGTCTGGTGTCCTCTGGCCGTTCACTGTCCATCTAATTTGGAAGAGAAACACACATTCATCATTGATCTCTTCTTGATGGATCCTCCAAGTTATGCTAAAACTCAAAGCCCGGAGACTCAGGACAGACTGTGCTGATGCTGTCTGGGGACTATAGGGAATCTGATATGAGACCTCAGATCAGATCAGATACAAGGGTCAATGCGGACAAACAGATGTCAGTAATGAGTTCATCCACATCACAAATATGGGCTAAGCCCCCATTCCATTTATCTATAGGGCACTGCCAAGACAGAGGTTTGATCTCTTGAATCCTCCACCCTCCTCCCATTCCATAAATGAATCTAGACTGCATTGACCTGGACAAAATTGAAGTCATGTTGCTTTAGGGACATGATACCATTGTACAACTCTGACACCAAACTAGCATTTGCACTGAACTGCCACTGCCTTTACCTAACAAAATCACTGAATGAGTTGTCTGGAGAGCAGTGTATCATTGTTGTGCTGAGGACAACAGCAGCAATACAAACTCTCACTAAAGGAAAATCTCAAGGTGAAGACCACATGTTCTCTTTTAGATGGAGAAAATCACTGAATACCTGAGATGATACGTGAATAAATACCTGATACGTGAGATTATGAAAGCCTGTTATGTTGACATGATGTCACTTGACTTTGATTATAGGCTTACCTTGGACATGAGTGCCACAAAAAATGTTCTAATATCAGTGCATGCCATAATGGGAGCAGTTGAATAGCGCCTAATGCTACTGTGTAACAGGGTTTGTTCCACTCAGTCAAGTGGATGATTCAGTCAACTGACTCTCATTGACCTGCGTGCCCTCTCTTCTATTCTGCTGTATGGTTTTCTTTTTCCGCTTGCTGTCCTTCCTCTTAAACTTAAGAGGTCTTACTCAATCATCCTCTTACTGTCAACCTCAGCAGCCATGAAGATGAATGAATCAATGCTTCCACTTCTCAATAAAAACCACAATGGCCATTCATACAGGACATCTATCAGTTCCTGATTGCACAAGTGTAGGAAGGGATGATTTGTTTTGTCTTTTTTCCTGTTAGAGACATGTCTATGCAAGTTGTGTTTATAAAAGCTGTCAAATCCCAAAATGCTTAGCCCTCTGATTGAGAATCAGGAGAAGACTTGTCCAGGTCCTGCAGGATATCAACACCAAAAGTCACAGCAGTTTATGTGCATTCAATGTGACAGAACATATAAGGCCCCTGTCTTTGTCTTTCTCAATCACTCTTCTACAGACTTCAGAGAGGCTGTTGGAGAGGTGGACAATGCACAGAGGAATTCTGGGATGGCTGGCACAAATAATTAATCTCAGTGTCTCAGCGTCATCTCAGAGTCTACAACAGTTCTGCACAACCTTTCAGTGTAGTTCATTTTCAAGCCACGTGATTCAAGTGAGATCGCTAACACGAAGGGGCAGCTAATGCACATCCTAGCCAAGAAGACCTTTCATGTGCTCTTAACTTCACTGTCTCTCTACATGATTTATTCATAGTGCGTACACACACACAAGTGCAAACACTCAGCAAGCAGAACTGAGTCACATATTAAAGACAAAGAAAGAGCTTTTGATTAGGACTGCAGATGATACTAGATTAAACAACACAAACACAACCACTGAACCATTGTCCCGTAACAAGCTAAATAAAATATTCTCTCTCTCAAACACAAAAAGGTTTAGACTACAAAAAGACTACACATCACAGGCTCTGGAAGCTTACCTTGCCTCCAGTGGTGAATAGCTACCAGGCAAGGACCAAGATGACAGACAGAGCAGCAGAAACAGAAGACACACAAACAAAAGAGTAAGAAGACAAAAAGGTATTTGAAGAACGAGAGAAAAGAAACAGAGGGAGTTATTACTGATTAGAAAAGCTTAGTGCTGGTGTTAGGGAGTGGCTCAAGGGAAATGTTGGGAGTGCTAATTACTCTTTGTTTCTTTCTATTAGTTCCTGTCATTTCCTTTCCTGTCATTAGTTCTACCAGCAGCTTCAAATTAAACAAGACATCAAAACGACATCTTAATTGCGAGGATGACATGTGGGTAATATTTCCTCTTTCTCTTATTGTGAGAAGTTCACCAAAAGGCTGGAGGTCAGACCTCATATTCTAACTGGAGTATTGCAATAACACAGCAGAATGATGTGGCTCGTTTGTCAAAAAACAAAAATATTGCTGACAATACAGATGTAGCAAAGTAGCAAATCTCACCTTCTCAACACACTCATCAAAGAAAGCCAGGCTAGCATCTTTATCGCTGACAAAGGAGCACTCCTCTATGAAGCGGATGAACATTTGAGTCTTGGTCATGAGGGAGTAGAACTTCTGATGGGAGCGGTCCCTGCTCTTCAAAAATCCTATGAAAAACAACCACAATATGTAACAACAGATGTATGAACATGACACGCGGGTGACCAGAAATCAGTATCGGTGTGCTTAGCTGACTATAACTATAGTATCTGTCATTCCCTTGTCAAGTTGTTAGAGAATGCTGATGCATAAGGGGTCAAAGCTCAGGACTCTTAGAGCAACAATGAACACACACTTACAGGAAATTAACACTGTGGGAAGAAACAACTTGTTCTCCAGTTCTTTGGTTGCATAAGAGCGCACAGATGTGTGGAAAGATTGCGCTATTAATCACGGTTGTTTCTCGGACATGTCTAATTTCCACTGAGGCTGAAGCTAAATCATCAGAGTGGTGATGGCATGGCTCCAGACCTTTACTCCCTGTCCCACTACAGAACTAAAGTACATGAAGGCAGGGCAACAACACCCTGTCAGTGTATTATGTGATTACATGTATCACTCGACAAGACATGGTTTTGATGAGGAGACCGAAGCCTACCTTGGTGGTCGAAGAGGGAGCTGGCATCAGTGGTCTTTTCGGAGGGGGCTTGGGTGATCGGCAGCAGGTAGGAGCGGTAACCCCGTAAGATGGCCGCCATAAAGCGCAGGAAAGGCCTCCTGGATCTCCAGCTCCAGAGTGTGGAGGCTCTTCCCACCGTTGAGCTCACTATCACTCACTGTCTGCTCCATCTGCACAACCTCACGATTCAGCTGACCACCTGGGTGCACACAATATAAGCATGTATAAGATGTGTAAGCATTTGCGATATTGTGGTGATATTGGGGATATTGTTGTTCTGGGACACGTATGACGTTCAGGGAAAATCGGTTCACCAAAAACACTTCATTACATATGGCAAACAGATGATTTCTAACCAGTGTAAGATCATTTTCCCTTTACAATTCATTGTAAACTGCTGACTCAACAGGGTCCAGCACTTAAAAATATTCCTGAAACAATATATAGAGTGACACAGCATCAGTTTGGACTCACTCTCAATGAGCTGCTGGTAGAGCTTGTTCAGAGTATTCAGGAGATGTTTGCAGGCTCTCCTGGGCAGGATCTTCCACGTTAAAGCCCTCTTGTCCTCTTTGCTGAAAACACACATATGGTTTTCATTACACAGGAGGACTCGCTGACACCAGCACTGACAATTTAATCTCTCCACAATAAATCTTTTGCATTTATGTGGGAGATCAGCGGTATCTCAATGTTTTTTTGTATGCAATAAGAATATTTCACATTCCAGTCCCTCTCGTTACATAAGAGAGGCTTCAGTTGATAGATACCGATAACCTTGTGAAGAACCTATGTGATCTTATCCGAGAAAAACACTGAGGTCTGACAAGATGATTTTTAGGCTGGGTGTTCGCAGAGTGATTGCGGTCAGAGGTCACTCACTGAGAGATGGTGTTGGTGTCCAGGTCCACACAGCTGATGTCAGCTGGGGGCACGTACAGGTCAAAGTATCGGGAGTCCACGCCCACAATGAACGGGCATGGTGCACTGAGCACATCAGCTAGGGCCAGCGGGCACAGAGGGATATAGGGGCATGGCCAGTGGAAGGGGAAGATCATCTGAAAAGGTAGAGACAGTGCCATCAATACACTGAGTCAATAACATCAATTATTCATGAGTACAAATAGAAGGCCATAATAACTGAGAGGGTGTTTCTTCCTGTGATTATGAGTACTTTGGTGATGCCTCAGCTGCAGTTTGTACCTGGTGCATCACTATAGTACCCACAGTCACGACCGCCCTCTCAAAAGTGAGACTCACCGACACAAGGGCCTCTGTAACACTGGTCAGTACGGCTGGACGGAGGGAGTGAACCAGGATCTTGTGCTCTGTGACAGCCAGCACCAGCAGAGTGGCTGCATTCTTAGGACCCAGATTCAGTAGTAGTGTGGAGAGGCTTCCACCACTACCACACACACACACACACACACACACACACACACACACACACACACACACACACACACACACACACACACACACACACACACACACACACACACACACACACACACACACACACACACACACACACAATTAAACAAATGGTTCCAAATCGTGACAGCAGCAAATATATTGTCAGAGTATAGTTTTGCAATGCACTGCTGTTTAACTACCTGAGAGGCAGTGGAGAGGACACAGGTTGGCTCAGTATCAGGCTATCATGTGGAGACAGCTGCGGAAGACAAAGAAGTACTGGTTTGTACACAATACTGATCAACAGAGTATGAGTGGGCAGAGGAATGAGCTCCATGACTACAGGGTACATTGTATGGAAAAACATCCATGTCACATAAAGCATACACACATAATTGGGGCATTACTTCACTTTCACCAAATTTCAAGTTACAAGCTCACCTGCACTAGGATGCGTGGTCTCTGAATGGAGGGAAATGGGACTGTCTGCATGAAGTGAGAAATGTGCCTGCGGATAAAAAAAGAACAGATTCATAAATCTCCAGAGGAACATTGTGCTGTGTTACACACTGTCTGTAACTCTAATACTAAACCATGGTTTTCAGTGTCCTGAAATGAATCCATAAAATGTTGCTTACTTTTCAATAGGCAGTGCATGTGGCCCAGAGATGGAGTATCGGTACAGGAATGTGAGAAAGCTCCTGAAGGACTGGAAGAAGGGCCAGTGGGAGAGAAGGCAGATGCTCTTGTTGCTGTGGATACTCCTGGAGGCATCAGGTCCAAGATCAGAGCTTTGGAGGCCCAGCTGAGAGCGCTGTCGCTCAGTCAAGCTCTCTTCTGAGTAGGGTTCATAGAACTGGATGGCTGCACCATACACCTGCACAAAAGGGGACCACAATATAAGCGTGGCTATCAACACAGACAAACTGACACATATACATAGAAGCATGCACATACACAAAAAGACGTGAACATCCTGATGCAAACATAACAAAGACACACACGTCAATAATGGTACATACTTCAGATGATGATCTAGAGGGGGAGTTTTAATCAAAATAAAGCAGTTAAAAAGCTAAAGCTAAAATATACTCAGCTCTCTGAAGTCCATCCTCCTAAATAAATGAACAAACCATAACATGCGTGAGAGTGCCAGGAGAATAGCCAGGAGACTAGAGGCTGCAGGGAAGAAGCAGAGTGCACTGAGGCGTTCTGCATTTAAGAATTGTGCAGCAGCCCAAGTGGTGGATGAGCTATCCATTATTCAATACATGAACTGCAAAATTCCTTTTATGTTGCATTGCTTTCAAAGGCTAACAACCATTTAGTATTCCATACACACCCATCAGACCATTTTGATTCCAGTCAGCATTAAGAAGTTAATTAAGATTGTCTGGTATTCCTAGAAATACCACTGCTGTTCATCAACAAACTAATTCAGAAAGGATAATTACTATGGCACGGAGAGAAATAGAAAGAGTGTGTGTGTGTGTCCATATTTGTAGGCTTCTGCGTAATTGTGTGATACAAAATGAGTGACACAAACAATAAAGAGTGCAACTTGGACATGGGAAAGTCAAACATTTAATGCTGAAAGCAATATAAGGTGGTTCTTCTACCTTTTCTCCAGAGGCCCCTGTCAATACAAATGTGGAAAAGACGGGCAGGGAGTGCTTGGTGTGGGCTGGCCAGCACTCAATGGTTGCCCCCATGGGCAGGCAGAACATAGGCACAGACTCAGGCAGTGTGAAGGACTCATAGTCCTCCTCAGGGTATCTACACAGGAGACCTGGACACAAATACACACAACATAATCTTCACAACACTGCTACCCAGTCAAAATAGGATCACTGACTTACAGGCAACAAGAGGACCTAAATGGTAGTAACATATTCACAGTCAGGTTACTCTAGCATTCAAAATGAAGAGAAACTCAAAATACATGCAGTACTTCACCTGCTTTGTATGCAATCATGTTGGCTTTGGCCAGAGACTTCTTATAACACAGGTAAACTGAGGAGCCCCACTGGAAAATGGGGGAAAACATAAACCATCAGAGCTCAAAGAAAACATGAATTGTTATTTGTGCAGATAGAATAAAGATACACAGCGATACTACAACGGCCGTAGATCTCTGTCTCACCATGCTGCTATTGAGGTTCTTGTCCACCTTGCAGAAGGTATGAGGTGGTGTCTCCCCTTTGCCAGGGATGATGATGCAGACATCAGTGACAGCCAGTGAGGTGTGGGGCTGGCTCTGCGGGGCACGGCGGTAGGTGATGTAGATGCGTTGGGAGGATGAGCTACTAATGTTGGCAGGGCGACCTGAGGGTGTGGTCTGGACTATGTGACATCCAGGCTTCAGCTTCTCCTTCCACTCATACAAAACCCTGAGATAGAAGGTGGTGTTGGGGTGACGTTTCATTTGATATATATATGCAATGCAAACAAACCAGTCTTAAAAAGAACAGATATTTAGTGATTATGACTGCACAGGGATCAGCATTAAATTACTGGGGAGCCTAAATAATATATCCATTGCAAAGAGGTCAGACTAGCGGATGTGAGTAGATTAGAGTGACTCAAGAAGGGGGAAGTGATTAGTGCCGCTGGGTGAGTAAAGGGTCAGTGACAGAGGATTACTACTCACCCAAGATCTGTCAGTGGAGGCTTATCTCTGCCTCGCTTGTAGCACAGGAAGATCTGGGGGCCTCTGAGGGTGGCCCCATTGAGCTCCCCAGACAGGCCTGAGGGGGTGCTCTCCACACAGGTGAAGCCCTGGGGTACCTCTTCACCCAGGGAGCGGATCACCACCACTACATCGGTGATGGGGGCTTTGGGCTTAGCAGACCTAGGACCGGCATCATCGAAGTGGAGCTCCTCTTCCAGAGGCTTGGATGAATCAGTTAGGCCGGCAACCACAAAGTAGTCAGCTACACGAGGCCCTTTATCCTCCATCATTTCCCATTCCCACACTGTGGGCTGGAAGGTAGAAAAGGAGAGAGGGGGAGGGAAGAGAAAGAGCTTCAGTTATGCATTGTCATCACATTGCTGGGTATATTCGAGATTAAAAGCAAGTCTAAATTAAAAACAAGACACGATCGGGCCTTTCCCATCGGGGAACCTAGGCTTTGGAAGCACCTGATGGAGGAGTTTAGGCTGACTAATAGATAATACTGAAATCAGGATCATCTTTTAAGTCACTCCTTAAAACTCACTCACTAGACTTTCTTTATTAATTATTTTGCTTTATT
Organism: Hoplostethus mediterraneus; assembly: GCA_034670385.1. Classification (NCBI taxonomy): domain Eukaryota; kingdom Metazoa; phylum Chordata; class Actinopteri; order Trachichthyiformes; family Trachichthyidae; genus Hoplostethus; species Hoplostethus mediterraneus. Next base: position 7,656,565 of record JAXDDW010000003.1, on the reverse strand, counting down.
AATTGTCTTTCTTTACTGTCATATTTGAAGACATGATAGCACACAGCATGTAAAATGAACATTACATACACTACACCGAAGAAATAAGAGCAGTATATAAATGAGAGCATCTGGAAGCAGTTAGTATGCATTCCTGTCTGCAAAAACACCATATTTCATCAAGAAATATGTGAGTGTTTGAGACCATGACCTTGCTATATGCCATGACCGATTATGTGAAATAAAACACATGCCTTGGTAAAAAACTAAAAACTAAAAGTCAGGCCATGTATTGAGAGGAAACCTACTCTAACCATAGCCAAGGAATGAACATCCTCTGTGCTGTACTGCAGCAATAAGCTTTTGCAGAGCTCTTCCAAAGGTAATATCCAGACACCATATTTTCAGTGCTCAACAATGCCATGAAACAGAAAGGCAAGAGGGACTGCCTGTGAGTCAGCTTGTTATAGCTTTATCACAGAGCATGGGACTCAGGGAGCCCTCTCAGTGCTGGGCTCGCTTATTGTGTTTTAGCTGAAGGGCCTGCTTTATCTCTCTCTGCAGTTCCTCCACACTCACTAGCTAACTGATAAACAGCTGCTTATTATTTCCCCACTGGGATATGAGAGAGCTCGCATAAAGCTATCCCAACCTCTCTTTTGGATGTGTCACTGCTAGGAACCATGGCATACAAGAAGCTGTGTCCATATATCACCCACTTAGGACTTTGGTTTCCACTGGCTTTAAAGCTAATGGCTCCGTATGCCATTCCCCATGTGGTAGAGTGCACAACCTAAGCACTGCTTAGAGGCTTAGGGAATGAAACTAACTGCTAATATGAGAACTGAACAGTAAGATACTGTATAGCAAGCACACACAGCTTTTAGAGAGACATGCTGTGGGATGAAAACTAATTCAACTCTATCTGTAATTGGTCAGTTTAACATCAAAGAGCACAGCTTGAGCTACTTGGCTACAGTATCCAAGCCTACCAGAAACCACTGGAAATATAAACAATTTGTCAAGGAAAGTCATATACACTTCCTGTTTCATAAACCCATCTGCTGTATTTGTGACTCACTGACAGTGAGGCATTGTTTAAGTTGAGAGTGGTCTTATGATCTTGTTTACATTATAGAACGTGCTGGTTCTTTACAGCACTCCCTGACTGGCTTTTGCTGTGCTTTGATTTAGCTTAAGAGCACTGTAGTAGTGTTGAGTGCATATAGCTGGCTTACTGAATGAATGTTAAAATCCTCAGCAAGCCAAATAGCTAAAAGGTGCCATCCTTCCACTGAGAAAATGATGACAGCAGACGTCAGTAGCAGTGATGCATTAGTTATTATCCTTTTGTGATCCTTAATTCACTCAGGACCTGAAAATTAATTAAATCATTGAACACAACATGTATGTCATGTCTGGAGTGCTGGAAACTTGCTGTGAGCTGTACATTAAACCAGTTCTGAAACAACAATGGTCCAGTAATTGCAGGACACATGCTGACTCTTTCCAGGAACAATTTTGTGTCTCCTGAAACAATACCAAACACAGTAACAATGTAAATGATGAGGAATGAAACAACACTGATCCCAAAGCCATATTCCCATTGTGATCTTTGTTTATCGTGCACCTTTTTAGTGGCCTAATTGTCAAGAAAAGTGACATGTATGTGACACACCCACTCTTAGCCACAAATTCACCTTCAAATTACACAAATGCTGCTAAACATTTATGGGACAGCAGATGTGTCACATAATACTTGGTAGATTTAGTTTTAAATATAGATGTAATCTCCAATTCCAACTACCATGACATTCGCTGCATCTATTCCTCCCCCTCAGCAGGAAGCACAGACCTAAAATTATATCTAATCCTCACCATAGCAACAACGCTACAACTGAACATGACTGAACATTTTGCACTCAGATACTAAAAAGAGGTGAGAACATTGTTCAGGTTTAAAACAAGTCTACTAATGTGTCACAGATGTACTCTGCTCAGAATACAGTATGGAGATTCAGATTATCTGAGAGGGTCCATTAAATGTAAATATTAACAGATACATCTTACTTTCTATATCTGATTTGATATTGTGTCAAATCAGAAGCAATTATATGGAACCTGAAGACAGTCATGTCAGTGACTCAGCCCCACAAACTCCCCAGAAACTGCAATCTTCTCATTCATCACAAAGTATTTCTTCAGAACTTGAATAAGGCCACAACGGATATCCTCTTCTGACCAGCTAACAAGAATGTTTCTCAATGGTGATTTCACACAAATAAAACCTTCCCTATTCACATCCAACTGTCAGCTCTGAAGTGATGACGCACAGGCCCACTCAATAGATAATTAACTTAACAACAAACACAATTAATTAAAAATGTATTGTTGTTCAAAGTTTGAACATTTGAAAAAAAAAAAAAAAACCTCTTTCAAAAAGATGGCTGTAAAACACACTAAGGAATATAATTGAAGTTGGCTATCTCAGGATTATTTTCTCATGAAATAATATTATTTTAAAGCATGATATCACCCATGCTTTTCATATATTGTCCAAGGAACATCAGCTAACATTTTCCCCCATGCAGAGTTTTGCCATTAAACCTTCATTAAACATGAGCAGTCTCTTGTATGTATTCTACCTGTGATTTTGTTATGTGAAATTCAGGCCTTTGACCTTTGCTTTCAGCATGACAGTGTAGGTATAATATGGCCCAAGAGGCTGAGACAGTGGCTAATGGGCATGAGATTGTAGTAGCAGGCAGTCACGGGGCTGTGCCAGGGATTAGAGGGCTGTGGTAACAGCAGAGGGCCAGGGAGGATGGGCAGTCTGATCTGGGAGGGAACATCAAAACATTCCCTCAGCATCTGCTCCCTCTTAGCCATGAAGGCAGCCCTCACCCTCATCTCAGCCATTTAACATGCACACATTCCTTATGTTTGACAGGAGGGTCATACTTGATGAGGAAACTGCACTGACCACATCAGAACGGAGCAGGAAGATAATAAACTAACCAAGTGGCCATATAAAATACTACTAACCACTGAGCATCTATCAGTGCTTCCATTTCGTGCACTGGCATTAGTTGGGTTACCACTTTATTATATTTCAGTCAGCTATATAATTGTCCAGAACTGTCAAAAGCACATTGGACTGGTCACTATAATATTCTATCTAGGTTTTCCACACCTAGACCTATGTCCACACCTAGAAGGAGCCATCTTATGGAGCATCTAAAGGGATGCTAGGAAATAACCTTCCATATGACTTCATTGTAAACAATGGGCTCACTGTAAACATAGCGGTTCACACACAGGCTGCTATGGGCACGTTGAAGCATTATCAATTAGGCTTAACACACACAAAGCTGGACAACAATCAATTATCTATTTTATCTTAACCAAGACATGCAGTACAAAAAAATATTAATATAATATAGAATAATCCAGTACCCAATAGATATCATATAATATCACCACAAATGAGAGCACAGCTTCGAGTCTAGAAAGACCATAATTAAAGATTGCATGTCTGAACTACGTTTTTATTTATTCTCAATCAATAGTCTCTACTCACATTTCAGAATCACGACGATTTTCAGATGATCTGTCGAATATACGTCGAAATATACCCAGATTTCAGTTGGATATAAATGTTAATCTCTTAGTCTTTGGTTTATCTATTTTTTTCTACATTGGTTACTATACAAAATAATGCTCAGTCGATCACAAGCATCCGAATAGACTGTGTAGTCCTACACTTGGCCCGAGAAGCGCTTTATCCAGACCTGCGCAGTTCACGTGACCGCTTACAAACCCCATCTACGTCATTGGCGACACTGTTGGCACATCTGACAGTAAAATAGCGTCTGATATGGCGTAAAGTAATTGTTTTGATTATTTTTAATTTTACTGGCCTGGGCTACTGCACAAAAGGCCAATAATGAAAATGTATTTGGCCCTTACGATGTTTATTATTAGTAGTAATAACAATAACGTTGTGACATTAACAAATATTCAACATCTGAAAAAATATCTGTTCTCATGAGAATAAAACTGACTCTAGAAAATAATTTAAGTTAGGACAGTAGTAGATTTTTGTGCCAATAAAATGATATGATGATGTCTTCCATTTTTTTCTGCTGTGTGGAGTTTTGCAATTAAACAGTTCGCAACAGGATCACTTACGAAATGACCTAGAGTGCCTAGGTCATTTCGTAATATGAAATGAATGTCTTTGACTTTTACTGTCAATGTGGGTATGGCCCACAATAATAATGATGAAACGTTTTTAGAAATTACGTATGTTCACAATGTGTACATAGCCTAGCAAGTTTATTAATATCTAGTTCTGTCCTGGGGAAAAGTTGTGAATAAAGGTTAATAGAATAAGATATGTGGTGGGCTAGTCTATAACATGTCAGAAGAGTGAGTCTGAATATTTTTTCATCATCAGTATACAGTAGGCATTTTTTTTAATGTAATGTGGCAGGAACTTGGACCTGGTTGGTGGTACAGAACATATTGGCATCTAAAAAACAAATCTATTCAACAGCTTGTTTTACTCAGGTCTAGGCTACTGCAGGCCTTGGACCTTATTATTAGTACAGTCAATATAAACATGCAAAACGTTTAATTACAACGGCCAGTGACAGAAAAACTACCCTATTAAAATAGCAGAAGTCAGTTGAAAATTGCCAGAACTCATGTGGCAGGGACAGAAACAGCTATTCTCTTGCCCTCTACTGCCCTTGCGTGGTCATTACATTACACAATAATGTGTTTACATATGTAATTTTATATGTTGTAATCGAATATAATTTTCACATAATAGTGGTATCTGCATTGCATTGACATTGTGTTCAGTCGGGGGAATTTATTTGTTTAGGAATCATAGGCCATGAGAATCAACATTTACACCATCTTACATTTCTAAATCTCGAATCCCCTCGTCGATGGGTAAAAGGTCGCAATCGGGATGTTATTTTAGAAAGACGGGGAAAAAAAAAGACAGACAAGGGGGGGGGGGCGTTCATATATATATGGTCAATGGTTTCAGCGGTAGCCATGTTGGCTCCACAATCCTGTTTCAGTCCCTGTAGAAATGTTAGTGATACCATAATAATTCGATATGTGACCTATTATCTGAACAAGAGGTTTCATGAGTATATTTCATAATACATTATGATTCCATTAAGATGATGATGCGGAAACTAACATCATACAATGTGTCAATCAAATCTTAGCCTTGAGTGGCTATTGGAAAATACAGGTTCCACCGAGATTTGAACTCGGATCGCTGGATTCAGAGTCCAGAGTGCTAACCATTACACCATGGAACCTTTGCCTGTCAATACGACGGAGTTGCCAGCAGTTACTTGCCTATCACTAATGTGTAAACGGATTTTGTAAACCATCACAAATAAGTCATATGTTTGTAAAAGGCGCCGATCGAATTAAAGGGCGTTCACATAACACGCCATGAAAGACTCCCTAGGGTGTGTGCCGCTGCTCGCTAGCTAACGTTAGCTAATTAAGGTTATTGTCTAGCTTCAGTATTTCGACCCAGGCGTGGGAAACCGTAAGCTAGGCTATCTGTTTGGTCGCGAAACGGTCAAGGGGATGAGGACTAGAGATGACAAATGCGATTACCTATTTATAGGCAGCTTCAAGTTAACAACTCAAATTATTATAAGGACGTTACTACATACTAGATAGCTATCCCAGCGTCGCTCGCTAGCTATGTGGTTGCTAGGTAGCTGCCGTGTTGCCAAGCTCCGCTAATTTGGAGGACGTTCGATTGCATTTCTTCTTCTTTGTACGGCGGTTGACTGCCTAATGCGGACTTCTTCTTCTTTTGTGACTGTACCACCACCTACTGCTCCGGAGTGTGGATCAAACTATATTCTTTGTGCATCTCTGTGTATTTTAACCCCCTCCCCTTCACACACACAAAATCCTTGTCTGTGTTCCATTATCCATTCTCAAAACTCCCTTAAATGCATACAGAAGAGTCTTTGCTGCTGACCCATATACTACACACCCATAATCAAACACCGATCGTATTAATCAGAATCAGGTTTATTGCCAAGTATGTTTTTGCATACAAGGAATTTGACTTGGTGTTTTGGTGCATAACAATGAACATAGAATGAAAAACAAGAATAAAAGCAAGTACTGTAAAAGGCAAAGGTCAAGAATACAATATGAAATAGAAAAATTCATACTAAATATATGAAAAGATATTCTAAGAAAAACGAAAAATAATAATAAAATAAAATAATATGTGCCATATATATGTTCTGAAAATTAAAGAGCTGTACATTTTTATGCAGAATGTGCTGAAATATTAAACAAGGATATGTGCAAAAGTTCACAATGTGCGGTTCATAGAACATGTACAATGTAAGAAATACATGCTATGTATATTGTCTTCAAAGAGGAATGACTAGCTCCCCATTCCAACCCTGTTAGGCTGTTAGAACACCGTGTTTGAACATGTTTGTGTTATCTCAACCGAAAACTTAAACCCCCACTCAAATGCCCACTGCTCCACGCATCAATACCTTCTTGTACTTTCCTGATTACATGATTCAAATTTCTTCTTCTCTTCCACAGAGCCCCATCATCTGCAAATAGCAATCTTCCTAGATCCACGGGCACTCTAGAAAAAAACATCATTAATCATATAGAGAATAACAAAGGGCTAATCACACTCCCTTGGGGTGTACCATTTTCAACTGTGTATCTCCCTGATAAATCTGACCCTATCCTGACCTGATTTGTCATACCAAAAAGAAAGTCCTTGATCCAGTTAAAGACCCTTCCACCTACCCTCAGCATGTCCAATTTAATCAAACATCATATCAAAAGCTTTTTCAACATCTTAAAATACAGCTATAACTGACTCTTTATTAATCAGTGCCTTCCTAATCTCATCCTCCAAACATATTCATAGTCTCCCATGTTTCTGTCCATAATGTTTCTTCCACTCCTAAAACTGCTCCGATGCCATATCTCCAGGAAATAGGTTTGATGTATTATATTGACGTATGTTTGACGTAAGTGCTATTGGTCTGTAACTTTTACAGGTTTATTTGTATGTTTTCCTGATTTTTTTTTTATTGGGATTACAACTGCTTTCCCTACTCCAACACTTTGTTGGAGAAGCTCAACATCTCATCTAGAGTAAATGGAGCATTCAGTGGATGATCCGTAACTTCTCTCTTCTCTAGCACCCCTGGGTACTCTCTCACTGTTCTCTTGCTTCTCCTTTTCCCTTCCTCTGACATGTTTCCTGAACTGTGTATCCGAAGAAATGCCTTTGCCATCATGTTGGCTTTATCCGTATTAGTTATTATAGCCTATATAGACTATAGCCTCTTCAGAATTCAATACAGGATAGTCCACTCATCTTCTTTTTCATACCCTGTGATGGCTGCATTTCATAGCAGTATTCATAAATGTACATATTCTTTTAATAAAACATCACAGAACAAGAAGTGTTCCAAACGACACTGACACCAGTTAGTCTTTTTAGCATTTTATTAGCTTCATGACAGTGACTTGGATAGATTGAGTGCACGCAGTCTAGTTATACTTACATTGTCATCTAAATTCTGGTCTTACATGTCAAATTGTCCTGGTGCTGAGTGTCCGCTGCTGGGGAGCCGTCCATCCTCTCTCTTTGGCAAACTGTCAGACTGAGCTGCAGCATCAGTTCATGTGTTTATTTGACCTAATATTCTTTTGTAATCCTTTTGCATCACCTGCTGTTATTGGCTTTGACCACCTAATTTTCCCCTTCCCACTTTCATCTCATGCTCCCGCTCACACTCCACCAATACTGACACTACTTTTCCAAAAGAAATGTTTTAAATGTTTAGTATACTATTTGGGTTTTCATACAAAGCAAGGTCAGGTCACAAACGGGGTGCTCAAAACAGTCCAGGTCATACTGTGGCAGATGCCCCAGTCTGCCACAGAGGAACTGTGGGGAAGGGACTAGGGCCCGATCCCAATGTCCCCCCTAAGGCCTAAACCCTGAACCCTCACAGACTTAACTGACGTCACCTGGTAAGTGCTTGAGTGCGAGAGGCTGCAAGGGCTCGAAATTGTATAAATAGGAATGGGACAGCACTTTGCGACATATCGTGTTACCTTGACGACACCAAAATGTTTTTACGTACGATTGTGGGTTTGGGACTTTTTATTTTCCATTTTTTACTTTCTTCACGACCAAGGCACTTAAGGGACCGACTTACAGAGTGGACGAGAGGTAATTGTCAATAATCAATTGACTCGTTTTGTCAAAACAGCATCATCAAGCAAAAATTTAAATAAATGGTTGATGAATAAACATTTGTCCTTCCATTTGTTTACCGTTTTTTAAAACGCTTCTGGGCTTCCCCTGGTAACCCCGTATTCAATGTCACAACGCTATGAACTGTGGGTAATTCCCTCAGGCAAAGTCTGCATAAATGCGGACTTACAGAAAGTGTGCATAAAGGGCTCAAAAAGTCTGTGAGAGAGCCCTCATGCACTTGACGATTTGACAGTGGGACAGCCCTAAACCCTTGCGGACTTAACGGGAACACACCTCAAAGTCCATGAGTCCGTGAGTGTGGACATTGGGGCCCAATCTCAATGTCCCCCCTGAAGCCTAAGCCCTGAACCCTCACAGACTTAACTAACGTCACCAACTCAAGTGCTTGAGTGTGAGAGGCTGCAAGGGCTCGAAATTGTATAAATAGGAATGGGACAGCACTTTGCGACTTATCGCGTTACCATGACGACACCATTTTTTAAAATGTACGATTGTGGGTTTGGGACTTTTTATTTTTCGTTTTTTACTTTCTTCACGACCAAGGCACTTAAGGGACCGACTGCCCGATCTGAACGTCTTCCAGGTTCTTGCCTTACAGAGTGGATGAGAGGTAATTGTCAATAATCAATTGACTCGTTTTGTCAAAACAGCATCATCAAGCAAAAATTTAAATAAATGGTTGATGAATAAACATTTGTCCTTCCATTTGTTTACCATTTTTTTTACCGCTTCCGGGCTTCCCCTGGTAACCCCATATTTATCGTCACAACGCTATGAACTGTGGGTAATTCCCTCAGGCAAAGTCTGCATAAATGCGGACTTACAGAAAGTGTGCATAAAGGGCTCAAAAAGTCTGCGAAAAGTCTGTGTTCCAGCCTTCCAGACCATCCTCACTGGTGAGGTCTCCATGTGCTGACCTCTCAAGCGTTATTCATTTCAGATGGAGCTTTTCTCTGTATAATTATTGTTCCAGACTTCATTTGTTAATGGACTTATTTAGAGTATTGTGTAGGACTATGTCTTCCAAGGTACATTTTCATCTGTGAGCAGTGCCTGTCATATAGACATAGAAGAGAGTGACAGTGATCAGCCTGACTGGGATGAATGCTGATCATGCATCATGAATGACTAATCGTTGATCGGCTGGATCCTCACAGTTCCTTTAGCAGGACGTGACAGCAATAAAGATCTGCAGCTGAGCTCCGGTATGGAGTCAGCCAGTCCCATTGGTTTCTGCACAATGGAGTGCAGTCCAACAATAATTGTGGGAGTGCTATCAGATTCTATATAATTACATTACATAAGGCTCCTGTTGCTCAGGGAGTAAATCATGGGAGAAAAATGAAGAGAAAGATCTCTTTAACAGACGTAGTTGCATGCCAGTAATAGTTTGTGTGTTTCATATTAACAGCCAGTCTCCCTCCACAGTCTCTTTGACCTTTACTAACCCCACAGAAATCTACTGCCTTGTCTCTTAGAAGCAGATGTCAGATACAAGTGACGTGTCATCCAGCAACAATGTGGTCGACATCCAGGTGCAGCCCACGGAGAATCCACCAAAGATGCAATGTGGTCAGAGTAGGAGGGGCCCTTCCCCACCAGGGCCAGCCTCTCAAAACAACTCTGGTTCTGAGATGTAGCCGGCAGGCTGATTGCAGCAGAAAAGCTTATGCCTGAGGCCTGTATCTCTAAGGGAAAGTACTTGAAATTAGGACTTCACTTCTTGTCCTCTGTCAATAGATCTCAGAATCGCTGCGTATATTGTTATTTCTGTCTTTTTTATTTTAATTACAATTGAGTTTTTTTAAAATTATGGGCCTCATTCACGAAACATGTGTACAATCAGATTTGATCGTATAACATTAGTACGAATGTTTCTACGAACATAGTCGGCACTTTTAAAAATATTTAATTAAAAATATATTTAATTTAATATTTAAAAGTTAACATTTACAGCTATTCCAGTGCAAAACATATTCTTCCTTCTGTGAGCTTTGATTCCAATGATACTTGTTTGGGAACTCGACACCAGCTATCAAAATTACCTATAGTTTAGGTGCTTTGGCTCCAGCCCTTGCACACCTTACTACTAATTACTTGTAATGTTGGAGATCTGGAAATTTAAGCTTATTCTACCATTGTAATAATTTTAAGTATTTGAGTATCAGCTAAATGCCTAAAATGTAAATGTATTGCTTGAAAAGAACAAGAAATTGGTCTCATTTCAGAAAGATGCTGCTGGTAAATTGGTAAAATGGATGGACTGCAATTTTGGACTGACATGGAAGTGTCAAGAGGATTACTTTGTAATCCTGTGAGCAGAGGAGGGCAATGCATATTTAAAATGACACAGCTAATGACTGACTGAAATGGGGGCTCACAGTAGCTGAAAAGGATAGAGCTGAGCAAGTCAAGAACACAGGAAGTATCCTTGTTCTGGACCACTGGAACTATTCAGGGTCAGCTCCTCAGCAGTAATGTGTTTTAACGTGAGTATAGTGGTTTCAGTGCCTTTCAGTAGAATGCCATGCTGGAAAGCGTTTGTTTTACACATGGGTTTTCTCTTGTTACTGTGTTTCCTCTGAGTTGTGGGGAATCACTTACAATGATTCTGCATTAGGGATATTCAAGAAGACTTAAAACAGTAATAACTCCTGAATGCTCAGAATTCAAGGTGTAAAGGGCAACCACCCACAGAATTTCACCTTTCTCTTACCTCTGAAAGTAGGGTGTTAGTGATTCTAGGTGATACAATGTTAAGAGTCAGCAATGTGGGCATTACAGATTTAAGACCTTTTAGAAATGGTTAAAAAACAACCTTCAACCTTTAGTTGAAAGGCATTTTGTAAGTACCCAATAGCAGATATACCTTTCACCCAGTTTATTCAGTTCATCATAGAGGCATACACTTGGATAGACAAGTATTTCTTATTCCTTAATGGTGGAATCCTTCACACAATCAGCATCAAAATTGAATGACTTGTCAATGTTCAAAATGACCCGCCATGGAATAGAAAAGGAGCTATTCTTTACACAAACGCTATGATGTCCCTCAAGTACTTCTGCAGATTAGGAGAGTAATGGCCTTGTCTCCCAAATGACATGAGAAGGGCAAGCATGTTCACCTGCTCTACGGCATTAACCTGACTGAGACTGGGTTCTGATGGCAGATTAGGCTTTTAATTTTAAATTTATATACCAAAACAACAAGCAGCATTGAAATAACAGCAACCGGAAGTACCTTCCTTAGAAGTAAAAGAGTCACGCAAAACATGATCAACTGTCACCACACTGGTCAAAGATGGCATAATGTCCAGCACTAATGAAATGCTGTCTGGGCATCGATTGTCAACATGTTATTGCTTCTACTGAGGGTGAAATGGAATTCACATAGTGAATGAATAAGTTAAATTCAATAAAGTAAAAAGCCTCATAAACGTAATGTAACGTAAAGCATTTTAGACATGGAATTTTTACATATGGTACCCATTGTAATTACTGCACAGTGTATTTGTGGGTCTTGAATTGGTCAGTTTTACCTTATTTGCAGTTTACAATCTGACAGAGAGAGAGAGAGAGAGAACAAGAACAATTTAAATAACTTTGAAAATGGTGCACAAAATGACACTGATCATCTCACAAGATAAATTGCGTATTATCTACATTGTTGGGTATCCATTATCTGATCATGCACATTTTTTATTCTAGTGTCACATTAATAAAATTCACCATCACTAATATAAATCAAAATACAAAACATAGAGGTCAAAGCAATTCCTTCTTAACACCCAAGGTTTCAAATATATAAACTGAGACATGATCAAGAAAAATGCTTTCACATAGAAAACAAACACAAGACCTGATTCTAACTTGAGACCTGTGCATGTAACTCTCGATCATGAACTCCGGTGACCTGAATATGTGTCCAGATACACTGGGCGATCCATGGCCTCATTTATACTGCTATAAGTTAAAAAATCCCCTAAGTGTTACAGACAGGGATCAAGTTAGCAATGCAGTAGTTGTGTGATCATTGTTGGACAACAGTGAATAAAGAACCATTACAATATCTTACTATTTATCCATGCTTTATCACTTTGGACTCGGACTTCACTGTTGACAGGTGCTCAGGTTTAACATCATTTAGCATTTAGAACAGAGCGTCCTCTGTTATTTGACTGATCATTATCACTCCATGTTAGTCAGCTCTTATTACACACAATGACAACCCATAAACTCTGGTATATGTTTGTGGTAAATCTTTGTCTGCTTTGACATGGTCAAGGTACAATACCTACCTTCCTGTGGAGATATTATGAACACTTAACTGCCCTCAAATAATAAGCCTAAATCAAAGGCTAAAAGCACTGGTTGGAACCATTATGTTCCACTTCAGGAGGTCCATAAAAAAGCTGGGCAGCAGTTTGAGTGATCAGTTATATGAGAAAATAAAATGGGTGAATGGTCGCTGGTGTGTGGGACTCTTGCAGAGGGGAGGAGGCTGTCCCTTCCTCCCTCTTTTCTCCCCTCAATCCTTCACGGCCACAGAACGGGAGTAAGTGAGCGAGCCAAAGAGAAAGGGTCCAGAGGAGCTGTGGCTATCCCTCCATCTCGACATCTCAGTATCTATTTGAACACGAACAGAGACAGAGGAAGGGCCATTGGTTGAAAGTTGGCTGAACGTTGCCTGAATGCCGGCACACTGTCTAGAGCAGGGAGCTGGGGCTCTCTGGGGGTGGCGGGGGTGTGTGTGTGGGACTGTGACGCATGGGCAGTATGTCATAGTGGCTTGGGATGTGGCTGTTGCGGGGAAGGTCATAGGGGCTCTGGGAGAAGCCGGTGGCCATTCCATTGGGTCCCTGTAGAACACTCACTGTTGGCTCTGCGACGGACAGTTTGGGACAGACGGAGGGAAAAAGAGGGAGAGGAATATGAGAAATACTGAAGCTGGAGAGTAGCAGGCAGAGACTGAGGACAGGGAGTAGAGAGGCACGTGCAACATAAAGGCAGCTCACATTTCCTATTATCAAGTCTTGAGAGGCTTACAGATTTGGTAAAGGCCTACAGACAAGACCAGAGCAGCCCCAGACTCACCAACATCATAGATATTCCTGCTTGCACTGCCCAGGAGGGTGGCAGTGCCACCAAAGGGCACTTCGCGGTGTGAGGGGGACTTCATCTCCACGTAGCTGCTCTCTGTGTGCTTGCAGGCCAGCCCTGGTGGGTCTCTAATGGTGGCATATGGGTTCTCACTGTTCAGGGAGCAGGAGCTGTTGCTGCACATGGAGCCCTTGATAAAATCTGCACAAGACAAGGACATATTCAGTACTGACAGAGATGAGAGCATTGTCACTGAGTTATGGCACTCCTGCTAATTTGAGAATCTGAAATTACCACTAAAACTTGAACCAGTGAATGACAACGAAACCCATTGCCATTCTAAAGAAGTTATACTTCTTATGTTTCTGACAGGTGAGTAATGGTGGTATATAGTAATCAGAGTATGAAGTGGAGAGAGTGGAACACTCATCTCATCCATAACAGTCTCATCAGTCTGATAAGAGGCCTCATTAGAGACCGCAGCAAAGCTCCTTCAGACTACTCTTCACACCCCTGGGTCCCTCACATTCACCACCGACTGCTGTCGGTGGAAGACAAAATGACGTATTTGGCACTGAGCCATAGAGAGCAATTAACGTTGGAACAAAACCTCAGACCACCATGATCTTGTCCAAAGTGCAGAGAGTTTTCACATAAATCATGAACAGTGTAATGATATGGGATATTGCACCAGGAGATGAAAGCTGTGAGGGGAATAGAAACCAAGTGGACTGTTGAACATACTGGGATATTGTGATGGTGAGGCTGAACAGGACACCACATATATGTGTCTTTACACACACACACACACACACACACACACACACACACACACACACACACACACACACACACACACACACACACACACACACACACACACACACACACAGGGCTGCTGTCGCTATAGTAAATGGTTGACCTTTTCTGGAGCCTCTCTGCGTCTGTGTCTCCCCTTGTTGAACATCTGTAACAAATGTCAAGCATGAAAGTCATATATCACATGTGTATTCCCCTGATGTGTGAAATGTTGACAGGACATTGATTCTTCCTCAAGAAGAAGAATATCAGGAATGTGATTATGGGGCGTTATCGAATATTTATAATTGGCTATATATAATTTGCTACAATATAATTTGCTTTCACATTCCCCCAAGGCTGCCTGTGTCCTCTCCGTCACTTTTTCTAGAGTGACTTTTAACTGACTTACTGTGTGTTTAAACCCATTAGAAATGTGCAGATCAAGATGTTGCTAAAATCTTTTACTTTGAAATTCAAACAAGTACAATTCTGGTTATAATATTGAAAAGCCTAGGTGTCCACAGGCAGGATAAAATGATGTGTCAAGGTTAAGAGAGGGCAGAAGAGAGAGAGGAACACTGACCTAGGTCATTGAGATTGCAGTAGGCTCTCCATTCTGACCCATTTCTGCTTTTCAGGGTGCTTGACTGTAAAGGAAGAGCACAATTGTGTTGCTTGTATATGTTACTGGGAGCACTCCATTAGATCAGTGTCAGAGTGTCAATGAAAAGGGGCCATACTTACTTTGAGGGTCAGAGTGCCGTCCAGGTTGCTGGAGATGGTTGAAGCAACATTACATTGGGCCACAGTGTGGTAGCTGGGGTTGGAGAAGCACGGGCCACCGCTGCTGTTGCTCTGGCTCTGAGTGACCTCAATAGTACTGGGCCTCATTGCCACAGTACTGCCACACTCTGAGGGTTTAAACAGCAGGTAGAGAGTTTTGATCTTTAATCTCAATCTAAATGATAGATATAGCCTAAACTTATTTGTCCTATCTAATGAAAAGCATCAATACGCTGATTGCAGTAAAAGTTGATTGCTCCTGGTGTTGGCCAAATAATATTACTACTTAACTCCACCAAGGACAACAATACGTCAATGAATGAAACGTATTCAATCAAAGGTCAATATCAATCGATGGATCTGATGTACAGTATGTAATCATAGTAAACACATGTTTTGAGTAGTCTCTACAATATCTCACCAGAGAGGGAATAGTCCGTGTTGGTGATGTGCATTTCCTGCGTGTAGGACACACTAGGCTGCATGTCGTGGCCTTTGTCCCTCTGCCTCTGTCTGTACCACACAAACAGACTGAGCATCGCCATGATGATGAGGAGGAGGAAGATGATGCCCATGACAGCCCCTGCAGACTGCCGCTCGGAGCCTCGTGCCGGGCTGATCTTGGTGTAGGGGTTCAGCTCCTCCATCATCAGAGCTGCTACAGGGAAATACACAAAGAGGGCTGTTTAAACACAAGTGTGTACACATCTGCGTTTGAGCACAAACACAGGGAAAAGCCTAGATACGGCCTCTCACCTTGATCACAACGGATGCCTTTATACCCAGGGCTGCAGTAGCATGTTCCAGTCACATAGTCACAGGTAGCGTTGTTCATGCACTCACATAGTTGCTGGCACCCATACCCAAATGTACCAGCAGGACACTCTGCATGGGAGAGAGGTACATTACTAAAGTACTTAGAGAGCGGGAGCCAAAGTGGTTAGAACACATGCCCACACACACCCACACTCGTCCACAGGGTAATTGTATTTAGAGCTATAATGTGGCCTACTCAACTCTGCTCACAGCTAGTCCCGATGAAGCCTGTGCGGCAAGCACACTGGCCGGTGATGTGGTCACAGTCGGCACCGTTCTGACAGCGACACACCTCAGAGCAGTCCCTGCCATAGAACCCTGAAGGACAGCCTGTCACAGGGGGGTGGGGGTGGGGGTGGGGGGGGGGGGGGGGTGGAGAGGGGAGGGAGGCAAATATAAGGTGACATAGGCTAAGGGCATATGGCTAAGAAGTGGCAAAATCAATGGGTTTTCAACATCTCAGCAAATGCACAATAGAGGACAATGTGAATAGAAATTAAACATTTGCTTCAGCAGGAAAACTTGTTAAGCCATTAATATAGCACTAGGTGGAAAAACGAAAAACAAAACAGTCTGAACCAGTAGCAACTGAAGGTTAAAACAAGAGCGATTCGATGTAAGAAAGCAAGTGTGACACCACAAAAAAGGCTAAATAATACTCTTGTGATGACAGATACTGGAATTCACATCAGTGGAGTGATGTTGATGATCTGCCTCGTTGATGGACGAATGACTGGAATGTATTATGAGCAAAAATCATAAAAAGAGTTGGAAACGTGATTAATATTCCTTTTTATGTTATTATATACATCTTCATGCTACTCATTAAACTTGTAAATGTAAACCTACAACTATCCAGTTGCCCAATATCTCGTTTCTCACTCAACTGGTACATTGACTATTATCATCTGGTGCCGTTCTGCAGGGCCGCCAGCAGATGCCACTGTGTGTCTACTAACTGGACGGGAGAGACTCACGCTGTGTGCAGTAGAGACCGGTCCACCCGGGGATGCACCTGCACTCCCCATCGTAGGCACTGCACTGGGCTCCGTTGTGACAGTTACACGAGTTGAGGCAATCAGGGCCCCAGTGCCCAGAGGGACAGGCTGCAGATGCCAGAGACACAGTCAAGTGGATAGAGACACTCAGAGCCTCATACAATCCCACACCTTGTGCATACACATACATACTGTATGTCCTATTCATCAATAAATTAAGCACATACTGTCATAACACATAACACATATTGAGAAAATGTATATATATATATTCTCCACACATGCATCCGAGAGACAGAGAACCAAGTACAGACACACATACTTTACACAAACCATTGCAGTAAACCTAATGTGCTCTTCACCCTCAGCCATTCTAAACAATGTATTAAGTGACTTATGTGTTTGGTTGAATAACCTGAAGTAAATCATTTGTAATGGAACATCTTGCTGATTACAAGTTATTTTTACTTTAATTACTAATGCAATATACTGTAATACCATTTATTCAATATGCATGACGTCAATGGCACGATGACTCAAAGCTCTGTTTCTGATCTTTGGCCTATGGTGCAGTAAATCAAAGAGCATAATGTATTACAATAATCATTTAAGCAAACTATGTGTTTCACGTCAGCTGGGGTTGGGGGAAGCTTGTGGAATGTGTGGGGTCATGAAATTGATTAGTGTGTATGGAGGCAAATGTGTAAGCGAAATTAGGAGTGGCGATGGAAAATGAGATGAAGAAAATAACAGGAGCAAATGAGACCCTAGCAGATAGAGAGGATGAGAAAAAGGGAAGTCATACCATGAGAGCAATCCTCTCCTATCCAACCTGGGAAGCACTGGCAGGAGCCATCGATGGGGTTGCAGGTGCCATTGTTAGTGCAGAGGCAGATCTCAGCACAGCCCTTCCCATACCTGCCACTTGGACACACTGCAAGAAGAACACATTATATGTTTATTTGTTTAAAATATTTCTACATCTATATACTAATATAACCACGGACATGCAAAGACACGCAAATCCATTAACATTGTGACGTCAAACCTGGACACATTAGTATGAGCACATTTTATATAAATATAAACAACAAATCTTCTGAAAGCTTGAGCAGTCACATATTTCTCTACTGGATTATAATGTTCTGTTTGAGTGATCATAAAGTGAAGAGATCTGTTCAGACAAAGCAAGATGTTGATCACTGCCTCCAGTGACACAACTGCCCCATTTCAAGTCACCAGAGTGGAATGACTGATGTGCCACAGAATTAAAATAGACCATGTACACAGACCACTGTATGCATTTTTTATAAAATTAATATTTCAATGCTCTCTGTTGCTCTTCAATAAAAGATGTACTTTTTCAATGAAACCTCCATTGTGTTTTCCTCTTGGTCCGTGTGACCAATTGAATCAAGGTGTGTCAAACCATCAGAACCAGGCAGCTGCAGCACCAGCAGGTACATCAAAGTTGTCAAATAAAGAGAACAGCCCAGCATTAGAAATATTGGACAAGATGGCTGACTATGAACCAGATGAGTATGACTCATTTTGATGTGGGTGATTTTAATGATAACATTTCAACTGGCTTTTTCCTCATCTTGAGAACCCTTTCAAGCCCCTTCAAGCAGGTTGTCATTAGGCCATGAGGTTGGCTCCACCATACTGCTACTTCTGGGGATTCAGGCCTCCCTGAGAGCTTCATTAGCCTGGGACTTTGTGTCTCTGGACACAGGACAACTGACGACATCGACAGGGCTCAACAAAAGGAGAATGTGCATGTTGCTGGCCACCTTTGTCCCTAGCGACCTACCGCCCGCTCACTATTAATTATGGTCCAGACAAATTAGGACCGGCTCTCGTTTTCTCTTTTTCTCTTCCTTTAGCTAACCTATTAAACTTTTATTCATAAGACATTTCTCAAAGCCATGAAAGAGAATTCAAAAATCCCTACTGCCTTTCTGCAATTTATGAAAAAAGACTAGTAAATTATTAGAAGTAAAATCTACATTTGCATGTGAATGTCTTCAGCGCAGTAATGAGAGGAGAGCAGCAGTACTGGTTGTTTACTGGCCAGCATGAATCCATAGACCAGACACTTATCTCTGCTCACACACACACATACACACCTGGGTGTACATTCCTTCTGATGTCAATATTTAGTCGTTGAATGGCTGGAGAGCGAGGTGATGAGAACAGCTACTATGACGTTGTTTTCGTCTTAAGACAATCATTTTAGATGCAGTTGAGACGTAAAAGTAGGTCATCATTTCTACCCCTTTATCAGTTGAAAGCACATGGATGGTTCAAACCAGACTAGTTCAAAGTCCACTGAAACAGTTCTTTACTCCCTTTTTACATGCTCTGTGCCGTATAATGCAAAGCACCGGCACTTGGCATAGAACATGGTTGAATATGTACCGATTGTGGAAATCATCACAGCAGTAACATCGTTATCAAACACATCACTGGGCAATGTAGGGCAAGTTGGGGAAGTGAGACACACTTCTATAAAATCTAATCAAATGTTCGGCAACTCCTTGAGCGCGGTGACCTGTCAGGATGGCCCAAAAGGTTGCCCTGTGTATCCTTGTCTTTAAAGTGAATGCAACAAGGAGACGAGACATGCACGTCTTGTTTCTTGGTTAATCAGAGTGTTTCTGCAAAGCCATTTGCATGCAGCTGTCCTGAATGAATTAGAGAGAAGACACAGCAACAGTAACTTGACATATTCTTTGTTTGTCTCGAAAAGATGTGTCTCAGCAATATTCAGATTTCCAGTGAAGGTTGTTTTGGTCTGGGATGCGCAGATAATGTCAATCTACAAGGTGGTAGTGGGAGTTTTAGCAGGTCATCAGATGATCTCATTAGAGCCATTGAGGACATGAAGAACTGTAGTGAGATGTACAGGTTTATTCACAAAGCACTGATAGATAACAACTAGAGGGGCTTATTTGACAGATCATTGTACTCTAGAATACAATGAGATATAGTTGGTCACATACTAGTTCATATTAACATTGCTGTATGTGAAAATCTCATAACTCCAATTTTGGTGATGTTTTAGTTATTTCAGTTGAAGGATTGAAGGACTGCATGGTCCTCTACGGGTTAAGAAAATTCTATGACCCCTTGGGCTCATGAAAACCTTTTAAAACCCACTGGAGAAACTCCAAAATGTACGGTCATCAATCTGAAAACAAGGCATTTTTTCTTAGCTCCTGAAAAGTTGACATTTGTGAGATACAAGAATTTTACCAAACAGCAATAATATATTATCATTATTCTAATGTAATGCATATTATTAACTTATTCTTAATAATCAGTATTATTAACACTATAACCTTCCTAACAATTTAAAGTTGTATTTGTTTAAAGGCATCATGCCAGGACAGGTTCAGAGGTCAAGCTACCAACTTACCTTTTCCAACAGTAATCCAGCAACGGACTAACACTTAACTGACAATGAAAGTGACCGTCAATGAGGCAGCAGGATAGAGTCAAAGGGACGCGGCGGGGCTACTTGCCTTGGTTGCACAGAGAGCCGGAGAAGCCGGACAGGCACTCACAGTGGCCTGTGACATGGTGGCACGGCCCGGTGCTGTGCACACACTGTGGGCATGACTGGCTGCAGCGGTGCCCATAGAACCCAGGAGAGCAGACTGGCTCAGGGAGATAGCGGCAGGAAGAGCGGGAGTCAGTTGACAATGTGGATGGAACATGAGGCATAATAATGAAAGAGGGCACGACAAGAGTGATGGGGGGGGGGGGGGGGGGGGGGGGAGAGAGATCAAGGCCAGAGGAATTACAGAATGGATGAAGAGAGGCAAAGCAAAGGGAGAGAAAAAAGCAGAAAGAGAGAAGTCAGTCTTTATTGAAATCACGCCCATCTCATTCGCTGCCAGAAACGGAATAGTAAAAGACGTAAGGGAATTGTGAAAGTCCGTTTTATATAAATTCCGGTCTAAGGCAGCAGCTTAACGATCTATAAATGTCATGGAACACACAATTGTGCACTGATAATGCTGATTTTACTGAAGGAATGTGAACCATTGAGCGATATTTCAAAAGGTTGTAAAAAGGTAATTACACTAGCATCTGACACAGAGAGCACCTACAGCCCAGTCGTATGAAAAGAGACCGCTGAAGCCATAAATAAAGCAAATATATTTTTAATTTGAATAGAAAGAAGAACTGTATAAACCCATATTATGTATTTCCTATGCAAGTGATATTGAGAGTCTTGTCCCGATGTGGCCCTATAAAAATCAAGATATATACAGTGCAAGAATTTCTCTCTCTCTCTCTCGCTCACACACACACACACACACACACACACACACACACGCAGAGCCCGTGCGTGTCTCTGTCTTAAATTCCACCCTAACTGATGTTTACAGGTTTGTCACTGTGAAATTCACTCCCAATCAGTGAGCTCATCACTTGAGAGCAGCTTCAGAGGGAACCCTTTCAGAGACCAGAACTAGCACTCCCAGTGAGCCGGCCCTCTGTGACGCTGATGAGCCATGGGCAAGGGCTGTGAATCTCCCACTGAGCGCTGGTGGTTGAGGGTGGGTGGGTGTGGGGGCGGGTGGGCTGGAGTAAAGACACTGTGATTAAGTGATAGCTGTGATGAAGGGTTTACACTCAGGCATTTATGACCGACAACTGCAGTAAGTGCTTCTCCTCAGCTAGCTCAAGCTCAACAATCCTTCACAGAACAAGGCAAGGTCAATATTGTGATGAGTTTGTTGAGTTTGTTGCTTTGCTGCTCTCACTCGCGAGCGTCGTTTCTAAAGACGTGGAAGAAGAGAGATTGCCTAGCGCAAGAGTAGTAGTCTCACTTCTTTTGCAGGAGGTCCCTCTGTATCCAGGTGCACACACACACGTGCCATCCTCTGGGGAGCAGGATCCTCCATTCTGACAGGAGCAGCTGACTGAACAGTTGGGCCCCCAAAAGCCTTGCGGACACACATTGTCACAGTGAATTCCTGTGGGCACATTACAATTAGGATTAAGCTGTGACAACACATTATGAAGCCAAACACGGATACATTGAAATATTCTGAATATGCTGCCATCTGTAAAACATATCATCAAAAGAGAACATTCACAATGTCTGACAGCCATCACACTAGTGGGATCTGTGGAAGGATTTTCACCCAGCGTGGATTCTCAGTCGGTTTTAGCCTTGAATGAAGAAGCTGCGGTTTGTAGTGTGAGGAGTTTTTGAGTTCAGCCAATCCTTTCAGGCTCTGTGTCTCCAT
The DNA here is from genome assembly GCA_034670385.1 of Hoplostethus mediterraneus. NCBI lineage: Eukaryota > Metazoa > Chordata > Actinopteri > Trachichthyiformes > Trachichthyidae > Hoplostethus > Hoplostethus mediterraneus. The sequence continues at coordinate 7,634,492 of JAXDDW010000003.1, read as the reverse complement.
TCCAAATGTATTTTATTTTTGATCTGACTGGGGCTCCTTGCCAGTGCACTGTGTTGATTAACAAGGTTGGGTCCCCAGAGTGAGCCAGCTCGTCTCCCATTCTCTTTCAGCAGAGCAGAGCTGGGGTTGTGTACTGAGCTGAAGGGAATTACACTGCTGGGGCTCAGGCTACAAGAGCACAGTCTGGATGTCACTATGTCTCTGGCAAGCCTCCAGCCAACATACATGAAACACAGCATCCCTGCACGGCTCTCAGTACGCACATGAACGCATTAGCACATCGTCTGACCAGCACGTTGTGTGCCAGCAAGACACCTGCTGCACTGGCATAGGAAAGCAGATGTAGATACACGCACACATACAAAACTCTGCCCAATGCAGTCACATATATGTGCATGCACGCACACACACACACACACACACACACACACACACACACACACACACACACACACACACACACACACACACACACACACACACACACACACACACACTAACTACACCCTTTCAAGCATCAGCCCTTACTTCGAAACCTCATTTGAAATTTCCTTTGACTGAGAATATCTGAGAACGGTGTGGCCATTAAAGCAGCATAGTGCAGTAGCTTTGAATTAAACCTGGACTAAACCCTTGGGACTAATGTCATACAGTAGCCAGGACTCCTTAGAGGTAGAATGCAGGAGTGAGGGCAAGGAAATGTTAGCGCTGATGAAGAGGGGGCATGGTAGCATTGATTTAGTCAGAAGCCCAGCCATGGACATCAAATGGAGGGCAGGCTTGTGAAAGTATGTTTGAGGTTCTGCTGGGCCAAGCAGAAAAAAGTCACTGCCTTTATTGTCAGAAAATGATTGCAAACTGAGCATCACACTTTTGAGTTTAATGGTGACAAACAGAGGGGCTTTGGATGCCTAGTGAGGGAGAAGAAGAAAGAGTGAGACAAGCCAGAACTGAAGTGTCTTCAAAGGAGGCTTTTGGCTGACGAGTGCCAGAGGTCCCACTATCCAATTTGTACGGAGTGAACAGAGCAAAGCGAACCTCTCTCTCACTTTCTCGCTGTCTCTCACGTACTCTTACAATGTTCATGTTTATGTACAGTGCCTGTTTATGTTTATGTACAATGTCAAATGTACTCTGTGACTTGAAAAGAGTTTCTTTAAAAATAAATGGCCAAGTCCTGGTGAACACTGACCGGGATGAGGCCCCAGCATCAAGAGTCTAGTCAAAATAATCTTTAAATCTTTTAGTAGCTGATGCCAGGCTTGCAGCAGAGAAGTTCAGTAATGAGAAAAGAAATCACGGTGCCATACCAACTATGCAGCTAACATGCTCAGAAGTATGACAGTGTTCAGAACGAGCTCTTATGTCTCTGTAAATAGACCTCTCCCTCCATCCCTGACTCAGAGTCCCGCGACGGATCCCACATCTTTCTCTCTCTAGGTGCTCCTTCCTTCAGAGATTCCACTGTCAAGCCTCTCCTATTCGAGCCCTATGTAAGCGTGTTGGTCCGGCCCACTGGGCTGCATGCTGCCCCCAGCCTTGCACCCCGGTGACTCAATTAAGGCTGACAGATGGTCCCGACCTGTGCAGGATTCAGAGCATGAGAGCCCCGTTTTGCAGGCTCCGTTCTTGCAGATAATAAAACCAACATTGTTTCCCAGAATAAATGCCTTAAGCTCAGGAGGCTGAGAGGAGTGGGCCACTAAGGGCTCACAGGCTTGACCTTTCCTGCTGAATCTATTCCCTCCCCGGCTGCACCTCCCCACCCGGGCTCAGAGTCCAGGTCCTCAGCTAGGCCCTGTATTTGTCATTCAGACGCAATGCCTCATTTTTGAGCATAATGATCCTCACCCTTGCTGTGACATTCACACTTTCCTACCTCCCACCCTTTCCCTGTAAGAACATGTTTGAAATGACAAGAGAAACAGAGAGCAGACATATGTTAACTTAAAACTGTGCATGTGGGTCTAGAAGGTGGTAATTTGTGGTATCTCACAAACTAAAGTGAATAAATATGGTTTGTTCAGACAGATTTCCAAACATATTGGAAGCCTTGCTTGAAAGTCACAAGAGTATTGTGGCCCAATGATCCAATTTATTCTCTAAATATTTATCTGTTGAGTCACATAACCAATGGTGGATACAATCTGAGCGTGATTACATACCAGCATCCGATGAGTCTGCTAGGGGAATCAAATTAGAGCCTAATTCTCAACATCTCTCATTTACATTACCCGCCGGCTCAATGGCAAAACAAATAGCTCATTTAATTAACAGAACACTGCTTAGACATTCTGTCAACATACTGTAAAACACCGGACCGTAAATGGTTCAGCATAACTTGAACGTGTCTGTTATGCTAGTCAGCGTGTCTGACTAGCATCTAATACCGACAATAAAGAGTTTTTTTTTTGTCTTTGGTATTTGATTGATGAAGACAACAAAAAATAGGTGTTGATGAACATCTAATGGCTTGTTTGTTGCTCCTCTGTTGCAATGTACTTTAATCATAGTTCTATGAAAGCAGAACTGACCTGTCCAACCTGCGTGGCACCGGCAGTAGCCACTCACTGGATCGCAGCCGTTAGCATAGCTGCAGTCACAGCGCTCACGACACTCCAACCCATAGGTGCCGTCCTAACAAGAGTAAAAACTGTTTAACCTTTCACACTGCTGCACATTGTGATGTGTAATGGGATTCAACTATGCTCCAAAAGATTAATAGCCCAGCAGGGTTCTCTGCATACCCCCACTCCCACCCAGTTAAAAGGCACACTCACCGGGCAGGGCTGGTCACAGTGCTCTCCCCTCCACCCAGGAGAACATGTACAGATGCCATCTATTGGGTCACAGGCTGCTCCGTTGGCACACAGGCATGTCTGGTTACAGCCCAGGCCCCAGGTGCCGCTGGAACAGAGGATGGAGCAGTCCACACCCTGCCAGCCTAAGGTAGGGTAAGAGTCCGGGATGGTGACACATAAATGTGTTTATATACACTAATTATTTTGGATATTATAATAATAATAATGATAATAATAATAATAATAATAATAATAATAATAATAATAATAATAATAATAATAATAATAACTTTAATTTTTAGAGCACCTTCAAGGTACCCAAGGCACTTAACAATAGAAGAGCGATAACTAGATAACAACTAGATAAGAAAAACAAAGAAAAAAAAAAAGCTAACAAGTGAGAAGACAATACTATAAACAAAGAACAACAAGGCAAAAAAGCAGACGATATACATACATTGTATTACAATTTAAAAAAAACTTTTTACACATCTGTGTTCCAAAACCAATTCTGTATCACCTTCACACTTCAACAGCACAAAAGTTCAGTTCAAGAATATCATTTATATGTGACTATACTTATATGTATTATCCTACTGTTTTAAGAAAAACAATTCAATTGTAAGTATAGAGAATGAGGACAAAGGTTATCTGGTTGCTTTGTGTGATATGCAGAAGAAAACAAAACCACATTTACTGTTGCTGGTCTTTCACCTTCATGCACAGATTGCAAGATGATTCAAACCAACACTTCCTGTAATGTGCAAATATCATCCTGCAGTGTAAGAATTAAGAGTAAACATGAGTCCCCAGACCATCTACTGTACAGCATATCTCATAAAGCTCAGGAGTTGTTGTCTGTTTTGAACCTATACCATGGGTCAATTATACGATACCTTCCCTGCAGATGCAGGAGCCGTCGATGGAAGAGCAGGAGGCGTGATTATGGCAGGAGCAGGTGGACAGGCAGCTTGGTCCGTACAAACCAGTGGGACATGCTGAAGCACAGTCCTCACCCTGTCGACGTGGAGGCAATAAAGCAAAGCCAAAAGGCAAAGAATCAACATGGCAATAAACACTAACTCTGACAGACTCCACTAAAATAGTTCATTAGTCTGAACAGAAGCAGACAGAAAGACAGGGAAGGTTCACTGCAGTTCACAAAAGTCAATAGGGCCATTTTGCTTTGATCAATCATACCTGCATTTATGCAGAATGAGGAGCAAAGCAACGGTAAAATTGAATTGGCTGTTGGACAATGCAGCTGTGTATACTGCAAGATGAAGCTGGGATTTTCCAGGCATGTCTGGAGATGAGGAGTGAGAAAGGCCACCAACAGCGGTTGAGCTCAAGGGCAGAGAGGATGGATCAGGGGAAAGTCTGGGTCCCAGAGACGTCTCAGAGAGAATGAGGCCCGCTCACTCACAGCCCTATTAATGAGCTCACCAATGGGACACATGCAGCCATGCTGGCGCAGCCTTTAAGTCCCTCACCATTGCATTAGAATGAACCATCTGGTAAAGGACATGGAGTACTCCTTCCCTGTCCTCTCTAGCCTGCTGTCATTAGAATTGCTCTGCTTTAAAGGCTGAGCACAGTGCACCTCCAATAGCCCCGTCTCTCCCCAAGCTGGTGATCACAGCCTGTCTATGGATTCCCACACCCCTCGCTCCCAAACTCTGCCTTGAGTGACAGGTGACACAATGATTTAGAGTTCCAATTAGTGGCCCAGAGGAGTCCTGAGTGGCTCTTGCTTCCCTCACCAGAGCACTGGGGGACTGCCGGCTGCTCACTGCTCTCATTATCATTTTGAACTCAGTTTAAACAGGAGGCAGTAGGAGATGTGCCAGTGGACGCCAGGGGCAGAACACACATCTTAAAACATCTCTCCTCCCTGTGCACCACATAAAAGCGCCCGTCTGTGAATGAAATTTTTATCAATCGGTCGCAATAACCTTTGTTCTAGTCAAAATGACAGCTTCAAGACTGCTAACAATGGCAGTTCTGTTACAGTTGTTAAGTGTGGAAAGAAGTTCGTCAGACCAGAAGAGGGGGCAGGAAGATTTCAGCCTGTCTTCAGAGCACAGGCAATTTACTGGTGACTGGACTCATGGATAAAGCGTCACTGAGCCACAAATGACCACATGGATTTTGCTGCATCCATGACTGCATCGGCTTCCACTTGGTTCCACCCTCATGGCACGGAGACCGGTGGTTGGACTGCGCTCAGGAGAGGATAGGCAGCTCTCTCATTAGCCGACTGATTCATATTCCTTCTGAGCTGAGAAGGATAGAAGTCTGGTTGCGGGAAGACATTATTAATACAGGGGCTGTCAGTCCATAGTATGAGAGCAGCAGGACCTTACGTAACCACGCAGCCAACGGAGGCAGCCAGGCCGTCCTTGGCCAAAGCAATAAATTCATATCTATTAGTATCTTAATGTAATTGGAGAGCATTTTTTTTTTCCAAAATGCCTTTCACTGACACAACATTGATCAGCCTGCTACCCATTGAGACTAGATGCAAATGGCACCACTAATTACCAATCAGCCTCACTCCCTAACAGTTCATCTAACTGCTGCATGGTTGACTGCAGTTTAAAATTCATGCAGCAAGCCAGAAACTGAACCTATGAACTTTTTGATGAGGCTAGGAAGCCCTGAGAGAAAGGAAAATAATTTGTTTTCACCACCTACAAAAGGGAGATTGCAATCCATGTCAATGTCACTAACACATTCAGACACAGCAGAATCAGCAGAATCGGCAGGAAATAAACTATAAAGCCAGTGCAGAAATGGTACATGCTTCAGATTGTAGAGGACAATGACTGAAAAGGTAACATGCAATCACTTTGTACTCGTCAAAAAGAGCATGTCCAATTACTAGAGCTAAATCAAGCATGTAGGACCGCAGCCTGCTCCAACACTCGGGCTGGTTTGCCCCCCGATGGGACTCCAGAACAAAGATGCAGCAGGGAGGCTGTGTGTTATCAGTTGTCCTCTGGGGGTGTGACTTCCCCAACAACCTTTGCTGGATCCTCACTGCCATCATCAAACACATTTAAAAGCCCTACTGTGTGATAATAACCACTTGCATGTGACAAAGTTACACACTAACCAACAGCACCCGCAATCATAGCTTTGCTTTTCTAACAAACCATCTGCGTTGTTTGCACAGCAGCAGCTCTGTTAAGAGAATCAGTGTCTAGGCTCTACAACAGAAGCTACCATGACCATATCCCTCCCACCCACACACGCGCACACCTACGCGCACACACACACACATGCACGTGCCCACACACACACACACACACACACACACACACACACACACACACACACACACACGCACACCAATCCTCCATATGAGGTATGTCTGTTCCCATCTGACTGCCTCCTTTTCTATCCAGCTCCTGCCCTCTAGGTCTGTTTAATGGATCTGGCAGCCCTCCCCAGCATCCGCCAAAGAGAACAGGTGGAGCAAATTAAGACACAGTCTGCGGCCCCGCTAGGTAGCTCAATTCACCACAGTGGCCCGCTGTAAGACACAGCCAATTTCCACAGAAATGTAATGTTAGCAGAAATGTACACTCCCGGTTTCTGTTGCTCTGTAACTTCAGATTGCAGACCAAAAAATACAATGGAGAAACTGATTGAAGTTACACAACTAATTTGACACGTGTAAAAGACAGTATAGTTGCAAAAGCAAGCTGAAATGGAAACATATATAGCAGAATTAAATTGTGTCGCTATTGGTCTAGCAATTTAGATCCAAAGCTTAGCTGCTCGCTGTCTGTCAGAAGCTGCTTGTTCAATTTGTGAAATACACTCCACAACACCACAATTTATTATTAATGACTTTAAGGGGGTATATCAGGGAAGGAATCATTTATCATGGGATTTCTCTTGACTGCAAACATGTGGTGCAATAGAGCACATCCATTACGGGGCAGCGTTAGAAAGTCTCACCTTGCTTCTGCCTCCCTATGTGGAAAAAAAGCTTCTAAAGTGATACTGGGACCCCTTCCAAAGCATTAAGACCACACTGACGCAAGCTTTTTACTACTGCCACAAATAACAGGAAATATAAATCCATTGACAATCTCTACAAGTTAAACTCATAGTATCGATTACTGCACATCATATGACTTGTTTCATTAAAGATATGACACTGATCCAGTTATGGGATATCATTACTACCATTACCACTAGTCCCCATAAGGAAACTATAACTGTAGGAAAAATAACATAACTACAAGATGACACACACCTATGAAGTGTTGGGGCTGTGCTACTCAATAGCAGTGAGGCCATAGGTCTGGTGACTGACCACATGGAGACTCACCATAAACCCAGGGGCACATATACAGGAGCCTGTGACACCGTGGCAATCGGCTCCGTTGGCACAGCTACAAGACAGCATGCAGCCTTCTCCATAGTAGCCAGCCGGGCAGGTCTCATTGCAGTATAGCCCCGTCCATCCCGCAGAACAGGCGCATTCACCAGAAAGAGGGTGGCAGCTAGACCACGAGTAGACACAGAGAGACAAAAAGCGGAAAGAAAAAGAGATGAGATGAAGTTCTGAGAGTATCAACACTTCATTCCTGAGGGAGGTCAAAATGTGAACTCTGAGCCGAGAGCGATTCATCCATCTAAATGTGTACGTGCTTGGTTCAGATAGATGAGGTGTCCCTTTTCTCCTTCACTCTGTAATGACTTCTATGGTCGGTGCCCAAGTCCAGCCAGAATCAGAGCATTAACATTGCATTAACTATGAATGGTGGTGAGAAATTATGAATGAAGCAAAGGTTGCGATTAAAAGCTAACTGCATGACACAGCTAAGAGGTGTCCAGACTTCTAAATGTGTGCTGGCTTAGAACTAAGATGAGGCGAAATTGAGTTGGAGAGGTCTTTATTCACATGAAGCTCCGAGGGGGTTTGCTTCAGGGCTTGATTAGAGTGAAGTTGTAGAAATGTCTACCCCTGTGTGGGGTTGTGCACTGATGTCTCACTTACCTTACAGTGTTGGTGGTATTACAGGGGCAGTACTTGTCACAGATGAGGCCGTAGAGGCCCGGGGGACAGAACCTCTCTTGGCAATTAGGCCCTTTGAAGCCCGTGTCACACAGACAGGCTCCATTGATATGGTAACACTTGGCTCCATTCTGACAGTCACACCTCTGGTGACACTGGGGGCCGTAGGTGCCCACAGGGCACTCATCCTGGCACCTAGGGGAAACACAGAGCGATAACACAATTTAGTTGGGGGTATAAACATCTATCTATCTATCTATCTATCTATCTATCTATCTATCTATCTATCTATCTATCTATCTATCTATCTATCTATCCATCCATCTATCTATCTATCTATCTATCTATCTATCTATCTATCTATCTATCTATCTATCTATCTATCTATCTATCTATCTATCTATCTATCTATCTATCTATCTATCTATCTATCCATCCATCCATCCATCTATCTATTTTTAAAATATAAAATATAAATTCAAAATCAGAGACTGCCAAATCTCAGAGGGAAGCCCTAAAGGCCCTCTGCTGTTAGCGGTCAGGGCTTCAGCGTCTCTCTGCAGAAATTGGACAAGGCATGGCAATAGCCATCAACTGTAGAAATTACAATTACTGGAGAGTTTCTCCTCTTACAATGAGACCTCTGAATGGACTTTTACTACACTTAAATATATTTATTTAAATACACCATGCTGCATCAATCTCCAGAGTCCAACAAAGCTATTACAAATAGTTCAATTAAATTATAAAATGAGCCAGTTATGTTTCATGTTTAAATTACATTGGCTTTAGCCTTATCAGGGGACAATGGTATTATTATACTAGGCAGGGGTGGGTGGGGGATAACACAATCTCAGATTATTCCTGGCAGGTTAATTCACCTGCCACTGACAAAATGAATGAGGGCAATTTTGCAAAATAATAAAGCAAAGGAAAGGTCTTGTCCAGGAAGTGTTTTCATCCAGGAGACAATTGCTTTAGCTGAACTAATAAACCCAGGCTGCTCTGGGCTGCTCTGGCAGGCACAGAGAACTAAAAAGATCTGTGGATTTCAATGAGCCCTTAATATAAGACCATTACTTATAATTAATGAGCAGAATCCAAACAGCATGTAGCTCATGGTGAGATCAATGGACAGGCTGAGAGTGGAGGAGGATGAAGGCTAAAGACATGAAACCTTGCTGGCCAGCATGAAGTGAGATTAATTAAACATAAACACCCCTATTAAACGCTTCCAATTCACCTTAAAATGGACATTTACAAATGCTTCTTTATCTTGAGGGTAAGACTATTCTAGGTTTGTGCCTTATTTAGAAGTCAATAAAGAGAATAGGTCAATGAATAAATGTTAAATGTGTAACTGTCTGCATGAAATCATCCTTTTGCATTAAATACCAATATCAATAAATCATGGCATTGTCTGACCTATTTTCAAAGTGAGAGTACGAAAGTTTGCACGGAGTACTTCACAGAAGTCTTTTCATGTAATAACCTAGTCTCTCTGGCAGGGGTGTCGACTGCGTACCTCCGTCCACTGAAGCCAGCTGCACACTGGCACTGCCCTGTGATATGGTCACAAAGACCGCCATTTCGACAGGAACAGTCCTTGCTGCAGTTGATGCCGTACTTGCCAAATGGGCATGGTTGGGCACAAACAGAACCCTGTGGAAAACATCCGGCAAAGAACCATATAAGATACATTACTCTCAACTGGTGCGAGCCAGGGCAGAATTACTAGATTGATTCTTCCCGTCCGATATCCCGTTTCTTGCATGTGCCTCACTTCCTCCTATCTGGTAACAACCTAAAGGAAAGTATTCTATCCAACACAAATGAAGAAAATGGACAACAGCACAACCAAGAACAAAACTGTACTTGTAACTGTATCACCAGAAAATCAATTTTTCATAAATTGAAAGAAAAAAAAATCATAATTACAAGGCATTTTTATCTTGGCATATTTGATCCTAGGTTCCCTCAGGACCTACCGTCCACCCGGCGGGGCAGGAGCACTCTCCAGTAATGTGGTGGCACGTTCCTCCATTCTGACAGGGGCAGCGCTGATCACACTGGGACCCGTGACTACCGGAGGGGCACCGCTCTCCACAGCTGCCGCCACAGAAGTCAAGAGGACAAGACACATAACTGTTGTGTTTGTTACTGACAAGCCTGATGTGTTTGTATCAACAAAGAGCACTCAGACAAACACAATAATATCCTTTGTTGATGATACTGAAGCTGTTATGACATATGACAAATGAACTCATTTTTACAGACATCTAAAGTTGCAGAAGACTGTGTGCATCTGAGAAATATTTCGCTGATACTCACAATGCTCCTGTGTACCCTGGTGCACAGATGCACTCTCCCGTCTCATGGTGGCAGGTGGCACCATTGAGGCACTGGCAGGGTAGTTGGCATGCCTTGCCATAGTAACCATGCTCACAGGGCTCTTCACAACGCCAGCCCTGGTAGCCATCAGTGCAGACACAGGCACCTGTGATGGGGTTACACTTAGCCCCATTTTGGCACTGGCACCGATTACTGCAATGAGGTCCCCAGTAGTCACTCTCACAGCCTGCAGGCACAGAGAAGTAGCATCAGATGGAGCAGAGAAGAGAAGATTTTTCTTTTTGTTTGTTTGTTACATGATACCCCTTTCACACCGGGGCAACAACCCGGGAATGACCCAGGTCAGATGTTTTGCTCGGCTGCGTTGTGAACGGGGGGACCCGGGTTACGAAATGGTCTGAATGGTCGTCGACCTGGGACCATGGGTCCAACGGGGGAGTGACCCACGTTTCATAACCTGCGTAAATCCCGGGATTAGTGTGTTAAAGGGGTAATAGTTATCCTGGTTTGTATATTCACCACTGGTACTCCCCCTGTCAAACTGGTGTCGGGGAAATTCTTTTATCTGAAAGAGGGTCGCTGAGTCTCAGAAGAATTCATCAGTATAGATGCCATGAATCAATTCTTTATGTCATTTAGCATGGGAGAAGTTCACCTCAGTGCAGTTCTCACTGAGGTACAGAAATGCAGAGTCTCTTATAAAGTGAAACAAACAATTCCAAGGTGTGTGTGGGTGGTTACAAGATGACTTTCTCATGGATTGTTAGGGTACCCCATCTGAGACAGATACATAATTGACTTGGGGCCTACAGCATTTAGCAAATACACATAGATTCCTACAGTCCTTATATGTCGTCATGAGAAAAGGTCACGAGGCACGGTTCCTTCTAAATGTTCCCATCACAATCATAAAGCAAGCAATATTTTTCCCACATTGGCAAAATTACTTCTTGAAAGACGTGAAAAAATGAGATAATTCTGGCTGCTTCAATTAAGTTTGCATACATCAAATGAAAGCAGGTGAATAATATCACCACTGATAAAGAGGCTAGTATTGGCTGTGAACTGTTAATGTCCCCTGTTAATGACCCAGACAGAAATATGCATGCTAAAAGCCACAAATGACATACCAAAGTGAAATATCGCCTGGTAAAGACATAGAAAGAATTGTAAGTAATAAAATCTGTAACTAAAGAAATAAATACTTAGAAATCACCACAGAATTAATTAAACACACATCTGGTATTACCCATACTTCACCATGCGCCATCACTCCAGTCGCCATTATTGTAATATCAGTAATGACTTTGCACAAACTGAAAGAGAGCACATACTTTTTCTCTGGTTTCACTGGATGCATTGTTATAGTGCTGCATAAGTTTGGTATTCTGACATTCATTCATTACTTTCCATTTTCCATATTCCTATTCAGGGTCATGGGGGGCTGGAGCCTGTCCCAGCATGCATTTCCAGTTCAATTAAGGCCAACATGTACCATGTGTGTTCTGCAGAGGTACTACAGTTTTTGGACTCAATTCTCGAATGACAGTTGAAGTCGTCAAAACAACATGTGAAATTCTTCACAACATTTTGTGACTTTGTGCACAACAGAAGATGCATTTCTCTTTGTTACCATTTGCAAATGTTTTAGCACATTTAGGCAAATGACTGAGCACAATTGTCTACAATTTGAACAATTATTGGTTGTATGTGTCTTTGTGATCAAAATAGATTATGTTTCTTCTCAGTTGAATAGTTTTACTCTCCAAAATATGTTAGAATTTGTTCATTGTGTAAGTCATCACATGCAGAATAGTCCATCTAATTGTCAAAATCTGCAGAGCCCACATTTCATGAATTGCATTGATATGGAGTGGCCGTGAAGTCTGCTAAATTGATAAATTTGTTGTCAGGTGAAACTCTAACTTCACTAACGAATGGGAAGTTTGTCACATCTGAGATCAACCACTGTAACTTTATTTTGTTACTGTAGTATACGACTGCATATTGTATAGGCCTATGTTTTGTTTCCACAGTACATGTTTTTTGGTATTGATAAGCTTTTTGTTCTGTGCAGTGCTGTGCAAATGTTCTGTTTTTTTCTGTTTACTGTACTGTATTGTGTTGTGTGACCATTGCAGGAAAAATACAATTGTTTTTTATTTTTTTTAATTGCTAAGTGGTCTTTTACTTTACAAAGTGGGATGTGAAACCTTGGACTCTTGAAATCAGCATCTGGAGAGTATTCACTTTGATACACAATAGCAGTCAGTTAGCTTCGGAAAAACAACAGTCTGGTACAATAGGCATTCAGTGTCAGTGAAAACATGTAGGACAAGACTGTTGGGGACTTATGAGATGAGGAACACACTTCCAGAGTCCACTGTCATTCTGACAAAACATCTAAACATTTTGACCACCTTGGTTTTACACAATGTCAAAGGAACGTGTCATTTTGGTGGCAATGACTTTTTCATTGACACAATAACTTCATTTTGACACATGAATTAAAGGTTTTGGGCAAGTTACAGCCTTTTGCAGGTTAACTATAGTGTTTTGCTGCAGATATGAGCTGTTTTGGGAAATGCATTTTCAGTGCTGAGAACTGTTTCGAGAAATGTGCCATAGCAATTGAGAAAAACTGTAACTAAAACATTACAAACCCAATTTCCTGAATGTATATTTAACTAACACACAGGTAGAAATATAAAAGGTAACAGCCCAGCAAAATAAAATTCATATCTCCTAATATCAGTCTTCCAAAAGGTGAATCAAGTTGATGAGTTACTAAGGAAAGCTACTACCAGACAACTGTAGAGAGAGCCTATAGCAGCCTACCAAATAATGTCTTCTAACATTATGGTTGTTTTCCCAGACAGTTTCCAGTTTCTTAATCAACTTAACTCCTAACACCCATTTTCAGATCAGTTACTTAATACACCTGTCACACAAATCTATACTAGCAGATAGTCCAGATGAGCTACTTAAATAAAGTAAATTCTAGGTAGCAGCCTAGCAAAAACAAATATGTCACTGTGGCAGACTGGGGGGTGTGGTTGGGCCGTCGGCTGGGTGCGAGAGGAGGAGTCGGGCTGGCAGGCGGATTCTACCTGCCCCGACACCGGCTGCAGCAGATCGGGACTGAGTGGGCACTGATATGGTTGTTTTGTGCGTGTCTGTTCTCCCTCAGTGAGCAGGGACACGCGAGGAGAGCGTGTCACCGGGAGGACTGAGCCGAGCCGCAGTGAGCGGACCAGAGCGAGCCTTATTGAACTGTGTGTGTCTGATGTTAAGGGCTAATAAACCCGGCGTGCCGCCCAACCCGAACTCTCTGTCTCCGCCTGATCTCTCTCTGCCATGAACCCGGTACAGTAGTAAATTGGCTAGTCACCTAACATTATGCTTGTCTTCTGGCTTGCACAGTGCAGCTCAGCTGCCCCTTACTTGAACTGATGAATAATACCAGATGTAATTTTAAGTAATTCAGCTGTGATTTCGAAGTATTTATCTACTTAGTTACAGTGACTTTACTGTTCTTAACCTTAATACCTAGTACGTGGGGTGACTGTAGAAGGAAGGGTTACCAAAACGTTTAATTAAAATGATCAGAAAGGTACAAAAGAGGGTTTTGATGTCAGTAGTTGGTGTAGGAATATCCCTGACTGAATAGATGTGGCGTTGACATTCAACAACCTTTTAAGGGAAAAGTCCAAGTGAAATTAATCTTGATTTAATATTGATTAATCGGAAAAAAGGGGAAGAAAATGAGCAAGCGGTTCACACCTCTCAGTGATTAGAAAGAAGGAGCTATTTTGTAAATATTTCAGTTTGTTAGTTGTGTTCTGTCTTTTTGCACCTTTTACAGATACAATTTTCAAACAGCACTGTCGACAGTCCACAAATGGGAATTGGGAAAAGAACCCTTGAAGCACCGAAGACCGTGAAACCATAAAACTGATGTAACTCTCTGTCAATTAATACTTATTCTCCATAATTTGCTAACTCTACTTTCAACTGCCAGTCATCGCACTGAACTTGCAGAAATAGTCTGGAAAGCTTCATCTTGACTGAATAATACCTGGATGAGTAATGTTCATCCTCTGAGATCATTGTACAAATACAATAGTGTCATCTCTCAGTAACAATGGGGGGTTAAACAGCAGGATTAAACTGCCAAATTAAATCCAAAAATTGGTACTCAGGAAAATTGGTAAAGTCATATAACTTAACTGCCTCACATGTTTTAATGTATATAGCTCAATGACAATGCTTCAGTATGTGGTACCCTAGGGCAACAGTGTATATGCTTATTCTGAACAAGCAATTCTCATAGGCCACAAGGGACACGGCCTGTTTTGGAAAACTCAATAAACCTTGTAAACTTCAGCAAAGTAGCTAATCTCAAGGCTAGATGTACTACTAGCTTTTATGGGAAAGAACAGTCAGTACCAGGCTGAGTACAAGGCTGTCTTCATTCTCACCAAGGTAATTGTTGTTCGGTGGATCTCGTGGTGATTTAGGTGATTGATATGGCCTTATGTCTCTTGATCAGCAGCAGCAGTACAGCCTCACATAAAAGCCCAGCTTGAAATTCAGGCTGGCACAGCAACCGGGACAGTGAATATTACATTATTGATTCTCACATCATCGCAGACCCCGTTATAAATGTAAAGACACTAGGCTGCCTCCCTGTATGCGCTTTCTTTGCCAGTGCTATGATCAACTGGAGTGAGAGTTTAATGAAAGCTGTTTCATGGCCGTCACTGAAGCCTGTTTTTGCCAGGTACACAGCAGGAAGATGATCAGCTCTTCCCTGATTCAGACAGCTCTGCCCTGAAGGGGGTCCTGGAACACTGGGCCGGTGCAGTATTGCCTCTCTGGTTGGACAGGCTAGAGGCCACATTACAGGGCTCACAGGGGGCGGATATTGATTCGATCTAATCTGCTCCTGGCCTCCAGTCTGGCATGAATGAGTTCCCTGAAGGTTGAGCTACTGCCACGCAAACGACCCTGGCACATTAAATCTGAGGTGTGTGCGGGCGGCCAGGGTAATGGATGAGCAGTTTAGCTGCAACTTGGTTTAGCAGTCTATCAGCTCCATCAGCACTCCCTCAGCTCGTCAGTGCTCCCTCAGCACAATACAACCACCATCCTAACAGGTAACACCTACCTACCCAGACATTTCCTCACCTCTGGTTTCAACATATGAAAACCTTGATCACACTGATACAGAGAGCATTTTATATTAGTCAATGAACAACTCAAAATAAGTGAAACTGTGATTTTTCATTGAGTGAAAAAGTACTCAGGGTGGCACAACAGTAAAATAAACTAAAATCTAGCCAGAGCTTAATTTGCAGACATTTCTGGTGCTTAGGAGGTCAACAAATGTTACCATTTGAAGTCTTAAACCTTCTTTAGCTTGCAGTTAGAGGCCTCAGCACATTCAGAGCAAAGCCCATTATCTGGCCGTCTCTCTCATACACAGAGGTTCTCAAACTTTACACAGTAGCCTCTCACTTCTCAGCTCTGACAGCATTTAACTGTGATTACGCAGTCAGAGTTCATGATGTGCTGTAGGCAAAAGCAGAGAGAAACAGCAGGAAAGGTGGGTAGCATGTAGCATCACTAGAGAGTGAGTATGGCTGAATTGTGCAACCCCCTGTGGGTTGTGGTGCGAAGTTAGTGAATCCCACACAGGTCTGGGACTAGAGAATCCACAGTCCAACCCCTATTAACTGGGTCAGTGAGCCTAACCAGAGGTCCCAGCTTGGGCTCTCAGAGCTCAAAATGCATAACACTAGGAATGTGGATAACCTCACACACAGGGACAGAGACAGTCCCAAGGTACTGGGTATAATCCCCTTGGCTGGAACAAAACAGATCATGTTGAGGGATACCAGCAGATAGAAAACCTCAGAAGGTGATGGCCAAAGTATGGGCTGAGAGAGCCATCATGGTGGTGCTGAGCTTTGAAGTGTACTCAGAAGTCTGCATGAACAGGGCTGGCTGCAACAGGATTAAAACCAAACAGCTTTCAGCAGCCGACTCCATTCAGAAGTTCTCCTGAACTTGGCCTCTTCAGCAAAATGTTCTCTGAGGGGGAGCATGTGCCTAAAAGCTGCCATAAGCTTCTCAAAGCAGCATTCAAAATGAGGGCCTGAGTCAAGCTCTTTACAAACACAGCATATCTCTCGGTATTCAAATGGCATCCTAGCACAAAAGGACTTACACTTCATTTACCCAACTGGACAAAGGGCAAATGTGTATTCCAATTAGAGTCATTGGCATAAATGCTGGTCACTGGGCTATTAAGCTGTGGGCAGAGGTGGCTGTTTTACACAGTGGCATGCTGCCATGCCAACTCTAACTGGGTGAGAACGGAACCACATGTTTGCTATTGGAATGACTGGCACACAGCCCGACTTCACTCCCCACTGCCTGAATCATTCACTGTCACATAAACATTATTAACAAATAGTGTTGACACCTGTGTATCTGAGGGATAACCTACCACACGCTAGACATCAGGAGTCAAAACGCACTGGCTCCTGAGAGCCTCTGCTCTTCACTTACTCTTTGGCAGAGCTTGTGACACAGCAGTATGACTCATTGTCTAGACAAGTCTACTGCATTGCCTCACAAGAACAGCGCACCTCTGAGGCTTGTATTGTCTGATTCATGCTTTATACAACCAACCCGGGTTTTTTGTTTTGACAGATCTGAAGTTTCAAATTCTAGTCCATGCAAAGGATTAATACAGGCTAAGTCATATTTCAAAATGCTATGAACGGGAAGCTCGTCCTTTAGATTTTAAATGTTTCAATGATCATTTAAAGGAACAATTAAACAATTTATCTTCTGTTCAGCTGAGACCAGAATATGTAATATTCTGGTCTTCAGTCAATAGGAGCTATTTGTTATAGGAGTTATTCAATAAAAGCCGAATCAACATTCAGCTATTCATCACAGCTCCGTTACTCAGTGTCCCAGACTAATAGTGTGAAAAGCAGACAGGACTGGTATGAGGGTCTAGTGGGAAAGTGATGATTGTTGCGTAAAGTGATAAATTTGCATTGAGTGATAAATGTCTCTTGGATTTGTTAAAGTTGCAGCTGTAAACGCTGCCAATACACTACAAGACAGGCCCACTGTCCCCTCCAGATCCTACTGACACTTATTACACTGTTATTTATTAGCATTCAGAAAACCCAGACACGACAAGTAAACATTTTAGATACATCCCTGTGAGCTTGATAAATGTATTTATAAATACACAGTAGAAACTGCCAATAGTCGTAGGGGCAGTTCTGCTGAATTGGAATAACAGTGTGGTGCAGCTTCTGCTGTGGGGCGTGTCGTTTGTCCTGCCCTAATTCATCTTAGCCGAGCCCTACAGTGTTCACATTCCCCCGGGGGAAACACAGCACAGTACAACACAACACAACACAGCACAACACAGCGCAACACAACACACACACACACACACACACAACACAGCACAGCGCAACACAACTCAATACATTGCAGCGCAACGCAGCGCAGCACAACACAACACAACACAACACAGCACAGCGCAACACAACACACACACACACACACACACACACACACACACACACACACACACACACACACACACACACACACAACACAGCACAGCGCAACACAACTCAATACATTGCAGCGCAACGCAGCGCAGCACATCACAACACATCACAACACAACACAACGCGATGCAACGCAACACAACGCAACGCAACACAGCACAGTGCAACACAACACAACACAACACAACACAGCACAACACTCTGAAGAGAGCTTGCTGCTCAATTCCTTGATGGAGATTTTCCAATCCACCTTTCCTATGCACCATATGCTCTTACCTGATACCACCCTGCAATTGGATAGGAAGTAACAGGATGTGGCTGTTGTCTATTTGGAACCACAAAACTAATGAGTGAATAACTTAATTCTTTTAGGACTATGCATTACTGATTAAAAACTGGTCTGGGTGTTTATCCCAGGGAGGATCTGATCATTTGTCCAAGTTTTATTCAGGATGTGTACCTGGATCAATATGAACCCTGCAGCTGCCAGCGGGCCTCTCTGCAGCACAGCTCTAACAGAGTTAAGGGCTGGAGGTTGACCAAGGCCGACAGGGCCAGGTCATCTCACACTGTATTCTCAACAAGCACTTAAGTGTGATACAGCTAAAAAGAACGGGTGCTCTTTCTAATAAAGCTGCCCAGAGAAGTAACGCACGCATGCTATGAGAGATGCTTTCGCCTCAATGCAGTAAACCAGTCGCTTGTTCTACAGAACCTGACACGGCTCATGAAAGTGTGTGGATCAGCAAATTGTTACACAGCCCACTGCTCCTTCCAATTAATAATTTACCCTTCACCCTGTCCTGTAAAAAACAAACCCTTTGCTCCCTTGCCACAGGCCAACAACAAGCAAGCAATCATAGCAGAGGTGCAAGCTTATCTACGGTACATTCCCATTCCCAGTGACTGGGGTATACATAAAACCACAACCAAACCAAAACCACGCTGCATCACAGACAAACGCACAAACAGCAGGTCAGTCATGGCCAACAACATGGTCACTCAAGAGACAATGTCAACCCAATAAAACTAACTGTAACCACTGTTAATTTGCACCCATTGATTTCCTATTTTCAATTATTAATTCTAATTAGAATGAAGTAGAATGTGCCATGGGGCAGCAGCGGTCGATGGGGAAGGGCGTGGTCACAGTGTGAAGATTGATGCACATATGTCCAGAGAGGATTCCCTTCAGCATAATGACAAAAGAATTCTCAGTATGGCCTCGACACTCATCTAGTGACATGAGGAGACGCTAAACGATCAAGCCAGAAAAGTGCCCAATAGGTAAATTCCATTGCAAATATTATGAGGAGAATCATGGCTGGTTCATGGGAAACTAGACACACACCGATCAGCCATAACATTAAAATCACCTGCCTAATATTGTGTAGGTCCCCCTCGTGCCATCGAGGCATGGACCCCACAAGACCTCTGAAGGTGTCCTGTGGTATCTGGCACCGAGACGTTAGCAGCAGATCCTTTAAGTCCTGTACGTTGCGAGGTGGGGCCTCCATGGATCGGACTTGTTTTTCCAGCACATCCCACAGATGCTCAATCGGATTGATATCTGGGGAATTTGGAAGTCAACACCTTGAACTCTTTGTTATGTTCTGATGCTCACGTGCCCATTGTAGGCGCTCTCGGCAGTGGACAGGGGTCAGCATGGGCACTCTGACCGGTCTGGGGATACACAGCAAGCTGCGATGCACTGTGTGTTCTGACACCTTTCTATCATAGCCAGCAACTTTGCCCATGACCCTGTCGCCGGTTCACCGGTTGTCCTTCCTTGGACCACTTTTGGTCAGTACTAACCACTGCATACAGGGAACACCCCACAAGACCTGTCGTTTTGGAGATGCTTTGACCCAGACGTCTAGCCATCACAATTTGGCTCTTGTCAAAGTTGCTCAGATCCTTACGCTTGCCCATTTTTCCTGCTTCCAACACATCAACTTCAAGAACTGACTGTTCACTTGCTTCCCAATATATCCCACCCCTTGACAGGTGCCATTGTAACGAGATAATGGATGTTATTCACTTCACCTGTCAGTGGTTTTAATGTTGTGGCTGATCGGTGGATAGTATAACTATAATTACTTCTAAGTTTGATTTTATTCCAAGGGGACAAGAACGGCAACACTAGGACTATAAACCACATTTAGATCTTGAAATTGAAATCTACTTGGGAAAATGAGGGCATGCAACATTTTCATTCCCCACTGCTACAATTACATGACTTTTCATTACATTCTTTTTTGTTGTACATTTGCTCCGGCATATTATAATGACAATAAAGTTGAAGTTGAGTTCAAACTGTTTTTGCTGGCAGGTGTGTGGTTCAGAACAACAACAAGTCAATGAGCAGACCACTCATTTAACAAAAGTCAACTACAGTATTTCCTAGGAATTAAGCATTTGTAAGTAGTGCTTCCCATCCCATTATTTGAATTACCTTACTTGCTTACTTTAATTGTAAAGTTGTAACATTGGAGTCAGTGAGCACTACAGCCTATGGGGCAATATGGAGAGATGAATGCAAATGCAGCAAAAGGCATTATCTTATGTTGTAGTGTGTGTAGTGTAGTGCCAAGTAAACAGAGAGTGACAGCGGTTTACTCAAACCAATGGTTTTATGTGTCTTACATGTTACAGCATATGGCTCTGTCCCTCAATGGAAACACAAACATGATTTAGTTTAATGACCGACAATCAATTTTTGTTTATTTCATTTTTGTTTGCCCAAAGACTCAACACACACCTACCAAACTACCCCTGCCACTACAAGAGCACGCACACACACACACGCACACACATGCACGCACACACACAGGGATAATTGCTTTTTAATGATCTAACATTATGCTCATCAGGAAGCCGTAAGTCTTGGAGGGAGTTTCTGCAGGTAGCTGCCTGACCACCAGAAAGGCTAATGGTTGGAGATATGAGGAAAGTTAAGAGACAAAGCCTTCCACTAGCCTCCATCAACTCAAGCTGACATGTGCAATCATATACAGTACTCCCGTGCATTTAAATGATCTAAACTCAGCTGCCAAGAAAGAACCTAATAAATGTGCAATTCCAATTCTCCCACAACAGTCTACTTATAAAATGTATTATTGAGCTAAATATTGCTGGTAATAATCTAAAGACAGGGCAAATTTGGTATATTAGTCTGTGCAACAACCTACAAAATTACTACAGTATGCTGAGAAATAGCAATTTGAAAATATTGGTCCCCAGAAAATCAGCAGTGAATAATGCTCAATTAGGTATGAAGAGCATAGCTGGTGGATTGGAAAGGTGGCATATATAATATGAAATGGCAGAGACAGGAAAACATCTAGCCTCTGATTCCCATGGAAAAACTGTAGAGATTAAGGGCTTGTCTTTTATACCATCATCTATCCAGGATAGTGCAAACCCTTTGGAGACTTCTCCAAAAAAGGAAATCCTGGAGTTCATCTCAAATGAACTGCTGGCTCTGAAAGCAGTATTGTTCTTTCAGTCTCTGAAACTCACTGGGCCCATGAATTATTCCTCCCGATTCTCAAAGTCAAAATGAAGTGATACAACAGCAACTTAGACAGAAGCTATTGTGTGTGTGTGTGTGTGTGTGTGTGTGTGTGTGTGTGTGTGAGAGAGAGAGAGAGAGAGAGAGAGAGAGAGAGAGAGAGAGAGAGTCTCCCCCACTGACAGTCTGATAGTTGCATTAAAGAAGCAGCTGAGAAATGAATCAAGCCAGCTGGGGAGAGCAGGAGCTTCCAGCATCTGTCAACATGGGATGTGAATCCAGAATTTCTAGCAACATGACATTTACTATGAATGAAAACACTTCAAACTATTATGATAATGTATTTCATTATTCTTCACTTGTGATTAAACTGAAGTTGTCTATCTTAAGGACAAATACAAGATAAAAAGAAAAAACAAACCTTCTCCATTCAGAACCTGATTTCAGAGTCAAGGCAAGGACCAGTGATATTGATCCACGGACTTGAACCCTCTTTTTGTTCTGTGGTGGAGGGCGATTTTGTCATTCATACTACAGTATGCCTATGCTTGAAATGGAAGTGAGTTCCAGAATCATAATACATTGTAATATTTCAAGTGAGAGACTGAGGGAATCTCATGGTGTCAAGTCTCTTTGCAAATCTAATTTCTCAGGGGAAATTCATCACTTTGAGGACGCGTGTGCCTGAACCAGTAAGTCAGCATTTTATATCTTTTATCCATCTAAACTCGATTGAAAAGTCTTAATGAACTGCATGCTGCAGGACATTATGAACTCTCATAGGTCTGCTACTCTGCTGTTCTCGCATGGCTTAACATTGCATTAGCCAACAACATGTGTTTGACTGCTCCAACTGAACTTCCCAAAGAAATTGCGCTGGCGCTGGTTTTGACCTTGTTTTCTTTTAGGTTTACTGCATTTTACTGCAGTTTCACACAACACAGATTGGATCCTCATGAATGCATCCTTGTGTCTGGTAGTGATTACATTTCCTCTAAGATTTCCTTTGATCCTTATCATCTAGATGCCCTTTTGCCGATGCTTAGATCCCAGGCTACATCTCTTTGTTCCACTTAGTACAGCCTAGCATTGCGATAGCGTCTCCTCGCGTTCTGTCCTTTCCCTTTTTCCTCTGTGGCAAAAGCCACCAATTTAATTGAATTTCTGGGCTTTTAATGTCTGCATTAGTCTAATCAGAAAAGAGGAGAGTTGTTTATCTCGACCTTGGTAGAATTAGCAGAGGGTATTTGTGGAGATGGCAATGCTTCAAACAAACACAAACTATTCTGCAAGATCGTAACCCAAGCCTTTATTGATCTAGTAGTCAAAGGTGCTTATAGACATGCACACAAGCATGAGGGACAAAGCATGACAACAAAGTGGATTGTAAGTGAACTCACACCAAATCTACAATACGTGGTAAATTACTTCACCAGGGATTCTATTCCACATACCAAGCCAACTGTGTTGGCCAATAACTTGTATATGAGTTGACCTTGATCTTCGTCTTTTGTCATTGGGAATTGTGGCTGTATAATATTAATATTATAACATGAATTATATAGCCCTTCTGAATGATTTAGAAGTCACACACAGTGGAAAGATAGGGTTGCCATTAAAGAACATTGCAGGGCATTCTGGTATCTCACACAAACAACATGCAATATAACCTTCTGAGGGGTGCCACAACTGCAGGCAAGACAGAACGGAGCAGAATGCAAAATACAACCCCAGATACCCTAGGGCCCGGAGGCAAATTTGATTAAAAGTTTGTTTTTCTTCACTCTCAACAAACGGAGGAGCTCGTCGATGCGGCACTGACAGTTAATTGGACTTGGCAGGGCCACGAGTTCATTCGTCAGCATTGTGTGGGGCTTGCCTAGGAGGAGCAGGACAATCGATGTCCCTCAGGACGGCCTGTAATCACTGCAACACACCAATGAAGTCCAGGGTTAAACATCAGGAGATTGCAGGTGCACCAGAGGATCTGAGAGAGACTGCTAATATGCTCCCACTCCCAAAGCAAACCAAGGACACTGCAACATAGCACCCAAAGTAAAGGGCCTTGGCGACCCCCATACCCCAAGAACAAAGTTACACCTTAAGCTATTCTCCTCAGCAAAATTATAATGAATCCAAAATCATGAAAGGTGACACAGGTGTCTCTAAAAGGATCTCGCAAAGACAATATGAGTCATTGCATGTGTACAATCTGAGCAGAAAAACAACAGTAAAACAGAAGCCA
Organism: Hoplostethus mediterraneus; assembly: GCA_034670385.1. NCBI lineage: Eukaryota > Metazoa > Chordata > Actinopteri > Trachichthyiformes > Trachichthyidae > Hoplostethus > Hoplostethus mediterraneus. Next base: position 7,610,935 of record JAXDDW010000003.1, on the reverse strand, counting down.
GGGTAAACGTGCTCCAGAGGATGTGGCGAGAGATCTTAAAGGCATGCTTCTGGGGCGACTCAACTCACAAGACAATTATAAGAATATAGCACGGCAGCCTACAGCAGAGGTATGGAATTATCTCTATCACACCTGAACTGTAAAGAGGTCATCAAACGAAGTGAAATCAATTGAATCTTTGGCAACAAACTTCATAAACATGGCAATAGACCACAAAATCAAGTGTAACTTATAGACTGTGAAATGAGCACAGCACAGCTTTGTTCTGCATTGGTATTCAGTGTATCTTATCTCTAAACTGTTATCATAGCATTTCAGCTATTTTAGACACACTGACCTTCTCTTAAGGACAGGAGATAAGGCTTTTAATGTCCTTATTAAATCAAGCCATCTATGCAGGCTCTCAGCACTGAGTAGAGTGTTACTGTTACAGAAGCTCTCTCTCTCTCTCTCTTTCTCTCTCTCTCTCTCTCTCTTTCAGACTAATGACAAGCGTCTACAGTGTGATAATGAGCAGCGGGATTGGAATTTGGATCTGCTCTGTTCTAAGCTGATGCAAAATCATATTAACCAGGCATATGTCCAGGTTATATCCCTAAAGAACAACTCTGTATGTGTAAGACTTAAAAAAAAATTAAAAAAAAATACACACGCGCACATGAACACACACGTGCATGATTTAGGCATTTTCCCAAAGGTAATGGAGCAGTGAGCTCTTGGGGAACAATAAATCCTGCTTAATGGGACGGTGGAAAAAAATCTTCAGAGCCGGGCAAAGTCAATCTGCATGATGAGCCAATGAGGCCTATAGGTATAGAAAACTGTAATTGAGACACGTGAGTGCGTGCACAAAAGTGTATGTGTGTGTGTGTGAGCATTTGTAGATGGGCTACTGAGGTCAGAGGAGTCAGTGCATGATCCTCATGCAGAATGTCCTCAACAGTGAGAATATTTTAACAATGTTCAATTCCATTTAGACAATCATGATAGACAGTGTGTGTGTGCGTGTGTGCGTGTGTGTGCGCGTGTGTGTGTGCGCGCGTGTGTGTGTGCGTGTGTGTGTGTGTGTGTACCATGACCAGTAATCAAGGCTGTCAGCAATGTGTCCCACATTTCATTTGATGGACTCACCATCAGCCATTTGAAATTCCAGTGCAGTGATTTACTGTATACCGTATAGTGTACACCAGGTAATAACCACTAAAGGACACACATGCAAACATCTGAAAGGCATAATTTCAACCCACATCATCTAAGATGGACCATACCATCTGTAGTCACACCCTACATGGTTCAATCTGTTTTGTTAAATAGCCAACATCAATGCCTGTAGATATCCAACTCCTCCCCTATACATCAGTCAGGTAAGGGTCAGAAGAGGGGGTGGCGTAAACTACCCCCCCTATATGTTGACGAGCCTGAACCCTGCGCTTAGGATGAATAAACAACACTGTCACGTATTTGGCAGTAAATAACCTGGCTGCAATGCTTCCTGGGAGTTGAGTGAACTATACAAATATAAAGCTCAGCTGACACAGGAGGACTAAGCTTCTTGGGTAAACACACACAAACACACACACCACATCAAAATGTGCTCCACAAGGCACCATGGATTGGATCTATCAAAAAAAGTGAGGCAGTCAGCATCGACTGTTACAAGCAATAGCAGCAATGCTCACCCTTCAGAATGGTACAGTGAGAAACTCTACATGTATAATGAGGAATTCAATCGATTCAGACTCACTTTTCAGTGGAGTTCATGTGGAGATCAAATGTCCGTTTTTGGCGGTACTGGACCATCTTCTCAAACAAGTAGCGTGTTGCATTTGTATTGACATAGACTCACAAAGACGCACACATACACATTCATACAAATATCGAACTCTGTATCTGTAAGATTAAAAGAGAGAGTAAAAAAGCGATAAGCCTTGAGGCAGCAGAGAGAACAGTGTAGAGACAGTTGGAGTGATGTGTCAGATCTGTACTGTCCCATTCTCTCTCATTCACAGTCTTTTGCACTTTGACAGCTATGCATGTCAGTTTCCTGCTGGTGTGGGATTGGAGCGATACCATCTGGCTTAGATGCACTTCTGAGAGTAATGTGTAAATACTAAATATACTAGACGAGTGCCAGGGGGAGTCCTCTCAAGGATTTTAAACACAAAACCAACTGCATGGCTTTTGCACAGTGCATATATCATAGTGCATCTATGCCAGATGGGGCAAAGTCAACTGGAATGAAATTAGCTAATGAACTGCTGAAGTAAATATCTGGTCTCTCTGCTGCTCTCTCCCATCCAATTGTGATCGCAGCCCCAAAGCAATTAATGGGCATCACAATAAAAGCATAACATATTGAAGTCCATGCTTTATAAAACCAACTCTCAAATCTCCACATAATGTTGTTACTGTTTATGGTACCAATTCCCATGGTAGATCCCATTAATACATTTTCAAAGACCACATTCATCAATTAACCATGTGCAGCATCCACATCAATGGATGTCTGCCCATTCGAATGCATTAGGGAGGAATAAGTTACCTCATGGACCACGGCTGACCAACCATGGAGATACACATTAGATTTGGCTATTACGTGAGATAGATTTCTGCTTGGAACAGAGGATGGGTTGTGGTTAACAAAGCTAAACTACTCCTTAGACTTTTCAAACACTTATCTTGTAAAGTGGCATTGATTTTTACAATCTCTGGGTGAACATTTCCCCCACATTAAGGAAAAGCCACCCCATGAAGGTGGAAGGAAGCAGGACTAAAAGCAACATATTTATGCGCCTTCATTACGTTAAACATATCATTTTACAACTCAGGCACATGAAATCAATGATAGTGCTTCATTGCACCTACTATATCATAAATGATGGTAGTCTTGGCTAAATATACCTAGCACATATCACATCTATCTTTATCTATCTTGTCGTTGTTTGAAAGCTGTTATTACTATAGCATGGTAACGCAGTGTGACAGATAGACTCATCATGAGTGATTAAATCATAAAGAGAGAGAGTGCTGAAAAGTGCACAGCCCTGGAGGCAAAGGGAGTGGGTCATTGATACCCAACTTTAGAAATGGCAAGTCTGCTTTTGCACCCAAGAAACTCATAATATTGGAACAAACTTTATACAGTTTTTCACTCAATAAACTCAGAATATTCTGCAGAGATTTGATTTACCATTTCATCTCATACTGTGCTGTTATCTCTACAGCCACATATACTATATTTGTTTCAGACTACAACCAATAATATCACTACTTTGGCAAAATACAATACTACACTTCAGCAAACTAAAATGACCAAAGACACACTGCACAATTCCATAAGCAGAGATCCATCTATCTGAATTGGCTCGAGAAGAATTGTTGCTGTCCCTGATTTATTGAGCCCCAGATTTGTTTCACCCATTTTTTATTTACACAGGACAAATGCTAAGAACAATGCTCTGTTTTTCAAGACAACCCCTGTTGCCAAAAGTAAACAGAATAGCACACAATCTACAAAGACATTTAAATACAACAGAGAAGGAAAGAAAGCAAAACAACATCAACAAAAACAGAAGAAATCAAGACAGATGGTCAAAACTGCAACCATTAACATGAAAGTGCAGGTGTCACCACAGTCTCTATTGCCGCCCTGAACTGGTAAATGAGGAACTCTAATCTCAACATCTCCTCATGAGATGAGATGAGAGATACACTTTATTAATCCCAGAGAGAAACTCAGATGCCATGCCAGGGCAAAGACGCCAGAAAAACATGCTCAACGCCAGTTCGCACAAACACAAGAGACGGCAACAACAGAAACTGACAACCATACTTAATCATTCATCGCGTATTTTGGGTGTTTGGAACCGAAAATGAGAATTCCCCTATTCCAGATCCATACGTGGTAGTTGAAGAATGAATCAAAAGTTAGTGAGGTGTTGCATTTGTTATTGTGTCTGTGCTCCACATCCACCATGCCGTGCCCTTCAGATCTCAGTCTAAGACACCCAAGGAGTCCAAGGAGGTCGCAGGGCAGATCTGGTCCCAGTGGGACTGTTGCCTCAGGCAGAGGACAAGGATGGAATGTCTTCTGGCTACAGCAGGTGGACACCAGCGGGCGAAAAACAGGTGATATCTTTCGTCAGCCTTACCGCCACTCCCTACAACTTACTACATCTCTCCCACCTTATCTCCTGTCCTTTCTAGCCTCTAACAGTCTAACTCTTTATTTTCACCACCTGACCCACATACATAACTGTTTCCTGGTGGGTGCTGCTCCAGAAACGAGGTCCAAGCCTTTGATCCAGCTCCAGATCACTGGCTGAAAGGCTGTCACTTCGGCTTTAGGCCTCTCAGCATCCCACGGCAGCTCTTCATCTCCAAGCCTGGGCGACACACTTTTTATCACACTCACACATCCTTCATGATGCGACCAGCCCATTCTGCTCTCTCACAGCTATAGTACCAGGGAATTGGCTTTTATGTGAATGCAAATACCTCAACTCAAACACAATAGCTGCAAAAAAACAGCTAAATAAACCATGGTTGTGATTGTGCTGAACTGAATAGGTGTTAATGTGTGATTTTCAGCTCAGTGAGCCATGATGTAATGGCTGAATCCACTTACATGGAAACCACTAAAGCGTCCATCACCTATCTGTGCCGGGAGAAAGTAAAATTTACAGCGAAAGACAAAAAAAAGCATGATGCACCTTTTATATGAAGGAAAAAGGGGGCAGATTTAATTTAAAAATTGGCACATATTCCTCATTTCTACAGATGAAAGCTCGTAAATGAAAAAGCCTGGAATCATGCCTGGTATGGAAATGTAAAGTTATGAATAATGCCTCTGTCTCAATCATCAGGTCTGTTTTAATAAGGTGGATTAGTCCAGCACCTGCAGGCTGGAATGCACGCACGACTGCGCTCCTAACCAACCAAGAGTGGTACAAGTGTCCCTGGGGGCCCTGAACCTCACACCCTCCCTGTGAGGAAAGCCTTGGACCTTCACCAGTCTGCAGGAGTGAGCAGTGGCAAACAGCTCAGCCTTGTCATTTATGCCCATGAATCCACCTCCAATGGGCCGGCACCACAGCGAGAGCAGCTGATTTACACACAGCTGGTAATCAGGGAATGGCTCTTTTGTTAATGAAAACTCATAGATCTATACAACAACACTACAGATATGATTTTAGCTGCCATTACTCATTCCTAAATATGCAATAGGCAATAAGTGCTAGACTAAAGCGCGATTGAAATGCACAGCTGAGAAAGGAGTTGGGATTTGGTCAGAAAAGTGTAAATAGTTATGCACACACAAACACAGAATATCCTCAGGTATTCATACAGATACATTAAGCCAGTTCTGTTGTGAGGAGGATGGTGACTGGGTCATGGATATTACTACACCTCTGCTGACCTGGGAAAAAGAGCTTATGTACAATCACTTTCACTATTTCTCATGTCCCTCTGCACACATAAATATCACCAGTCAGTCAATAGATTCTTTCCTCCTGTCTGGCTTCAGTGACACTTCAGCATTTAGCTGATTGGAGAACGGATATGCCTAACTCCACCCTCCCATCCTTCCTGGAGTCCAGCTCCGAGAGCTGAAGTAACCCCAGTAAACAGAAAGGCCAGCACAATGGTTTGTTTCAGCTTGGCATTGATTCATCATTCCACTGAACAATTCATAGGCACCAGTCTAATCATGATTAAGACCATAACAGAGAGCTCGGCAGACACAAGGGGGGTGCAACCAGCCGTCCGTCCGCTATGTTCATCAAGCACATCACTTCCACTTCCAACAAATGAAAATTAATTCATTGTGACTTACCTGTTCCATTGGCTGTGGTTGCTAAGAAGAAAGAGTACAAAGCTGAGCAGCTTTGAGAGAGACTTTGAGGCAGTACAGATGCATGTTTCAAAGCAAATTCTCATGGGCTAACTGACTGAACACCATTTAGGAAAACATGTTTAAGTGATTGTAGGTTTAGAAGAAAAGTGCACTCACCACTGGAGCAGTCCAGTCCGCCCCAACCAGGCTCACACTGGCAGGTATCAGGAGACACACAGCGACCGTGGGCACACTCCTCTGTACACAGAGCTGAGACACACAGAGACATCCCCTCATCAGTGCACAGCTTACAATCAAATTAACACACACATGCGAACACACACACACACACACACACACACACACACACACACACACACACACACACACACACACACACAAACACAAACGTGTACACACACACACAGTAAAATGTCATTAAGGCACCAATAAACTGCATAATGGAAACCACGAAGATAACAGCTGCAAGAGAATGGCCCATAAAATTGAACACTCAATATCTCCCTAATACCATCAAGGGACTAAATCTTAACCATGGCACTCATATTTAACATCCATCTCCACCACTTGACACTACGGTAAATGATTCCTTAAGAGATTGAGTCCTTGGTCAACATCTCAGTTTATCACATAGCCTTACTTTCCACAATGAGCTGTTATCAGCAGGCTGAGCCATGAAGAAACAAGCTGTAAATCCCCTCTAATTTGATCAGCCAGTGCTTTGTCATAGTGATGCTTTAATGTAGCAGGTCTAGGCACTGCAGTGTTTACTAAGTGTGCAGTTTTCTTGATCATTCATATTGAGCAACACGGCACCAATTGATTGGGTCGACATTAGTATTCCTGGGAGTGTGCTGAGAGGAGTTTGGTTCAGCTGGATAATAAAGTGACCTACATGGAGTTTTTGCCACTCTGCCAGTTTTTGTGAAGCCAAGAAGGAAAGGATAACAAAAATAGGCACTTAGCATGAATAATTCTGTGGCAGCCAAGGTCATCTGGCCAGCAGGGTTAAGACAGACAGGCTCTTATCTGAGGAAAGAGACATTCAGGCCAATATGACCAGACCAATCTTGCCTGATGGGGATCAGCAGTCCACCACCATGGCCTGTGGAGGGATGATACACAATCCAAGGGCAGCAGAACAGACAGAGCTGTCCCGTTAACTGATCAGATCTCATTCAAGGCACCATGCAAGTTCTGCTTCTTTTGTGTTGTTGTTGTATTAAGCCTTAGACAAAAATGAAAAAGGACAGGACGACAGCCGTGTGCGTTTTTTTAAACAGCATGAGCAGTGGGCCGATTGTGCCGCTATGTGTGCAACACTATGGCACACATCCTGCATGCAGGGAGGTCAGCAGGAGCTGGTCACAGGCCCCAACAGTGCTACTATAGATTATCGCTCAATCAGGCTTCGATTAGAATCCACCGCCAGGAGGAGGGAGAAAAGGATAGAATCCCAAACACCCACAAGCTGGGGCTAATCGCAGAAATGCTCCCAAGGCAAAAATGGTAAACCAGAGATTGAGAGATAATTCAGGGCAGATCTCTGAGCATCAGTAAACTGGCAGCAAACTGTCTAATTACTGTAAGCCAGCAGAAAAAAAAGGGTAAAGCGATTCAACATTTGTGCTGACGAAGGTGTCAGATCGACTACCTGTAATCAATGAGTCTACAGTATGAGGAGTATTCAAAGAGAAGAGGCGAAGAATTCAATGTCACCACGATGAGTTGATTTCGTTTAGTTTCAATCAGCAAATTCTGATCAGCAGGAACAGGGAAATGCAAATGTGTCACATCTTTTAGAAAAATGGAAATGAAGTTGTGAACATGGGGGAAGAGGATGAAGCGCACCTTCTCCTGAGATCTGAACCGGTGTACTGAAGGGACGGTATAATAAGTAGGAAGTAGGTCTTTCATTTTAATTGAAATTCATGAATCACTCTGCTTAACTCGTGTCTATGGAATCTGTCGGAAAATTGAGTCTTTCATCCAGATAAAAGGCTAATCTAAGTCATTATGCAGAGGTGTTATCAGAGCGGGGAACAATGGAGCTAATTGGTGATTGTCATGCAGTTTTAATAAATTTAATATTCTTGCACAGTCAAACTACAATCTTTAAAACGTCCGATAAAATAGATCTTATTTAGACACTACTCTAATTAGGTTATTTCCCCTAGAGCTTTTCAGCAGTTAGGAAAAAGACCTACCAATACAATTATGTTTGTTTATGTTTTCTGTCCTGAGCAATGTTGTTTGTAGCGCCATTAGGGGGTGAAAAGTGAAACAATTGGAACAATATGATATAGTCAATGGTTAAATCAATCAGGAGAGATGCCTACAGCACATATCAAACAACTCCCTCCAAAAGGTTCTCCCATATGCCTCTATCTAACACAGAGATGATTTACTTTAAAACTGTCTTTGAAGCATTAAAAAAAAATGCAACAAAGCCAAAATGAAAAAGAAATCAAAGGCACAGAATCCCTTTCCAGAGAAAAATCTCATCATCTCCTCCATCATTAAAACTCAAATGTGAAATGTGCTTGCTAATATTACTGCCTGAAACTTTATCAAAACCAGTTCAACTAATTCTACAGTGAAAATTAACGCCACATCCTCAGCCATTTTTTATAAGATTAAATTGTATTGCGTCTCTCGCCGAGCAAGGCTGCCAGAGACATCCAGAGACATGGCTCTATAGGAGGGGAAACAACAGGAGCATGGGACTCAAACCCTTCAGAACCTTTCAGCCTCTTAAGATGTTCAGAACTGCTGTCATTAGCCGGTTGCTGTCGTGCACAACTGCAATAATCATGTTCATTACTTCAAATAAACTCACCTCTTATACACAGCCATTACAGATGACTAGTGAAGTCTACTGAAGAAAAAAATCCAGAAAAATAATATTGATCTGGTGTCAGATGTGTTCTCCTTTTGTGTGTTTGTGTGCCGTGTCGTGAAAATGTTGTCTCATTCGAGGCCTTCACATCCCCAGATTAATTTAGCCCAACTCCCATTGGAACTAATGTAGAGTTGATGTGGTGCCATATGGGAAGAGGCAAGATTAAACGGAAAAGTCTCCACTCTTGAAATGGAGATCATTGTTTTTACTTTTAAAATCAGACTTCAAGGAGATTAATACAGTGAACTAACAATACACAAAGGGAATATTTTCCATTCAATAAACAACAAAATGTCCCGAAATAGAAGACTTGAGTTAATTTGGGTAGATTTCCTTTTTAATGCCCCCTTGTCACTGCATGCAAAACATCTCAGGGTGTACAAATCTCTTAATCCTGGTAGTGAGAGTGCTAGGATTAAAAGGGGAGGAATACTCTGCAGAGACAGCAGAAAGCAACACTGCCCTCTCAGCCCCTATCAACTTCACCTAGAAGAGAGAGTGTGTGTGTGTGTGTGTGTGTGTGTGTGGGGTGTGGGGGGGGGGGGTCCTCTCTTTCCTCTCCCATATAATGTTATCATAATAACACCTCTTGCTCACACAATGGGGAGGCCAGATGTGTGACACCTACTTAGTTTGTGGTAAAACACTTAAAATGTCTAAGAAATGAACAAATATTTCTATTGTCGATATTAATGGTTAATGAAAACATTATTGATCAATCTATGCCTCCCTCCTCAAGACCCTCAGATAATCACACTGGCTCTTATCCCACCCTGGCATGGTTCCCAGTGCTCTATTGCCCCCAGGCGAGTAAAGCCTAGACAAGGACAAGCTCAGCTGTGGTGAAAGAGCCGACTCACATGACACTATATCAATAACTCCATCATCTTGAAAAAGATCTGGGAAAATATTTGAGTGAGATTACAATCTATTTAAAGAGAATAAAACATTAGGTATGGTGAGAATATCAAAAACTAAAATCTCGGAAGCTATATGCTCTGTCTTTATTTGGTCAAAATTTAAAATATGCAGTTTAAAGTATAAAAATAGAAATCAATGACGATTAATGAAGCTATAAAAATGACATTGCAGGATGGTGATCAGCACATTGCTGTACTTCAACTTTCCCGGCTTCTGCTCTTTTTATGTTTGAATTCTGGTGTAACTTTATAGTCAGTGCTGTGTGTCCTCAGCCCGTAACCACGACCCACCTGGCTCGTTAATTTTTCTCATTGTTATATAAGTTTAATTAAATTACTGGCTGAAAAAGTAAAGCAGGGAAAGGTCTACAGTGTAAAATAGTGTGCAAATGTTAAATCGTGCTCAACTGTCTTGCTGAATAAATTCGCACACATAATGGCACTCTAACAGAGGAGGAGGTGGTGGAGTTATTCAGGATAAAAGATGACTATCAGTTTGGAAGGATTTTTACAGCTTTATCTACAAGCAACTCACAGTGATGATCAATCACAATATTAACTCCTTTTTTTTCCAAATATCTAGGAGATATAACCTTCCACCTGAGATGTGGCCAAGGAGGACAACGGAGTAAAAAGGATACTCACGGACACACAAGTCTCCACTCTCAAAGTAGCCGGGGCAACACTGTGAACGGCGCCTATACATGGTCCTCACTCCCCGCCGGTAAGCCGTCTTATAGCTGATCCTAAAAAACAGACACAGAGACAGCTACAAGATTTAGAGAGTGACCCTTTCGTGAAGGGCAAGCAAGCATACAGTTGGCAAAAGTAAGCGGTGCCACAGTATCATTCTTCATTGTAATTGGCAAGTTTACAGTAAGTAGAAGGGCAACAGAGAAAAGAGTCAAAAGTCAATGGAATTTGTGTACAACACCTACTACATGGAAGTCAATATCTGGGCAGTGAGTAACTGTGTACTTAGATCAGTGGTGTCCAATCATGTGCCATGGAGGGCCGAGAGTAGGCAGGTTTTCACCAACCAAAGACTACACCAGGTGATGTCACTGATGTCACTTTGGTTGGAGTGAAAACCTGCATCAACCCTCCATGGCACATGATTGGACACCACTGACTTAGATACTCAGTTAGATGCCAAATATAAACCTTAGCAGTAATTAAAACAGATGGTGTAAGATGAATGCAGTCAGAGGCCTCCTGCTTCTCACCACTTCAGTGTCAGCGACATTAATAGTAGCCAACATTTACTGTGGCCTTCATACACTTGGCTCTGTTTAGGGAGACAGGAAAGGGCGAGCCGCTAATGAAGCCTCATGGAGACAAATAAGGAGACTTCTACCAACTCACCTGTGCCTTGTGCATTTAAACCAGTTGAGAATGTCAGTGCATCTGGTATAGTAGATCTGGTCAAAGGGATGAGCGTAGGATTCCTGGATGGTCACAGCATAGCTGAAAGAGAGAAAATTCATGACACTGCCACCATCATAGTGAATGTAGTTGAACTTTTAGATGTTCTTGCGGTTGTGGTGGATGTCATAACAGCTACTTCTGTCCGTAGTCTCGGTGGAATTCTAGTCTCAATGAAAGCAATACAACATCTTTGATATGCAAAGAAAGAACCTGAAAGGACCTATCTGTTGATTCATGTTACTGATATATGCAGCCAGGTGCAGTCTGAAGACAACGGAGGACCTTGCCTATGATGAAAATTCCCATTTCATCTCAAAGCCATGAACACAGCCCACTTAGGGAATTCATTTTGATGCCAACAAGGTGGCATCAAGATCCCTAAGTACCCTCACCTCAGTCAGGCAATAGTCCAGACCATATATCTTCACAGCTTTCTTTCCTCCCCTCTGCTTGGGGGGACAGTAATTATTCTTGCTTATTTTTCATAAGCGACACTACCCAGCACAACTAATAATTATTCAGGCTATATGGCTGTAGTGATTGATTGGGATGAGAGTACACTCATCAATTTCCCAGCATATTTCATTTGGAGCTGCATCTCCTCCCACTTCTCAGAGCTTGGTGACTTGAACTGAGATCAATACTGTTGTATGGACTTTGTGAATAGATCTGGAGCGTTGGTTTGGAGAGTCCTCTAGCCAGCACACCTCTGAAAACATGTCAGTCCTAGTGGTTGGTACTGCCAACCTATCTGAGGATTCCCTTGTGACTCTCTGGATCTGAAATTCAACGTGTTCTGTATGCTGAGTGGTCCACAGGAGGATGTGGGCTCACCTCTCCCAGTGGCTGCAGACATTGGGGTCGTCTGGGTTGAGGCTCCATACACTGGTGGTGAACCCCAGAACAAGCAACAGGGCCACGGGGGAGACAAATGACCCCATGCTTCACTCTGAAGTGGGATGGTGGGATAGATAGATAGATAGATAGATAGATAGATAGATAGATAGATAGATAGATAGATAGATAGATAGATAGATAGATAGATAGATAGATAGATAGATAGATAGATAGATAGATAGATAGATAGATAGATAGATAGATAGATAGATAGATAGATTTCATTTTTAGAATTAGGTAGCAAAAGGTAGCAATTAAGTAGCAAAAAAATATATATTTTTATCTCATAGCAGTGCACCAACAGTAGAATTGGGATCAGCGTTGATCCAGCTTCCAAGTAGTCGTACCCGGATTGGCAAATGAAGCTGTTCAGAGTTCACATTGGACATCAGCCTTGGCGCGATGTAAAATGTTTACAATGGGAGGGAAAATAAATTCCATGTTGTGTAGCATATTTTCTATTTTATTATTATTTACTATTTATCATTATTTTATTTTTTTATTGAGTAATGTTATACAATGACCAGTGCATATTTTGATTAAATTAATAAATAAATGCAATCGATGCACTTGTTCCACTAATTGTTGTATAATAAACCAATACTAGCATGTATGAATGACAGTAAATTCAGTACAACTTGGATCAGTACTCATATTGGCCAGTGTCCCTAATCAAGTACTCACTATTCTTATCTGGTATTAGTGCACCACCGCTAATAGCAGGACCATTTTAAACCCCTTTGAGACAAGCTATGATTATCAAAAGACGTGCCTGTGGTTGTTTAAAAGGTCTTTAGTGAGACCTTCACAACACACACGCGTTCTGCCGGTGAGCGACTGTACAGAGAAGCTGATGTGTTTAGACCAGCAGGTTGTTTCATTTGAGGTACCGCAGAGAGTGCATGTGATCAACAGACATGACAGAGACGGATTCTACACACGTGCAGGTCTTACCTCCGCAAGTCGTTATCGAAGATTGACTCATGTATGAGTGGCATGAGTGTTAACGCACTTATGCCACTATCAGTAACACAAGAGTGTTTTCCGTATGCTGGCCTGTTTCTGTCCATAGTTACTGAACATAATATGGCCTCACATTGTCATATTACCACAAAACACATTAGAGTAAATACAAACAAATCTGACCCATGAGTCATAATGGTGTGTGTAAGTGAATGTGCAGTGTGTGTGAGTGTGGGTCTGCACGTGTACATGCGGTTGTGTGTGCTTTCACGTGTTATACTGACTCAGTAGATGTGTTCAATATTTCTGAGTGACTGTATCCAATAACACAGGCATTCACATGTTCAGCTAATCTCCTGCATTGATAGCTGTGTGTAGTTCCTTCACATGTGAAAGAAAATCAATCAGACCTCCACTTTCTCTAAGCAGCAGTTCATTTGAACCGGCAGAGGTTAAAGTCATGTTCATTTCCGTAACAGGATGATGAATAACGGTACATACATGTTCCATACTAGCACTGCTTTCATAATCAACCCCTTCTCCGAAACAATCCGGTTAAATACTTTGGAGACCGTGCTTGATTGACTAGAGCGCTTTTATCACTCCTCTGATTAGGGCACCACCCCCAGTCATTTCGATGAATGGCTTTGGACAAGTGGAATACCTCATAAGTCATCATATGACATTCTTCAACTTGATCACAAGCCTAGGGCACGAGGCCAAAAGTTGATAAAAGTTAGGATTATCCCGAATAAATGGAGAGATTAAGTGAATCAATGCCTTTTAATAGTTGTTAGAATGAAGGCTGCAAGCAAAGTAAGTGCCATGTAACCCTTGAAGAGAGAGGCAGTGACAGATATAATAGCCAGAGGCATGTGGCCTTATACTTACCTAATCTTACAGCCTGCAGTTCCTGGGTGTTTTTCGTGGATGCTGAAGGGGTTCTGGCAGCACAAAGTGACAGAAGTGCTGCTGTGCTCAGACACGCACACTAGCTAGAAGAGGTGATGACAGGTCTCAGATCTGTGGGAGAGAAGAAAAATAATGAGCTTACGCTGGCACAAAAGATACATGCTTGCTAACTCGCTCGCTCTCACACGCATGTACACACACAAGCTGATGAATTTCTTATGGGATCAAGAATCTCAACAGGGGTATAGTTCACAAAAGCTGTTGTTGAAAGGCCATCTCTATGCAGCCTCCACATCCAAATACAAAGTTTTCCATAGTCCCTCCAAACTATTATCCACAGACCCACCAAGCCAAGCTACCCACAGGGACTGAAGTGCACATTAACTCAAGAGGTGCTCATACAATGAACTCTACTCACACTCCAAACACTACAAGTGGCTTATCGACAATGCACCAAGATCAAATTATCTGTACTCATTAACAAAAGCACACAGAAGTGTTATTGCAATGGTAATGCAGGTCTGGGCAGAACATTGGGGTGTTCATCATCGTTCTCATTACACTCCTCTAAATTATTCCTCTCGAAGGCCAAGGGTCAGTTTTGAGATTCTTCGGCCCTCTCTCTGCTTTGTGTTCTAAATTATGTGAGCACATGGTTGTTTTTGTTCTTGGCTGAATCAATTATTCAACATGTTTCCTTCAAATGTAAACTGTTGCTGAGGCTGTTGCTGAGGCACAGCTGGGTGGACAGTGGGAACCAGGTAGACTCATCATGTGTACTGGCCTCACTGAACATCATTTAGAGAGCTGTATGTGCAGGACCTTTGGCATGGAATGAAGCCGATCTATAGTAATACAATAACAGTAATGTAGTAATAACATTTGGATTACTAGATTCAATTTAGCGTAATGGTTAAAACGGCTACTTTATATAGTTTGTATTCAATATGAGGAACACATTTTCACTTGTCAGTGTAAAGTTTAAATAAAGCTACTTCTTATAAAAATTTTAAAAAATCCATGTTCATTTTCTGTGTAAAAGGAGCCATTACGGCAGTGGAAGACAGTAAAGTTTGTATTTACATTTTAAGAGTTTTACTTTCACTGACAGATCTGTGTGCAACTCAATATATCTTAGTAGTAGGCTTTGGTGACATCAATATCTGAGAAAAAGTCAAGGACACGAAACTCTCTGATATTATTATGCTTGAAAGATTCCAGTTCCAGTCCTTTAGCATAGGTTTTGACATTTGAGTTTTCAGAAAAGGAAATTCACTTTTAGCAGTGGCACAGCAGGTCTAAGTGATCTACCGTTATGCTCATTATGAATACAGAGTCTGTAAACAAAGAACAATAAGACACAAGTGGATCGATATGATGCTTATCACTTGGGGCTTTCCTGTTTTCCCTCTGTCTGCCAACATCCACGAAAACAGCTTGTTTCTTTGCCTTCAAATGTCTTTCCACCAAACAAAATGCTCTCAAAAGACTCAATGAATCTGTCTCCTGTTTTCAACCACTCTGATTACCGAGACCATGAAACCCTCTCACAGTGCTTCTGATGCCGCTGACAAACTGCTGAAATAGCAACATCTTTTAGGTTAATGATGGAGATAAAAGTGCATGAGTCAGTGCAGAGAATTAAGATATATGTGGACGTGTATCATTTGGGAGGATACACATATCCCTACATCTGACACCCATGGGTCATTCTGGACACCTGTCTGCAGAAGCATTTCCATCCGTGAGACAGAGCCACCTCTGTCCCCCGTACCGTCAATCAGCAGCGGCATCTGCATGATTAAGGCCACGTGTCTTCAGTGTGTGACTTATTAAAGCACAATGCAATTAACCACCTAGTCCCCTGGGTCACCAGAATCTGAACTTTTGTATGAAGGATGCTCAGCAGGCATGACTGACTGGCAAAAGTCAAAAGCTCAGCCCCTGTCTGTGGATCCCAGTTGCTCCACACGCTCATTTATCAACACACTGAGTTTCTTCTTGCTTGTGTTAATTTACATTCATATAATGGAAACCGTTCAATGGAAACACCGCTTGGTATTGCAATCTTGTCTGAAATACTAGAGAGCATGTCTGATCAGTTCAGAGCTTATGTGTGTAAAATGCCTTTGCACAATCAGCCTATTATCCATTCTCTAAATTCAAAGCGAGGGCTGACATGCAATTTTTATGAGAATGCTTCCAGACACTAAATCTGGCTTGTAATCACTATTGAAGGATTCCCAGTGCAGCCTAATTTAGAGTAATCTAAAGGTTACAGGTGTAACCATGCAGCACACTGACCGCCAATGAGAGAAGCCCCATCGCTGGCCATCCCTGACTGCTGCTGGGGGCTGAGTCATTAGGAGTCAGGCCTCATTAGGGAGGGCATGGTGGGGTGCATCATAGACATCGCTTCCCCTGGCTTCAGCCATATACCTACGTGATCGGTCTGTCTGAGGCCAGCAGGAGAAGACAATGACATGTCAGGGGACATGCTGGTTTCTGACATTAAGATAAGCTGAGCACCTACCCATCTACCCATCAAGATAGAAAGAAAACACTTGGATTCTTGCTGTTTAAAGATTGTAGATTATATACTTTATAAACAGTAAACAGAAAACAGTGTTTTTCTTTCTATCTTGAAGAAAACTCTTAAAGCTTAAAGCTTGACTAGCCTATGCTAACTCTTGGTAACCAGGGAGCTAGTTAATGATCTATCTTGATTTCTGATGTTTTTTTTATTCTTACATACATACACTGCTTTGAAGAAAAGTTTTCAGACCATACACATGCATTGGTATCCAGTGTATAAAAATCATAATAACCCAGAGGGTGTTTGTTGCTGGAATTATGGGTTTCAGTAATGCTGACAGTATGAGGTGCAGCCAAGGCAGCGCCGTCGTTACCCTGACCACAGTAAAGAATTGTGTCTTGGGTATTGTTGCTGCATTACGTATTATGACAGGATTGAAGGATTGAGCCCACAAACTCTCAATCTCAGACCGGAAACTCTAACCATAATGCTACTGAAGTGGCTGACAGTAGCAGTATTATTCATTTGTCAAGTTAGCCAAACAGTCCATCGTCCTTTAGCATTTGATTGAAATAGAGAGAAATGGACAGTAAAGAGAGAAGAGCGATGTGCAACATTCAAATCCAAGCAGGCACAGTTTCCAAAGTTGCCCAGGAGAAAGTAATAGGTTAACCTCTATATCCTGGTGTGATTCATTCTAATTAAATGGACTAATTTGGAGTATTACAAATTATATTTGATTGCATGTAGGACTGCTGAGCCAACCTTATTGTCATGTTTTAATATTGTCTGTTAGATGTTTAAAAAACCCTATAAGTGAAGAGCCACCCAGCACACAGCTCTGAGATTTATCTCTCCATAGCATCATCAAATGAGTCCTGATTGTCTTTTCTCACTTTGGGAGAGACTTCATGTTCATCTGAATGAGAAAGAAAGATAAGAATAACGAATGTTTTAGAGAGGATGCTTCAAACACCAACATTAACATTTAACAAGCTAATTTTGAATTAAAGAGATCATATTTTGTGGGTTTCAAATGATTGCACATTTTTAATTCCCTGCAGACTAGTTGTCGACTTGGTTTGTACTACTTTTATGGTTTTAAATTACACTCATGTTGTTTCCACACACTCTTCTACCAGTACACGGAATAATACACATTTAATACAATAACCCTAACCCTAACTAAAGTCAGGTGAGATCTCTGTTATTAGTAAAAGCCCCACAGAAGATTTGAAAGTGGTAGTTCAACAGCTGTTGCACTGGGAGATCAAAAAGCAGTCTTACGGAACAGCAACAACACAAGTTTCATGTGTGATTTCCAGTAGGAAGTTGAGACACCTGGGAAAATGCTGTGCGTCGTTTAACAGGAGCTTAATTCTGGCCACATGGTTTATTCATGTGGCGACCGCTGATATCACGACTCTCATAAATCACGCAGTGCGGCATGCTGGACATCCGCACGCTCGGGCAGGGCTCACTAATCTCAACACCATCTTTCATCTGAATAACCTTGCCTTACCGCAGGGCAGGCCAACGCCAGACGCAGCCCGTTGGAGGAAGACTCTCCTCCTACTTTTATTCTTTTCACTCTGGGCACAAAGACTTTTTTCTGCAGCCTGTCAGAGCAGACAAACACTGTCCTGTGTACTCTCAGGCAGGAGTCTGCCCACTCCCAACCACAGATAATAATAAGGAATTGCTTCACGGACATCAGAGGAACCCATCTAGTCTAACGTTAGCTTTATGAATGTAGAATCAGGGGCACAAGGGAGGAGAGCAGCAGATAGCATAGTAAGTTCAGCCATCTGTTCATAAGCAGCTCAAAGAAAGAGCAGAACATTTGAGACTCATGTGAATAAACATGGGCATCAAATATAGATAATAGAATGGAGCATGTACCAGCTTTGCCCTCTTCTTATGGTTTTTGACTGTCAAACATTAACAAGTTTTTTTTAATTAATTGGATTTGGGTTCTCATCCACACAAAAGGCATAAGGCCTTAAGTCATAAACATGTCACCAATTAACAGCTTTGGGCCCACATTTTCTGAGAGAAAACTAATTAGTGAAACAAAACCACTTACTGAACAAAATAACTAAGTGCCTCATGTCACATAACTCTGAGTGCTGCTTAGAATAGTCAGAATGTTTCACTCCAGGCGTCTAATAACAAACCCCAGGCAGCACAATGACAGCCGAACGTGTTGTGCTGCCCTCTGCGCTGCGTCTGGCCCCTCTTTGCGGGCTGGCTCTGGCCTCACGCTGCCTGGGCCACGAGGCAGCGGCGCTCGTCCGTCCCCTCATCTCAGCAGCTAGGGCTCGTCTTCCCCACATAGACAATTAGCCACCCTGCCTCTGATCGTGAGTAATGAGAGCCGGTGAAGAACAGTTGGAACAAATTAGTGTGTGTATATTAGCCTATTGAACCTTCTGCTCTCCCCCGCTGGGATCCTTTTTAGCGGAGAACAAAAGTGAACTATTCTATTATTCTGTTGTTCTGGTCAAGGAAGCACAACCACACAATGATGCATACAAAGCAGCCTAGTTGGATTACGGTTGTATATTATAAGGCTCCAGCTTCTATGGCCAGGGCCAAAGTCAGCAGAGGTATGGTGTGGAAAGAGAAATAACTGAAAAAGGTGGGATAGACGAGGCAGGGAACAGGCGCGTAAGGAAGCAAGCCAAGCAGCTCACCATGAAATGCTGAAACAACAGCACGGCTGCCAGGGCAATTTTACACCCCAATAGTTTCACACCTCAGCCACCACCCTCCCAACTCTGAACCTTGTGTCTTTTTTGTGTCTTCATTTATTTTGTGTCAGTGTCCAAGATGTGAGAAGCCAAGCAGTGAGAAACGCGTCCCAAATGTCGCAGGGTAAGCAGTGTGTGAAGCGGATGGGGGGAGCGTGGAGGAGAAAAGCCACTGTGTCTGGATGTACCTTGCTTCCTGCACAGACTGTCCTCCAAAGTCTCAAAGGAGCGTTGATTATTTGGAAGCCTTGCTGAACGTCATCACGTGACTAACACTTAATAACATATCAGCATGTAATCCCATACCGCTCACTGCACATATTTTCCATATCTTAATGATCAACCAAGTGCATCAGTTGCACAGAGGTCAAGCTCCAATGCTAATTCAGAGAACTTCCACTCAGACGATGTCATGAGGGCTGTCCAGACCTCTGGCTCTAGCATGGAGCATCTGTGTCATTAAAAATATACTTAAGTGTTATTTTCTTTCTAAAAATATCCAGTCAGAACAAAATGTTAACTCTTCCTGCGCTACTGAAAATCACATTTCCCAAATCCCTCTCTTGATCAATGGTTTGTTCCTTCTGCTAGTGTAGCGTATTAACCTTCAGGATCTCCAGTCAATGACTGAATGGGGAATGACTTATCCTCATGACCATTAAATCTGAAAATGTATTCCTGCAGCACACTCAGCCTGACCACCGTGGAAACAGGTGATTTCAATTTGGTGAAATGAGAGCTGCATCGACCCTATTCGCATTAAAGATTTATGCCCAGTTTTTTGCCACTATGACCTTTCGAATGTCCTTGAGACCACTTGGGCAAAATCCCCATACTTACATTGAATGTATTAATAAAATGAACAAAAGAGAGGAGTGCGTATGGCTCTCGTCAGCCTGGTTGACGAACACATGAGCAATACGTCCATTCCCATCACTGGCAAATCATTGATGTCGTAGGAACACGAGAGACCCCAGAAAATCCACAGTAATTGTTGGTGAAAAACAAAGACACACAGGAAGTCTCATTCTACCTCAAACTGCTCAACAGCACAGCTAACACATGGGTGCGCGGGCACACACACACACACACACACACACACACACACAAACACAACTTAAAGTGAGTAAATTATTTAATCCCCTTTATGACTTTATACCTGTACAATAATAAATCAATAGGCTAGTTAAGGAATTAGCTAGTACAGGTTACACAATGAATAACCATGTACAACTTTCAATGCTTTGCTGAGCAGGTGAAGCATTGAGATATATTCTGATATGATTTACCTACTTGAGTTCTCTACATCTTGACAGTGTTACAATGGTGAATGGTTTAACTAAGGTTAAATTCACCTCATATCTCTTTTCTGCTATGGTCTTCATCTAGCTGTAACCTTCAACCAATTCTAAATATCACTGTACAATATAAAGCCAACATACAAAATAAAACTTCCATGCACTCAAATTTGCAGAAACAGCATGATTATTAAGCCTACACTGCAACACACATTTAATGAATATATCATGTCATAGATACTGTAGCACAGTGACCCTTGCTTGAGATTAATGATCTCCGTCGTATGAGAAAGGTCTGCCCTGATTTCTAGCCTCGGCCTCAAGGGTTGGAAAAAAAAAATAACAAGCTGTTTGATCACAGTTTGCTCTGCTCTCTCAACAAGCACAGGCTTGTGCTGTGTATGAAATACTCCCACAACTGTATACAAATATACAAACTAACATTGTTAACCTTTCAGTTTCTGTTCTATAATTATGTCCACTAGGCAGCCAGGACTGCCCGATGCCAGTTGTGGGGTGCCAAGTATCGTTGCCCTGACCTTATGCTCTCTGGACAGGTCTGGGTGCAAACAGAGGGCCTCTGAGGGGCCAAAGGAGATGGGACACTCAGCAGCCGGTGTATTATTCATGAGCCACCCCTGTTGAGTGGACAGTTATTCAGCATCTAAATCCCAGATGTGGTTCAATCTGTGCTCCATTCACTGTCCTGACTGCTGGCCATTGATCAAAGGCAAGGTACCTGGGTGCTGAATAAGCGCAGGGGCTTTATGTTATGGGACTCAAAGCACCTCACTGATAGCGCAAAGATCCATCACTAGACACTGGCAACAGGCCAGGATTTGCTCACTGGAACTGATCCCATGTGGTGTGAGGAGAGATAGAGCTACAAGGTTTATTAGACAGGAGTAGCACAGCATGGGGCTGAGATGTGTCAGTAATGTGTTTGTGTCAGATACAGATGCAATGATCACAGACAGACACATGCAAACACATGCATTCTGCAGGACCGGGACCGACTGGCCCATTTACACGTGCTCGCACGCACACACACACACACACACACACACACACACACACACACACACACACACACACACACACACACACACACACACACACACACACACACACACTCGATGAGATCCCACTCATGAATGCTGCCAGAGGCGAGACATCACACTCTAATAGGCATCACACTATTAATGGACAGTTGAGCACACTGAGTCATTTGTCCACTTTGATCATCAATCAAATATATAGGCAGACAAATGCGGCACGTCCACAACTCACACCTTTCTACATTTGTCAGGATGACGGCCATCCATCACCAATCGTGATGTAAAATTACTGTGTAATATGAAATAGGAATAATAACTACCATGTTGCTTGCTCTGATCCTTGTGTTGAATTAATGTTCAGGCCAGTGATTACAATACATAATATAATGAGCTTTACCTTTCCAAACCCACACACTGGATCTTTCTGTAGTTAGAGGATCTAATTTGTCCAGGTAGCTTCCATAAAGGGGGGCTCAGGCAAAGTTCACACCCCAGGATGTTTGTTTTTGACTCTGTGGAATCACAAGACAGGGGTCTCTGGTCATCAGGAATCCATATTGTAGGGACATTTTTTCTAATTCCATACTTGAGGGCAGTGAAATGTTCATGTACTTTTTTATGTGTTTTTTATGTATGTTCAATTTCTCAACATTTTAAAGCCCCACAGTATTTTTTGATGCCTTCAAGTTGATACCTAATACTAAATGTCAGTATGTTTCTGAGGGGTACCATATTTCAATACTGTTCTTCTATTATTCTACTAACAAGAATAGCCAAAAATGAAGATGCTCATAGAATGTCTAATGGTCCTTTTTACACGCCATAGTACTAAACACCAATACAACTCATCTACAAATGTACACCTCATCCCTACATTGAGATCTTGTCAATGCTCATTTCCTCAGCTCATGTGGAAGGTCCATGCATCGCCACTGGAAAATGTGTCATATGGTTCCCTGTACTGCAGACAGCCTCGCCATGTCTAAAGACTTTATGGTAATAGTCCTCTGACAAGAGGGAGAAGAGAAAGTGGCAGATGTAAGCAGATGCATCAGCAGTATTTGCAAAAAGTCACCCAATTCCCAGGAGGGCTATGCTTGTCATTAAAACAAACAAGAAAAGAACTGATGAGTGCATTAATCAGAGCACGGCCAAGCATTGGTGGTGAGCTGTAGTCCACGGCATTCCTCCCCAGGAGTGCCCAGAGCCGACCACACCTGAGGGAGGGGGGATAATCACAGCTCCACTCTGGAGCTCCTTTATCTGAAATCTGCCTTAGCTCATCGTTTCTGCTCCTCACTAGGAGGCTGTGGCTAGATATCAGGCCCAGGCAATCTATTTCCCTGCACACTGACCAACATCAATGCTGTGCATTGTCAAATTATTAATTAAATGCATGCAAGCATAAAAAGATGCAGGCATGGTCAGACCTTTGGGAAAGCTAACATAGAATTGAAGCAGAATCTAAATTGTAGATTTCTTCTTGTTTGTCAGTGCAGGCATTGTTATTTTAGGAGCACATCTTGTGGCTTTTCTAATTCTTACTTTAGCATCACTTTGCATTGCCTTAACTATGCTATGAAACAAAGACTTGCATGAGACACAATCCATATTCTCATGGAAACAAACCAAAATTAACACATAACTAAACATTTTTGAAATACTATGCTTTGCTTTTCCTGCTCTTATAGTCAAATAATATAGGCTACAGCATAAACATGGCATAGACAAGTGAGAGATAAGATACAGGCTCATGCTATGCTATTTATTTCATTTCCTTTCCACAAAGGTGTAAAATGTAAATACCACATGTACAAAAGCGTTCTTTTTGTCAAAAGAATTTGCTTGAGAAAGTTCAGGGCCAGCATCCACATTTTTCATTAACTTTGGCTAATGCACTTGCTATGGCTCCAGGGTATTTGGTCAATGTTCAATGCACTTTTGCTGAAATAATAACATCTATCAGTCAGCTCAGAACAAAAAACAGCTTAATTTGCAGAATAAAGGTCATTGGAGCTGTTTCTTTTGACGGGTTCTGGGGAACAACTGTTTTCAAAAGAAATAAACTCTATATGAAACTCTACCTTGAAACATTTTCATACAGATATTCACTTGTTCACATAAAGTTTTGAAAATCAGTTTCAAGTTCATGATGATCAATAGCGCACTGACTATTATATACCAACCACTCATTATTCTCTATGACATGTATTGCATGTCCCGATAAGCTGCTGGAACACTATTTGCCCTGCAAAAAGCATGTCCAGCTTGTGGAGAAAAATATTTTTCAAAATGTTTACTCTAATCAGTGGTTCCAAGTCTTTTACTTCACATGTGAAGAATTGATTTTTGTGCCTGGATCTAAACCAGTGGCTTATGAGGTGTTAATTGCATTTAAATATTAAATGACGTTTCTTTTAAACTGAACAGCAATACATTTAACTGAAATATTGTGTCACCATTTTTAATCTACTTTGTGCATGGTTAGGCAATTGCATATACATAAATGCAATTGCATAAGTAAAATCAAGAGTCTTGCAAATTCATACCATGGGAAGTAATTTCTCCCTGTTTGCCAATACAATGTGTCCATGGGTATTGAAACAACTGTCAGCTTTCTACCACCACACTCCTTCATTAATCACCACTAATTAAATCTATTGATTCAGGCAAACACTAGGATTTCCAGTTGAGGGTTTACTAGACTGTAATGTGCACACAACAAAAAAACTCCAGCAAACCACTTGCATGCCCTTAGCAGCATGCATTACTTCGGAAAAGCTCAGAAAACGAGACAAAGACGTTTCTACTCACTTCTCATCAAAAGCTGTCAGAATTCCTCTAAGTGCTAAACTGTTACGGTGTCTCCACGGCAAATGTCGTCCTTGGTTCTACTGAAGGATGAAGCCACTGAAGTTCACCTCAATATCAATCTGCTCTCTAACCGCATGTTCTTCCATCACTAAAAAAGCTTTATAAATCACAACTTGGTACAGGTAAAATAACACCCTGTGTTCGTTAGCTTTAATTAATTTACACTTTGCTTATACCGTCATTGGCAGAGGGGAAATAACAACTCCAAAACTCCCTGAATATAATCCTGAATCCTGAATATATGGCTGTTCCTGACAGTCTGAAGTTACTGTTTGTGGGTTGACAAAAACAAAATGTCAATTTGACCACATAAAATCATGTACATGTATTAAAAAATATGTATTATGATTGTTCAAATTCAGAATTTGTAACAATATTAAATTAACAAATTCCATAAACTATTTATAGATATGGAATGAGAATGATTTCTAAAGATCATGAATCATAGACTATTTGAAAATTAATGTGAAAAAATAGAGGAAAAATAATAGGGACCAAAACAAATAGGGACATGCATATTTTAACAAAATAGCCTAAATTACAGCTACACAGATGCTATTAAGAAAGAAACATGGAAACATGGAATGCATTCATCTATACTGTCTGCTAGTCTATCCAACAGATACAAAAGTTGGTCTTGAATGTCCAAACTGACAATAAGATCCACCCACTACTGGCTTTGGTGTTGTTTCATTTGATTAAATATATGGTTTTAACTGGGATATTGATTAACTGAATGCTTGATTCACTACAAGGACACACACACAATTATGTGCATGCTAAAGATGAATGAAAGTTGAGAAGAGATTCAAGATTACAAGTGTATCTAGTTATTACTGATACACTCAAAAATAACCTCATTTATACTTAAGGCGTCAATCTCGCAGTCAGAAATCAAAAACTGCACTGCTGTAGTGCCAAGGTGCATCCATGACAAATAGGTTTATAACAAATTGCTATAATGCAGGGAGTCCATGCAGAGTGTAGGCTACAATATGTTCAGCTTCCAACTGGGCACAGCCACAGTAGATAGTTCAGTAGAGAGACAGAGTGTACCTGCCCAAGCTTTTATAAAAAAAAAAATTTCTTTGTTTATTTGAAAAAAACAAATCAACCACAGCAGCCAGCAAATGATTTCATTATTAAACCATAGACCACATCTGCTCATTGACTAATAGACTAATGCAAGTTTGATCAGCCCCTATGCCAGTAGCTTGCACTCTGTTGTCATCTAGTGGCTTAAATTGATATAGCAAACTACATTTAATCTTTATTCTAAACCCAATCAGAATTCCTACCACCTCTATTAGATTCCGTCGTCTATGCCTTCCATCGTCTCTGGCTTTGAAGGGTAAAAATAATCACAAAATACTACTCCTACCGCCAACGCAATATTCAAATTAGACTAAAACAGACATCCTGACACTGTTCGGGAACACCAACTTTCTGACTTGGTGATGTAGATGGAAAACAAGACATTTAACAGGGACGGGGGTTGGGAACTGGAACAAAATCAAAGCGGATGATGCAGTCACCAAACTTATCAGAAACAGAAAAACCATCAAACCATCATATTCACTTCTATCACAGCTTCGTTCTTAGTCAGACATTATATTTAGGCAGTCCACATCAATAGCTCATGCAACATGGTTGTGCGTCCTATAAGACCCTCCAACATTATTAGGGCAGTGGGATTCACTACATTATGATGATCTATCAAATGATCCATTTTCTGACAGAAAATACCGCTTGAAAAAACACACCGTTGCGCTACCGCTGGAAAAATCTTTCAGATGATACAGCTTTTTTTCTTTGGCACAGCAATAGCCTAATTAAGTAGAAAGCACAATTTGTCACATCAACTACCCTACAGCAACGCTTGCCAAATGCCAAATATTGCACCCCAAGTTATTGCGGGACTGTTCAACAACACAAAAAATATGACAAAGCAAAATAATTATCATTTCCCAATATCTGCAAATGTATTTCGACCGTAATGACATACGTGCTGCAACATCATTAGCCCCCCTAACGATTAAATCGAGCACGTTTTGTTCGATTTTCGGAAAACGTGAACTCACCTTCAGGAGACTTCAAATTAAACTTATCGCCCTTGAAAATATCATTCAGTTGGTCCTGTGTGCAGCGCGGTCTTCCATTTCTAATTTGTTAGTAACTTCAACTGCAAATGTATGATGGTTCAAAGGCATTTTAATACATAGCTACGGTCAAAACTCAGGTGTTGTGAGGGACATCTGCTGCGCCTCCTCCCTGTTCCCTCTCGTCTCCTTCACTGGGTGAATCGCGGCCCACTTTAAACTCATATGACGTCATGGGCGCTGATGCTGATGCTGGCCCCCCCCCCCCCCCCCCCCCCCCCGACTCCCCACACACACCCCACCAAGCTCGCTACTCCTTAACCTTCACAAACAGGATGTAATATGGGAATATAACACAACTTGAAACTGAGGCAACCCAACGATCTCAATAGGTCCAGACGCTTCGCTGTAGGATACAACATTGTTAAAAAGATAACTTAATATTATTATTTATTTTTCAACTTTAAAAGGATTATAGAGAGTAGAAAAGTGTAGTGGTGAATAGTCTGCCTGCCATACCTGTGATATTCAGCATTATGGAAGGAAATTAGGTAAATTGCTTGGAACAGAATAATGACTGTAATTAGATCCTATATTTTTCTGCAAGGGCGAGCTTTCAGTTCTCATCTGAACCAAGAAAAGATCAAGTCAAAGTGTACAGTTCTGGCCAAGACTATTGGCACCTGTGCTTTTTATGCAGATAATGTACAATATCTTCTGTAGTAATTGGAAATTGAAACAACTTTCGGTCTTCACGTGTTCATTTGATTTTTTTTAACAACACATGATCAAACAAAAACAATACAAAGGTTAAATACAATGGTTCTTCTAACCATCAGTAAGCTTCCTGCACCTTACTGCAGTTTCTCCCACTCTTCAATTGCAACCTGCTCAAGTTCTTCAATGTTTGAAGGATTCCTACATATTTGAGGTCTCACCATTGGTTCTCAGTGGGATTGAGATCAGGACCGCTGGCCATGCCAGAACGTTTTCTCTTCAACCATTCCTGAGTACTTTTGAGTCATTGTCCTGCTGGAGGATCCATGACCTTCAATTGACACCCAGTTTTCTGACACTGGGTAGCACATTTTGCACCAAAATGCCTTGGTAATCTTCTGATTTCATAATGCCCATAATACGTTCAAGACGTCCCATACCTGAGGCAGAAAGCAGCTTCACAGCATTATGGAATCTCCACTGTATTTGAATGTAGGGTTCCTTTTCCTCCCTTTTGTCCTCTGCAAAGAAATCGCTCATCTGCATTGTCAAACAGCTCTAATTTGGTTTCATTGTTCCACAGAACATTTCCCCAGAAGGATTTAGGTTTGTCCAGATGGGTCTTGGCAAAGATCAATCGGGCCTTCTTGTGTTTCTCTTTCAGTAGTGGGGGCCGACCGTAAAGTTAGTTCAGTGTACAGTGTATGGTACAGCTGAAACCATTACCCCAGAACTCTCCAGGTCACCCTTGAGATCCTTGGATGTCATGCGAGGTGCTACCTGTAACTTTGACAACTACATCTGAGATAAACTTTCCACTTATCACAACGTCCTTCTTAACAACTCCATGAGTAGCGAACATATTAATAACATTGCAAACTGTGGAAACAGGAACACCAAGGTCAACGTTTATGTTTGGTGATAATACTTTTCTGACATTCTCAGACAGCTCTTGTCTCTTTTCTCTCACCATTTTCACAGACGACCAGGGAAGCAGAATAAACCCTTTAAAATGGATAATTGGTTTATAATTATGGTATATGTGGGCACCTGCAACTTGTCAATGGTGAGATGAATTACACTGCAAATGAGAATTTATTTCCTTCAAAAAAATGTTCTAAAGGGTGCCAATAATCATGGCCATGGCCACTTTGTTTTAATTCTTATTGGTTAATCATGTGCTGGTGTAGATGAATGTGTGAAGACAGAAAGTTGTTTCAATTTCAATCATTTCAGAAGATATTATGATTTATCTGAATAACATGCAACGGTGCCAATGACTTCGGTAACCAATAACCTAAGCTTTCTCTCAGTTGCAGATGCTTATTCATATAATACTGCCATGTTACACCTGATGTGACACCTGCCTGCATTAGGTTTAGTCTTGAGGTTAAGATGACTGGAGCTCCAAATGTTTAACTCTGATCCCGAGATGATCAGGATGTCCTTCTGATTTTCCACATGGGAAATGTGGAAATCCAGTGTTGAATCCAGTCTTTTATAGTGACAAGAAACTTACATCATGTTTCTTAGTGGGGGTAGGTGAGCGTAGACCTTTCTGAGACAACATATGCTTGACTAGCTCCAAAAGGTTAATGGTTTGCTCTGTGGTGCACTCTTACTGTAAAAGGATATGTCATTTTTAACACATCTATGATGGTTGCTTGAAACAGTATACATCTAATATTTCTTTTCAACACAATCTCAAGTGTTCTCAAGTGTTTAGACATGGTATTAGGGACATATGATGAGACAATATTTACCACATAGCAGCAGTTTTGAAAAGTGACACAAGACACAATGACATAAAACGGTTTGTCCATCTTAATTTATGAATACACAGCATCTGATGTAAATATCCCCTGTGCTGCCTGGGTGAGCGCCTTTGTATAACCCTGACTTCAATATTAGAGGAAAGAGGGGTGGGTGTTGGTGGGCATGTCACTGGAATGATCAAGTGGCCATCACAGATGCTTGGTCAAATTTGGCCCCTACTATTGGTGATAACAATAGGGATGGCTGACCCTTCTAGCTTGAAATGGGCCACTCTGCAATTCAGGAACTAAATTGTATTTACAAACAGTGTGCTTCATTATGTAACACAATTATACCAAGAACTGAGAACAGGCTATGATTACCCACTTCTCCACAATTATAGCATCCTATGGTATAACTCCTGTATTAGTCATGGGACAGATTTCCATGCTTTGGACCCCAATTGGTAGCCTTTCTCTTCAGCCAGAGCAACTGGCTGCTCTTATCGGCTGCTTCAGAAGCTGCTTTTGTGGCTTGCTGTAATCCATGACCATGAATCCCTATCTCCCTGAGTAAAGTAGTAGTGGATGTGACAACAAATCCACGGAACCAAACTGTGTATCCTAGTTTTCTAGCATCCTAGCATTTCTAGCAATCCTAGCATCGCTGATCAACCTTGGCTGCTAGCTGTGTATCTGAGAGTCTTCCTTCCATATGCCTCATCTACTGTGTCTCATAGTGCAGTAATTCTATAAAGTAATATATTTTATACAGTTTTTTTATACAGTATTTTAAACAGTTCACTGAATATTGGACCATAATATTGGTTAGGTCTTCTTTTTTTCCAATCCCCAGCTTCCCCTAAGTTCCCTAACTTGTGTCCTCTCAGTGATTGTTTATTGACTAGTTCGACTTCACATACAAAGCCAATATGATGAATAGAGCTATCTCTCCTAACAGTTAAATAATTCATCCCTGTTAATTTACTCGCAATTGCTGCTAACAGGGGCTGCAACACCGGCAAGTGTTGAAGTCCCTTTGCATCGTGACAGGTTAGATGTGTTGAAAACGCCATCCGATTCGAGAGTGTAGATGTTTTATGGTCCATGTGGGAGACCAGGTATGATGTGTGGTCTGATATGTTCAAATGACCGTGACTCAGTTTGTCAAAAGCATAGAACTCATGTAATTTTTGTCCTTGTGCTTAAGATAGGACAGTACTGATCTTTCTTCTTTGTCAGTCCCGGTTTATGATGAAAAAGATGATATTGGCTGTAAGATGCTTTTGGTAAACCAGACACACTTCAGTGGCCTTGTGATTTGAGAGTCTGTCAGGAGAATGTGTTACGACTTCAGAGCAAGTAGTAAAAATGGAACCAGCTCCAAGTTCTGCTTGATATTTAATCTGCATGGTAAGATTATACTATCAGCCGGGTTTCATGAACATCTGAAACCCTTCATTGTAATTTTAAGAGTTTTTGCACAGGGATCAAAGCCTCTAGGAATGTATTGGGATCTGATAACAATAATAATATTCACCACAAATTATGGACAGGACTAGCAAATAATTTACTCCAAATTATTTAACTTGATATAATGGCTACAGTTTTGTTATAGGCAAAACTATTGGACATGTGAATGTATGTAACTGTACTAATGTTTAGCAGGACGTTGCTGGAAAGGAGTAAGCATGCTCGGTTGAATTTCCCTCGGAAAACTCGGTTGAGTTTTTGTGAGCTCTTGTACAATGAAATGGGAAACAACATCAAGAAGACCCATTTCATCCCTAAGTATAAATAAATAAATAAATAAATATATATATCACCAAGAAAAGCATATTGGAATGAAAGAGCTGCAGGATCTGTGCTGTCTTGTGCAGAAATCAGAGCACTTGTTTCTACAATGTAAGGGAAATCGGCAAGAGAAGCAAAATATTCTGAACAGCTAGAGCATCAACACTTGATAAAAGATGCCACATGTATTAAAGAGGGCAGGTATTGCCTTTGGGTGAGATCAGACATTGAGTGGTTCTGTGTTTTCAGAGTGAAATAATGAAAAAAAGGGCCAAGGCATGTAAAGAAAATTCCATTGGAGTTGCGGGGGAGGCTAATGATAACCTGATAGACAAAGATACACTTGAACTGAAAAGATGAAATGCAGGAGTATGAATTTCAGAGTAATGAAGCACTCAGTGCTGAGCTGAACATGGCAGTATAAGACAAAATTGAGGGGGAAAAAACTACTGGTATTAAAGATCTCTGAGGTCTTCACTTTGGTACAAGGGCATTATTAGCCCCCCTCCAAAATCTCAGAAAGCTGATCCTAGAGTACCCCTTGCCTAGAGGTATCACTTTAACGAGGACAGTTTATTAATTGTATTCATTCCAATTTAATGACAATTGATGACATTTCTCATTCCACCATCGGCTGGTGGAAGAACAAAATGGGTTTCACATAGGAAGAGCCTATATTAATAACATTTTCACCATTTGCACAATAATAAGAAACCAATTACATGAGAGTAATCATACATTTGCATGCTATTTCGATTTTTAGAAGGCTTTAATATATAATAGTTAATAGAGACTTCTTGGTTTACTTCTTATTGGGTTAGAACTGGAGTGAGTTCTACCAAGACATTTGCTCCCTCTACAATACCATTGACCATGTGTGAGGGTATGTGGAGTGAGGTGTGGTAAAGAAAATGTTAGTGCCATTTGGTATGATATCATTATATTGGCTGAAACAGAGAGGGAATATGAATATGAATACATTCCTGTACTAATACCTAATATAAGAAGTTGAAGCTGCTTCTACATGACAAAACAATTAAATAATACATTTTAGAAACTCATTTTAGGACATTAGTGTTGCAATTTTGAGGCTGAACTATACAAAGCATTATAAATACCATGGGTTTTATTTAGATGAACACACGCATTATGAAATGCTCTTTCTGAATCGGCCATCTGAGCTCTGGCAGGAGCCCTGGGTGCTACTGGGGGTCTAGGATTTAAGATTTAAATGGGATATGAAGAGACTCACAATTGGACAATAAGATACTTCCCAGGAGCACCAGATCTGCATCAGCCCTTGGCATAGCGGGGGACATGGGGAGGAAATCCTGTCAAGTACATTGGAGCATATGTATGACTAAACTGTGGAATAGGCTGCTAAACCTGCAAGAGCAGACTATGAGGATATTGGAGTAGGATGTAGATACAAAAACTACTTGGGCAAATAATATCTACGATTTATCAGTCACAATCAGATGCAAAGAAATATATAAAGTAGTGATTTGATATCACGTGACAACTGATCAGTTTTAGTCATAAGGCTAAATGAGAGACATGGAGCATACCCAAACCTAGTTTATGCAGCTACAGGTTTAGGTTTGCCTGGTTGTTGCTAGCTGGTTTGCTAGCCTTGCTAGTAGGATAACTAGTAGCAGAGGAAACATACATTGTGTTATTGTTATTGTGTTATTAAAAGTTATTCAGTAATGGAGATGGGCATTTTCTTCTTTTTTTTTATCACAGCTCACTGAGTTACTATAATTATATCACACAATAAATTGTTGATTTGATTCATGCTTTATGATATTCATGCACTTTATTTTCTAATTATTTTAGTTTGACCTCTGTCCTCTTGCCCTTTATGCATTTCATGGGAAATATGTTACAATGTCTTTTTTTTAACTGAGTGACGTTTACTCTGAGCTACTTTTTACTTAAATATATTTGTACCTAAGTAATTTCACTGAATATTTCAGCAAAGTAACAGTACTTCTACTTGAGTAGGATACTCTCGCCATCCCTGCTGAAAACTAAGATGATATATAAAGATCAATGCCCAAATCAGATTGGGAATATTACCCCTCCATGTTGAACCTGGATGCTGTGTTGGTAGTGCTGACGAAGACAGACTCTGTCATTTGTGTAACTGAAATACAAATTAATCTAAAATCTATTTACTTTTATATTGGCATTTTTATTATACTCTGAGGAACACTTTGTTTAATAGGATTAATGATGAAATTGATTTTCTGTCTATGGAGGGTTCTGAAAAGCTGAGGTGGGTGTTTGAGATGGAAACATTTGTATTTGGAGGTTATTTATAGAAGGCATGGGAAATGAGAAAACTTGTGCCATAGGTAAAATTAGCAGCTCTAATGTGTACACTGCGTGCACCATTATTAGGTGTGAGTATTCTGACCTTATCATTATTTCTATGCACATTTTCCAACTCCAAACCATATAAACTTGAATGCTTATTGGATTTAATAATTTTCAGGTGATATGTATTTGTGTAATGAAGGAGGGTGTGGCTAATTATCAGGTAAAATAGGCCAAAAAAGAGATTTAACTGACACTGAAAAGTCAAAAATTGTAAAATGCCTTTCAGATGGATGCAACACTCTTGAAATAGCTAAACTATTGAGGTGTGACCACCGGACAATCAAACAGTTTCTTGTGAATAGTCAATAGGGTCGCAAAAAACGCAAAAGAAGAAGAATTAAACGTGAAGCTACCAGGAACCCATTATCCTGCAGTGCCACCATATTCCAGAACTGCAACTTATGGAGTGTCCAGAAGTACAAGGTGCCAAGTGCTCAGAGACATGGCCAAGGTAATAAAGGCTGAAACACGACAACCACTGAACAAGATTCACAAGTTGAAGTGTCAAGATTGGGCCAAGGTGTAATGGACAGATGAAATGACTCTTAATGGACCAGACTGATGGGCCCGTGGCTGCACCACTCCGAGTCAGGCACCAGCAAGTTGGAGGAGGGATACTGGTATGGGCTGCTATCATTAAGGATGAGCTAGGTGGACTTTTTCAGGTTGAAGATGGACTGAAAATCAACTCCCAAACCTACTGCCAGTTTCTGGAAGATACTTTGCAGGACAATGCTCCATCACAGGCATCCAAGTACTCCACTGCTTGAACTTTTGCTTCAGCGAAAGTTGATCATGAACAGATCAAGAAACTGACAGACTCCATGGATGGAAGGATCATGGCAGTTATTGAAAAGAAGGTTATTCGTTATTTGTCATTTTGTGTTACTTGTTTGTTACAAAAAATTGAGAATAAACAAATGAGTTGGGAGAAATTATTTTTGTAATTTAGTTTCCTAATCATTCTGCACACTAATAGTTGCGTAATTGTGCACACTTATATATTCCCCTGAGAAAGACAAAACTCACATTCAGGTTTGAGGTTCAATCACATAGTTTTAAGTAGGTATAAGATACAGTCCCTCTATCTAACATCATGTCACTAAACCGTCCTATTGACCACACGTCTGGGGATAAGCGGAGCAACTACCGATGGCTGAGGATATACTGTTGAATATGAATATGTATATGTTGAAGAAAATAAAACATCGACCGTAGAAAAGAAGTGACTTGCCTTAGTAGCTTGCGTGGCTACAGAGTGGTAATACCAACAATGACCAGTTGAGGGAGCGCTGTCCCAAACACAGCCATGCTGTCCGGAAGATGAATGTAAATATTTTTGTGACGTATCATCCCAGGATCATTCACATCCCCCCATTAAGAAGAATCTCTGGGCTGCCTGTCAGGAGCACTCCTTGCACATGACAACACTGCTCAGTTTTCAGTCATTTTCGACTAAATAGAGTTTCTCTGATATCAGAGCTCTTTTGTCAGGGTGATATCCAGATTTCTCGCGCGTGTGCGATTTTACACCAGATTGTTTCTTGTGTTCAACATGCAAAAGAGAAGGAAGCCAGAGCCGATCCAACTTAACCCGATTCCTGATGGAAACACTATAAACGGCACCGGTGCCACAGAGTGAGTAGGAATATGAATCCAATCGTTTCGATTGATGTGTAATAAATATTGTTCTTGCCTTTCTGAGTAATAATTTAGGGCAGGCTAATATTCAATACTACGACTTATGGCTAGTTATATTTATTTAATATTAAAATCATTGTGGATGTTAACTTCTTTCCTAGTCTATAAATTGAGACTGTATGTGTGTGTGGGCGCGCGTGTGCGTGCGTGAGAGGAGTTATGAGCTGAGCTGCAACACCCAGTGTGTGAGCTGCTGAAATTCATGCAGGTGGTTTAAAGTCCGAATTTGAGCTGCTCCAAACTCCAACATTTCAATTTGGCTACCTAATGTAGGAATACTATCGCTTGTTGTGGTCGTGAATTCTTTTTGTTACAGTGCCTCCCAACAGAGACCTAACTTAACCTAACCATAATAACTGTAACGTTACTCCTCATATCAGAATGAATCTTAGTGGTGTCATTGATGACCAGTCCTTAGCTCACTCTCACAACCCACTGTGTGGTGATAGTGATTAGTCAGAGGTTGACCTTTGCAGGGAGAACAATATTTTGGTGTGTTGAGCATGTTCCATGTTGGCCTATTGCCGCCACTATCCCACAAAACACAATAATGGAGATACTAAATTGATGTGACACCATGCTCTAGTTCTCAGTTCAAAGAGAGTAGCATAGCCAACCCTGCAACATCCAGGTTTCTTGCTGGATCAGTTAAGATAAGAATTACATAAGTTGCCATCCCATATAACGTTGAGAGATGGTTGGTTTCCTAATGTGTTGTAGAAGCTGAATGCAGAAAGCATTTTTTCCTACTGGGTCATCTCCTGCACATCTGAGGGTAATGTATAATTCCAGTCTCTGTGCAATGCAATTAATGACTTGGCATCTACACCGATCAGCCACAACATTAAAACCACTGACAGATGAAGTGAATAATCGGTTATCTTGTTACAATGGCACCTGTCAAGGGGTGGGATATATTCCCGGTATGCAGTGGTTAGTACCTACAAAAAGTGGTCCAAGGAAGGACAACCGGTGAACCGGCGACAAGTCTCATTGATGCACGTGGGGAGCAAAGGCTAGCCCGTCTGGCCCGATCTCACAGAAGACCTACTGTAGCACAAATTGCTGAAAAAGTGAATGCTGGCTATGATAGAAAGGTGTCAGAACACACAGTGCAACACAGCTTGCTGCGTATGGGGCTGCGTAGCTGCAGACCGGTCAGAGTGCCCATGCTGACCCCTGTCCACCTGATGGTAGTGGCCTCTTTCAGCAGGATAATGCACCCTGCCACACTGCAAAAAAATTTCACGAATGGTTTGAGGAACATGACAAAGAGTTCAAGGTGTTGACTTGGCCTCCAAATTCCCCAGATCTCAAGCCGATCGAGCATCTGTGGGATGTGCTGGAAAAACAAGTCGATCCACGGAGGCCCCACCTCGCAACGTACAGGACTTAAAGGATCTGCTGCTAACGTCTCGGTGCCAGATACCACAGGACACCTTCAGAGGTCTTGTGGGGTCCATGCCTCGATGGGTCAGAGCTGTTTTGGCGGCACCTACACAATATTAGGCAGGTGGTTTTAATGTTATGGCTAATCGGTGTGTATATCCCACATATATATATATATATATTAATCCACATTCTGCTGTTTTGTTGGAAAGTCAACATGGTAATACATATTAGATGAGAGATGCGCCTTGGTTTTGCTCAGTAGTAGTTGTTGTACATGACATAATGCTTGGCTAGAGCGCATAGAGTGCATTCCTCTTGCTGCTGGGTCGGCTGTGGCGGGCCGAGCAGCGGCATGTTAGAGTGAAGCAAACACCAGGAACTCTGATTCAGGGCTTTGGAAGTCTGTGCCATAGAAAGCGCTTTCCGGAATCCCTCCTCCCAGCATGACTACAACGGGAAGTCACAACTGTGTGTGTGTGTGTGTGTGTGTGTGTGTGGGATGGGGGGGGGGGGGGTCGGGGAAGAGGGGGGCTAAGTCTAATTCCTTCCTGGCTCAGTAATACTGGTAACCAGCCGGACAGAGTTGGACTGACATATTGCTGAAAGAATACCCATGAACCCTGGTGTTAGTTAGCTCTTTAACTCTTTTTCCCTGTAGTTCCAACTGCCTGAGGTTCTGAGCAAAAAAAAAAAAAAAAAAATCCTGTTATAGTCCAGTGAAAGTGCATGATGGCACTGATTATCTGCCACCCTCATCTTTTGTACTTTTTTAAAGATGTGCTCTTTTATCTGATTTATGATAGTACTAGATTTGAAGTGGAATAGTTACACAGTTACAGCTATACAGGTTGAGTATTCATCTTTTTTTTACAAACACACACACACACACACACATAAACACACAAGCATGTAAACATCAGGAAGCAGCTGTCTCAGCAGGCGTTAGCTGTGGCAGGTTACTAACAGGGACTACTCTTGGCCTGCCCTCAGGGACTCTTGTAGCACTATTAGGCTAAGTGACATGTGGACACAGTAGAATCCTCACTTACACTAATGCTACCTGACTAACGTTGAACGGTACCAGGGACAAACAGGAGGTTTAGCTATTGGCCAGAACAACACTGTGGGTACTGGGAATGCAGCTCTGTGACTGTCATCAGTCTTGACTAGCTGGACCACACAGAGAGACTCTAGGGAATGGCGAGGAAATCACATTAATGATTAACCACTATAGCGGCATACTGTCTGGACTATGGGCTATGGTAAAACTGCCAGACTGAAAGACAGATTTTGGGCAGTGATAGATTTGAGGAATGATCAACTGAAATTGAATAGTCTCTGGAGCTAACTACTTATTGGTTTGTTCCCTATTACTATATCCTATCTTACCACAAAAGAATGTGCATTTGCATACACTCAGCTACGTATGCTACTAGCCAAAGCGCAGTAAGAATCTGAGGTTAGATATGCAGGTGTCTCGCAACCACAAACATATTGATGTGATGCCATCCTGTTCAGGGGCTTTAAGACCAGGCTGTACAAATGGTGAGTCTCTTGTGTTGAGATCCACTGGATGTCCTTGGACATTGTGTGGATGGAACACAAAAGGCTGGAGTCGTGCTCACTTCCTCGTGCACTTAGAAGGGGGCCGCGATGTGCAGCTATTGTAGTCCCTCCCACACGCTGTGTAGAGTGTGTGCCTGGCAGCTCCTCTCCTCAGTATCTCCAGCCTCCTCCACCTCCAGCTCTTGTCGACAAAACGCCCACACCACCCACAGCCCCCTCAAACTCTGCACCTCGTCTCCATGGATATGCAGGCCGGGCGTCAAAAATAACAACACTTAACCCTCTCTTTGCCACATGTGGTTGAGCCAAGGAGAAAACGGCATCCTGCCCTACTGGAGCTGCTCTCCATTGAGTCATGATTAAGTACAAAGACAGAAAAACACATAATTACCACAAACAACATTAGTATCACCAAATGAGAATGATATGATGCAAGTATAGAAGAGCAGAACTTAAACTGATGAAAGTCAGATTTTGTTTCAGTAGCTAAAGACGTAAGAACATGCAGTAGCTTGTAGTTCTTTCAGAATAAATACACCTGCTGGCATATGAAATGTCATGTGGGCTTTGTGTCAGCAAACATTTCCTCAGAAATATGATTCACATTTTTTCATTTTTTTCTAAATGTGGTCTTTAAAACACATGAGATCAGCTCACCAATTAACCGTTTAACCACCCAATCATTTGGTTGTGAAATGACCTGATGATTTATTGATCAGGTTCTTGTTCTTGTTAAAAGCTTAGATTGGTGTTGTGTTAATATGCTTTGGGAGAGTTGAGAACTGAGGGAGCAGAAGGAAAAGGCTGAAGAGCAGCAGTTCAGATGAGTTCATTCCGCAAATGACTTCTAAAGGAAATACATCGCCATGACAACAGCGCCAGGGGAGAGGCATCTGCGCTCAGAGGAACTCCCGGCTTCCTCATATTGGGATCTGGGAAGGACCACTGAAGCACACACCCCTCTGGTCCTTGCTGTCTGCCTGCCTACTCTTTGGTTGGTGTACATATTTCCAAAAAGCCACATGCATGGATTCTTCAGTGTTGGTTATCATACACCAAGTTGTGTGTTTGCTGTGAGTTTTTATTGATATAATAAATAGACCCTGACTTACCTTGGTTTCCCTCATGTCTCCGGAGTGCACAGCCAGTACTCGATGGTGTGTAATGGTGTAAAATCTCTTACACTTTTCACCTAATTCCAAAAAGTACACCTTTTATTTTGGGAACTCCATATTCATAATATATGGATTACTCATTTATCTCTCTCGCTCTCTCTCTCTCTTTGTAAGAACAAACTTGGAGGCATTGCAGAAGAAACTGGAGGAGCTGGAGTTGGATGAGCAGCAGCGGAAACGCCTGGAGGCCTTCCTGACACAGAAGCAGAAAGTGGGGGAGCTGAAGGACGATGACTTTGAGAAGATCTGTGAGCTGGGCGCAGGCAACGGAGGGGTGGTCTTCAAGGTCTCCCACCGACCCTCTGGTCTCATCATGGCGAGGAAGGTAAGCTACGACAACACTGAAAATCCTAGATTCACTGCTTTTTACTCCCTGGGATCCTGAGTTGCAAGACAGAGAGACACTCAGCCTGAATGGTGTCTTGCAGAGATGTGTATATCATTATTGCATAACTTTGTTTCAGTTCTTCTCCTTCAGCCAGCCTTGCTTAGACAGGGCTGCCCTGAGCTTTATTCTCCAAAGTCTCAGACAGGCATTGTTGTTTTCAGGTATCATCACTGTTTTTAGATCACATATCATTTAAATCTCTTGTTTAACTCTTGAGTATTTTGTGGACACAGTGAAAAGTGGGTTACTGGGACTACAGTCCATTGATACAAACATGTAAGAGTTGTGGTATAAAAGTGGTTTAGACTATTAAAATGTCAACATTTTGCTTCCCCACACTTGATTCAAACATGCAACAGTATGAATAAAAACATATTTTTCCATATGATATTGTTTACATTTTCTAATATTTCCATGAATGCACATGAGTCTGTGTACGCCAAAGGATCATGACTTCATGTCTCATTTGTTCAAGCTGATTCACCTGGAGATCAAACCAGCCATCAGGAACCAGATCATTAGAGAGCTGCAGGTGCTCCATGAGTGTAACTCCCCTTACATTGTGGGCTTCTATGGAGCCTTCTACAGTGATGGAGAAATCAGTATCTGCATGGAGAATATGGTATGGCTCTTCATGGATATCAATGTTTTTACTCTACATTCGCTCAGAGCTGCTTCACAGATTGTGCTCTAGTTAGTTGGCAAGTGCATTTTCTGTGTACACACTCATAGGCACTGAAATAAACTAACTTACTTCAAGTCTATAGTAATTTATACTTACAATTTGAAAGAGCCATTCAGTCGATGGTCTCCTTCTGTTCCTTCCCTGGTGTCTGTAGGATGGTGGCTCCCTGGACCAATCACTGAAGAAAGCAGGCAAGATCCCAGAGCAGATCCTTGGCAAAGTCAGCATTGCTGTGGGTAGCTCAAACACCTCTCCCACCAGATATATGCTCTGCCCAACATGCTTGAGTTATATTTACATGGCTTTTTGGCTATGAAACTGGGCTTATTTCTGATTCATATGCACTATATTATTTATTTTGCAGTTCACAATAATGTGTGTGTATACTTTGCTGATGTATACT
Source organism: Hoplostethus mediterraneus (assembly GCA_034670385.1). Lineage (NCBI taxonomy): Eukaryota > Metazoa > Chordata > Actinopteri > Trachichthyiformes > Trachichthyidae > Hoplostethus > Hoplostethus mediterraneus. Next base: position 7,570,478 of record JAXDDW010000003.1, on the reverse strand, counting down.
ATTTATCTTTCTAGGTCATTAAAGGGCTCTCCTACCTCAGGGAGAAACACAAGATCATGCACAGAGGTTAATTTTATATTTTACTCACTTAAAGATGTCATAAACAACATAATGAATAATCTCTTTACAAGCCCTTTATATAACCGAGTACCTGCCTTTTTAGATGTGCTGTATTTAAAATGACTGTTTGCTCTAAATAGCGTGTGAGAGAGAATTCTTTAAACTTAAACTACAGTTGAGGTGCAATTTGCAGATACTAGGTTACAATGAGAATAGAATAATAGGTATTAACTTACACAGAGGGGCCTTGACTGAACCTCATCATCAGTTGAACTAAACCACTTGTTGGATCGTCACGTTACAGCAATTCCCCACTTCAGATGTACAGACTATACTTGTAATAGGCATTTATAATAGAAACTTCCTATGGTGAAGGCTGTTATCTCTTGAACTCTGTCATGTCCTTCTTTCAGACGTCAAACCCTCTAACATCCTAGTGAATTCCCGTGGTGAGATCAAGCTGTGTGACTTTGGAGTCAGTGGACAGCTCATAGACTCCATGGCTAACTCCTTTGTGGGCACTCGCTCTTACATGTCTGTGAGTTTACATTGTTTACACTGCTCTTTCGTCTGCTGCACTCACACACACAGTGGCTGTAAGTCTTTCTGCTACAATGACAACATGTCTAGATCTCATACCTGTGAGAAGATAGAAATCAGCACCAAAAGCTTGTCTGCGTCTATTATGTTTGTCATGGTGCTGCTTTCTTGACCAGGTCTCACTCTTATTAATCTTAGTGGCACTACCTGGTTAAATGACTATCATTATTAGAAACAATAGTAATATCCTTTCATGTGTTGTTCAGCCGGAGCGTCTACAGGGTACCCATTACTCTGTTCAGTCAGACATCTGGAGTATGGGCCTGTCCCTGGTGGAAATGGCCATTGGACGCTTCCCTATCCCACCACCTGATGCTAAGGAACTGGAACAGATTTTTGGCTTCCCAATGGAGAAGGAAGCAGCCTCCAATGAGTCCTCTCCAAAGCCGCGGCCCCCTGGGCGACCAGGCAGCTGTAAGTCTGAGAGGACACTGGTTCATCCCGTGCTTTTGCAGATAAGAATGCATGAGCTCTGTAAATTACGCTAGTTTCACTACTGACTGAACTTACACTATATGGTCAAACGTCAGTGGACACCCCTACTAATTGGTGGAGGAAGGATAATGGTCTGGGGCTGTTCTTCACGGTTTGGGCTTGGCCCCTTAGTTCCAGTGAAGGGTAATCTTAATGCTACAGGATACCAAGACATTTTAGCCAATTGGGCACTTCCAACTTTGTGGCAACAGTTTGGGGAAGGCCCTTTGCTGTTCCAGCATGACTGTGCCCCTGTGCACAAAGCGAGGTCCATAAAGACATGGTTAGATGAGTTTGGTGTGGAGGAACTTGATTGGCCTGCACAGAGCCCTGACCTCAACCCCACTCAACACCTTTGGGAGGAATTAGAACGTCAATTGCGAGCCAGGCCGTCTCGTCCAACATCACTGCCTGCTCACAAATGCTCTTTTGGCTGAATGGGCACAAATTCCCACAGACACACTCCAAAAGCTTGTGGAAAGCCTTCCCAGAAGAGTGGCGGCTGTTATAGCTGCAAAGGGTCCAACTCCATATTAATACCCATGGTTTTAGAATGGGATGTCCAGCAAGCTCATATAGGTGTGATGGCCAGGTGTCCACTGACTTTTGGCCAAATAGTGTATAATTCCTCAACAAATAAATCAAATTGTCGAAGTGAAATTGTATTGCTCACCTTTAGTCAGTCATACTTTCTGCAGTCACATAGTGAAATGTTAGAGGTTTAAGAGGTTGGTGTCCATATGCTTCTCCTTTAGCGTACGGACCAGACAGCAGACCTCCAATGGCTATATTTGAACTGCTTGACTACATAGTCAATGAGGTGTGTAGGTGTTCCTTCGGCATCTCCATGTGTTGATTGTGAAATGAAGTGTAAATGCATTTTGCCAATGCCTTTGCCTGCTTGCAATTTCATCATGCCATAATATCTTACCAGTCAATCTTATTTTCAGCCCCCACCTAAGCTGCCTTGGATATTTGGCTCAGAATTCCAGGACTTTGTTAATAAATGGTATGTAGTCAGAAATGTTCAAAATATTTACAGTACCATACAACAGCACCATCAAGGGGCAAAAATGAGCATGGCACTAAAATACAAAAATTAAAATCTGCTCATCAGAAGTCATGATGCCACCTAGTGGTATCAGTATCTGCACATTGTCATTCTAAGATGTTCAATGTCATTTTGCAGCTTGATAAAGAATCCAGCAGAGAGGGCGGACTTGAAACAGTTGATGGTGAGTGTACTCATTTAATTAATGAATTCCAAGTGCCTCCTCCAGACAGCTTACATTTCTCCGTGTCTTCAGGTCCATCCTTTTATCAAGCAGTCTGAAGCAGAGGAGGTTGACTTTGCTGGCTGGTTGTGTAGCACCATTGGACTCAATCAGCCTGTGACCCCCACCCATGGCACAGGCATGTGAGACCTGACCTACATACAACCTAACCAGTCTGCCACAACCAACTGATTCCCCATCTCAAGTTCCTCATGACTGGATTTGTATTAAGGGAGAAATTTCAGTATCTATGAGTTTCAGTACTCATTGAATAAGATGTTGTGCAATCACTTACTGTATATTTAATATACAAACCTTCATGCCAAGTGAAATTAAACCTTAGATATTGAAAAATTATTTGGGCTATATTGCAGGTCTGCCTGAAAAGCTATTTTCTAATAACTATCAAGTAATTTAATCATGATTACATGCTGCTCAACCTATTTGCTTGGTATTCCTCAAGGTGTTTTCTTTGCTAGCATTTGTGAAATATGGTGTTATCAAGTCTTGTGAATAAAAATGTTTGAATGACTGGAACAACTCAATTGAAACAACTCCATTTTATTTGACGTCTTTAATGAACCCCAGTCAGCGTAAGCACATTTATGCCTTTACTTTTTCAGCGGCTGCCTTTCTTGAGGGCTTCTTCTTGGGTTTCAGCATCTTTGCCTTGATCTATGAAGGAGACAGACCAAATGAGATTCACAAGTGACCACCCAAACGATGTGGTTTGCCGATTGGCTTAAATCCATTAGCTACTTACGGTAGGGTCGTGCAGGAGGATGGCATGACGTCTTGCTGTCTTGGCGTAGGGGTTCAGTTTGAGCATTATCCTCAGGTTCTTCAGAGGGTTCTTCTTCAGAACTCTGCGGTTGATGTTCTTGCTGTAATGGAAATAGAACAATCCAGTCTAAGAAGGTGTACATTTTACTTATCTGCCATCACTGTGATAAACTAGTTGCATGGCTCAGGACTTCCATATAATCAGGGTTCAGAAACACGGACCGGAAGTGGAACTTCATCATGGTTTGCCACGTTTTAACAAAATAATTGAAAATGTGCAGCGCTTACGTAGGTGCACGAAGTGCTTTCTGGATCTCCTCACTCTTGAGAATTCTGCTCAAGTCTGTGTTGGTCATCTTGTGCATAGGCAGGCTAAAAAAATAAAAATAAACAGGTGTTAAGGGACCCTCATGAAATAAAACACTAAATTGATTTCATGTGTTGCTCAAACTCAGAACTTCTTCAGTTATCATTAAGTTTCAAAAACACGGACCTGAAGTGGAAGCTCATCACTGCATTACATCTTGGTGATATTAGGTTCATTAGTGCTACAATGTAATATCCCATGAAAACTCACTTGTAGTCCACCTTCAGGGAGGAAGGTTTGCGCCAGGTGCCATACAGCTCATCTAGTTTGCGGAAAGCACTCTCAGTCCAGATGCAGAAGCGTCCAACGTGACCACCAGGGGCAAGCCTCAGGAGATTCAGTTTGTTCACATTCTGCAGAGTGATGCCTACGGAGAACAGCACAATTACCTACACTCATCAGGTACAATTATTAGAGTTTTCTACAAAGACATTTAATGGTCTCAGTACATTTGAGTAAGAATGACAACTCAACAAGCATTGAAGCAATCAAATTCAGTAAAGTGGGACAATTTTGGGGCCTGTGACAATGGTCTTGTTCCCTCCCTTATGTCCCCTTTCTTCACTTGTTTTGTGCTACCCACTGCATGCGAACTGAACTACTAATAAACATACACATCACAGGTGTGCAATGATTTGTTGAGAAAACATTTGTACAAATACACACCTGGGATATTTCTGAAGGCTTTGGTGACACCGGCGTCTTGGTTGTAGATGATGCATGGGCCTTTACGCTGAATACGTCTACGGTTCCTCATCTTACCCTTACCGGCACGCATGCGTTGGGAGGCATAGACCTGTTGGGGAGAAAGGTGGAAAGAAAATCTCATAAAACCTGACCTCACTATTATCAGTAAAGAGGCACTGTCAAGTACCTCACAGGAGAAGTTCAGTCTACGTATTTGTACACTGCTACTCTGCACATTTGATGATTTAAAATATTTGAAGGGCTCAGAACTTCCGATAAAATCAGGATTCAGAAACACGGACCTGAAGTGGAACCTCATCATGGCTTGACTCATTTTGGAGTCCAAACACTCAATTTACAAGTCTGGTTTAGATTACCTTTTTGATGTCGTTCCAAGCTTTAAGCTTCTTCAACAGAAGCACTGCCTCCTTGGTCTTCTTGTAGCCCTCAACTTTGTCATCAACCACCAGCGGGACCTCAGGGATCTCATCAATGCTGTGTCCTGACAGAAGATCCTCATGTCAAAATACATATACATACAAATTATGGTAACAAGACCACACCCTGCTACTAGAGCTTGCTCAGATTTGATACACATCAATACCTTATGACAGTTAAGAGACAATAGGCAATTGTCACTGTTCACAGGGTCAGACGCAAATTACACCATCATGGCAAGTAAAGTGTTAAAGCCTGTACTTATAAATGCTGATTTTTATGAACAGATATTTTTTGTTCTGCTAATTAAACAATTTGTATTAAGTGCAAGGTGGATTATTCAAACTCAGGTTTACCTTTGGACATAACAAGGGCAGGAATGGCAGAGGCAGCCAGGGCAGAGCAGATGGCATAGCGCTTCTGGGTTGTGTTGATCCTGCGGTGCCAGCGACGCCAGGTCTTGGTGGGGGCAAACATACGACCTCCGCGACACATCTAAACTAAAGTCAAGGAAACTTATGACTGCCTGCAGTAACACCATTTACTGAATACCTGCTCAGACTCAATGTTCAACAGCCACCTGTGCCAGCTCATGACAGCAGGCATACTGTCACTGGTCACAGTGTCAGACGCAAATTACACCATCACAGCAAGTCTCCCATTTGTTTGCAACATAATATAGCATCAAGTGTGATAACTCCAGATTAATTTAAATTCTGGTCAAAAGGATACATTTCCAAAAGCTCCCTGGCCAGAGCGGTGGGTACCACCACCTCTCACACGAGGGATACGGGCCACAGCTCTTCCTGTGCCCCAGGACTCTGCACTGGTCTGGTGACCTGGAAAAATATAAATGAGCAATTACATTCCTCGATTGCAACAAAACAAAAAGTCTGATTGGTTCATCATTTTAATTATCAGCTTTCAAAACCTTGAATTGCCTCAAAGATTTAATCAACATGCCACTTAAAAATGTTCTCACCTGCCAGTTTACTCACTGCATAGGGCTGACGGCTGTTCTTGCGCATGTTGGTGTGCACAAAATTCACAATGTCTGGTCGAATTGGAGCCAAGAACACAGCAGGCATGACAACATTCTTGCCTGAGGCTTCTCCTTTCTCGGAAAAAACCGAGATCAGGGGTCGGGCACAGGCCTGAGGAGGCAATATGGAGCATAACGTTGAGTTTCAAGCAGATACACAACTTGAATAGATTAATGAGGGATGAATATATTCCACAAGGTAAGTTGTCTTGAGAGCAAGTTCCACCGTCATGTCTATGAGCATGTGATAGCAGGCCATGTGTTTACTAAAAACTGCATTATCAACTGCGATTGGAATCACTGAAAGGTTAGCTAACGTTAGTGCACAGCGCGTAACTGGCATAAAAGTACTTTGGCACTCATTTCCTTAGTATTCGACGGATAACCTACTTGACACATATCTTAAGTCAACCTTTCGGGAGCACCAAGTGAGCTAGTTTTAGCTCTACTAAGTTCGAGCTAACATGATTTATCAAACAAGGTATGCCTCAACGTTTAATTATAGCGTGTAACCGCGTCGCACTGTCGTGATTAGTATCCACAGTGGGAATTTCGGCATAATTTAGGCGCTATCTAACTTTGCGGCCTTTGCTAGCTATCTTGCTAGTGGTCTACCATTAAAGCGACAATCACACGTGTAACTGAGTTGGATTGCTAACGCTGTTCATCCAAAATGGCTGCTCATGTTAGCTTTACTAGCCGGTAGCATTACACCACAATGTGCTATGAATTCAAATATCATGCCCTCGCAGGGCAGAGAATACATTCGTATTAAGTGAAGTACAAACAATGAGACTAAAGCTATTCTTTATATAGCACATTATCGCCATATTAATGTAATTTCTCACCATCTTGGATAGTTATTTTTCGGCTCGCCGGGAACCACGCTCCTTACGCTTTGGCGGCCACAGTGAAAAAGGAAGTTGGTACACCAACCCAAATGATATATGCCTCCGCTTCGACGAAGGACCACTTCCGACCACAGTGTTTTTTCGACAACTCCTTTGCTTAACAGAGACATATATGCATAAATTGCAGTCACATAAAACACCATCTCAATATTTTTCAAATACAATTTCAAGCCTCTACAACACCACTTTAAAATCGGTTGCCATCAGTGGCACTAGTTTTATCCTCCATGTTAGCGGAGGATAGACGTAAAGACCGAACTACTTTCGTGGCAAAATATTTTATATGTATAAATATATATTATTGATTTAGTCAGTATTTCACCGTTCACCCGTTTGAGATGATTAATGCACTTATTGACTTAATCTATGCACTTTTATTAATGCAAACATTACGCTTATAACGTGATGACCGATAACCTCATGACGTTGCTCTTTCGTCGACTGAGCGCGCGACTGTCAAACATATCAACAGAAGCAGCGGACGGTTTCTCTAGATCAGTCTGTATTTCTTCATTAACGTCTTTTGTCTATAGCATTTACTGAGTAACATCAGCCCTCAATTTTTGAGATGGGCTCAAAGGTGATAGCTTGTGCTAGGGAGTTTTCTAATATTCTTCGGTGAGTTTGCTCTGTAGCGAATGTTTACTAACGTCTTTCAGTAACGTTACTCCGCTAGTACTACCTGTATTTTGTTAATTTTAATGCGTCCTTTTGGTTCCAGGTCTCTTCAAGACGAGGAACGTAAGGATTCAAGTACATATGGGGTAACATAACGTAATTTTGTAACGTGAACGTTTATACAATTTTGTCTTCGTGCATCTAGTTGAATAATCTAGGTCTATTGCAGTAATGATGCTAATACCTGGAATTTCAGGAAGACATGCAGATATTGAAGATCAATGCAGATAGCTCTACCGTGGTGAATATGTACTCTGGCAACCAACCAGTCTTCATATGTGAAAAAACTGTGAGTATTGTTACGTCGATTGTGCAGCGTGCATTTGTTTAATTTGTTGAAACGCTAGTAATAAAGTAGTTAGAAAAAAAGTGATCTATTTAAAAAGAAGCATTCAACAATGCATGCATATTTTCGTATGAGCTCATGTACCATCGACCCTCGGTATTAGCTATGCTAGGAATCAGCACCCTCCACCAGCTCTGGCTTTCATTTCAGTTTGCATTACTGATTATTGCAAACAGGCAAAACTACACCTTGAAAAGTACAGCACAGAAAAACAGTAAATTGTATGGGTCGCATCACCATAGTGAAAGTGAGTGGCATCATTACAGGTACCTGCAGAAGCCAGTATTGATGGTTTTTCAGGAGGTCTTAGCGTTTTAATCCCTTCACCATTATAATATCCTTGTATTTCTTGATTTTACAAGATCCCCAAAACAATTGAACGTGGAGATAAAAATACGGATGAGACATCATCATGCGCTGATGAGGCTGATTTATCCCAGGCAGACTTGGGACCACAACCGCTCACCATCATGAAAGCAAGGTGACCTACACAATATTCACATTTTACAATTCATAAAATTACATTTCAGTAAAACCCATCTCTTACGCAAAGAAAGAAATTAAACATTTTATCTCTATGATACGAGTGCCAGTAGGATAATTTTACCTGTGTTACTATGCAAAATACTGTGGTTGGCAATCAAAATGAAGTATTTTTTCTCATTCTACAGGCAACTACTATCTTGGTACACAATATCTCATAATGCTAATGTGCCCTCTTTGGACAACCCTGCCTTGCACCCTCTGTGGGTGCGCTGTGACATGTCTGACCCTGCTGGAACATCGTGGTTAGGAGCAGAAACAGTCTGCATGGGCGATAAAGTAACTGGTGTCAAGTTATACTCTGTCACCTGCAAAGGTATAGCTCAGAGGATTCAGTCCTCTTTGAATAACCCATCCTTAAAACATTATTGACAGTGAAGTTATTATGTTTTCCATAATTATCAAAGTTATTACCTGGTTTCTTAAAATTGTTTTATTTCAACTTAAATTTTGTTAGGTTCAACTGTGAACAGAGGATCATTCCTTACCTTGGATGAGCTTAAACAAGAGCACCAAAAAAGACATCATCCATCCTCGGTTTGTCACAAATCCTCCTCTCTTGTCAGTCAGTAAGTGTGAATGTATTTTCATTCACACACATCTCTCTTAATGTTTCCAGATGGCGATGAAAGGCAGTGCCAAGTACAACTTGTTTGGCTCCACTGTTGTTGAAAACACCATGATTGAGTCTCAGAACAGTGTAACAGTGGATTTCAAATGGAGCCATGTAGAGCATATCCTTGAAACCCCACCTCTGTCCTCTACAGCCACTCTGGTAAGAAGCAATCATTCACACTTAGCTTATACTCTTCCTCTACAATGAAATATTTACTCTTAAGATGTGTACATGCAATTAAACTATAGGCTACTGATTTTGAATCACATAAAATGAAAAAAAACTAATTATTGTAATTCTTCCCTCCTTCGTCTTCTGTGCACATTTCAAGAACATCAAAATTGCCAGTGGCGACATGAGAAGCCCAATGTTCGAGATATACAGGGAGCTAGAGTTCCTTCAGGTTTGTGTTTCACAGTAACTTGAGATAAATGACTGTAATTATAAATGCACAATAAGTAAATATTGCCAATCCCCATTATTGTCAGATTCTTGCTGATGGTTTGAGAACTGGTGAGACTGAATGGATGGAGCCCTTGGAAAGCAGCTCAGCTGTAAATCTGACCAAGGCTTACTTAGAAGGTATAACTTGTAACATCTGCTATACATTTACTAAGCTTTAATATTAACAGATAGTTAAGAAGAATTGCTTTCTATACTCTTTCAGAACTTCAGAATACTGCAAAGACACTACAGGATCAGGCTGCAAAAACAACTGAGGTGTGATGGCAATAAAAGCGAGGGACTTTTTACCTTTCATTTCACAATACAAAAAATAGCTCGGTAGCTTCTCAATCTTTTCTTACAGACACCAAAGCTGAAGACTGAGTCAGACACTTCCATTTTCAACTCTGTCATCGAACGAGGCGATTTGGATTTTGTAGAGCAGCTGTGGGTTCGGATGAGAAAGAGTGAGTCCAGTTGTGGGTCTCTCTTGGGGAAAACTGGAATTCCTCAATCTCCACAGTATCGCAGACGCTGAAAATCACTTTCTCATTACAGGTGTGACGTCGTATCAAGACATTGCAGACTGTCTGAAATTGGTTATTGACGCTTTAAGATATGGTGACCTTAAACCGTGGGTATGTGTGATGCAACTTCCGAAACGTAACTGTTAACTGCTTATCATAGAGACAGAACTAAACATCATAACCAGTGTAATCTATCTCAAGGCTATTTCTTGTTTGTGTCTTGCCCCAGATTCACAGGGACAGCAGCAGCTCCCTCAGCAAGCTCATCCTGCAGTCTTACCACCAGCAGATCGACCATGTATCTCTCACGGGTCTCACCCCGGTCCACATGCTGCTGGAGATGGGTCTGGACAAGATGAGAAAAGACTACATTAACTACCTTATTGGTAACTAGGGCTGTCAAAATTGCTCAAAAATGACGTTCGAATATTCCCTCTAAAAAAATCACATATATTCGAACTATTCGAATATCTGGTTGCGCATTTTGTCAATGACACGCATTACGTCAATAACAGGACAAATTAATACAAAGAGACATAACTAATTGTATAGGTAGTTTATTTAAGTTGAAACATACTTGACAACGCATTACGTACACAAAAACAAGTAAATCAACTAATGGTCAAGACAGCAGACCTCACTCTCGCTCACTCGCACGCACTCTTTCTCTCTCTCCCGCATCCTCACGCTCTCTGCGCATAACGGTTTAAATGAACAACAACAATCAACAAATGTTGAGTGCTGATCAAGAGTTTTGTGCACGCAATTTAAGGTCGCGATTCTTGATTGAAACAAATATTATTAACATTAATTTAAGTTTTACAGTATAGGCCTACCGACATTGAACGCTCCGAGTGAGCTATGCGTTAAAGAAACGTAACGTTAAAGAAAATGAGGCACACAATTCCGAGAAATGTGACAAAGAACTTTTCCCCTGAGGTCCATAAAAAATAAAGTGCTATTAAAAACGAAAAAGGCTACTTACATTCTTGGTGCTTGTATAAAAAAAAAAGGGGGGGGGCGTCACCTTCGGGTTAAAATAACTTTCTCTGCTGCAGTCGAGTTGGGCTCTGCACTTTCTGCCATCTTCCATGTAAGTCAACTTTCAGCAGTGAAGCTGTAGACAGTGCGACTTCTGTGGCGTGACCAATCGAAAAGCAGACAGCCGCCTCTGCTACCGCGGGTGTTTTTTTCCACATTCGAATATTAATTTTCACCTTCGAATTTCAGTTTTTTTAAACTATTCGAATATATATTCGAATTTAGAATATTCGTTGACAGCCCTATTGGTAACTACTTCAATATGACCCTGTCTGATATTTATGTGTCACATGATTTTGGATTCTTACCATAATATGTCACCTCCGCTCACATGAAACATTACGGACAAAACTTTACCTTGATATTGGAGCCTTTCCATATTATTGTTACTTTGAAAATTATGTGAAAATGCATTTTTACTTACAAATTATGATCTTTGTTCTCAGGTGAAGAATTGACGACTCTAAACCATTTGGTAAGCTCAAGACTATTTTATAGATTTGTAGACACTTCAAATGACTCCTCGCACAACATTCTGAATGTGTGTCTTCTACTCCACAGAGTTATTATCTGAGCACGGAGGTTGATCTGCAGGACCAAGTGATCCGAGTTAGAAAACTCCACCATCTGCTGGAAATAGTGGTGACCTGCAGTACATTCCTGGGTTTGCCCTACGACCGTCTGTTCTTCCTCACACAGTAAACCCAGTTGGCTTGTTCCAGTGATATAAGTTTGTGCTAAGTCTATTTTGCCACTGCTTACATTAAATTATAGACAATTTTATAGATTTTTTTTTCTCCCCCTCAGATCATGCGTGCAGTACTACAAAATTAACCCATATGATGAGGACCATGAATTCAAATTGCAAATCAAACCTGCCCTGATCAGTCATTTCTACCAGAAGTAAGGAATCAATCCTTTTCCCACTAACTACTCAAGTAGCTCTAAAGAAGTTAGTCAACAAGATTGCGATGTTTGTTTTGTCATTCAAGTTTAAGCAATTTGTTTCACCTACGTAAGTAAAAAAGGTTAGACTGAAAGTATGGTTGGACAGAAGTATACTAACATGTGTGTCTGTCTGTCTGTGTGTCTGTCTGTCTGTGTGTCTGTCTGTCTGTGTGTCTGTCTGTGTCTGTCCCAGAGAGCATCCGGTGGTGTGGGGAATTGAGGTGTCTAGTGGCCATGGTCCCCGTGAGGTCAGAACATCCTTACAGCTCAGTGACAGACCACTGGTTGATCATGTCATCTTTGAAACAGGTGACCTTTTTGTATCACTAAATAAACATGCCACATAGTTATGACTAGTTATTACCTCTGTAAGTATGTATGCTTGGATCATTTATTTGTTGTCTTTAATTTGTTTTTAGATTACCCAAATGAAACCGTCAATGGGGACAATGAGGAGCCAGCCTACTTCACCACCATGATGTGTTGCAGCCTCGTCAACTTTGCTTGATTCACACAAAGCACAACTGAAAACAACTTCAGGTTTTTTGTTATTTGCAACTTTATTTTCATATTTGAGATTCTCATCACTAATTCACATGTTTTGAAACTAAGTGCAATACTTAGATGAGTAAAACAAAACTACACGGGGTCAGTGTAGGATATCATATATCACTGTCAAATGCATTGTATGAACAGCTTTCACTGCTATGTTCTGTGGTCGCTGTGAGGTGCTTTTTGTTTGAATTTTCATTGTCACCCCTCACTCATCTTTATAACTTTTCTTTACAAGTTAGCAGTTTCAGAAAGAGCTTTAAGAGCGTTCATTTAGCCCAAGAACTCCCAAATTGTACCAAATAAAAACAAAGTAGATCATTGGGGATGTTTGCAATGGTGATATTTTAATAAGAAAATCCAACATGTGGCAGTTTTAGCCCCTCTGTGTTTATTGTTTAGTAATAATTAATATAGGATAAAGCAATGTCTTTGTACAGCAAACATTGTAATCACATCAATTCATTCAGTAACTGTCTTAAAAGTCAGTGAGAAAAATTGTAAAGTATTTATGTTCAAACACGACACAGTAAAGAGATTATGTATTTTGTGTGTATGTGTATGTAAACATGCACACTTCGAGAGCTGTTTTTTTTAGTTCCGCTTCCGCAGCAGGAACATAAGAAAGATGGCACTGAGTAAAATAGAGAGAGTGCACACAGTGGGAACAACAATCTCAGTTACCATCTCCATGTGGCTGGTCAGAGGGTCTGCAAAGCACACAGACACACATTAACGACTCGCTAGCACAATTATGTAGTGCAGACATGATGCTCAAGCACAGCACTCAAAGGGTTAATCATTTTCCTAAGTCATCTTTTATTTATAATGCACATGAGTGATTCCTTACCATGTATAAGTCTTAGAATATTGGCAGCAGTACTCCGCTGTTCCTCTAATAGAGAAAAAGAAATGACTCCGTTGAACAAAGGCACATTAACCCTTTGAGAACTGCATGCAGGTATTGGACACAAGTTCCACAGACATGCTTTATGCTTCTTATGTTTTTGTAGAAGCTGCTGTGGTGTCATCAAAAGGGGTGTTCTTGCAAATTACAATTAAAGCATATTTTCAAACTTCAGATAAAGAAAAGTAGTAGTAGTAGTAGTTGAATACTGTGTGTGTGCGCGTGCGCGTGTGTGTGTAAGTCAGACCTAAAGCCACACAATCACACAACAACGAGAAGACTGCATTATTAGAAGATATATATACCCCTTATGTTCTAAACTTCATCATGCACTGGCCAAACCTTTGGCATTTCTGCATGTTCCTTGGATTTTCTTCTAGCTGGAGGGGCAAACAAAGAAAAATCCTGTTAGAGATTTTGGTAACTAGTCTTTCTATTTCCACCTCATCTAATGAACTAATAATTTGTTCATTGTGTTCTGAGGTGCTTGAAGAGCGGGAACATCTGTTCCAGTCAATTGTAGATCTTGTTTTTCTATTGAATCTAAAAGCAGGTTTTTGATATTGATATTTCAGAATCGTTATTTGTTTACCCCAGCTAGTTATTAACCTCCTTTCCCACTGATAAAAGGAAAAGGATGATCTAGTTGAACTGACCTGCAGCTAGGAGCTGGTTGCTAGAAGAGCAGGTCTCAGTGGCCTTCCTCTTCCAGTTCTCTACCTGTGGAGATGTTCAATGCAATCACTCATCAGTATTGATTTATTTGATGGCATCATCAGAGGGTATTTACCAAGAAATTTGAAGGTCATAACGTAAGAGAAAGAACTACATCTATGTAGAAAGTTTATATTAGTAAAACACCTTTGAAAAGGAAACAGATGCCAGAAACAAACAGCAACCACACCATCTCTGACCTCTCTCTGATTGGGGAATCCATTGGAGCTGATGATGCGTTTGTAGTACTGAACAGAAGCCTTGGGGTAGCGGGGCTTGTTTTTGTTCCTGAAGTCCACGTAGTACAAGCCAAACCTCTCGGAGTAGCCTTCATCCCACTCAAACTTGTCCATCAGGGACCATGCAGTGTAGCCCCTCACGTTGGCTCCATCTTTGATTGCTGAGTGACACCACAGAAATAAAAATGACAATATAAATGCCTATATATTTTTCTTGGTATGTCTTGTGTATAGACTACATTCACATGTTAGTGCTCAGTCACCTTTCAGCATCTCATTGATGTAGTCTTTATAATACTGTATTCTCCAATCATCACAGAGTTCTGTGCACTTCATCTTCTCAGAGACCCCGTTCTCTGTCACGTAGATCATTGGGTTCCCATACTGTGTCTAAATGGGGAACAAATCACCATACGATGTAAGTTGCTCTTGACGTACAGTAGAGCAGTTTTAGAAGTCTACTGTTCATCATTCACTACACACCATGGGGTGCACAATTCACCTTGACAAAATTGAGCAGACGTCTGAAACCCCAAGGCACAGAGTAGAGCCACTCAGACCCAGGGTCTGGCCAGTGGGGGTCAACCAGCTCAGCCAGGTCACGGTCAGTGAAGTAGCTGCTGCCACTACGGCCTATTGGGTTGTTCTTCTGGGTGATGTAGCGGGTAGTGAAATGACCAATGCCAAGGAAGTCACAGGTACCCTTGATGTAGCTCTTCTCCTGGGAGGAGAATGAGGGCAGGCGAGACGTCCCCAGGCCCTGCTGTGTGCTTTTCCTTCCTGAACACAATCAAATGTTCACTATGACTAACACCACTTTTCATTTCCAAGCACTCTGATGAACTGTATACAGTGTAACTTGCCAATGAAGTCTTTCATCACTTGAGGATAGTCTCCATGGAAGATGGGTGTGGCAAACCAGCCCAGGTAGAACTGGACATATCTCTCAGCTGCTTCGATATCTTTTTGGTTGCTGATATCCACTGGCTCTCCCCAGTCACCAGACAGAGAGATGCCAATCAGACCTGCAGACATGGACAGCAGCTCTCAGAGCTCAAACAGATTGTACTGTTGGGATGCATATACTGAATTAAGTCCATGTATTGCTTGAGTAGCTTTGACCGGGTTTACCTTTTTGTTTCCCCCTCCACTGTGTGTCATATGTGTGCCAAACTTTAGCATGTGCCTAATAAAAAAAAAAAGTTCTGCATTATGAAAAAGACTTCAGTCTCACACCAAAGTGGTCATTAAGTGATTTAAGTGATTATTTTTGATACTTTGATAGAATATGTTTTCTGTCTCCTACCTTGATGATGTGGTGGGCAGCTCTGTAGGCCCCAGTTCCCCTCAGCTTCAGTCCAGGAGCATGCTCACCTGTCTCATAGCCTTCAACTGCTGTCGACTGTAGTTAAGTAGATTGTCAGTGTGATTATAATACGCTATAATAACAGATAGTTGTGTTTATCTCAAAGGTACTACACAAAAAATCCCTATTTTACAAGGTATGAAAACGTGTTTTGAACCTACCCAGGGATTGTTGAAAGTGACCCAGTACTTCACTCGGTTGCCATATCTTTCAAAGCACAGGTTAGCAAATTCATTGAAATGGTTGACAATGCTAATATTCTGCCATCCACCATATTTCTCTTGTAACACCTAGAAAAGCAGAAAGAGGAAGATCCACTCAGTAAAGAACTGATTAATCATTATATAGAAAAGTATTGAGGTTGGTGATGAACAATATTCTGCGTACCAACCTGTGGAAGATCCCAGTGATACAAAGTGACAATGGGAGTGATCTTGTTCTCCAGCAGCTGGTCAATCATATCGTCATAGAACTTGATTCCCTTTTCATTGACATGGTCCGCTGCAAAGGGTGTTGAAGCGTGTTGAGTACTCAGCGTTAACCGTTAACATACTGAATCATATGTGCCAGTTCATTTCCAAAAGGTCACTCACACTTAATGCCAGTGGGAATGAGTCGAGGCCAGGAGATGGAGAAACGATAGTGGTTCAGCTTCAGTTCCTTCATCAAAGAGATGTCATCCTGTACAACACACACACACAGGTGTGATATAATTATAGTTGTTTTTTCCCCCCTTCTCTCTCACTTCCTCTCTGTCTCACACTCACACATGCACAGATACTACGCACAACGTGGATGTTTTCTCCTGATCACCACACCTTAACTTTGTAGTAGCCCTCACAAGAGGCGTCTCCCGTGTCGTTATGCAGGGTTTTGCCTCTCTTGTGGGTGAACACATCCCAGATGCTCATTCCTTTTCCATCTTTGTCCCAGGCTCCTTCTGTTTGATAGGCTGAACTGCCGGCACCCCACGAAAATCCTAATAATGTCCCAAGAGCCAACCCACGCAGAGTTAGATGACTTAGTAAGCAATACAACACCAGTTATCACAATGTATCCATCCCAGTAAATGCAAGAACAACCCAGGTGCACACAGGACTTGTTGAGTGCTCATACCAGCTGGAAAAGTGCCATAATAGAAGGACCCGCGGTCGTTCTTTGTCCAGTCGAAGTCCTCAGCCGCAGACAGACACAGCACCAACATAAGCACATGGCACACCCTGGCCGTACAGCGGGGCAGCATGGTATGAGCTCAGTATTCCTGAGCCTGCAGCACAGTCACTGTCTCGTCCTCCAGTCACTCACTGACTTCTGCACATAGACAAGAACCATTCAGCATCACCTCGTGCATTCTCACTGTCACCACTCAATCCCCGTCCCAAGCTTGGAGCAAAAACATCAATGGTACGTCCGAGAGTATGGTCATACGTGCACATGCATACACACACGCACACACGCACACCTCTTGTTTGAAAGCATTCTAAGATTAGAAACAGTTGAAGGAATTTGTAATATGGTTAAAGAGTAAATTGCCGTCATTGTCTAGAAGTATCCACTGTGATGGACTATAGGGGGGGGTCCCGTGTCCCTAATGCAGAGCCAAATGTCCCTATTCATACTCAATGGAGTGTGAGCTCATTTTGCTGAGGCGGACAGATCCCTTACAAACGATGGTTTCACCTCTGTAAGCAAAGTTAATGTCAGAGAGGCTAATATGTTTACAGTACACTTCCACATTACAGCAAGGGGATTAAAGAACTTTTGGATACTCTAATACCACTATTAGACTGAATCATGGTAGCCCCATCATTTGACTAATGTGTTGCATTGTCAAGGTAAAATATTCTCATAGAGACAAATCAGTTTCCATTGCAGGTGTCTATTGTTATTCAATTGCAAACTTGCCACCCTAGCAGCAATCATGTAGTAACACAGCTTTTCCAGTTCGGTTTTACAAAGAGGAACAATTTGCAACCACGTATCAGTTGCAATCAATTACAGTAGAATCACACAAACACAAATGCCATTTTTAGTTTGCTCACACACAAAAAAAGGAAAAATCTGGGGAAAAAAAAAAAAAAAATGCATCCCTATCACACCATGAAATTAGATTTTCCAGATGTATTGAATAGGTCATACATAGTAGATGTCCAGTTACCTGTGTACTTTATGAAGTGTTCATTAGCAGGAGGATTGTGTACTGAACCCAAAACCAGTCCCTGGGTGAATCCAAGCTCTCCTGGAGCAGTGGACCATGTGGAAAGCTGTATATATCTATTGGTGGAATCCCTATTGTACGTTGTGCTGTAGCACCACCCTTCTCCAGAGCTGTCCCTGCTCTCAGTGTGAAAGCCGGTCTTATTGTGAGGCTCGCTGTATTGTTTTAGCGCTTTTAGAAAATGCTGAATGGTTTGCTAGTGGAAAGTGTTTGCACTGCATTACCCATTTGCAAAACACAGGTCAGGTTAGGACAAGAATGTGACAAGTATAACCTTGATCCGGTATCTGAGGACGAAATAGAGTGAGGATCTGTCCTGTCCATACCCCATGAAGTATACATTCCTTACACGTGACAAGCATATGTTATCAAACGTGACTGGGACTGGAGCATATTGGACTGGAAATGTATATGGTAAAGATCAGTCAGGTGAACTCTATGCAAAACATTTTATTTTGTGCTTACAAGTATCCCTAATAACATAATGCAGATTCACTACCTTCTTACATGGCCCAGCCATACATTTTCACGCTAAAGGACACAGCTCAATGCTGAATTGCTGCTCAACCGCTTATCTTCCAGACGTACAATATCACCAGTAAGCTACAAGCACCTAATAACACTGTCTTACTGCATTACAGTGAGACGTTTATCAGGAAAATGGAAACATAAATTCTAATATGGTATGTAATCCTAACGACATGCCTTGACTTCGGCAAAGGAGAGAACACTGTTACCACCACTTTATCACACTGTGACTGTTACCAACCACTACCAATCACCAACCAATCAACACTTCATCACATTGAACTGATATTTGCTCCGTCCAAATAAATTAAACTTCTTAAGTGATACAAAATAAGTCAACAGATAAAGAACTGTCCATTTATACATGGTTCTTCTTCGGTGGTGCAATGTCAAAGCCCACAGGAATACTGATGCAACTAGGAATCTCAGTAATCATCCTCGTTGTCCTCTTCATCCCCCTCAGGCACTAAATCAAGTTCATTGTCATCCTCTTCGTCGTCATCTTCATCGTCCTCCTCATCTTCCTCCTCCTCTTCCATATCATAATCTATAGGGGCACTCAATAGCAGTTTGGTTTGATTGATCTCGCTTTCATCATCAAGGTTGACATGAACCTGTAATAATAATAATAATACACTTTATTTATAGAGCATTTATAAATCAATGTTAAAGTGCTATAAAAAATAAAATAAAAAGTAAAATAAATATAAAGTAAATAATGCAGACAATAAGGATGCAATACATGTATTCAAAGAACAATAAAACATGACTAAATGTTGCAGTTAATATGATCCCGTCTCAAGGTTTTGCCTAGCTGATGTGTAGAGCACTAGCAGCAGAAAGGAGCGGGATTTCTGACTTACTGAAAGCTACAGTAGCCTTAACAAGACAAAATAAAAGCATTGATAACCCATTGATAAAGCAAAATATAACTAGAACCAGTATGGCAGGCAGAGTATACATTTTAATTGAGTCATAAAATGGGACAGGCAAGTCTCCTGGGTAGGCTGTGCATGGTTCATAGTCAAAAGAACATAACCGAAAAACCAAAACAAGCCCTCCCTTTTTCAGTTTCAATGTGGTGATACAGGGTTGCACTTAAACATAACATTTAATTATCCTACTTTCAAGTTTCATAGAGAGGAGGAGCACCACAGTTGATACAGCTGTACAAATATGATGTAAAAATCACTTCAAAAGTGAATGAATTTCAACATCCTATAGTAGTAAAACATGAAATGAATCTTACATACACTACTAGACTACTGACAATATTATGATCTCTGCTCACTGTTCAAGAAATACATGATTTAAAATGTGTTATTCTTCCATAGCATTTTACCTCTGATTCTGGGGATGAGGGTTGAGAGGCTCCTTCATCTATTTGAGCATTAATGATTGATTTCAAGGCCCCTTCTTCAAACTGAAACACAGTGAACACAGCACATCACCTCATATAAATGACAGGTACACCAGACGTACAAACTCGAATCCTGAACTCTCCCACTCACCTTCAACCTATTCAGCTGGTCCTGTAACATGACTTTGATTTTGAGGAGAGTCTCCTCTTCCTTCTTCAACTCCTGCAGACGACTGTGCATGTTTACTGGTAACGTTGCCGTTAGACCATTCCCCGATACTAAATGTGAAGAGACCAGAGTACAGAGATCATGTAAAACCAGCTTATAGCTAGTCAACCACTGTAGCCAGTTTACATCCACTTTATAACAGTCATGCAGTGCATTTTAATCACATATATCAAAAGGACAGTGTTTAATCTTCACAACGGTGCACACTTCGTGCAACTCAGCCCCAATAAAGATGGGACATAAGTTGTGTACAGACCAGTGTCACTGCTAGCTAGCTGCTGGGGAAAACATCTTGGTTAGATAACTTAGCGGTATCTTCTAGCTAAGCTATATTTCACCCATGCAAAGCCAAAGAAACAGTTTGAGCTTGCTACCTCCGTTTATACTTCTGCCTACTGCTCCATATCAACGTCGAAGTCGATGATACACAAGATTACGTACTATTCCTGGCTGGGTATTTGAGAGTCTTTGTTTTGAGCTCTAATAGCTAAGCTGTTGACATGTAGTAGCCAATGTTTTGTTGCAAGCATCATTCATTCACGTAGCGCTGAAGTCACATCCGGACTAATTCTGCTTTCAAAGCTGTCGGAAATATGTGTCATTTCGTGTTAAGCAGACATGAACGACCCAACAAACTGAGTAATAGCACCGGAAAAGTTGAGGTTTTGAAATGTGTCGCTGAAATGTCACATTCGGGTGCGGAGAGCGTGGAGACCGTGTTAACAATTGATGGTAAAATGATGACAACAACTTTTAGGATAATACATTATTTAAAATATCAATTGTATGCCTGAAAGCTATTTTGTCCTCTTCATTCTGCCGATGCAAGACAAAGTAAATAAAATACATTGTTCCATGGTCCATTATTTCTAACCAAAAACAATTGAATGCGCGACAACTCGTATTTACTGCTTTTAAATTCAGAAATAAGAGTTTACGAGGAGAACTTGAAGGCAGCATAAACAGCGTACGGCCACAAATTCATGTGGGTCTTTTGGCGACATCTTGTGGCATTACCGGGAATGTCGCTGGGTGTTGAACGATGATAGATGTTGCTCTGTGGCAAGAAAAACTAGGAAAATAGACAATTCGGCCTTTTTCTAAGCAAACCTTATTTTTTTACATGGTAAAAAGGTAAGGTAAGAACATGTAGAGATGCAATAGTCAGACTAAAACAATCCGTAGCTGAAGTATATTTTGCTCTATGTAATAACTTCACAATGTTTGCATAGGCCTGTCTCACCCCCTGCATGACTGAGTGAACACATTAGTTATGTTTCTTTCCACCCGGTTATCAATGTTTTGTCCTCCCTCCAAAGAGAGGTTTGAAGTGGCAGGTGTCAACTTTATGGCACTAGGAAGCCTAATTTGTAACAAATGTAGTTCATGGTGTTAGTCTCCCTCATAAAACATAAAGGTCACACTATTGGAAGACAAATAGGCCCTAAGCTAGGTCTGCTTGCTACTTCAGCAGATGTTTTCTGGGCATACATGAACTAATGCAAGGTGTAAATTTGTCTTTCATGCCGGCATAACTCCCAATAGTAGTGTTATTTTATGATTCGCAAGAGTAAAAGTGAAAAACACTAGAATTTGTTGAAACACTAAAACACCAAGGGGTTTCAAAACAAATATCCATGTTTTAAAAAGAAATTTGCTAGAAAAGCAGGTTTATGAAAGTAGTATCTATGAGACATTTAAGCCCTTTCATGCAATTTGACCCGAGTGTGTTTTGAATTACTTGGAAGCTGGGATTACTCACAGGGTACGAAACGAGAAGGTGTAGGATTTGCATTGCAACACTACTTGTTTGTCCAAGCATCCACTCTGCGCCATAAGCAAATATACAGCAGTCGGTGCATGTTCATTCCTTCCCCCAAACCTCCACTTACACCGAAAAGGAGCAAGTAAAGTAGATAATGAATTCAGTGAAAACTCAAATAAATCACAGATGGAACTCATTGATGTGAACCAGATCTGAAACGGCTCTTAATCAGTCTTCAAAAAATGTTAGAAGAGCCCATTAGGTTCTTTATAGGATTCCTTGACTAAGTCCATCCAGATGTGTGCATTGATAATCACAGCACGTAGGCACGACTGGAGACTAACAATGGAGCCCAGCCAAGAGGATAGACATACCTGTCTCTGTTCACACACATGAAAAGGGGCTGCTGTAAGATGTAAGTTCCTCATATTTCCTGAACCAGATTCCTTCTACCGCTTTACTGGACAACCATTTCACTGTGAGCAGATTTTCGGATGGAGACAGCAAAAGTCATTTAGGGCTATTTATGTTTCAGATAGAGCATTGTTCATACCAACTTCATCCATGTACAGAATTGCTTTATTTTCAATGTCCTGTAACCAAGTCCACTTACCCTTGTGACAGGTCCTTAAAATCCTGTCTCCGAATTTTCACAGGAATCATTGTGAGTCCTGTGTGGGATGTGAGATTTGGCTGTGGGAGCTGGCGAGTGGGTGTCCGTATTTCACTGATACATGTCTGATTTTCAGCATCTCTGATAAATTTGCCATGTTTTGAAAACTGAGCAGAGAGGTGCTTGGTAGGCTGAAACTAGAGCTGTCTGTCAGTGTAAGGGGGGGACCTTCAGACTTCGGGGTCAGGAGAGAGGTACTGTACCCCGGGACCACAGCTGCCAGCCTCCCGGTGCAGACAGGAGAGGCCCTGTAGTGGCAGGAGGGCTTAACTCGGAGCTGGCTTCAGCAGCATGAAAGGGGCTAATACGCTACAGATATCACTCTGCTCCTTTAAAGCCACAGTTGCTTTCTCCTTGTCATCACACGGACCCTGTTGCTGCTACATTGCATTTTCTCCCAGTCAGAGCTCTCCTCGGCAGGGCTGGGGGCCCGGAGCTGAGGCCTGGTGGCAGCTGAGGCCAGGGTGCCGGTGCCCTCCACGCTGCTGCTGCTGCTGGTGGTGGTCTGGTCTGCTAGTGGAGCATTTGAAGGTGCTCCCACCGTCTGTGGAATGCAGTGCTGGGTGTGTTGGAAGAGGGGCCTCACAAAAGGGAGAGGAGGAAAGAAGAGGGGGGGGCGGGGGGGTTGACCTTTGAACAGTGCCGTCAGGAAGTTATGACTCAATTTTCAACCAGTGAAGGAGAGAGCAAAAGCAGGGAAATAGAGGAGGGGGGGGGAAAGATGGAGAAGGAGAGAGTGAGAGAAGATGATGATACAGATTGTAAGGAGAGGCCCGGGGAGATAAGATTGTAAGAGAGCAGTGAAGGGTTTCTGAAGTCGATGGGGGTAGGCGAGCCACTGGGGAAGCACAGGTTCCCCTCGCAATCACAGCTGAGGAAAGCCAGATCACGGCCAGCGCTGCACGTCATCTATCTGTGGCCCGGGAACAGGGCGCCCGGTCTGAAAGAGCCTTTCACTGAGAGTTGCCACTGAGTAATGAAGCTGTGCATTCTTCTAGCTAGCGCTTTACATGACTGTAACGTACTATCGGTCAGCCTATCTATAGAACGTGGAGGGAAAGGTGGGGGCGGCCGGTCCAGGATGTTCCCCCTTAAGCAGCACGGTGATATGGAGAGAAGCCCCGAGCGCCTATGAAAGGAAAGGGCTCATGTGGCGATGCTGGAGCCTTTGTTTCCAAGGAACTACCTCAACCTTTATATTTCCTGTCTGACCTCCCACGCACACATAGGCATGCAAATTGGCACGCACACTCAGTGGGACGAATTTATCAGAACACGTTCACAGCAATCGCTACAATCTCCTGCACGTACACAGAGACAGGGAGATTTGGATACATGCTTCGGTGGTGGACGGTTGTATGTTTTTTAAGATGAAGCCAACTGATCTAGATCCATGTGTGCACAACTGGACATAATGTAGTTATAAATAGGTCTAGAGACACACGTACAGCGCCAGAAGAAAACATCACGTCCGTGGTCCACGTTCTGTAATGTGATCATTTGTATCAAGTGGAAATCCGCTTTCACTCCCAAGGATGTAAGAGAAGATAGAGAATAATGGCCCGGTGTACCTTAGCTTCTTTAGCGACTGTGTGTTCAAACCTTTCACACTAAATCAATCAGCTTCCTAATCCCAGTGGGGATGCTGTCATTGAATCATAGGAGATGATTGATAGTAGTCTTAATCATCAGATTAACCACAGCAGCATGGTTTGGACCACAGTGTGGTCTGTGTCTATCAACACTTTGTGTGTGTGTGTGTGTGTGTGTGTGTGTGTGTGTACAGCCAGGCGTGTAGATCTACAGCTAGAGTGTAGATCTTTTTCGGTCAAGAGAGACAAAGCCGAGCATTACTACCCACTCCGGCTGGGAAACATGATTATTGTTAATGTCAGCATTTTATTATCTTAAGCACTTATGTTAGACGTTCATGACAAGCTCAGAGAAGTATATTTATTTCCCATTCAGATTTAATTTCAGTCTGACCTGTGTTTCCCAGTCAGGTAACATCCATTGCATGACAGTGGTTTTATAGAGTTAAACTGTCTAGAGAAGTATAAGTGTATTTGGTCAAATTGGAAGTGCAGGGATGTTGTGATCCCGGGGATGTGAAAGGCTTACAAAGTGACGCATCGGTGGAGGTCTGGTTCTCAGAAGTACCGTGGACGCATGGAAAACCGAACGGGGCTAAAAAGGCTCGGGCAGATCCTGGATGTAAGGCAATCCAATGTAACCACAGTAAAAAGCTGTTGATTTAGGTCGGGCTAAATGGAGTGAGCTTCTTTATGTTCCAGCCTGGGGAATGCCTCAGATCACGGCATGCGGTTTGGGCCTTAATATGATGTGGTTTGGTCGGGGGGGGGGGGGGGGGGGGGGCGGGAGGGACTCCGGGTCTGGGGCCGAAGCGAATGCCTCTGTCACAGCTGAAATCTGTAAACTAATTGACCACCCATACACAGCATTCCTGTTCCACCGGCCTTTCTCTTGGGACCCGCAAACAGACTCAGAACTCCAGCTCACCTCCCCCAGACAAGGCCCGCTGACTGTAGTGTGATTAATTACACTTTCCTTCTCTCTCCTCTCCCTCTCTCTCTCTCTCTCTCTCGCTCGCTCGCTCCCCTGGGCCTGGTGTATTGGTCTGCGTAGTTCACCTCCCTTGGCACACTAAGTTAAACATCCTTGTAATGTCAGACCAGCCGGGAGGAAACCCACTGTGTTTTTCCTTTTCTTACTGTGTTTTTTTTTCTCTTCACAATAATTCATTAACAGTACTGGTCTGGTCTGCAAGCTCATTTTTCTCTTTCTGTGAGCGCATTTTAATCTCAAGTATCCAACTGCCTGGCTCAGAAATGCGGTGAAAGATATTTTGGGGGGTACTCACTCTGACCCGTAAGAGTGAAAAATGGGGTCTGTAAAATTAGTCTTGGTACAGACCTGGACCAAGTCGAGTCAGTAGTGCTGATGCCAAGGACAAAGGTCAGAGGTCAGATCACTCCCATAGTAATACGGTCACGACGTAGCCTCGGCTAGCTGAGGCGAGGCTACGTGTAATATCTGACTTATGCGTCGTGTTCTCACGGTAATGTTCATGTTCGGTTAAGGATGTGTTCCTCTTGGCTTCATTTTCTGGCTGCTGTCTCAACTGTCGATGATGTGAGGCTGCACTGTTGCTATCATTTCATCTAATGCAAATATTGACGGAGCAGGTTTGGGTATTCCCCACATGCCTCATGCAAAGACCGGTGCAGGTACTACGCTCCCACATTTCCTCCTGCTTCTCTCACCCTCATCAACCAAGCCCTTCACCACCCTATGGCTATGTATTGATATGTGTAATGATTTTGAAGGTTTTCAAGGTTTTTGCTGTTTTTTCCGTCAGCAAAGATAACTTACTCATGCCATCTATTCAGGTCGTCTGAATGATGGTCTCATGTTGCGAGTGTCCCGATCCCCTCTGTGAGGTCCAGTTGGTATATGTGTGACCATGTGATGTCAGCAGTCAGCTGCGAGGGTGGTAGCCTATGCTAATGGCGGTACAAGGCTGAGGAGGCCCATTGGCTGGAGGAATGTGTGAACACAGTGACAAAACCATTTATTTACAGGCGCTTCCACAGTGAGGTCTAGCACCCGCAGCCCAAGTGCAACCCGGGGAAGACGCAGCTGCGTGTGAACGGTGCAGCGCCAGCCCCGCTCGCTTTGATCCCACCGACATGCAAGCGGCCCTGATCTCCAGGAACACCACCCATCTTGTCTGATATTCCGAGTGCACAAACTGAGACATTCCAGACGTGCGAACTGCCCGTGACAAATGATCACCCTTTGGGTTTTCAAGCTTTCGCAAGCCGCGGGCTTCTCGGCAGGGCGGAGTGGGTCTAGATCTGAGAGTTTCCCCCTACTCTCCGGCTTCAGTAACTGGAGCGGCACTACAGAATGTGGAAGTCTTGATGTGGATTATTACATTAGAGAAAGCCTCCAGGGTGGGGCTGTGATTTAATTGTGACCTTTTTCAACATAGGACAGCCTGCACTCAGAACACGACCAAGGCTGTGGGGACTGTGGTGTTTCATTCAGTGGACTGTTGACTGGATTAAATCAACTTGGATAATACAGATCTTAGGCACAGCACAAAACAAAGTTGGTTTGGTTTTAGTTTCAAGCCATAACCCTCTGAGAAGAGAGAAGTGAAAATAACATCTATTACTGCCAGATTAGTCACTACATATTAGCGGGTGATGTTGGTTTTGATTTGACTCCAACTCTACTCCGATTTCCCCGGCAGTTGCATGAAATATGTCCTTTTTTAATTCACAACTGGAGTCTCAAGGTGTGCTGCATGTTTTAAAAGGCGTTATAGAAGCCCATTGATTTCTCCAGTTCATTAAACAGGCCCCGCACTGTGCCATAAGTGATGTCATTCTACTGTTTCCTGTCATTTCCCAGCCCAGGCACTGTTCCACGTGCCCTCCTCCAGCAGCAAACTCCATCCAGTCAGATCCTGACATGATTGATTCTTTTACACTACATTTCTAGCATTCGTCAAACTTCCATTGAATCATGAAGCTTTGGCTGAATACTGTCCAAAGTAATCTAATAGAAATGTTAGATCCTGTAATGTTAGATTTCCCAAATGAATTGATTAGATCTTGAAATGTGAAAACAAAATGGGCCCTCTGAAATGTCATACACCCCCTGTGCCACCCTGAAGCGAGCCTCGCTTAGTTGTATCTAGTCGCTGGGTTCTTGTTGAAGTCACACGCAAAGTAATGTAACTTCTCCCCCCTCCTCCCTTTGCTACGGTCTAGTGCAAATGATGATCACTGCCAGAAAAAAGATGGCGGCAGATTTTACAAGAATGCTTACAAGATCTTAACAACTCCTGTGCGTGTATGTGTGTGTGTGTGTGTGTGTGTGTGTGCACGTGTGTGTAAGGCCCGCACATTTGCATGTGTTTGACCTGCTGTTATCAGCCAGATCTCTATCGCACAAGTCATGTATGACTTCCAGTTGTGACATGTCTGAGACAGAGCCTGATGGGAAACCAGCAGACTCGTGGGGAGGGAGAGAACGTGGATACTGAACCGCTTTGGTTAAGTCCTCCATATCGTTTTTCAGTTGCAGCAACTAATGAAATAGAACAAACACACTCTCGGGGTGACCGTGATGCATCACAGTGTCTTCTCTTAGCTGGTTCTCTGAGTCTGGTGTTGACATGACACTATTGGACACACATTGTTGGTTGCAACAGTTGTAAAAGATGATGGATTATTTCTGGTGCACTATGCCTCGCATTTCGAGAGGACGCTGAGAGGCAGCTGTATATTCATCCCCTTTCCCATCACTGGACCGTGTGGAAGTGCTCCTCCGCCGCTGAGGGTTACACTGTGGGACCGAGGAGGAAGTGTTGTGGAGGGGCTGTGAGGGCGCTGCTAGGCAACGGGGCGGGCAACTTGGCGTAATGAGTGTGGGGCTCAGGAGCTGTCTGCTCAGTGTTCCGGGTCCTGACAAGAACAGACAGGCTGGCCTGGGACGGCCTGCGTGGAGCTGCCACCACGGCCACCTGCTCACAGCAATCATCACCAGCGCTCCAGCCAGCCACCGATACAGCATACAGACCCAATTAAGAGCTCTGCATGTCCCCCTCCAGCCAGCCATCACTAACACTCCTGCAAGTCTGACAAGGCTGCCTTTTTTCCCCCTAGCAAATCTCTAATTAACAACAGTGGTAGTGGTGAGGCCGGGCTGTACAGAGCTGCTGAAAGGGGCCGGGACTCTGCTCGGGTAATCAGCTTAAATACAGGTTTATTTCCTGCCCCCTGTGCCCTGCTGCTTCCAGCAGAGATTGCATTCTTTTATCTGTTTATCTCCAATTTCCTCTGACTTGTAACATGTCTCTCAGACACACTGTCACCTCCACTTAAGGCCAGACTGGCTGCTCCTGCGATCAGATGATTTCAGAGCAGTGATCAGAGTTGGTTTTGGCAGGGCCCAGCGCTCAACAATATCTCTGTCTGTTCCATTACTGCTTTACCACCTCCTCTCCATCCACTCCCACCTCGCTGAAGGCCTCTGATCTTAGCAGCAGAAACACCAGCTCATATCTGAGGGATCAGAGATGCTCGTATGGAAATATACCCTTTCATCAAATTGGACTTACACATATTATGCTCTTATAAAGAAAGTATATTGTTAAAGATAGATATGTTTTTGTTCCTGTAGCTAGGCAACAGCAGATTTCAATTTGTCAAAATAAAAAAAACAGAAAATTACATTGTGAAATGACCTCATTACCAGAACAGGATTAAGAGAGCTGTGTGTTCCAGCCGAGAGCAGAGGAGGCGGAGGAATTTCCTTTCAGTGGGGAGGTGTTATTGTTGGAGCCCTGTGCACAGGCGCTGGATGAAATATCCATTTCCCCAGTTTGGGATTGACTCTTGATACAGGACTGCCACTTTTGATTGTAGAGAATCATGCCCAATCATCTGCCTTCAGCATTTCTTTTAATTAAAATGACAAATGTTATTGAAAAGGTCGGGCCCATTTGTTGAACACGTTTGCCGTTGCTGTTTATTTTTCAACTATACATCATATAATGTCTGTAAAGTGTCAACTCTGGCTTGCAAAAAGATGGTCATCATAGGGGCCAATTTTCCAGAGCTTTCTTCTCTTGACTTCTTCGACATTGCAGTCATTCAGGCCTATTCAGAATCATACTGTTGTACCACATGGACTACTACTGCTGGGTACTAGAGTTGAACAAATAACTGCAAAGTATTTTTCTATTCTGTCCCTAAAAACATGCTTTATTGTGTCCTTCACTATGGATGACAACATATATGATGACATGATGATGGATGATAGATACATAGATACTTTATTGATCCCCGGGGGTGGGCTGGATTTATTTACTATATGATATGTGATGTGGCATGTTGTTGATTTGCACATGTATTTTCACTCAATGCCTTTTGAAAAATATTTCCTTTCTCCCCTTCCCGTGGGTTTTACCCCAACGGTAGTACACAGCCGAAGCAGCAGAGTGTGCTGTTTCTCAAAAGGGGTTGACCTTTTTGCAGTACTATTATGGGGAGTGACTACAATCTATACAAATATCAAGCATGTCCTGAGGTTTTCTATGAATAACAATATGTTTGTAAAACCTGACTATGACTATCATCATGTATGTCATTCATCAAACAAGACACGTATATCTGTCTTCATGCTAGAGTGTCAGATATACGACCTGAGTGTCCATTGTGATGGCTGGTAGAGTCTGGTGTACCCATGACAGCTAAGGTGCAGAGCCGACATGCTTCAGGGGGGAAAGGCAGAGGAAGCCACTTCAGCAGCACCTGGAAACACCTCTCAGAAGAGACGCCACACAAACACCTGCTTTCCTGTTCCACTGAAACCCTCACGACCAGGCAGCCTGTCTACTTCAGAATTCATTTCAGCATCAAGTCCTTTTCCATTTACCGATGGCCACTTATTATTTCCATTGCTAATGTTGATCTATGACCAACACAGCATATTACTGTCTGTCGGCAAATTGTCCTGCTATGGTGATACTACTATTGACAAACACTATATGCTTATCAGAATGATATGGTAGGGTGTCAACTGGATGAACTGCATTATATAATCACCCTAACATGGCTGCTTAGATTAGCAGCTCCTCTCCCCAGCTGAAATCGTGTTGCTGTACTATTCTAGACATTCACTACTTTCAATAATGGTGGTGGAATTGGGCAGGCTCTCCCTATTGAGCTCTCCTTTCATTGCCTACCATGCATGGAAACTTGTGTGCTGCCCAACACCCAATCTGTTCCTCCACAGGCAGTGGTTTCAGTGCAGGAGCTTCAACAAATATCTAAATGGGGAGATGTGGGTGCGGGGCTGAACAGAGGGAAGGTAGTCCAGCACTAAACCACTCTTTACCTGCGTTAGATCATGGGTTTAAAAAGGGGAGGACCTCAGTCACCACCTCCAACCCCCACACTCACAGATCATTCTGAGCATGCTGATTTTTTCTGTTATGAACAATGAACTTGTAGTCCCCTGTTCCCTGGCCGGCCTGTGGAGAGAGGAAGGGAGAGGGGGGAGGAAGTTGACGAGGGAGGGAGAGAAAGCGCCTGGCGTTTCTCAGGCTGCCCCTGGACTGGCAGGGTCTACTCCGGTGAGCTTGGTCTCCAGGGCCCTCGTCTTGCTCAGCCCTCAATATCCCTCTTTTTCTCCGTGGGGCCAGGGTTCCTCGGGATGAAATTTCAGCAGGGGTATGATGGAATGGTTCACAGAGTTTAGCACCTTCTTTAACATAGGCAAAATAAATCACTTCTCCTAATGCTGTAATTGGTGGTGGTTTGATGATCGGGTATCCCGGGCCTTCAGGACTGAAGCACCTCGTTGTTTTGCTCCAGCTCGGTGAAAGAGCCAGTCTCTACCTGTTGCTGCTAAGGTTTTTTCAAGAACGGGAAAAATGCTTAGCAGCATGGGGTCTGTCGGGTCCTCTGAACTGTCTCTTTTTCCGTGAAGTGAAAGTAAAGCATTTGACATTTTAAGTTAAACCTGGTTGCTGATCTCCTGGAAATCTCTGCCCCGCGGCTGGGATGTGAACTGCGAATCAAATGAGTGGCTTAACATGTTTGAACCACTGTGTGTGTGTCTCTCTCTCTATCTCTCCCTGTGTGTGTGTGCTTGGTAGTCGAGTGTCTTGGCTGAAGAGTCTTTATGAAGAGTCCCATGTGTTAAAGGTTTTCGAACAAAAAGGACCAGTGATGGGAGGAAGCACCGCTGCCTTGAACTCTGTTCCTTTCCCCAGACCAGAGTCAAAATCAGAGCCAGACCCCCGCTGTGCTGCTGCACCGGCGAGGCCCATACTGACAGACTAGACGTGTGTGCTTAGCCTCACTGATCAAATTGTCTCGCCGATGAGACTACATCAAGCACATCCATCACTCTACAAATAGCTGAACTGACTGAATGAGATGTCAGCCAGTTTTCGAGGTCACTGAATGGCACAGTATCGCCCACTAAAATAATCCTTTGATTTATCCATCATGTTTTTCCCCTCCTGAGGAAGACATAGTTTCCATGCCAAACCTTTTAACCCATGCCAGAATGGGCTCGAAACACTGCCTTGTGTATAAATCAGAGAGAGTAAGCTGAATTAATAATCAATGAATCAAGCAGCTCGCTGACAGTCGGGCTCTGTGCCCAACAGCCAGTCTGATGTACAGAGTTGTGTATTTGCGACCCTGGCTCAAAACAACTGTTTACTTATTGTCTGTAGAGAAGAATCAGGCTCATGAGTATAGATTGTGAGGAAGGTTGTCTGGATCACAGCCAGTTATGGCTTGTAGGATTCTTTACAAAAAAAAACACTCAAGGGCTTCATGTACTGTACAGTTGTCATTTATTTATCTCCCCACAAAACCCTCAATTCTTTTATATTGCTCAATAGGGTCATAGGACAATTGAAATCTTTCAAAAACAGAGTTTATAATTTGGAAATAAACGACACCACATTGTTTTGGTCCTTAACCCGAGGAATGTTATTGGTATGAGGGGTTTGTGAGTAGGTTTTGGGCCATTACCTACATGAGGTAAACCTTTCAGACGTTAAGTCAAGGACAGTGGACAGTCCTACAGTGGTGTCAGTTTGTTATTGTACTGGGTGCCTCATGGCTGTAGCATGTCACTTTCCATCACTTTCCCAGGTTAGCCCTGTGTAAGGCTTTAGGCTGGCTTGCTGTTTACAATACCTCCCATTCAGCCTGCTGCTCCTCAATGAAAATGCTATTTATAGAGGCCACTGGCGTGCAGAGAGTCATCTGCTTGTTCTGAATGAGGCCTGGTGGTTTTGACAAGGTTAGCTGGATTAAAGCATTGAAGGGGGGCGTGGGCTGAAGGACAGGTCACAGGGGCTGGTTGGGGTGAGAAGGCCACCACGAGAAGACTGGCTGCCTTTACTGTATGTGATGTTAGTAGTGTCAGCACACTATTTGGTTAAATGCTGGACATGTGATGAATCTGAGTTAACCAAACATTTACTCAAAACCCAAACTCCAGTTTTATCCCTTTGATGTGGCCTTCGTGTCTGCCCAGCACCTACACTGACGCCAAGTATGCATAGATTGCTGTTCTTTTGAC
The DNA here is from genome assembly GCA_034670385.1 of Hoplostethus mediterraneus. Classification (NCBI taxonomy): domain Eukaryota; kingdom Metazoa; phylum Chordata; class Actinopteri; order Trachichthyiformes; family Trachichthyidae; genus Hoplostethus; species Hoplostethus mediterraneus. Next base: position 7,538,002 of record JAXDDW010000003.1, on the reverse strand, counting down.
GGGAAGTCAACATACAGTAAGAGCTGTTATAGCCAGTCAGCAGTGTCATGCACAATGATGTAATAACTTTGACAACACTGCCCTATAGATGGCCTTATGGCCCCACCCATTCACCCAACCAATGGTCCACTGAGAAAGAGGCACTCTCCAATCAGGGGCCAACCTTGGTGGAACCCTAGGCCTGGAAAACATATTTGACTGACAGGAGACATTGAGTTCATTGCTGCACCAGTCAGTTAAAAATACTCTGCCTTCAGTTTTCTTAAAGATCCATTATTGTGTCAAGGGTCCTTTTGGCTAATATCCTTCAACTGACTGTTGAGGAAATGTTTTTACAAAATTCAACGTGGCAAAAGAGACTGAAAAAAATTGCAATTTCCTTCATCCTTGCTGAGTTTTTTTCCGCCTGCGTCTTTGTTTTGATTCTTTGGTGTGTGACGGTGTTTCCCACACAGTGGTGCTGCAGCCAGCTCGCCCTGCTCCATTGTGCTGCTGGCCTCTCTTTGAACCTGTGCGGCTATAAACATGGCTAAGTGCTCTCCATCAGTGGCAGGCTTGCAGGAGGACAATACTGTGACAGGAAGGTGCTCTACACTGTCCCCAGCCACACACTCAGCCAACACTGGGGCCAAAGGGAGAGGGAGACGAGAGAGCTTGGATGAGGCGCCCACATACAGTTCAATTACCACAACCTCTGACCCTTGAGACAGATGTAAACAAAAAGATGTCTGTCAAAGACCCACGCACACACACACACACACACACACACACACACACACACACACACACACACACACACACACACACACACAACACACATCATCATCATCATCATCATCATCATCATCATCATCATCAACTGCCTCCCATGCTCCTGCAGCCCCAGGCTGTTCTCTCTCCCTCGCAGAGTTCAGCCAAACCTAAACACAGAGCTGATCTTCTTCTCTCTGTTAATATTGAAATGCAGCCCTGTGCTGATCTCTGTAAGCTGCTGATTTTGATTTCAAAGCTTTGGCCAACTATCTCCCCAGTATCTCCCAGAAAAACATTGTCACTGTGTGGTCAGAGTAAGCTGTGTCAGGACGAAGTGCAAATGAATGCCAGTGTGGTCATGTTTGGACAATTTAGCAAGGCTGTGCTGGAAAACCCCTCAAAGTCATCTAAACACAGGGACTCCTAAACCTCCCGCTCTCTCACGGTCTTGAGTGAGTGGCCGTATGATAGACAGGCTCTGAGATGACTGAAGAGGGCTCCTATTCCAGCACGTTGGACAGCTTGGAACAGTTTGTGCATTACCAATCAGTATTTGTTTCCACACCAAGGAACCCTTAAGTGAGACTTGGATGCCCTCAGTGCCCCGTCTCCCTCTCACATCTGTATTTTCGTAGTGGCCCTGGTCTTGAGCTCCTCTTTCTCAGCCACGGCTCCCCTCTGCCACCCACACAGCTCAGATACCATCTCACACACAAACAGGGCCAAAGGGGGTCTCTCTCTCTCACACACACACACACACACACACACACACACACACACACACACACACACACACACTAGCTGGAAGATATTGTAGGTTAATTGCTAGTCCTATATTATATATGTCTACCTTGTCCTACACCACGTTGACTTTATTGACACAATGGCACATTCTGTTCCCAATAATAGCTGTACTGTCTCTTGGTAAGGGTTGAGTAATCCACAGTCAGAGCAGGGTTCACTCAGATTAGAGACAGTTTCATTCAAGACTTCAATTAAGGCCGCCACAGCCCTTGACTCATTTTCCACTCTCTAATTTTTCTAATGGCTGGGACAGGAGGCTGGGAGCAGCACAGCCAGCCCTGCACTGCTCATTAGCTCTAGCACCACCGCCCGCGCTGCATTTAACTTAATAATGAGGCCAAATTAACAGCAGCCCTGGCCCTGCTCCAGGTGCATTGTGGGTGAGAGTGAGGCTGAGGGGGGGGGGGGGGGGGGGGGGGGAGTACCTGGCCAGCTGGGGGGTTTAGTGAGGGCTAGGCGGTATAAAGACTGGAAACACAACATCCTAGGACCTCGCTCCACCCAGCCTCCACCATGCCCTTTGTGTCAGTGATCTAAAATCTGTTCTGACTTTTGTCAAGCTCTGCTCCACTTCAAATCATTCTCAAAACTATTCAATTCAACTGGGTAAGAGTCGCTTACCCACCGGACGTGCACGCGCACTTTTGAACCTACTAGACGCGCAAGAACACAGACGCGTAACTGCTTTTTCAGAGCGCATTATGAAAACAGAAGTAAGCATAGTCTTAATTAATTGAACAAATATATATATATATATTTGTATACTAGTAAAGAAAAGCATTAAACAAACGGGAATAACTGGTTATATGCAAAAAGTATGACTTGATTTAACTTCATTCATCCCATAATGGTGATTGTCTCTGTTCCTTTTCATTATGGCCTATATTAAAATAAAATATGTATTAAAATAATTAATAACACTAGTAAAACTATTAGTAGGTTGAAAAACATTCATATGTGGTGATATGATGCAGATATTGGGCATTGACAATGTATTTCTATGAGGTGTGCGCGCGGACACACGCCGGTGGGATCCGGTGGGTACGGGGCGTTAGGGTGGAGAGATGTGATGCATGCCAGAGGAGGGTGCTGTGCTGTGCTGTGCGCTGTGGGGTGGGGTTGAGTATAGATGGGTGGAGAAGACATGTCCTCATCTCTTGGTGTGTGGAGGCTGCACAGCCGTGGTCGTCCTCCAGCTCTGCCCTGTGCCAGAGCGGGCGCTGCCAAGGGCTAAGTGCTAATGAATGCAGGCAGCCTGGGAAAGAGTACAAATAAACAAGGCCCCGGATGACAGGCACTTGCTTCGGTGTATACACCCTCCCTCATGATTTATTTTTTGTTCTCTATCATGTGTTTCTTGGGTTAACGTTTGTCTGCCGCATTCAGAGGAAATACCACCCAGGTCTTGGCAAAGAAACTGCGGGGAGTCAGTTCCCATCAACATACATGTTCTTACTCAACCAGCAGGCAGAATGTGTGCGATGAAAGCGAGCACCTTCAGGAGTATGCCGACTAATTTCCGTGCACGTATGAGATATCTGAAAAACAACGTCAAGTCTTGACAGCCTTGGGGGTCAAATTGTGTGTGGGTATTCCTATTTACCCCTGGCTCTTACGTAAAAACAATCCAAATGATGTAACAACACAGATGTATTCGAATCCCATATCATAGTGGAGTAGCACTTTTAATCGTATTGACGCATTGCTACGCTTTTCAGGATGCTGTGGAGGTCACGGATAGCATAATCAGACACAGACCCACTGAGAGGGTTTGAGATGTGAGAGAAAACACCATTCTGAGAACGGCTCCAACTCTGCGCCCGGTGATGACAGCATCAACTCCCCAGAAGCCGCGAGTCGCTCAGAATATAGAGCCCAGTGTTTGTTCACCTGCTAAGGGCCCGGCAGCCAATGACCTCAAAGAACCAGTCGCGTCCCTCCCCTCCTGCCACCATAGCCCTGAAGTGAACCCTGACCCCCGCGACAAAGCTAATGCTAATTCACGCTGTGTGGCAGTCAGGAAACAAGCTCCCATTTTCTCACTGACACCCACTGAGCGTCATGACAGGATGCTCTCTATTTAGAAAACCGTGTAATAGCCATATTTCTGTGCTGCTGTTGTAGTAATGCCTTGGCACACAGACGAGGAGGTGATGAGGGCGATGCATCAGGATTTGATTTAGTGTATGTGTTTGTGTTGCTGTAATTTATTCTGACTCACTGCAGTCAACAAAGAGGAAATTATCACGCACACATTCAACCACACATGTGCACACACACACACACACACACAGACACACACACAGACACTCACACACACTGTGGATTGTTTTGGGCCTGTAAATAAAGAATTGATTACTTTTGAATGAAGATTGATACTGCTATTGAAGTCCTTATGTAACCATGTGGTTCACCCTCTCTCTGTTCTGGATATGTACATTTTCCATGACCTGGTTTTCAACTGGCAGACAGCCTGGCACATTGTAGGTAATCGTACAATTTTCTCCTCTGAGGAGATGCTGTTTTTTAACCAGAGACTTTGATGGTTTAACTTTTTTTTAAATTTAAACTTTGACTGTCTCCCAACAAAATCAAATAGGAATACATTGACACTGACGTAAATGAATTTGTATCTCTGGTCCATATGACATGCGGGTGTTTCTCGTTACCAGGAATACTTTCGGACTTGCATGAAGCCAGTTGATGACTTATAGCAAAACATAAGCTAAGCAACATCCAACACCAATAGGGATAAAAGCACAGCTCTGTTTGTCTTCAGCCATGGAGTCTGGCTGAATCCTAGGTCTCGTCTCTGCCAATGATTGGCTGCCTGCATTGTGAAAATGATGATTGTGTTAATAGTTTGCTTCAGTACAAATGGAATATGGTTTTCGAGAGGGCAGACTTATAGTCCTCTTGTGTTTATGTACTCTGTCTATATAGATGACTGGAAGGAGGCTCAGTGCTTTTGGCCTGTAATTTCCTCAGGTCCATCATTGTCCTAGCATTGTGTGTGTGTGTGTGTGTGTGTGTGTGTGTGTGTGTGTGTGTGTGTGTGTGTGTGTGTGTGTGTGTGTGTGTGTGTGTGTGTGTGTGTGTGTAGAGCAGGCCCCTGGTGTTTGGACAAAGTAAACACACTATCATTACTGGCATGATTATGGGGCATCGAAAGTTTAAGCAAATATTCGAGAGGCTTTGTCTGTTTTTAGGATTTTTTGATACATGGATGACCACTGAAATAGCTCTAGCACTGACCAGGCCAAGCCAAGCTCTGCTTTGTTCCCAGTGCTGCCCTGGTCTCCAAATGGATATTAAAGCAGCCAAGAGGACATGCAATCTGACATCCCCCTAGACCACTAACAAGCCTTCTCGTGTTGTGGAGACAGAGTGCACTTTGGTCCAGATTGACAACATTTCATTCGTTTAGACTAAGCCAGCAATAATTACACAGGAAACACTCTTCTGCATGCATTATCACAACATTCTGTCAGTCGGACCAATGTTTGTGTCAATGCTTTTCAGATCCATAGGCCAGTTTCTTTATGATGCAGGAGAGACTGGTCAGCTGGTTTGGATTTGTCTACTTTCCTTTACTCTTGGCTGTTTGAGTGACCTCTTGTAAGATAGATAGATACTCAAGAACACTCTGTGAAGTAGATCTTTCATTCTGCCTGAAAGCTTTAACATTTAGACTGTTCCTTTGTGTTCTACAGACCAAGAGTCTAGCGCTGTCTATATCCTGTGCTTTTTGTAACTGGACTGTAATCACTTCCTGCTGTCTGCGGGCAATGGATGCTTATTTTGTGAACCAAATAATTTGTCGAAAGAACACTGTGTATGGAATAGTTTTCCTCCTCTCAATTGTGCAGATCCACAGTGTTTTGATGTGCTGATACTGACGTCACATTGCTGGCTTGTCCGGGAGCTGTATTCAACACGGATCTGGGGAAACTGCATGCAGTCACTGTTGAACACAATCAAACAATCTGGCACTCATTTGACAGCCTGAAGTTGGTAACTCTGCCACGGGTACAAATAGCAAGTCAAGAGGAATTTACTGAGTATTAAAGGAGTCCCCCCTCTCTCTCCAAGTTAAAATAATGTTGTTCTGGATATAATCATCCAATTAGGGTGAGAGAGGCAGGCCTTGCCTGGGACAAGGATCACATTTCAAAGGCTTGTGTCTGCCAGCCTCCACACTGATGGTACGATAGCCAATGGTGCTCGAGATTGTGTGAGTGAGGAGGAGAAAGCATTCCTGTGTGCCTGTGTATGATCGCGTGCGACTCAGTGTCGTTTGCTCCACCAATAGTATAGAAGCCATTGTGCATACTGCACAGTTATCTGAAGTTCATCTTAAACATTCCTGCTTTATTTCTTTTGGTGTAATAGGAGGTGCATTAACTGGAGCACTTCCCAGTGATTTTGCCTTATCGTTGGAGATGGCTGGTGAAGGCTCACAAGCAATATTATGTCCTGATTCAGCCAAGGAGGCATTAATCACAGTCTCCATTTCTCACCACACCTGGGAGCAGTTCAAAGACCTAGAGACTGAGCAGTCTTGTACTACATGGAGAGAAGTGGCATTTATTCCATAATGGAGTGATACATTAATGTCTCATGTACTGTATGAGCTAAAGAGCATCATCAGGTCATCTACCATCATCTAATGCATCGAATCAGAAATCATCCTGCAGGGTCTCCTCTGTAACTTGTATTCTTTGAGAGTGTGCATTAACCTTCCTTTTCCGCATGCATGCGTGGGTATACCTGTGTGTTTGTGTGTGTGTGTGTGTGTGTGTGTGTGTGTGTGTGTATGACATCCTGCCACTGACACGTTTACAGGCCGCCAGGCCTGCAGAGTGCTGGAGGCGTGGCTTGATGGTAGCACTGCTGTCTGAGTAATTACAGACTCCCTGGTGGATATTACTAAGGTCCCAGCGATGCAGACTCCACGCAAGGCCACTTTCCCACTGTAGTTAAGGCAGCAGGGAAAAAAAGGCTTGAGCAAAGAAAAGTCAGAGGGTAAGAAAAAAGGCTTCTCCTTCTCTCGAAGTTCTGGTCTAATTCAACAAGTCCAGCTCTGTTTTCTGTGCATAGACCTGTTTGGCTTCTGCCAGAAATATGCACCCCAATATAGGCACATTTTTATTATCCAACAGGGCTCCTGGTATTTTGAAAATGAGGTAAGCTCAATTACCAACAAAGGGCTCTTCTCAGGGGTCTGTCATCACACAGGGGGTGAATGGGAGGGAGAGAGGAGGGGAGGAGCGAGGAAAGAGAGACCCCTCTGCCTGTGCTTTGATACTGGGGGATTATGGGCACTGTGGCTTGAATTGTAGCCACATTGCAGACCAGATGTGAAGCTGAATAGCAGGAGAGGACAGTAGTAGTGGAGTGGTACTCTATGCACCCAGCACTTTCCAATCACACTCCTTATCTCGGCAGAGACTCCAAGCCAAGCCATAAACTTCTACAGGGAAATATTTCAGAGCAGACATTTAGCTTTACAATTCCCCAGTAAATCTTACAACTTAAAGCGAAGATGGAACTCGATACCTTCCATCTAGGAGTGACGTTGGTTGTGATAGTGATCACTAAAAATCTGATTTATCTTTGAACCTTGGGAAGTAGTAGGGCTATGATGCACCCTACCACACTGCTGTCTGCAGTGGGTAATGTACTGTAATGTACCGGTGTGACCAGAGCAGTAAAAGAGATGAGGCAGAAAGATTGATGGATTATCAGGTTTGGACCTGCTGTGGTATGCCCCTAGATTGCACAATTGAAAGCTGATTTTCACTTAACAAATGATATTAGATTTCCACACTTGTGGTCACTCACATGGAGTGGACTGGTGAGTAATCATGCAATGTACACGATCACAAATTGGGGCTTGCTGTTTATTTTAGTGTCAGCAACAGGTGCAGCTTAATGTATTGTGAGAGACTGTGTTTGTGTCTATCTATACATCTATAATTGAATGCCTTATTCTAGAGCGGGGCTCTCATGCTTAATCCATAAAATGCATCTGCACATATTTTTAAGGTAATACCTATTTTTTATACCCGTTCTACATTTATACTTTTCAGTGTTATGTGATATTTCACATCAGTAAATCAGATCAATTCTGTACTTAATATGTATGATTTGCTCTTCCAAAGACTATCAGATCAAGCTGAAGTGATTTTACTCAATAGGTATATCCACATGAAACGGCCACATTCAGACTTCAGATCCGACTGTTGGACACCGTTCAATACCTTTAGATGTGTTGATTTGTATTATTTCTGAAGGAGAGAAAAGAGGAAAGAGAAACATTTGTTATTCTGTTTAATTCATCACATCAAGCCTAAACTTGTTTCCACTTCAGTTGCTCATTTCTATTATTAACTCTATTCAAACGCTTTTATCACAGAAGAAGAAACGTTGGCCCTTCTGGTCTTAATAGCTACACAGTTGAAGCAGCGCAACACTGATGCAAAATGCAATTGTGTGAAATAGTTTCAGTCTTACAACCACAGACACAAGCACGGTGTGGTGTAGCATTGCATGTATTGTAAGTAATTCATATTTTTGATTGAATGGAGAAAATAACTTGTTAGAGGGGGAAAATGTTGTCACTTTCTCAGACAGTAAAAATGAAATGTCCATGTAATTTGCTATGAAAGAACATATCTGGGGCGCCAGATCCTGAAACAATAAGCCTTGTTGGCCCACTGAAATGTGTTCATCTATGATTATCATTTTATGTGACTATTAGTGGTAGATAATCATACACTGTGGACATACTAGGCCCGACCTCTGCCTGCCAGAGAAGAACATTCCAGTGAAGAAATGCACAGATTTCTTCTTTAAAGTAGCTCAGTCACAGTTTTGCCTCAGTCAGAAAATCTCCCAAGACGCGAGTGAGGGATTCTGCAATTCTAAAAGGACTCACAATATTGTTTTTCATAAATGATTTATATGAGTGTGACAGCTCGTTACCGTAATTACTTAACAAAAGGGTTTTGACAGTTGACTGATGATACTAAATGGAAGAGGTTTGGAAGTATTGAGGACAACTAAACTGGGCTGTTTTTTTCATTAACCATGTATAGTGGTATATCAGGAAGAATTTGGCAAAGCAGTTATGTTAAAAGTGTTTTAGCGTAGCTGTTGTGTAAGGCTGGTGGATGTATGTATAGAGGGCAGGCACAGTGCCTCCCACCATGGTGACGCAGTGGGCACCAGGACTGTTTGGGTTCCAGCCTGTCCCAGGAGCCGCCTGACGTCTCCCTGCTTCCTTATCTTAATGACCATTAACCGTTTCTGCTCTGTGTCAGCTCTGCAGCTTCAAGGAAGGGACAGGAAGGGAGAGAAAAAAGAGCGAGGGAGACAGAGTGAGAGAGCAAAGTAGATAGAGAGGGAGAGAGAGAGAGAGAGAGAAAAAGGGCCTCTGATAGAAAATTCCTGACAGCTGATAAGAGGGAGAAGGAGATCCAGTTTACTGCACAGATAGGGTAGGAATGTGCAGCCAGATGATGATGACTGGGTCCATGACTGCGCTGCCCCTATCTGTGCCTGCCAAGACCCATCACCACTGACTGCCTGCATGCTAGCCCACCTCCTTGTTTCCCAGAAGAAGCCTGGATTGGGAGAGCTCCCTCATGACTGTGTGTCTACCACTCTTTCTTACTCCTGCACTGTAATATCATAGCCCCATCATTATGTTATTACCATAGTGCAGTGCAGTCCCTCCAAAATCACTATTTTCATGAGAGCATTCTACCTGACAGAGGAGAGTATGTATGGCTGCATTATATTGTGGTATATAAAATATTCATATGTGCCAACTGTCTAATTTTAGCATGATCAGTATACGCTGCCAGCCACAGGGCTAAATGAATCTTTCCTTTGGCGTGCACTATTTCCACGTGAATTATTGGTCTGCTACACGCAACAAAATGGACATGAGAGGAAATGGAATCCTGCTCAGACAGTGTGGAGCGCGGCCAGGCAGTCGGACGAGGGCATTTTAGCTGTGCAACTGAGCTCCTGGCTTTTAATTTACGATAAATCACGGTGAATAGATGTACCCTAAAAAGGCCTGCGTAGACGCCCGTCTCTCGGCCAGAGACAGAGAGAGGGAGAGGGGGTGCGGCAGATTGGGTTAGTGGGAGCCGGGGGTTGCGTGTGGATCAGACTCCCTTTCAGCTGTCTCCAGAGGAAATCAAACAAGCCTGTGTGGTTCATTATTCAGTCAGTCGACTCAGCAGCAGAGAGCACTGGCGACACGGCCATTTACTGGGAGTCTCCGCTGACCCCGCTTAGCGGAACACCACCAATCATGCTGAGGATCCACTGCCCTGCATTGCTGCTGCGGATCTATTTCAAATCTAAGCTATACTTTCTCTTTTTATGAGCTGATTGAAAACATTGAAATTGAAACACATGAAATTAAGGGCAATCTTTTCATAGTTTTGACCTTGAAAATGAACGTGGGAAAGGAGTTTTGTATCTCCCACACCCACCACTATGGTGCGAACATGAGGCGTTGTCATTGTGTGTCTCCGACGCCGACAGTTGGAAGGAGACTGGGGAGAGGAGGAGCGTCTGCAGGGTCAAGGTCTCAGTTGTTTGTTCACCTCCTGTAGTACAAAGCCCTGTGTGTGGTGACCCCACTGCCAGACAACCAGCAGACATACAGTAGACAGGAAGCAGCAGCACACATGGACAGCAGACTACCTCTCAACCTCTGAACTGCAATCACCTTTCAACTGAAGGGCAAAGCTAGGAAGAGGAGGAAGAGGGAGACATGTAGAAAGGCACGTTCTCCTGTACACATTGTTTCATACACAGCTGGACATTATAGAGATTGTTATTACATTATATGAAATCCCATAGGCTGAACGTGTGTATTGTATGTTTTCTCTCACAACAACCAAACCCATTATCTAGGAGCCAGCGTCGATTAAGTTATGTGTGCACACAGGCTATGATGATGCAACGACGCCAAAAAGGATGGGGAAGAAAGGATGGCTGTAACTGAGGTATTTTCCCATTCTTGCACATCTCTATTTCTGAACAATAGCGTTGTGTAGTGAGCCCTCCCGGTGCTATCTGCTCCATCAGCCCCTGATGATAGTGTGGAGACTGGCGTCTGGGCCGGCCGATAGCTGTCAGGCGCTCTATGACTAGCGCTGCGCAGTCAAGCGTGGTGTTATGGGTGGAGTTGCGGGGTGAGGGTGGTGGGGTGACGCTATGATCTGCCGTGAGAAACGGACAAGAAACATTCAAGCAGTCAGCTGGTGTGGTGACAGGGTGGCACCAGCAGAGCGCCAGCCAGGCACGAAGCTCGGGGCAGCCAATACTATCACCTGGCCTCTGGTGACGCGCTGACTCTCTATCTCCACCATCATCGTGAGACCATTTTTCCTTTGTTCGAGCTCATGGCCAGCGCCCCTACGTGTGGGTGGAGGAAAAAGAAAGGGTGCAGTATGAGGGCCGTGACTTCTATGAACTTCAGACTGCAGGCGAAGGACCTTTAAAGGACTACGGCCTCCGTTTGATAGAGCAGAAGGGTGCAAGGTGAGGTGCAGTTGTGTCCTTGGAGGGCTGGCTGTCTCAAAGGCACCCCCCATGGCAAAGTGCCCAGCACAGCAGGGATCTTTGCTTGGCCTTTTTTTTTAAGCTATACATTCTCCCATTCTCCTCCTCCAGTAGCACCTGACCGCGGGCAGCTACGAGGACAGATGGACACTCAAGTGAGACAAATGAAACATACAAAAATGTGACACATTTCAACACGGCATTATTTGTAAAATTTGTATCTGTAAATGTATTTTGTGGCAGCACCCACCTGGCACAGGGAGAGCCTGCCCATGTCTAGCTTCCAAGTGAGATGGAGGTGGAGCGCTATAAACTGCGGCTTCATCTGCTGGGGAAGTCACTGATGAGATGTCTGCGTATGTTCAGGCGCAGTGTTAAAATGCTGTGAATCAGCTCATTGTCCTGATAATTATAATGGAAGGCTTGCCGTACAGGAACAGGGCATGCCATAAACCAGCAGCGGTGTGTTGGTGCTTGGCAGAGTTGAGCCAGTCTGAGCTGGCATGGTTGTAAAAGAGCCGAAGGAATGCCAGCATGGGATCATAATGGAAGAAAGGAAAACTCACAAAAACACAGGCATGACAGTGCTTTCTCAGCAGAGGTGGCAATGATTGCAAACAATTTTCTTCATTATGTCTGGGATAGTACCCTTAGTGGTTACATGCATGCTGACTCCTTATGGCTGCTCTCAATGTATTCTTTCAGTTTCCCCATTAACAAGTTTTTTTTTTTTTTTAACCCTAACCCTAATTCTGACTTGAGACCACATAGGTATCTTGAAGCCTTTGAACCACCAAGGAAATAACCATGACAATGGATATTGCTTTAAAGTTGAATTTCCAGGATAAAGGAACTGGTGTAGTATCTCTGAAATACAGTATGCAGCTCTGTTCATCTACAGAGCCTCAGTTTTACGGTTGTGGTAATCCAAAGCATACCAGAACTCCCCAGTGAGCTACACAACTTCAAGAAAAATTCACTTGTCACTCCATGGTGCTTGGCTCTTGACGTCTAAGTCTTACTGCAGGATCCCAGAGCCACCTGGGACGTGCTGGCTGTAAGGTGATCTGGAGTCGTAACGGTTGTCATACTCCCCGCTAGGAGCTGGTAGCTGGGACCAGCTATGGCATCCCTCCAGTTCTGTAACTGATCAGGGAATTTTCAGGAGGGGAGAAAGTCCAATGAGGCCCTCATACAAAGTACAGTCACTGTGGCACACAATGAAGAGAAACTGCAAGAGGTATGATAATCATACATGGAGTAAACGATGACCATCCTGTTCAGAGTCTAAAACTGAACTTTGTGTTTGTGCCAATCTCCTGCATCCAGTGCTTTTATTTCAGCCCCAGCCCCCTACCAAATGACATCTGAGAGCCCTGATGCTGTCCCAACACGCAGGGGCCGTATTTCAGCTGAGACACAGCTTCCTCTAAACCGGCCCAGATCTGATGCCCACTTGTTTGCAGTCCGGAGAAAAATAAGCTTTCGCCACTGAGATTCAAGGTCAACGCTGATGAGAGAGAAAGGCTCCTTGGCATGGCAGCAAGTTTGTGTGCTCTCATTCATAATTCTCAGATTTCTCTGGGAGAGGTATTGTTAATGGAATTGTCCTTCATTGTTCTTTTTACAACTGCTTTTGCCGAAGAGATTGTGTGTGTGTGTATGTGAGAGAGAGAGAGAGAAGAGAGAGAACATTTTAAACCTGGATATGTGGTATAAATAAAACTCTTAGGTTCATGTGAGCCGACGGTGCCAAAAGTGTCTACAAATTTCTACGATGAAGCGTTCAGCTGGATTATTGATTCCAGAAAGTCCTCCAGGCGCGTGCACGTAGCCCAACTACATGTTATTAATCGTATCCAAGTCCAGTGATCACAGTGACATCTTGTTCTTCGTTTCTTTGGCGTGCCATAAAAGGGTGTATGTTTATGTTGGTATTGGCACGAGTCCTTGTCTGTTTTTGTGTTTCAGCGTTTCAGAAAGCACACTTGATCATGATTGTGTAACTGTGCAGCACGGAGGCAAGGATATTGAAAACAGATGTGGCCTCTTAAGTTGGGAATGGGGGGGTTTGAGGGGAAGGGGGTGGGGTTTTTTTGGGCAAAAACATTCCCCGTTATTGATTGCTGATCCTCTGGCATGTTTGGGCTATCAGCGGGGTTCTAGAGCTAAGATGATAAATTGAACTGGTAGGGGGAAGTTGTAGACGGGCTAAGGGGAGTAGAAAAATGCCATTGGGTTCAATGCATAACGAGATAGGGGAGGTTAGAGTTCATACAGCTTGTTTTCAACTTTCTACTTTTTATGGCATTTGATATCAACCCAGCTCTATTCACACTGCGGGCCAAGGCTGTATTAAGCTCCAAACACTGTCAGGTTCTGCACACCACACCCCACCGCTTTATGGATGATTTTCATTAATCTCTAGTGACTCTTCTGATAACCCCACCACCACATACAGCACCCACACATACACACCACCTCCACATCCTCCACTTGCAGGAACACACACACACACACGCACAAACACACACACGCACAAACACGCACACGCACACACACGCGCACACACACACATACATACCCGCATTGTCTCGGTGTGATAATGGAAACAACACTGTTTGAGACATGTTTTATCTGTGGCAGGTCTCAGTGTGAGGGAGGGAAAGAAGAAAAACTTCCTTGTGAAAGTAGGAATGCAAAGTATTCCCCACAATGCCACACTGCTGCAATTACTCCAGCGCCTGGTGCCGGGCCAAGACAATGAGACGACAGCTTGTGGTGTTGAGGGGGGAGAGCAGTTCAACTCCCATCTCTCTGCTGTGTACTGCATAACACACTATAGGCCTGCTGTACTCACAACTATCTACTCAGTAGCTTTGTCTCTCAGACACATCCATTTGTAAATAGGCCTACTGTGTCCAAAATGAATGTAATTCCATCTGGTATTCCAATCAGCGGGTTTCAAAACATCATAACCCAATAAAATCTTACATTACATCGCAATCTATTTTGCAGAATGCACAAAGGTTGTTTCAGAGAGACAGAGGAAAATAGAGAACATACTGTGTGTCTGTGTGTGTCTGTGTGAGCATGTTTGTGCGTGTGTCTGAGTGTGCGTGTGTGTGTGTGTGTGTGTATGTGCGTGTGTATGTGCGTGTGTGTGTGTGTGTGTGAAACGTGTCAGTTTGTATTAACTGCTCCAGCACTCTCCAGTGTCTCCTGGATGTCCATCCCCGTCTATGCTCTCTGGCTCCCCAGGCTGACTGACTGACTCACTTGGCAATTAACGGGCACTGTCCTTTTCTGTGAGAAGAGAAAGAAAAGAAAAGGGCAGGAGATTAGCCTGTCTGGGGGGAGTGAGGGACATGGGAAGGGAGCTTGCTGCCAGAGTGTCTGCCTCCCCAGGCCTTGTCCACAGCCGCCAAGGGCCGCCTGCCCTCCCGCCACTGTTATCAGCTGGCTCAGCAGCAGCGGAGACAGGGCTAAACAAGGCGCTGTTTATCTGTGCAGACTGTATTCACTGCACATCCCGGCCGCCGTGCTTCGGCACCACTCAAATCTGCCCGGCTCTGCAAAGAAAAGGCCAGCAGACCTGCTCTCAACAACAATCTGCATAGAGGTGCCTGGGGTGCAGATCAATGGGCGACAGTGTCCCAGCTCTGTCTGACGCTGCAGACCCAACAACTCCTCCTCTCCGCCCCCAGCCTCTCCCCACAAGCCCTGTCTTATCCGCTTTCAGCACGCTACACACTCACCGGCCACTTTATTAGGTACACCTATCTACCGGGTAGGACCTCCTTTTTGCCTCCAGAACAGCCTGAATTGTTCGCGGTATTGGATTCAACAAGGTTCCCTTCTGCACACCTCTGTTGTAAAGAGCTGTTATTTGAGCATGTGTTGTCTTTCTGTTAGCTTGAACAAGTCTGGCCATTCTCCTCTGACCTTTCTCATTAACAAGGTGTTTTTGGCCACAGAACTGCTGCTCACTGGATGTTTTTTTTGTTTATTGCACCATTCTCTGTAAACTCTAGAGTCTGTAGTAGCTGTTTCTGAGCACGTCTGGCACCAACAATCATACCACGGTCAAAGTTGCTTAGATCACACATCTTGCCCATTCTTTTTCGGTCAAACAAAAAAGTAAACCTTGTCACCATGTCTGCATGCTTTATATATTGAGTGGCAGCCACATGATTACTGTTGTGGAGGAGCAGGCTATCTGCGTTAACGAGCAGGAGTACCTAATAAAGTGGCCGGTGAGTGCATGTCTCTGTCATTGAGAAAATCTAGAAAGGCTGTTTTCCTTTTCTATTTTTCTATTGCAATAATGCTTATAAGAATTATTTTGTTTCCGCCAAAATAAATGTGCCTTATTCATTACTACAGGAGCACATTCAACGTGACCATCAGACCGTTGACCGAGAGTTGAGGAGATTATGTTACAATCATTTCACCAATATTCACTGAAGACGAACTTAATGGTTGTCATGTTAATATTGTACAATTATAGTTTTCTATAAAAATGGTTTACCATGGCGTAACGTGTTTTTGTTAGCTTGTCATGATGAGACAGTAGCAGTAGCATGACCAGTGAGTTAACTGTACCTCACAAATATACTGAATTTCTATGTATATCTTTACAGTAACCATCAGCCTCACAAGTCTGAGAGTCCGGGGCCTTCCAGAAGGTTTGTTTGGAGATTGGTGGATCTGCCAGTCCTTCCTCCCTCCCCTCTCACTCTCCCCTCTCACCGCCCCCCCTTTTCCTCGCTGTCCCTGTCTTATCTATGGGCTGAGGAGCCCTGACTCCAGACTGTGCAGACAGTGCTATCTAACTGGGCCATGTCTCTATATACACAAGGAAATCACCCACTCCTCATGAAGAAATGAAAGCTGCATTCAGACATCCTGCCCCTGAGCTGGAAAAAAACAGAAAGATATTCTGAAAGGCTCATTTTTTTTTTTTTTTTTGCTTGAGACTAGTCACCCACAGGCCCTCGTTGAAAAAACAATAGAAACACTCTTGGATTTAAGTATTAGAGCAAATGCCTCTTATTCCGCTGAGCATGTCAGAGTCAGGGACAATGACTTTGTTGTGGCTTTTGCTGTCTTGGCCTGTGTCCCAGACCATTTATCTGAGAGGCATGACACAAGCAGTTGCATTTCATTCAGACTTTCCACTGGATGAGCTAGCCCCCACCTATCTTTTCTCCCCTTCCTGTTCACAGTAGGTAGCATCTATTCACCCTAACATGCAGTGCAGTCAGAGCCTTATGTTTTGTCATTGTTGAGTTCAGATATCGATATTCATTTGAGAAGAGTGAGCTAGCTTACTAAGGGAGGGTAGAGAGACAGACAGACAGGGCAGACAGCACAGTGCTGGAGGGAAGAAGTCAGGGGTCAGAGGTCATAGGAAAGGGAGGATGGCTGACCTCTCAACAGGACAAACAGCTCTGTGGTGTTGACCTAACATTGCCTAGACTCCAGTGTGGTTCTCACCCTCCGTTTTAGCTGACCCGTCCCAACTGCTCACCACAGGAGAGCCCAATGTGATTCCTCTCACGGGCCCAAAGACCCAGTACAGGGGGGGGGTTCTCCGACACCGATACTCCCAAGGTTCTTCAGTGGCACAATATGGTGACTTATCAACACCACTTGACGAAACACGTGTTTGGGATTCCTGGTGTTTGTTGTTTACGCGTCAGTCAGCCTCATCACTGCAGGAGGTATCGCAGCTCTCACAGCTCCGGCTCGTCTACCAATCGAACACACCTCTCGCTAATCTGCTGTATCTCATTCTTCAAGATAGAGGAAGGCGACATACTGTCCTGTACTGTTCATCAGTTAAGTGTTCAGTGTATTGTATGCTTTTTTTAACCAATGAATGAATAAGATAAAAATCAAACGGTGACATTTATCAGAATAGATTGCTGAATAGAGGCTTGTTAGGGATGTTTGGTCATGACATCTTAGTCATTAAGCACTCCTAAATGGCATTCCTAAATGAAAGTCATACCAGTAAACATAGGGCAGGATGAGAACCAGCCACTTGTTCACTTTAGGGAACCATGAGGGGGAAGTTAGTTAGTTTGTGTTTACAAAGCGTCCCAAACAGTCTGAGAGTCTGGCTGCATGAATAATTGATGATTATTCAAAAGATGACTCACATTAGTGGTTTCTATGGTAATGAATCATTTTGTCTTCGTGGAGCCAGACGGAGTATTAGGCCGGGGCCTTCCCTGCCTCTGGCTAGACAGAAGCTACAGAAGCCCCACACAGAGATGCACACACAGGCCTCAGACAGACTCCAATGCCGGGGCCAGGAGTTCACAGGCTATCTGACCGAGCTATCCCACGAGCGGACGAGACCGCCGCTGCTATCTAAACTATGTGATGTTTTGGAGCCTAACAGGAGTACACTGTGTTTTTTGGGAAGCTGGATTGTTGGTTAACCTACACCAAAATCATCCGCGTGTCCCTGGTAGGTTGTGATCCATGCTAACACTTTAGCATACACTATGTTGAGTGATAGTAGGTGACTAACATAAGTGAAGAAATTAGATATTGAAGCAGCTCTCAAGCTAAATGGTAAGTAATCTGGACTACATTTCCTGTTTCCATAGTGAGTGTTGTGAGAGTGTCTACAGCTAAAAAATCACCTCACCTGTAATAGTTCCAAAATTAAAGCTGGTTACTACATCAGCTATATATATATATATATTTTTTTTGCCTAACTCTTCATATTCATTTTTGAAAGTGACCCGTCTGGACAGTCTGTCATGGATGCCACCAAAATTCCAGTCCATGTCCATCCATCACTGCCACGTTTGTGCTGAGAGATGTGTGGGTATAGGAGAGAAGCCAGCAGTGGTGGTACAAGATGTGGGGGGGTCACTGAGACATTGTTGTCCTCCATATTTTCTGGTCAAATGGATGCAGAATTATGATGACAGTGATCCGTCCCATGGAGAGTGACATCAAAAATACATGAATTCCAGCCTGACAGACTGCAGTTGCATGGCCACAGATCGTATGTATCCACTAGCGCCGGAGTGTCGTAAATATGTGGGCGGCAGAAATGTGACCAGCACCACCACATCTTCGCATAAGATGAGTTGCATTATTGTGATGCTCTGTCAAGCATTAGTTGAAAGGGAATATCAAGTTGACAAACAGCTTCAATAACCTAATTTTTGGATGGGATAGTTAGGAGCAATCTCAGTTTTCTATCACTGAAAAGCTCTGAAATTCCTTTTCATCTCCTCTAATCTCCGCTAATCTCAGCTGTTGCTGCTCGAGCACCTGTTCTTTTCCTCAAGGCTTGAAATGAATTTTCAATCTAGTAACCTAATTTCTACTCATTTTGAAACAGGATTTTAGCATTTTGCATGGTTTTTTTTCGTGGGCCAATCCAACTCATGTCTTGTGCCAAGTGGTAGTAAATCTTATCATTATGAAGCCTTTATGTGTGTAACTTTAACTTTATTCTACAATCCTTGTATCAACGTGGTGTCATATAACTAGATCATGCAACTTGCTAACTGTAGCCTAGGAGGGCTAACCGTAGCCATAGCCTATAGTGGACCCGGAATTCAAAATGCCAAAATGGGCCAAAAGTGAGTAAATCGTTGAACAACTAGACTAAATCTGTTGGCCTAATCATGTGTATTGTAAACTATGCAGTAACCAATACAGTAGGTATAAATGCTTGACGAACACACACAGGTTTAAAAACAGATGTGACTTTCTGTTAAATGCCACAGATTTGTTCCACTAAAAATGTACATGTTTTCGTGTGTTAAATCCAAGGTGAATTCCAGACTGTCAATCTGATGATGTTTCTCCAGTGTCGTGCTGAGCTGAATTTTCCAAATGTTGCCCCGCTCTCATCGCTGACCTTTTGACTTCCCACAAGTCCAATATCTCCAGTGCTCTTAATCATTTCGGTCTGGACGTGGCCTGAGCGACACAGCGGGTGTCTCTGGATCAGGCTGGAGAGAGGAGCAGGGCTTATTTTTACCACTGGTTTGGGAAACACTGGGCTGCAATCACTGAGAGAGGGATGGTTCTAATTACAGATCTCTCTCTCTCTCTCTCTCTCTCTCTCTTTCCGTTTTTCCTCTCTCTTTTTCTTTCTCACTCAGTGTCTGTCTCCCTCTCAGATAGTTGAAGTGTTCCTTTGTCAGCTGTCCTTTCCCCATTATGTGTGTACATGAAAGACACTGTTATGTTGTATGGCAGATCTGGCAGAAGTCGACTCACAGAGAGAAGTGGAGGGGATGTTGTGTTCTGTGCAGCACTGGGCTCCAAGCTAATCATGACACACCATCTGCAGCAGCACACCAGGCCAATGATAATGTTGTGTTTCAGCGATAATGGCTGTTTTCACAACTGTCAATTTGGGATTGCGATTTACTGCCATCAACTTAACTATGATAAATTACTGTACGTTATGAAAAATCAGATGCTGTTATTTCATGCAGGGTCAGCATTGTGTGGACCACCTAACATGATGAAGTACCCCCAGAGGTATAGGTGCATGTCCTCCAGCTGTCATTATACAGGAAACAGACGATGGTAAACTAAACCTAAAATACTAAAATGGTGGGTGGATGAGAGACTTTCAGGTCCTACAAGGCACAATTAGAAAGCTGTCCTTCATGGACGACGATTGGAGAAATGAGAGAAAGTGAAGAAATCAGAGCAGCAATGGTGAAGAAATAAAAGTAGGGTCAGAGAGGGGAAAAGGGATTGAGGTGGAGTGATCACAGGAGCGAGGAAATAGGGGGAATGCAGGATTAGAGGCTGCGAGGAGTGTGGAGAAAGGGATCAGAGCTGAGGAAGCAAAAAGAGAGAGAGAGAGAGAGAGAGAGAGAGAGACATAGCAGAGGGGAAGGCGTCTGCACCCGCCAGCAGGCCATGGCTGTCAGTGGCAGGGCCTCTCTCCCAGCACCAGGGGCTCCAGGGCCGCGGCCACATAATGAAGGCTTGTTTGAGTTCACATTCAGACATCACAGAGAGCGCCTGGAAAAACAGTGCCCCACGGGCTACTTTTATTAACCCGGCTAGGAATCCCAGCCTTCAGCCCCGGTGCCAAAAGGCTCCCTCACTTCTCATCCACACACTGTCTGTCCAAAACCTTTGTCATGTTGCGCCTGGAACTTATAACACTTTGGTTTTGCTGCTAGTGGCGTTGGAGACACTCGACTGTCTCCCCGTTATGTGAGAATTAGCAACACTCTTTTCCCAACCTAGATTAATAGTAGGAGATAGGGTTTGGTATTGGTACACTGTTGACTGTTTCTGTCTCATGCTTAAGGTCTATTTCTGCCTGCTCTGCTATCTGTCTGTCTCTCTAGATTTCCCCCTTTGTCTTCCTCTGTGAGTGAGGCCTGTCTGAGGATGCACGTCTCTCTTAGAGATGCGTCATAACACACATAGGCTTGTTGAGTGACGACCCTGTGAGATTCACTGGGGAGGATATTTGACTCAGGATTTTCCAGTAATAGGATTTGAAATGTGCATGCAAGGGGTGGTGGTTTTGTGGTGAAGGAAAGGTTGTATGCGATCCTGCCTCTGTGTGTAAATACAGCGGCAGTTTTTTTTGCCGGCGGTGTTGATCTGTTTCCGTGCCACTGTAACCAAGATGCTTCTGGTCCTTTAATATGGCTGGAACCATGTCTGGAGCCAACTTGGTTAAGTTAGGATTTTTAGGAGCAGCAGTGGTCAGTGCCACTGTGCCACAAGTCGTTGGGGGGTGTATGAGAAACAGAGGGCCGGCATTGTTTCAATTTTGACTCGTAGAATTCATTTTGAAAAATACCATTCTCAGCTGGACACAGTAGGAAAAATAATAAAAGAAAAGGAAGGCTTTGTTGTTAATTAGTTCCCTTGGAGTTGAGCTGTAATGACATTTAGGCTACACGACCTAGGGGGCCGGTTGCAATGCAGCGTGGGATAGAAGCCCGCTCATTTTTTCCCAGGGCTGCCGGTTTGAGGGGGCTCGGTCTGCCCCTCACTCCTCTGGACTCGCGCAAATCCCTTTAAACCCCTGGAGTCAGTGAGGGTGTATCAGGCCCTCAGATCTGCTGTGTGCGGGGCTGGGTGACGGGCTGCCGTCCGGAGCCAGCCAGGGGGGAGAGGACACAGCTACTGTGAGGGCGCCCGGAGAGCTGGGAGTCACTCAGCCACAGAAACCCTGTGTTTGTGTATGGAGCGCGGCACTCTTATCTCCCGCCTGTACTGACGCCACACTCTTCCTGTTTCAAATCTTTACTGCTGATTTTCTCTTCACTCTTGCCGCAGCCCCAGCCAGCCCCCATGGCTCCCTGGTTCCTACTGACTCATTTTTTTGTTGTTGTTTTTTTGGCTTTCTTGTTCTTTTCAGTGGAGATTAGATAGAGTTGCCGTGGTGACACGAGAGACTGAGCCATTGCCGGCTTGAAGGCACGCAAATGTGATTGGAAAAACATATTTGTTGATAGTTAAGTGTACTGAGCACATAAGGCAAATAACCAACTTGAAGAAGATGTATGCCGATTTGCAAAATTGACTGCTTAGAGATCCCAGGAGTCACAGGGCAGACAGGACACGCCAGTCTAGGAGACCGGAAATATCCCCACACACTACACACACACTGGCGCACAAGTACAGACACACACACACACACACACGCAAGCACACACACAAACACACACTCTATTATTCGATATAAAGAACATTGTTGTATGAATGGAATGACTTATTGTAAGTCACTTTGGATAAAAGCGGCTGCTAAATGCCTGTAATGTAATGTAATGTAATGTAATGTCAATATTATTTTGATATTTCAAACCATTTTTGGAACTATTTTGACCACTAAATCATTTCAATAAAGCATAACTTCCAATTACACAGGGTCAGACAGATGTGGTCAGGCATACATTGCATTGCTTATCCTGTAGTGATGCACAGGCTATATAACTGTCCTGCAATTGACTTTAGGCCTGGCAAACCTGATGAATGGTCTCTTTACTTATTGATTTTAGATGAACAAACAGAAAAGCATGAATCAGAACAATACAACAGCCCATATGGCCCACTGCAGCTAGCTAACATAATGCTCATGATGCATTATTTGTGGGGTTGGCTATAAGCTATACAGTATGTGGTCAATTGTTGGGCTCACATGGGTATCTGACCTACTATCTGATTATCAGGAAAATAGCATGAACCTTTAATAACCTGGGTCATAATAGTATATGATGGAATTGTGGCAAACACAAATCCCATAGGATGACCCTGTGACATTATAACATATCTTAAGCAAGAAGTGTCAAATTGCAAATAAACAAATGGTCACCTACTTGGCAGGTAGTTGTCTCAAATGCTTAAGTGCTTTTATCCACTTCATCACGATTTGTTTCAGCTACATTCCTCCGCTTTAAAGGGAAATCTCTAAGGTGCATTAGACATTGCTTTCATAATACATAATACATAGTACATTAATCAACCTTGTGACTACAGCATGATGTGTGTGATACATCAAAACAGATCATATTGCAGAAAACAAGTTCAGTGACTGTGGCGGAGGCGTCCATCTTTCTTCTCTCTTTATGAAATCAAAAACAGTCATCTAAAATACATAAACACTGAAAGAGCGACGGCCTCTCTACTGGGTATTTGCGAGCGTCACTACCAGTCTTCCTCTCCCTTGTCTGGCCTGCCCGGCTGCCTGGATGGCCGATTTTGATGGCGCCAAGCTCTCCGCAACTCTGCTGTAATCAGGAACAGCGAGGGGCAGCCTCTATCACAGAGGGTTTCTTTCCCTTTCCTTTGTTTTCCACAGATTTCCTTCCTCGTTTTCTTAGATATTCTCTCCCTACTGATGTAAGTCCAAACAGAGGCCTATTTAGAAAGTAAACAGATGACTGGGGGGGGAGGTCCTGGGCTTGGCGTCTACGGAGTCAGGAGCAGAGCGGAGACGTCTCGCTCCACCCGGCCTGTTGCTGACACAGCCTGTAAATATACAGTATGACAAATGGCATGGCCCTGCAGAAGTCCCCCCCAGCCAATCTCTGGCCTGCAGGCCTGATGGTTAGTCCACAGAGAAGTTATTCTACAGGCCATGTCTGATTTACTATCACAGGGGACACATTGTTTATAGGACAGAGACACTCTAACACAAACACTAATACCCCTCATATGGATGGCACGTTGGGGGAAACCCATGGGTTGTGGTTCCACTGTTACCCTCAGTGAGGACACTGGACTCAGTACTTCAGCTGAAGTACTAGCTGAAGAGGAGGAAAAGTGTGTGTTCTACTGTGTGCCCCCTCTCGTGTATCCTGCTGATCAATCACTTTCCTGTGCCCAAACTTAATCCTGGCACTCTGAAGGCTCCCCGGAGGCCCTGCTCTGGTTACATCAGGCGCAGCTTGGCAGGCCTGACTTACACCAAGCATTAACAGTAGTGTTTTGGCACTATGGGACCCGATAAATTCTGAATTGTTTTTACACAGAGAAGTGCTAAGAAGATGCAACTGTGAAGAGAAGAATGGTAAATCGTGTTCTGGCACCACTAGAAATGTTCTTGAGTCAATTTTCTTGTGACTGACTATGATTGGGATCATGTATTTGCAGCATAGCAAATTTATTTTCATGCTTCTATCAGGAGCAAGTCCTCTTGGGGAAAATCCATCTGAGGGGGCCTCATAATAACAGCTTTTCTTCCCCACATGTTTGTTTCATCTTTGGCAATAACATGGTCTATCATGCTTACCCTAGTTATATGGTAACTCTCAATAAGTAAGTAAAACATTGTGTTGATTGGTCTATTTGGAGGAGGGGAAGTGAAGGGAGAGGGAGGATGGAGGCCGCCAGGGGAAAACGCTCTATTGACCTCTAAGGACAGGTCTGCAAACTGAAATGGCGACACTCTTTCCGGCTACACTCTCTACCACAATTTCCTTCCCTGCTCCGGACCCACAACTGAAGCACTATAGGGACGTGGGCCGCCATGGGCTGCCCCATTGTGAGCGCTGAGCGGGCCTGCTTGCTTGCTGAGGTCACACAGGGAGCCTGTGAGCGCCAGACTGGCAGGCACTCCACAGCTTCCTCTAAGATAGGAGATCAAGTAAATCAGAGTTAGGAGTCGTTACCCTTTAAGAGTCCTAATGACCACTGCTGCTTTCCCCCAGCACACAGCTGTGTCTGAGATGCAGCACATTATGAAGATGGTATTTTCTGCCATCATCCGTTTTTCATCGACTGGCTCTCCTTTCAGCAAACATGATCTCATCCTGGTATCATGGCTAACTTAATGCAGCTAGTATTAGTGTTGTGTTATGTAGCATTAGCATATAGACTGGAGCTCCATTAGTCATGCTCTGGACTTCTGCCCCACATGGATACTGTGTTACCTCTTAAGAGGATCCATTTTTCACAGGCTGCCCAGGGCTATAAAGACTAGAGACAAACCAATTGATTTGAATCCGTCGGCAGTGTCAGGGGAGCCTGTTGGAATAGACACATGGAGATTCATTTCCCCAAGCACTAGTATTGACAAGCTAGCTGATCAGAACAGAGCTGCTGCTGGGAGACTGAGAATCTGCTTGTTATAGCACAATCCATACCTATCCATACGACCGAGATCTGTTCTGCCTCATGTGCAAACTGCATGGTTTGTGATAAATAAAAATAATAAATAAGACTGAATGAATCCCACATGAATTATTAGTTTTGTTTCATTCTTGGAATTATTCCATAGTATAATCTTGGTGGATCTGCTGAGTTCTTCATGGGCCACAGCACATTTCATTTCACTTATCTCTAATGTGTAACTGAACTGCAGCTACCTCAGGAATTTTCAAACTCTGTGTTATAAAGTCACGCTTTCTCAACAATGAGTTCCTTCTCCAGCTTAAGGGACTCCCAGGGATCATTCCCTCACTTCCTCCCACCTACCTTACCCTGCACAGGACCAGGTAGGACATACTGGAGCTGCCTTGCTTTCATTCCATGATTCAATACCTCCTGTTCTCCTCTCTCCTATTGGTGATTTACTTGACGGAGCTGGGAGTGGAAGTGTAGCATCGGGGACGGTAATTATTAGCTTTCCTGTCCAGGACCAAACAAGTGACTCTTACAAGTGGCTCTTCGGGGAGGACCTGAGCTAGGGTAGTGCCTGGACAGAATGGAAAGTGTGCCCTCTGTACATGAATAAATCATCATCGGGGAAAGACAGGGTCACACAGCTGACCCTGCCGCACCAGCAGGGCTTAAATCACACTGTTTCCCTGGGTGGAGAGAGACAGCACAACCTACGTAATGAAAACAGCATGTTTCTTTGGACATGGCTGCCGTCTCAACTTTGCGTAGGGTCTGTCTGCTTAAACAGGCTCAGCAAAAAACAAAGCAACAGCAAATATTTGACCTAAATGTGGACTGGTGGACATGCACAATTGCAGAGATTCCTGAAGATAAATGTATTTGCCCCATAAAGACAGCATAACCGACAGAGTTATATCTGTGTCTTAGTTCAACTGTTAATCCTGGGAGCTACACAGTGTATTTGTCCTCTGACCGCAGCCAGAGGAACAGAGCAGGCCTTATACTGTTAGTGATTGTGAATGCGCCATAATCATTATCAGCTCTGTGGTAGTGAGTGGCTTCCACTCTGCTCAGGCGGTCTGTGTCTGACCTGTCTGTGGTGTGGCAAGGCTCTGCTCAGTGGGAGAGCTACAGGCTGAGGGTTGGGGTCATTCAGCGTCTGCCGCCTCCCTTCAATATCTGCACGCCATTAACAGCAATGGCTCTGATGACATGCTCTTCCTGGACTGGCCCTGTCTGAGCTTCTCGGCCCAACCGGAGGGGCCCGAGGCCCTGGGTCTTGGAGCACTTGTCTATTTTGGGAGGTCATTTGGAGCCGGACACTCTGTCTCCCCATTGCAGCCTGTCTCCTGATACTGCTATCAACTGCCGGCTTTTAACAGGGAGCCAGGGCAATTTACTAGAGTGACGCCAAGCAAGCCAGTTATCAAGACCCCAACACCAGATTAGCTGGTTGGTCTTCTAATGAGCATCCTTGAACAGGGAAATGGGGGAAACTCAGAGCACAACAATAACACTATTATCCATGGCTCTGTTCGCACAGGAAATACTCCACAAAATGTACTGTCTTCAAGAGAAGTGCCATTCACTTCTCAACACAATGACCTTAGGGATGCACAGAAAGTCATTTGCGTCATATCCAGTGCTGTCTATATTCGTAACAGTCTGGAAGTACCACTTTTGATCAAATATAATATCATATAGAGTTCTATTATTTGTCTTGAATCAGACCATAACCCAAACAGACATCCACAATCTGTCATTCAATCTCACATTCTAGTTTGTTGAAGGCAGGTTGCTTTGTCAGGTTGCTTTCATAGCTGTAATCTTCAGATCAGTGGGGAGGTGATGCCACCTCTACATCCGCTTCAAAAGTAACAAGCCAATGTAAGCAACCTTTCTTCTTTCCAAGTAACATTATCGAGCTGCTACGTCATCAGACAGCTCAGCAATGAAGTTACAATCCAACAGACGTTTTACATTTACACAACCAACTGTAATGAGAAAGCAGCTACCGATTTGTCCCATCTCTG
This sequence comes from Hoplostethus mediterraneus, assembly GCA_034670385.1. Classification (NCBI taxonomy): domain Eukaryota; kingdom Metazoa; phylum Chordata; class Actinopteri; order Trachichthyiformes; family Trachichthyidae; genus Hoplostethus; species Hoplostethus mediterraneus. The sequence continues at coordinate 7,511,231 of JAXDDW010000003.1, read as the reverse complement.
AGTTCTGCTCTGGAGCCGCGGGGTTTGCCAATCAGATCAGGAGGGAATGACTCAACTCGCCAATCCGGTCTCTGGCCAGTTCAGTGTGGCCACTGGGTTCCAGGCTGGACTCTGTGGCCTGCCCAGCCCTGCTCTTTGTAAATGAAGTTAAAAATCATAAAAAGTGTCTGTGCGGGGGTGATGTCATACTTGGCATTATGTTTCACTGTGGATTTTAGGAGGGTTAGATTTACTAGCATTCGGGAAACATTAAAAAGTACAGTGGTTCACACTAAGGGCCTGTACTCTCTGTAGTCTTGCCCCATCCCTCCCCCACCCAATATACTGCCACTGTGGATGCAGAGCAGTAAAAAAACAAATATGCAAGAAAAACCTCACACACAAAACGTACACAGAAACCAGTCACAGCCATAGAACAGTGTATTCAAACAGGAGTTCAATTCCTTGTCCTCAAAACGCCATGTACCCTGCTTCATTTTCCAAAAGGGATTTGTTGACTTTTTTCAGCCTTAACGAAAATAATGAGTTGTGAGTTAACTGCATACAGAGGATATAAACTTTGCATGTGAACGGTATGCCAAACTGGGCAGATGATATCTTCCTGAGGTGTGAAAATCTTTTTAGTGCCAGTTGGTTTTGGCTAACGTGCTCCTCCTCAGGAACAGGATTTTCATTTTACACATGCCATGGGCAATTCAAAACAAAACTTTATGAACGTATTAGTCACATTAAAACAGTTGAACTGAGCACAAATATGCAGCCAGTTATAATTCTATGGTAGTTATAATTCATAATTGAAGTCATTTCTACAGTTGGCAAAGCACAGCAGCATATTAAAATACATAACATCAGCTACGGTTTAATACCTTTAGATAAATGCGCTGTTAAGTGTGGGCGTGATGGAGGACGCTTGCAATGGGAAAGTCCCCTTGTGGATAGTTGGGACCCCTGGGGCAAGATGGCGCCCACACAGCAGAACCAGTGGCACCACTTGGATGATTATGTTGCTTATTGACATAAAAGCGTTCAAACCAAATGGAGATGTTCCAAACAATAATAAGACAGGGTGTGGCTCCCACCACAGGGCTTGTTACCTTTGCCTTTAGACACGCCCCTAATTTGCAGCCAAGAGGAATGCCTTGGTGATTAAGCTGAAATCACTCTGGCAGAGACAGTGCAATTAGAAGTGTGACTCTGTTATCTGTGAGTAAAAGGCAGTCTGTCTCTATCACCCACTGAACAAATGCTGATACAAAGGGAAAATATTATTCTTCATAATGGCTGGCTCGACCTATGTCTTTACAGTGTTGCCAAAGCTCTGCTGACTTTGCCTTTCAGGAAGAGAGGTCAGAAACACAGATAACCTCACCTATTGATCCATGATTACAAGATGGGTGCCTACAGATGATTCACTTATGATTTTTCTATATAGCATAGTCTGCATAGCTGTAATGTTTAATTGTTGTTAACTGCATACTGTGTGTGTGTGTGTGTGTGTGTGTGTGTGTGTGTGTGTGTGTGTGTGTGTGTGTGTGTGTGAATGCATGCGCATGCAGGTGCATACACATGTGCATGTATGTACTAGCGTGCGTGTGGACTGCAGACTGTGGATGTTAAGTGTGTATGTGTGCTGATCATGTTATGCTCATGTGGCTGGATGTGTGACTCCATCCCCAGACTTTAATCTAAGTCTGTGTTTATAGTCTTTGAGGTGTGGATTAGTGGGAGTGTTGAGTCAGGCCCAGGAGAGGGCCCAGGAGGTCAGCCCAGAGAGAGGCCCACGTAAGCAGGCTCCAGTGCTGCTGAATGGGCCGATAATGGCCTGGATCAGAAGGAATGTGATCATGGAGCCTTGCTACTGACAGCCGGCCCCTGGGGACATGAATTACTCCCACTGATACAAAAAGAAGATGACAAAAACACTGCCTCAGGCTCTGTCTCCCCGGACTCCCTGTCTCCAACACAACTAAATGAATCAAATTGCCTCCAATTAAAGATTTAACTATGCTTCTTTCCCCATGGCTGTTCCATTTTCTCTTCTTCCAGTCTCATGATACAAAAGCATTTTTATCTGCATCACTGTGGCAAAAATGAGACAATATGAGAGTTTTGCAAAAAGTGTGTGGTCTGCATACGTGGTATCCAAAGCATTGTTGTGCGAGGAAATGGCTACATAACATGAGAGACTTGTGAGATATAGAGAGTCATTTCTTTCATATGTGTTGCAGAAATTCAGTCTTATTTTGCAAAGACAACAGTCAGTTCAAGCTGGATGCATATTAAGCTACATTATGATCTTCAAATGCTTCAATTTTGGGCTGAAAGATATCCTGAACCTACAAGCTGTGCATGATACATTTAGAAAGCAAATTTTCCCCTGTTCCACGCCTCCCCTAAGTGCCCTTAACTCCTACTGCGTCTTTGGTCCAGCTTGTGTTTTTCTCTGTTGAAATTTAACCACAAGCAATCTGCACAGTGCCATTATCTTCAAGAGCCAAATTCATGTAAGTCAGTCAGGGTGAGATACCTCACTCCTACCTGGGTGCTGTCAAACTTCATCATGGTGTGGTAAAATCATTTTGTGCAAATCAAATCTCTTCTTTATTGATTAGTATCTAATTAAAGGTGCATTAAGTAAGATTTTTACTGCCCCCTAGAACAAAATGACCATAATATATCAAAGCTGGAGGGTGGTGCTATGGGAGAGTGTTGCAACACATTTCATTCTCAAGCCAAAAAAGCAAATAACATAACAGTATTATTTTTCATCATGATATATTACCTCTCACATGATGTTTCTGTTGTATCTGTGCTCTAGTGAGCTAGTTTCCTCATTCTACTGTGAAAATATGACTTTGTATTTCTGCCAATTACAGGCCACAATAAACTGTGCCAGAAACCTATCATTGTTGTTGCAATTTCCTGGTTGCCCATAGAGGTTGATAAAAATCATAAATTAAGAAAGAAAAATAAAATTTAATTTTCACTATGAATCTTAATTTTGATTCACATGACAGGAGAACTTGCTACTACGTTCTTCATCTACGGGTTTGCACAGACTGCGGCGATACAGTAATTTATGTGATATATAAATATTTCTATGATTGTAAGACAACATTTGTCATTTCATCATAAAGCAGATTGTTGTCTAAGCAATGTTTCTATGTATATATGTAATGTAAGTTGCTATTAGCTAAATTTGCTAACAGTTAAGTTGTTAGTGTTAATTAGCAAGACAGGTAGCCTGACGTTACTATAGACCATAGAGGATATTAACATGGATTTATCAACTAGAGAGCTGAGATCACGTTCAAATAAACTCCTAACTAACTGGGTCCATATGTCATGACCACAAATGACCCCTGGGAATCTGCACTTGTTCTATTCCTGTTTCCTAACCAAATGGAGTGAATGATTTGAATGTACGGCTGACATCATAGGTTAAAGCATTTTATGACAGTGTTGACTGATGTTGAAGCATTTTATAGTGTTTGAAAAATGATTGGCGTAATGGGGGCGCTATAATTAAAGGTCAACATTTTAAACTGATACCTCTGTTCCATTTGGATAAAACTGGCCTGATGGGGGTGGTATAATTAAAGGGAGAAATGTTAACTTTGAAAGGCCATAACTGCTACAACAGTGGTCTGGTTTTGACAAAATTTGGAGGAATGAAGCACCTTGGCACTGTGTTCTGGCATTTAAAAAATGACATTGACTGGCCTAAGGGGGGCTATGAATAAAAGTCAAAATGTTAAGCTCAAACATGATATCTCAGACACCAGTGGTCCCATTCTGACGAAACTTAGAGGAGTGGTTTTAACAAAATGTCGAACTTTGAAAGGCCCTAACTCATAAACCGGAAATCCAGTTGACACAAAACGTGCTACACAAATCCAGCTATCCTAACAAATTACACAGATTGGCCTAATGGGGGCAATATAGTTAAAGGTCAAAACTCTTAATTGAAATGTTATATCTCAGACACCCTTGGTCTGATTTTGACAAAACTTGGAGGGATGATGTATCGTTTTACTGACTGGCCCAAGGGGTGCTTGTGCCATTCACGGGGGATGACATGTTTCACTTGTTTTTGCGACATTATTTCCATATAGTCATGGATGCTATGCTAATGTTATATAAATGACAACCCCTCCAGGCTCTGAACAAAGCACTAACAACAGAACCCACATCGCTTGTTTGTCAAAGGCCTTGATGTCTTCCATGTTTGGGTCTTTAAATCTGACAAAAGAAGGTTTATTTTGGAATAGGACACAATGGTAAAAAAGACGTAATTGTTTATAATGCTTTTTCAACTGGATTTGTGTGTAAGCACCGCAGCCCTTGCCATTCCTATCTCTGAGCCATGTTTAATTTGATTTGCTCTCCCCTTTCTCTGAAGTGTCAGTCGTGAGCTGGGCTGGCGTGACCACTGCATTATTACCCAGAGGTCTCCAGGGGTGCATGGGCCTGGGCCTTCGCCTTCACAGGGAGAGGGGCAGGCCAGGGGACAGGCCTGTGTGAACAGCTGTGCCCTGTTTTAGACCCTCCGACTCAATTACCTCCTACTCTTTGAAGAAGTCTTTCCTTACACACTTTCACACATGCAGCACACATTAGGGCAGTAGGACTTGGATATGACCACAGGACAAAAAGTTCAAATGCCTAAACTTTGATTTCTCAATTTGAAAAAGGGCCAGATGGCATTTTGGCCCTTTTTATAATTGCACTCTAAAAAATATGGTTCTTCAAAGGTTCTTCAAATGGTATTTTATACAATCATTAGTATTAAATAACCTTGTGAAACTGCCATTCCATATAGCTAGTTGTCATCCCATTTAAAACCAAATATTTCTGCGTAGAACCACAAATTGTACTTTGTAGAACCCAGAGTGGTTTTTCATAGCACTGTAACCCTGGAGCACATGGCCATCACGTGGTAAAAACCATTCTACAATTCCACCGAGCTGCCACGGCAACATTTCAGAGAGATAGCTTGAATCCTATTTTAAGCAATGGATGCTTCGCAGTTCTGTGGTAAGTACGCAACAATGGAATTCAAACACATGACAGAAATCATATGAAAACATGAGCTCTGTGCTTTCCTATTAGGCTACTATATAAAAATAGGTTATATATAGTAGCGGAAGTGGTTCCCCCGTGATAATCAGCCAAGAAGCCACAACATGTTCCATTTTCCATTTCAGGCATGTAGCTTATGCTCGTGTCCAGTACAACTTCCAATGAGTGTAACAGTAGAATAACTTTGAAGTCTTAAATTACCAACATTACAAGCATCCATTAGTGCAGAGTACAACGGACAGAGCCACGGCCCTTACAATAGATTTAACAAATATATGTCTCTAGGTTGCTCATGCATGTTAGAGACGTGCTGGGCAAAGAGATAAGAGCTGAAAATGTAGATTCATTTCAAGAAAGGAGCAGTAGAGGAGAAGATGTGTGAGTGGGGGTCCTTCTGAGAGTGTCTGTTTTGATTTTTCATCAACTTTCGATTAACATTTAGGGTCTACAGTGAAATCGCTGTATCTGTGACTTAGTCAAGAACCTTCTTACACGGGCCAACGGTTCATTGGTATGTTAACCCATGTTACACCAAAGCATCTAACATGGTTACATGCCCCCGATGCTATCAAAAATATATCTCCAAAGAATCAATTTCAGCAGCAGAGGATTCAGAGCATTGGTTACAGTGGGTCACATTGACTTCTGTTTTCTTCCTGTTTTCTGTTGACTTAATTGAAAATTGCATGACACTGATTTAAATGAAGCAGTACTCTGTAATAACAGTTTTCTTTTCCTTGTCTGACATGTGATTGAGTTACAAAGGGGAATGTATTTGCAACAGGTGCCACAAACACAGTACAGGCATGAGGGCCTCCATGTCCACCCTCAGTAACCTCCCTGTGCCCTAAGCCCTAAGCCTGCCAGGGAAACCTGATTCCAGTTCAGACACTGGCACACTCTGCTGCTGCAGCCTTCGGAGTCCCTACTGGTGCAAGTGAAGGGAGTGTGCGTATCTGTGTGTGTGCAGGCACAAAGGTGTGTATGGGCATGAAGGTGTGTGTGTGTGTGTGTGTGCGTGTGTGTGTGATTGTCTGTCTTTGTGTGTCTGTATGTATTGTGGTATGCGTTTGTGCATACATGCGTGTGTAGTACATGCCTTAAAGTATATATATTTTTAGGACAAAGCTTATATAACATGTATCCTTCATCCTGATTAAAAAAACAAAAACACTGTTTATTTTTTTAAATCATGCCCTCACACATGCACTATAATAATGCATATAACAACATTTATCTTTAAGCCAAGCACAAGCCTCTTTACAATTAAAGTTATCAAATGTGGTGTGTGATTTTAAAATAGCTTGAAATTTGAAGAATTGTCTGTATACAATAATGATTTATGATATCAATAATATTATTGAAAATTCTTGTTTATGTGGAAGAATGTTTTGGCATGCCACCAATTATATTTCATTCATTTGCAATTACATATTCAGTAGTGGGAGCAACTTTTTTCTCACTTCCTTTTTTCAGCCAATCACTGCCTCAGGGGGCCCGCCTTGAAAGCTTTTGAACCAATCAGCAGTGCTTATTCCTGAACTTTTGCTTCTTGGATCAAGTTAATATATCTAGAGGTGTGGCTTTGCCTTGCTGATTACAGAACAGGCATTTAACTCTTGAAAGGTCATATCCAATGAAACGACAACAGTGAGCAGTATAACGATGGGAGACAGTTAAGTATATCAAAGAATCAAATCAAATTCTACAAAATTGTATTTTATTTCATTCTGATTAGTAATGACTGTATGTGTGCCTGTCATAGAGGTAGGGTTGTATTGACATTAGCAGGTAACAATCAAAAAAGGAATGGGAGCTCCCAGTTACTTAGTGTTAGCCCTGAAACCAAGACAAGAAACCTGAGATAAGGTGGAGGCAGAATTGTAAAGACGTCAGTAAGCAGGAATTCACCTGTTGTGACTCCAGCCCACCTGAGGACCCCGGTCTGAAACCGTGCTGAAGCAATTCAACCACTAGAAAAGGTACCATAGATCATAGACTACATTCTAATTAACTATGAAAATAATGTTGTTTATGTGTTTTAAATAGGAAAACACTGACACCCTCTGTGTCCTCATTCTGTCACTGTGTTGCCAAACACCCAGCACTGTCCGCTTCATGGTCTTTTGTTTCTAATGTAATCAATTCAAATGGTCCTGACAGCATTATTCACATCATTTCATACCTTCATTCACAGTCATTAAAGGAGCAGTTCAACATCCTACCTGTAACAGAAAAGGTGGCATTTTCTCAAGACTATGCTTGATTCTTATTGAAAGGGTTAAATTATTTTAGAAAGATAGTTTTGTGTTAAATGGAGCTGCCATACATCTGACATATCTTATATTTTATATTTCATTTTCTACTACGAGGGCTTGGAGCCAGATGGGTAGGTAAGTAGGTTTTGACAAACTTCACAGGAGAGCCAACACAAAAACGTGGGCCTAACTTTGATCATCTGTTCTAAATATCTTTTGAAAATGATAAATTCATCACATATTATATACAATTAGAGATACTTACACTACTAAATAGATCTCTTATATAAATCAAATTTTTGTCCAAAATACCAGTTAGGCCTTCTGGCTGCAAGCCCTCGATCTATTCCCCTTTATTCAACTTTAATGTAGGCTACAGAAGCTAAAAATAAAATACTTTAATATCCCTGGAATATCCCTGCAGTGTGTCTGTAGCAGGCAGTGCTGAGTTCAAGGTATCACTATACTATTCCATCAGGGACTTACCGTTTTGCTGTGATATTTGCTTAGCATCCTTCTGTTAATTTATTGCAGGATTACTGTACGTACTGTACGTTTCCTGCTGCATCAAAGCGCTGTTACTCTTGTAAGTGCTTATTACATTGTAAAGATAGATAAATATTTAACCAGGCCAAGGTGGCTGTAAGTGGAAGGATCTGCCCAGGTAATTTGGAAATACCAAACTGCGCCCAACAGTCACTAGTCCCGGGCGTCAACTCACTAAATTAGTATTAAGTATAATATAATATTATATAATATTATTAATTATTATATTATTACATGATCATTGTGATGGGTTATTGGACGTACAGTCAAGAGAAAAAAAATCGTCATTGAATCGTCATTTTAGACTTGGCTACCAAATAAATAAATTTTTGGTTTATCTTTGCTCTCCATTATGATGATTAAAAACTACAACATCAAATTTGGACTCAGTTACGGAAAGGCGAGTTTGGAGAAATGTCATACCATGTCTATACCATACCCTTTTGACGCCCATGTGTAAGTGTCACTTTCAAAAGACTATTCACTTCAACATGCATACTGACTTCTTCGGGGGGAAAAATAAATATACTCTCTGCTTTACACGAGCAAGCCCCTTGGTGGCTTGTTTTTATATGCAAAACACTTAAATGGTACAGGCAGCGGTGGATGTAAATAAGTTTTAATAAGTCTAACTTAAAAATGAGAGGTGGATGTTACGCCTTTAAGAGTTAAGAAACTTGAAACCTTGTTTGCGCAACAATCAGTGCAGCTCACAGCCGCCAAAGTGTCTAGACTAGCACATGATGGTAGTCAGCCAATGGCTCCACCGCTCTCCTCGGGGGCCCCGTGTGTGTGTGTGTGTGTGTGTGTGTGTGTGTGTGTGTGTGTGTGTGTGTGTGTGTGTGTGTGTGTGTGTGTGTGTGTGTGTGTGTGAGGAAGAGGGAAAAAAAGAAAAAAGAGAGAGAAACGGAGAAAGAAAGAGATCTGGGCTGCAGTTTGCTTAGATCTGAGTAGGGAAGCAGTAGCGCGATTCAGCCCCGGGATTGATCCTTTTCTATAGTTTAAGCTCGCATGGATATTTTTTTGGGGGATTGTAAAATAAGTGCACTGAGATCTCTAGAAGACGACAAGGATCCTGACTTCTAGTGCATTTTCTTGGGATTAAATCGCCTCGGAGTACCTCATGCTCTCCGTGCCGGTATAGAAAGTAGGTTTGCGGGTGTTTAAAGTCCGAAACTATATCAAGCTGCGAGTTGTTGCCTCTGCTTGAAGGCTACTGGTTTTGGATTATATTACTCAGTTTATTATGTTATGTTATCATGTACTCTACTTTTGTTATCCGTTCGTAGCAAACATATAAACATTTCATTCCGCAACGATCCTGGATAACAAGTAACAGTTTCGCCCGCTTGCCTATGTACATTATTATATAGGCCAAATGAATGCATTTTGATTATAATGCTGCAGTGCATTTATTGCGCGGTTTTGTTGTTATAGATGCAACAATATATCCTTGACTCTAATGTTGCGGTTTTGCCACCAATGCTCATCAGTTGGCTGTGCATGCATTGCACGGCATTTAACAGACATTAATGTTGAACAACGACCACAGAAGTGCCTGTAATACTCGGATATCTGGACAAGAATAAAAACCCCATATAGATTTTCAAGTTGTCGTATGTTCAGGACGAAACGCTCAGGTCTTGTGCGGCGACTCTGGAGAAGCCGTTTGATCCCAGATAAAGAAGGGGAAGATGGAAATGGCAAAACTAGTGAGGGGTGTAGGGACGATCTGTTCGGCAACAACCCAGAGAAAATTCCCAAAACGGAGTTCAGACCGATGACCCCTAGCGGGTCTCTTGTAGGGGACATAGGGGGTGTGTGTACCCGGAGTCCCGTGGAGAGCAGCGGTTTGGGGGTCACTTCGGACCAAGATGGGGGTGCGGTGTGCGTCCCGGAGCAGGGAAGCCCTCGCTCCATACAAGACAGTGAATGCAGGACAGTGACGTGCTGTTTATTTAAAGACCGGGACCACTCAGAGCTTAGAGGTCCAGAGACGGCTCAGGGTACCAGGGAACCAGGGTCGTGTCACTTTGTGCTGAGGAACCTTGGACCACGGGATACCGGCTCTCCTGAGGCGCAGGAGGCAATGCCACGCACGGTGTTGGAGCAAGAACTGAAATCAGCCACATATTCTCTTTTAAAAAGGCTAAAGGAAAAAACGCTGGATACCTTACTAGAGGCAGTGGAGTCCAGAGGAGGGATGCCGAGCGACTGCGTTATGGTGTCCCGGACAGAGCTGAGGTTGGGTGGTCATTTGGCATCCCCACAGCTGCTGGTGTGTAAACTGTACCGCTGGTCCGACCTGCAGCACTCAGCCCAGCTCAAACCGCTCTGTGAGTGCAGGAGCTTTGGGGCTCTGGACAGTCCGACAGTATGCTGCAATCCCTATCACTACAGCCGGCTCTGTGGGCCAGGTAAGGTACTCTGCCGGTACTCAGTAATGGTGTCCACTACTACACAGGCATATTGTAGGCAGCACCATATAGGCCTACCCACATGGTCACAGGAAAAAGTCACTAAGTAGGCTATAAGAGATAATCAAAAGTCATAAAATAGTCTGCTGTATTTCTTTAACTGTATATGATTCTCCATCATACATTCTCTCCTATCCTTAAAAGTACAATTTCCTTCTCAGTTTCCCTTTACAGTACTAAATTGTTTATCCTTTCTGTGTCTTTATAACATACCCAAATGTTGCAAATATGCAAGATTATCCTCCACATTAGGCATATTTTGTACATTTGCACTTCAATTGGCTACATGATGATGGAGAGGAACTGAACTGCTCTATTGATAGTTACCTGGCAGAAATGAACTTCTTAAGACTTTGAAGGGTCTTGAAATATGCTCTGGAAATCTTCCCCTATCAGCCTGTGTTATTTGCCTGTCTTTGTTTGGTTTACTTTCATATGCTGAGATAGAGAGAGGCTTGCTATTTGATTAAGTAGTTAATGATTACTAAGGTCATCCTTATGACAAGGTGAACAATTATAATCTCACTTTGCCCTAGGGATGTGGGCTGGGTAGGTTTGAGGCAACATAAAGGGATATTAGTTTGAAAGAGGCTTTCTGTTCAGCTTCTTAGAGGGTTTAGTAGTGGGGTTATATTCTGATTATATTCAGTATGTTTTGGGGGAAAGAAACAGAAATGCTACCAAAGTAAATGCCATTTATCATAATTCTGCCTACTTCAGTTTTGAAGATAACAATAACCTAGCATGTTGTATTTGAACAGTTTTCACCATGCCATGCCACCATGCCATAACTTGTTACAGTGCTACTCCAGAACGTCCCTCACACTGGCCTGTTACATCTGGGCTTATGATTAAGAAGTGTGTTTGTTTGGACACTGCTACAGTAGTTAAGGCTCCTAATAACATACATGGCATCTTTTGAGTTCTTAAATATGTCAATGTCTGCAGTGTAATAGTCAATATGACCTTTATAGGGAGTTTGCTCCTGTTTCTTTGGGGATTAGTACCAGGTAGCTCCATGAAGAAGAATGCATGTGACATGTATATGATTGTATAGTCTTGCTCAGAGCACAGATGGCAAAGCTCATGTTAGTTAGTGTTGTGGTGGAGGGTTTGAACTTAATTTTCAGAATCAATGAGCTATCTATGACAGGACCTCGCTGACCTATATTACACAGACTACATTTTGGCAGGAGCAGGCCTGTGATTTGGCAAACCTTAAACGTTGGGCCACTCGACCCCACTGACCCAATGACAACGTGTGGTATCGTGTGTAAAGATGCAAGCGTCAGTATTTCTGTCTTCTCACTGGCACAGGAGGTGGATTTTCCATAACATCCACGTTTACTAGAGCCAGCTGGCTGTGACAAGCACTTCAAAGTCATAAGTCTAACAATATCAGAATTCATTGCGTGCAAATGTGGGAAACTGATGTGGCTTCGGCCCTCCTGTCCCACCACGATGTCCTACAAGATCACAACTCATATAGAGATCTGCTATTGCTATTAAAGCGTGGCATTTGAAGTTTGAATAGATTGTGTAAGGTGGAAGGAGTAGGAAAATCGTTCCCTCGCAGAAGTTGATATGAGACTGCGATGCATAAGTTGCCTTCACCTAAAACTAGCAAGATGAATTGTAAGAGGAGGGAGAGGGGCGCATACCCCTCATTGGGAGTTAGGCTCGTAGTAGACATAGCTCACATGCGCTCATGCGTGTCCCGATAGAACTGGTATTTCTTTCATGTTATTCAAGAAAGGGGCCTTTGAATCAGAACCGTAATCACTGGTTTTGACATCGTTTGTAAATGAGGAAGTAAGGAATAAGCCATTATCTTATATAAGAATAACATGGTCAGTTGTAAAGTCTCTTCAACCTTTGTAAAAACACAAAACGTTCCAAAAGCAAGGGTGTGTTTGAGTAATACCAAACTTTATCATCAAGTCTGGCTACAGGTAACAAATTAATGTTGATCTAGGTTTCCTGTCAAAGTTTGTAAAAAACACCAAAGTCTATAATGTGTGGCAGAAGAACTTTAAGTGCACAAAAACTTTTTCCTTTTTTTTGGCCAGGCATTATGCTTTTCAAATGAGATCAGTTTCAAGTTGCGCTTTAAAAGCCCTTTTGTCCTAAGGAGGTCCCCTCATGCTATTTAGGTGAAGGAGTGGTGATAATATACAGTTTGCATACTACTGGCGCCAGACTGACTAGCTGTGTATCTGAGTGACTGAGTTCAGATCCTGGCAATTACTGCCGCCACTCTTAAAGGACCCGCTGCTATTATGCTTTTCTCCTTCCCATTCTCCCTGTAGGCAAGGTCACAGTGTGCTCACAAAGTTTTATTTCCTTTGTGCTTTCCTTCTTTTGCTAGTTTTTCTCTTCATTTCCCCTGTTTTGATGAGTAAAGATACTATATTCTGAACATGATAGTTAAAAGTTAAAAAGTTTCAAAGCAGAGTTTTATTAAACTACTAACTAAAACTCATTTTTAGTCTCCGTAGTTGTAGCAATGTCTGCTTTGGTTAAATACTATGAAACCCTGTAATGATTAACAACAACAAATCTGTATTTTTTTAAACTAGATTTCTATGATCCTATAAACAAAACCATTTAAGTCTGCAGTCAAATCGTAAAGCAATCAGTAAGAGTTAAGATGTACTCTGTTGTTTACTCTAAAATGGAACTGAATAGATGTCAGTACTTGAGTTATTTGCTAAAGCTTCTGTTGTGGCTTGTGTTGTTTATAGACGGCTTTCTCATTGCCTTCATTAAAGACTTATGAAGGAAACTATGGTGGTTATAACTTTACATCATCATTTTGTAATAGCATTTTCCAATTCAGCATTATCAAATTATTAGATGTTTGATCAACTATTAGGGTCTGAAACGTGAAATAAATTGGGTTCATTAGGTGTGCAAAGAAGAGCATAACAAGTGTAAAGTACAGGTTATGTGTTACAATAATTCAATAATTACAATTACTTCAGTGGCTCAGCTTTGTCAGCAGCTTAACATATCCGCCTCTGCTTGAGGCCTTTACCTACACTGAGCATACTGTGTTCTTCTATTGCTCCAAGGTATCCAAGCTTTTCTTAATTAATGCCACATAGATCACACTCAGAAACATCCAGTCAAGTTTGAATTACACAATTATGACTCACAAGGGAATTACAGGTACAGAAGGAAGGATTACATTGTTGTTTTTTCTTTTCCTTAATAAAGAGCGTTTCCTCCTTTATTAGGTTATTGACATGACTGTTCTGTGTTACAGAGTCACCCCCACCCCCTTACTCCAGGCTCTCCCCTAACGAAGAACACAAGCCACTGGGTAAGTGACACACACAGAGATGAGCCGTAATGCACCTGAAGCAAAGCCTCTTTATCACCCTCATGTATTGATGGTGAATTCTATTATTAATATGAACATTTCTGATTGAGGTGTTTTGACATTTTACCAGGTAGTTGTTATTAAACACCATGACTGCAACGGCATAATTCATCAACTTTTATCCATTTTTCATTATAACACACATTTGTATAATAACGCGAACTTATGAATGGCCACTCTCTGGTTGAGTCCTCGGCCTAAAGGGAGTACGAGGGGGAAGAAACAGGAATAAAACAACGTGAAGAATTTTAATGGCTGTAATTAGGCACAGTGACTGGCAATTTGCACAGTAGCTTTGAGCTGAGACCAGCAAGTGGCATAATGTCAGCATGCCAGCCGGAGCCAGTGTGGGTACTATGTGGTGTGGGCTGCTGGGCCTCTGGAGCCTGGCTGCTAGCTGGGGCCACTAGCCTGAGTACAGCTGGGGTTTCCGGGCAGGGTTTAAGGGGTGTCATCAGTTACAGCCCTGTTAGTGAAGCTGCGCTGTTGTCCGCTATTGCTGGGACAAAGGTTATCGGCTTTGAGAGATTGCAAAGATGTTATTATCATGTGAAATGTTACACTAAATAACGATGGGTTTTAATGCTGTAAACAACATTAAAAGGATATTTGATTTGATCTGGATTGTGAAATGTTGATATAACACAGAAGTAGCCCATGGCTGAGTGAGAGATCCTCTCATTGTTCTGATGGTCAATGAGAGGTCAGGGCAGCAGTCGTCATGAGAAGTTGATTTCTGTGTTGTTCCCTGCAGATCTGTCAGACTCCACATTGTCTTACACTGAAACTGAGGCAGCCGGCTCACCAAACATCACACCGGGGGAATTCTCAGGTGGGTGTGTTCCTCAAAACCGTCCTCCGCCTTCAAATGAGGCGTTCATTTCTAAAATGCTACAGCGGTATTGTAGAGATGAATCATTACCTGACGTTTTTTAATTCCATAGCTCAAACATAGCTATAGCTAAAACACTGCAGAGGGAAACCAGTCTGTAAATGCCATGAATCAATTTGTCAACCAAGGACTTGAGTTACTGACTGTCCCTTAAAGTTCCATAGTTTGTTTTAATTCTGTGCTGTCATTCATTTTGTAAAAGTAGCTGTCACTTATTTAAAAATGTTAGACATCTCGTCTTTAAATGCTTTCTTCAGCAAGAATATTGTGTAATAAAGGTCTCTGTATTGTTTCTAATCCTTTAGTGATATGTATCAGGTAGTAAATCTCTCCTAACTCGACTTTGGTTATGGAAGTGAGAAAATGTTTGAAAGAGGAGCGCTTGTGTGGCAGTACATCCACTAGCCTGAATCAGCAGCACAACCATGTTACTATGGCAATGTGCCACTTATGATCAACAAAAATATTTTGTATAGTATAGTATAGTATAGTATAGTACAGTATCGTTAACCTTCATGTGGAGATAATCGTATAATGGAGAAAGATATTATGCCTTTGGTGTGTGTGTGTGTGTGTGTGTGTGTGTGTGTGTGTGTGTGGTTATTTGAGGGAGTGCACACATATCTGCGTACAGCTTTAAGCTGTATAGGTAGTATGAATCACTTTCTTATCAGAGTTCTCCGTTGACTCACCCTCACATATTTTGAGGGTAATAATTGCCAAAATAATAAGTCACAGATCTGGCATGACTCTGTTGAGTGTAGCGTCTTCCTGTTTGTTTTGCTTTGAATCAGTTAAATCAGTCCTAGCATAAAAAGTATTTTCGACAATTCAGTATATACTAGCTATTGGGTTTGTCTGGTTGAATGCACAAACTTACCAAGGTAATTTCATTTTAATGTTGTGCTTTATTCCTCCTCATTAAAGGCCATTACGAGCAGTGCAAGCTTTAGAGATAAAGGTTTCATTGTGAGCGCTGCAGAGGTTCAGCGGGGCGTGTGCATTGGCCACAGAGCCGGCCTCCCCTCCTCTGTTTTTCTTTCAGAAATATTTGAGTGGGATCAAACTGTAATAAGATCCAAGCTTGCTCAGAAACACACACAAGTACACATACTTGTTCACACGCATGTGCACACACACACACACACACACATACACACACACAGCTCTCTCTAGCTTGGCTGTAAGTGGGCTGTAGGGAGGGGTGGGCTCAGGGAAATGGAGTTGCTCCTGTGAATGGGGCCACACCAAAGGAAATGAGTAGAAACAGTCCTGTCCTCTGATTTGAAGTGAAACACTCCTTTCTAATGGCATAGAGTCAGCATGCCTCCCCCTTCAAACCAGGACCACGGTCTGCATGCATAGTATCAGATTCATGTGGACGGGGATTCAGAGCCCTCATTTTGGGGCTCGCAGGAACAGCATTTCCTGTTCTGGGGTCTGCCATGGCTCAGAGGCCTGGACACTGAACAGTTGACACGGCTACCTGGCAGTGAAGTATTCAGTCAGCGAAGGCCCCCTCCTCCCCAGTACACATGCTGTCACCACCTCAGCATGGCCCGGCGACACTCCCTGAGTCAACAAATGAGGGGCTTGTCAGAGCGCGCACCACAATTCCTCAGAGACTGTGGTGAGGAGGGAGGATCTAGACATACTAGGCTTTGGTTTCTTCCAACTGTGTTGCTGCTTGTACAGGCCAGGCCAGATCACTCTCCATTGGCTGTAACAAAATCAGCAACTTGGACTTGGGAAAAACAATGACCGATGTACTAAAGGGTGGTGTGTTTTTTTTAGTGTTGTGAGCAAATTTGTGCAGCCAGATTGTCTCTGATCATGATATTATGCTTTTGGACAGTATGTTTAAGTCAAAGTTTAGGGTTAGGTCAAATGTTTTAGATACTGAAGAGTGCCCATATTGAATGAAACAAGCCAGCAGCAACTGGTCAGCGATATACACTCTGCACTAAGCCCTAGTTCATCAGAGTAATATGCCGTCATAAGACCCAGAGCCAGAAGACGTCCTGTTCAGTTTAGCAGTAACAAGCCTGTAATGCAATTGGTCACTTTATCCTATTTAGACTTTGTTACTGACCCATAGATGACATTGCCTGTTGATCCCCCTTCCCATTCCCCTGTCTGCAGCTTAGGTTGAGAGAGTGTATGTGTGTAACTGGAGTTATACGTGATCCTAACCGATCCTCCGCCCTCATGCAGGAACAAGTAAACCAAGCAAGTCTGGGGGCACTGGGTGGGTGGGTGGGTGGGTGTGTGGGGTGGGGTAGTCAAATATGTGACCACAGTTTGCTGCCCAGGGCTACAGAAATACCCACTCTAAACATTCTTCTCTGTCAAACAATGGTAGAAAATAGATCGGAACTAGTCGGTTTCGGAAGATAAGCTTGTTCCACTGAGGAATATTTAGGATTTACTCAACGGAATAGGGAAAAGTACCACTTCTGCATTTTATTATTTGGTGGAGAATGGAGAAAGGATGCCGTTATATCAATCTGCTCTATGTTGTTGAGTTAATACTGTGTAATTACAGATTAGATACAGTTAAATATCACTCCTAACTGATCCCACTGCTTGATTCGGTTGTGACAAACTGAAAATGATTAACTACAATATATCTTATGCTCATACTTCTTTCTTCTTGTTCTGTCTGACTGCAATACTCGAGTCGAGTTCTTGAGTGGAATTCACTGACAGACACATTTGAAGCACTCCCAGTGATTTATTTAAACATGGCTGTATTACAATGTGGGAGAAAGACAACCCCACCAGGGACACTCGATGTCTGTTTACGTCACGAGCCGGCCCCGGCTTTAGAGTCTGTGCGTAGTAAAGCGTCGTGCTGTGTGTGAGGGAATGTGCCTGTGCTGCCCTCCCAGTCTGCCTGCACACCTGTTTCCTCACTGCCCGAGCCTCGTCGTGTGGACATCACAGTGAAGCCCTTTGAAGCAGGTCTCATTGCTTCCTGTATGACTGTCTGAGGGGTTGTTTTCCCCCTACACACTGACTTTATTATGTCAATCACATTGTCTCTGACTTGAGGGGCTCTTTATGTTTGTCACTTCTTCATTATGATGTTGTTACGGCCTGTTCTTGCTCTCCATTTGAGGAGGCATGCCAAAAGTAAGTACTTCAGATGTTTAGTTTCACTGCATTTAAGATTTCAGAGGGAACAGTGTCAGTGACCAGAACAGTGACCACATTAACTATGTGTACAGTAAAGTCTGATGCAAGCTTTCCTCTGCGCCCAGTTTAGACCAGTTTACCATCATGGCTCCGGTGTGCCCACATTCTTCCCTCATCAGAGGATGTGTCCTCAATCAACCCAGTGGAATTTATCAGCACAACACCGTGTGTACACGGTCACTTCGGTGTGAGTTGAGATCACTGGTGTGAATGGAAGGGCTCCCGCAGATCTTCTGGGAGTAAAAGCAAGCGCAAGGAGACATGGATCGTGGTCAGGCTGAACTCAGCGACCTGAAGGAGTGACCTCAGGACATGCAGAGTTATTGTCCTCTTTTATTTCCCTCTTTTCCTCCCCATCCTGAGAATGTAGGAAAGTTGGACAGAAGGAGCGGAAAGACTGAAGGTTGCCAGACATGGAGGACGCAGAGTGCTGTAGCGCTCATCAAAGGGACGAGGGCATCAGCAGGTAGTCGGGGCTCTAAAACAGTAACGAAAACCTCGCTGTCTCTGCCCGTCCGTCTTTTAAAGTCATGTCACTGCAGTCTCTCTGGGATGCAGACAGTGTGGCAGGTCCACTCTGGTATTGACTGGTTCTTCCAGGCAGAACATGGCAGTTAGTAGATAGATGGGAAGGGCCTCATGTGAGTCATGGAACAGATCGCTCAGGGAAATTAAAGTGTACAGAGTGCAGGTGCTGAGACCTCAAACGGACATGTGTACTACTACATGTGTAAGCTTTTGTTTATTTATGTTTGTAATCTACATTCTTCCTATACATCCACATATGTGCACGCTCAGAGAGCTCGGTCCTGATCACAGCCTGCCTGTCTACGACGGGGAGGAGCCAGCACTGCGCATCGGCCCATTCCCTTCCTGTCTGTGTCAGAGACAGTGCGAATGCATGGAAAAATTAGACAGCGTAATCAAGGCATGTGATGCCGCTCTTGATTAGAGCGGATTTGATTGGACTCGTAGATGTTGATCTGACTTTGAAGGCATGCGATTCCACTTCTGTTAGAAACTAATTAAATGGCATATCTACACATCTGAAAAGACTTGGGCTCGGTTGCTCCTCTAATTTGTTCTCAACTGTCTCGGTATGTTTTTTTCCACATTAGATCATCCGTTCAGTTCAGTGCAGTGCCCTTGGCATTTTATGGATGGCTCTTTAAGTCATGCTGTTTTTTGTCCCTCGTGAGCTAAACTGGGCTAACTGGGTGACATAATGTAAGTGACATCATTTACAACACACCCAAATCCACAGCCAACTGATTAATTTATAGCTCACACAACTCAGGAACCATCACATGCAGTGGAACACATTTAAGTGCCATCCTGCATTTCTATCCTTCAGGGATGACCTGTATTTTCAAATGATGTGTGTGTGTGTGTGTGTGTGTGTGTGTGGTATAGACCTGTTTCCTGCTCCTACAGACGTCCAGCCATCTTGATCTAGCACCAGTACTCTGACTCCAGACAGCCTAGACAGAGGCATGGTCTGATGGAGTGACAACTGCATCGACGTGGGCCCTGTCCCCCTCCCCTCCCCTCCCCTTAGCCTGTCAGGCCACGGTCCTCCTCCTCGAGCCCAGACCCCAGAGTGGTGCAGCCTGGGCTCATCTCCCCCTGCAGCCTGGCACATGGCCTCAGGTTTCCACCGCAGCCCTGAGCCTGCCCAGCGCCTAGCCGCCCACACTCCCTCAGGAGCCCCAATGCTCCAGGATACGGGATGTGGAAATAATGTGACTCGAGTGCTTCCACCCTGCCTCCAGAAATCAGGTTTTGCGGATTGTTTATTTGAGGGGAAGGAGGCCTCAGACAAACATCCTGTTTTAAAAAGCTGCCTGGGTTTTGTAGCAGTGCAGGGCGGTGAATTGCCCCCTTTTTTTCAGCTGGGGGGGGGGGTGAGGAATGTTGAAGAGAAGGCCAGCGTCTTGGGGGATGTGAGGGGCTCTCCTCAGCCATTTGTCGTGTCCAGTTTTTGTAGTGTCCGTTTGTCCGTTCTGAGCCCGGGGGTGGAGGGCTGCAGCAATACATCCTGAAGGGCCCTGCGCTCCATTCTGTCCATAGTGGTGTAGGGCCTATACCCAGAGTCCTCGTCTCAAGTATCTGTTCCTGTCCTGGGAGGCTGGCCTCCGTTTCCCCTTACGTAACACACACACACACACACACACACACACACACACACACACACACAAAAAAGAGCCATTGATAAGAGCGATAAGGCCATTATTTGTTTTCCCATTCTCAGCATTGTTTCAGCGTGGTGCGTCAGAAATCATGTTTTTCTGTCAGGGGTTAGAATTTGGAAGATCCTCAGTAGCGCCCTCCGTAGTCTGCATGACCTACTGGTTGATTAATATAGTGTGTGTGTGTGTGTGTGTGTGTGTGTGTGTGTGTGTGTGTGTGTGTGTATGTGAGCACATCCGTGTAATGTAGATTGGTTTCTCTCAGTGGAACTGCAATGATTAGGATCTTTTGTTTTCAGCTTGTTTGAGTTTTGTAAAAAAGTTCAAGATGTGAGACGTTCAGAGGAAGGTTTGGTTTCACAGTAGAACTGTCTCTGGTGTGTGGGCTGTATACGTTGTGTAGTTGAAATGTGAGTTAGTAGCTAGCACATTGATTTTACGATGCTATATTTGCGACACTGATTAGGAGGGAGGGAGCGTCGTTGTCGGTGTGTTGATTTGTTTTACTGCATGTGCTTTTCAGTGTCTACTGGCAACACAGGTCCTAGGAGTGGTGAGGTAATGTGACCTCTACCTGCAGAGTGAAAGCCGTGCTAATCTGAAGCAGTCCTTGGAGAGGCCTGAAACGACGTTCATGTCAACAGAAACTGGTCTGCTGAGCTTAGTATTTATCTGTCTCTTGGCAAGCCAGCGTGGTGCCAGTGCTGCTGGTTGTTTGGCTAACTTCTGAAGGGTTCACAGATAAAGATTAATTTACAGCCTCGTACAAAACTATGAGTCTACGCTTTTAGTGCCGCGCTTGTCATTTGAATTTACAGAGTGAAGTCGGTGGACAGTGTTTGTTTAAAGCCTAACGACGCAGATGGAACTGCGCTTCGTGGAAGAAATTACAGGAGTACTCCGGCTATAATTTGTGCCCCGTATTTTACCTCGGCAAACAAAGTGAGTGAGCTAATCTTGTTGTGTGCTCTAGGAGGGCTGCTGTTGCCATCTCCTCTCCCTTCCGCACCGCAAGCACAGCGCTAGCCTCCACCAATAGCACCATTCATTCAGCTCGGGGCACAGGGTTACAGCAACAAATAAGAGCGTGCAATGCCATTAAAAATGTATGGAATGTCCAACTGTTAGTTTAGTGTTTTAGCGCGCCTCCTCTCAAGGCTGCGAGGGGGGGGGGAAACAATACTGCATTTGAGCCGGCGGCCACTGTAAATGTGCTAGCCTTGCATTGCCTGGCAAAGGAGGGATAGAGCAGCGGAAGAAGTGCCAGTTGTGGATGCTGTTTTTATTTTCTGACCATTTCACCCACAATTATAAATCCAGAGAGCGGCCGGGGCCAGCTATGGTTTGGGTCTGTGGCCTGATTGCTGGTTAAAATAGATTTAAGAATGTTTTTTCCCTTCCTCCCCAGAGGAGCATTGACAGTTGTGCCTGAACCTATGGCTGTCAGTATTTTTAAAACTCAGAATAGCCGGCGCATTCTTTGGGCCTCCAGAATGCTGTGTGTGGATTAAATGTAGGGGCCCATGCCATTCGAACATCTCTGCACCAGCCTTGTGCAGCCAGTAGGAAACTCGTAGGCGGATTGATTTGAGCTCCTGAGTGTATCTCGGCATGGTTAATTGCCTTTCTACTGGAACCTTCTCTAACCTGCACCTTTCATGTCAGCCCAGAGACAGGGACTTGATTTGCTGTCTTTCACTATCTTGAACTTGATCTGCTGGAGCTATCTTCATTCCACTCCCTTGTCCTAACATGGAGCCAAGCATGGTAGACATAATTTGGTGCCTTTGATCTCGTTCCAGAAAGCTGATGCCTTTCAAATCTGACCAGAAAACCTTTATTTTGACTGATGTTCTGGGGAAACATCCTCTGATAATGTATCTTTTTCAATGTCTTAGCTCACTGGTTTGTCCAGGTTCTGCACACACACACACAAGTATTTTGTTTTGCAACTGAGTTCGGTATGTGCATGTATGCCAAGAGTATGTTGTCAGGGTCTATAGAATGTACAACCCTACAAAGCAAACTGTACTCGGGGGGTGAAGTGGCTGCAAGTTTGTAAACAGGCTTATGTGAAAATTCTCATTGATTGTGCTCGGCAGGGAAGATGATATTTACTTTTGTCGTGTGTGTTTTACTTATCTTCTATTTGTGTGCATTTCTAAGGTCTTGGCTGTGCAGCTCAGTACGTGCAGTCAGGCTGTCGCATTTCAGGGTACGGTTTAGATTAGAGGTCTGGCTGTAGCTTCCCCCTCTTCCCCTCTCAGTGACTGCCAGCACGTAATTTACTTAATGAAATCCTGCCATTCCCTTTAGCTTCAAGATTTTTTGCAGATGTTGACAGGGAAGGACTTTATGAATTATTGGAAATGTTCACTCCTGCATTTTTAATGAATGTCTTGCTTGTTGTGAACGGGCAGACTTGTCAGAGTGGGGGGAAACAGTTGTCTTTGTTTGGGGAGCTGGTGTCTGGATGCCCGTGGTGGAGCAGTGTGGGTTACAGCCCGGCAAGTGTTGTGATTGAAACAGAAACTCTGGTGCCACATTATCCTGACAGAACACATTCTCCTCACAGACTCTGATCCACTGGGCCGATCAATAGGAAACCATTGTTTGAGCAGCGACTGTGTCCATCATAGCTGCTCCACCTCCCAGCCCAGTGGTAACCAAATATCTGCCTTTCGCCTTAAATTAGTCAGACTAATATAACTCGTAATAATAGAGTTCCTTGTTATTGTTCATTTGAAACCAAGCCCTCAACATAGCTTGAGTATATACACCAACTAAAGTTGGTTTTCTCCCTCAGTGTAAAGAGTCTCACTTGTCCCAGAAGAGAAACCATGTCAATTCTGATATGATATGGTTAAGAAACATATGAATTGAATAAAATAATACTTTTCAATATATCGTCCAAGTTGTCTGTGTAGGTTTTGGTATCACAGACTCAACATTACATTCATGACTTGGTGAGAATTCTTTAGCCAACCTGTGATTCTTAGCCAACTGTTGAACATTAAGGAAGGAAAAACAGTTGAATTATGTGCTGTGACCAGACCTTGTTGAGTTAAAGGACAAGGAAGAAAGCAACCTTCTAGCTGCACCTCCCCCCGCTAGTCCTAACCAGAGTAGGAAGTTAGGAGGCACTGAGAGAGGAGGGGGGGAGTTCAGGAATGTGCGGGGTCTCCTCTACTGAAACACTCCAACCTACTTGGCTCAAACCTCCCTCACACACACACACACACACACACACACGCACACACGCACACACAAACGCATAGGTTGTGTGAGGAGGTGAAAGGGCACAGCCACCCAGGAAGATGTTCATTGAGTGTTTTGCTCTCTCGGACATCACTGGCCTTTAACGGAGCCTGTAGATATGACATCCTGAATCATCTCCCACAGTTTTGGTAGCGCTTTTATGTGTCCTGAAGGACCCTCGTAGGCCCGGCGAGCATCGCCCGCCGTCCCACGATATCCCTCCAACATGTCCCCGTTCACTTGTGCTCTATGTCTCCGACACATTGCAGAGCTTTGGAGGAAACTTGGAGGAAATGAGAAGCACATTCTCTATCCCTGAAAAAAAGAGAGCCTTCTCCCTCAAACCAGTGGCCTCTTACTCACATGCCCAGACAGCTCTCCTCCATATTAGCCTCCTTAGCTTCCTGTGCTTTTTACACCCTCTCTTGTTTATTGATTTAATTTATGGATTCTGTTAGTTATCTGCTATCAAGGGTACAGCGCTTTTCCTCCCTCAAGGGGTCATCCCGAAACAGAAACAGAGGGAAAGTGGAGAGGAAGTGGATGACAATGTAAAGCATTCCCATTGTGACCAGCCAGGCTTGGTGACTGGATTCAGTTTCTCTGGCCTATGCTCCCACAGTGTTTGCTCCCAGCACGTCCTCTCTCTCAGTATCTGCTCTCTCTCTCCCTCTCTCTCTCTCTCTCTCTCTCTCTCTCTCTCTCTCTCTCAGTATCTCCTCTCTCTCTCTCTCTTTCTCTCTCTCTCTCTGCAGAGAAAGGCCAGACCTCAGGGAGAAAAATCCATAGACATATAAGAGCAGCTCCAGTTAGCGTGTCAGTCTGATAAAGCCGACTTTGATGGCAGCGATAGCAAAGACGCCAGCCTAAATGTGGCCTTTGGGGAGTTATAAGTCAGCCTGTAGGAACCATTGTCTACAGAATTAGAGCCATACCATACTCTAACACAGGGGGACGGGAGGGGTCGGCTTTTGGTTTTGTGCCACTTTGTTGTTTTAGTTATCAAAGAAAGTTTGATCTAACAAAACATAGGGGGCCTTAGGAATGCACCGGTCTGTGTGGAAAGGATGATTTGTCCTAAATCCTCACACACAAACACACACATACCTACAGAACGCACGTATGAACACACTTGAGCGCATGCATGCACACACACACATGCAGACACACACACACAGAACACACAGCGTCCTCCTACCAACTCCCCCCTCTGCCTATCAGTTCATTGGTATAGTCTAATAGCTGGAGGGGAATCTAATCCTTGGCACAGGATAAGAGACTGCTGCTCCCCCTCCTCTCCCTGCTGCTCTCCTCCCCTTGACTGAGCTGCTTAAAGGGACTGGCAACAGTGTTTTCTCCACAGCAAAGTTGTGGAGGAATGAGTTCATCTCTGCTCTCCGCTCTGGATTAGGGGAGATGAAGTATAATGGAGGTGGCCCCGGAGCTTGGTGGGGAGATGTTAGCACTGAGGGGAAGCTGTTGTTTGTCTGCCTGTCCCTGACACTCGGCCTCCCATTCATCTCACTCCAAGGCTGTGGAGTTGTGTTTACCCCGGGGCAGCTCTTTTCTCCCTCTCCCTCGGCCTTTTTTTCTCCTCCTTTTCATGCTGCCTTTAAAAGCATTACTGGATGATCATCAAGGATTGCCATTGAAACTTTCAAGCCCCTATTTTTGTGTACTTAGTAGTAATTATCCCAGCTCGCCCTTGAGTGCAAGGAACTCGTAGGAGAGTGATCTGCATTTTTCCACGGGTAAACCCATGGAAAAGGCTCGGGCCTGTTGAACATAGGCTTTTAAAGGACGTGTTAATGACATTTTGTTCGACACCCATGTTTGTGGAAACAGTTTTATAGCTCTAATAGAATCGTGGTCACTTTTTGTTTTATGTTTTGTCTATGACAGTTTTCTATGTGATCTGTTTTTGTTGACAGACCCAAACTGCCATGCGTTCACCTTTTCATGCAAAACAATTAAGTTAAGTTGCATCTGACATTTGAATTCTCAGAAACTTGAGCGCGTGTCATCGTTTGCGTTCAAGTTCAGCAAACTGACATAAGTCTGTGTTTGTTGTCAGATCTGATTTTCTGCTTTTGATCCTCCAAATTCCTCCAATCAGACGGCCCACAGGGAAATAGAAAAATGAACATTTTCACATGGTTTCCATGGAGCGCACTGTTATGGAAATCAAACTCTGCACACCAAATAAAAGGCTTGTTAAATATCTTTGTTTACCATGTGATTGCACTTCGACATGCAGTAGGCGACATCTTAACTGAAATGTGTTTGCCTGTTGCTTAGGGAAAGCCAAATACAGACTGAACCTTATCACATCGCTAGATCACTGGTAGCTGCTTTATTCCATGTATTTCCTGTTCGTCATGGAAATCTCTATAGATATACTAGATAACTTCACAGTACAGTTATCTCCATTTGTCTGATACTAGTACTTTGAGCCTGGTTATGTAATGCTTAGAGTTGATTAACTCCTTCACGTGTTATTTAGATCAGTGTCTCGGGCCTCAGAACAGGAAGTGTAGAGGCTGAATGGTGGCTGCGTCCGTCCGCTCTGAGACTGACACTAAGAGGAGAGGCTTTTGAGAATAAAATAACAATAATAACATGCGCTACTTTTCTAATGGGTAAACGGAGCTGTTAAAAGGTGGCAGGGTTAAATGGATGCAGAGCACAGTAATTGCTCCCAGCCCCTCGTGGCTCCGCCCTGAGCAGACCCTCTGAAAGCCCAGCGTGCAGTAGAAGAGAGATGGGTGTCTGTGCTGTGGTCAGAGGGGCGCCCTCCCTTCACCACCTCATGTCTGACTCTGGGTTCTGGTGTGAGCCTCGGCCTGGCTCTAGGCCCCCGTCAGGGTCTGCCTCAGCTCCTGGTCGAATCTATTGATTAAACTTGACATCACCCTGTTTGATCTGTTTTTTGAAAAAAGGTGGACATTTACAGGAAAATAAAAACTTGGCAGAGGAAACGCGGGCTTTCATAAAACAGAGAGAGAAGGAGTGGTTGAAGGCCATAGCTGCTGTCGTGAGTATGTCCAAACAGTCTGACTATTGGCAATAGCTCTGTTTTGTGAAAGACATCCTAATGAGCTCTTCTCTTAGAGACGTGTCCTCAGCCCCCACCCCTCAAAACCCTCCATCTCACAATGACACATATGTTGTTGCGTACTTGGACTCGTTCTAGCCAAAACACACAAGTCCAGTACAAAAAACACAAACACACTGGCTGATATTCTTCCCACTCCAAACAGACATATGTGCGCGCAGGCACACGTAGACTCTTAACACAACAGAGCAACAGGAAAAGGCCTGGCTCATGGTGTGTGCATTGTCTTCCCTCAGGCTCAGGCTTAACATTAGATACATTTCTAACCTTTGTCCTGCTCATTCCTCTTCCTGGTCCTCGCAGTCTTGCTGGCTCCCTTCTTTCCAGGCTACGTGTGAAAACTGGATACCGTTGACCAAATTGTTTTCCCGTTATTCTAAAATCCATCTAAAAAAGAAGGGGATGGTAGCCAGTTGGTCTTTTGTGTTTGTGTGCACAGTTTCAAAGTGTGTTTACCTTGATGTGTGGGCTCCATTTGATTTGAGACAATAGAGGGCCATAAACAAGTTGGGGCTGAGTTCTTTGTGTGGCCGAGCCGCGCTGCAGTAAAAGCTGAGCTCAGAGTGGAAGAGCTGGAGTGTGGAATTCACTAATGGCACATGCATGTTGGGGCCCCTGAAGAGAGGGGGTCATTTCAGCCATCAGTGTGTGCGCAAACACACAGAGAGCCTGTCTGCAGCTCCCCCCACCCTACACTCACTCACTCTCTCACTCTTTCACTCCCGCCTCTCTCTCTCTCTCTCTCTCTCTCTCTACCCCTCCCTCTATCTCCACAACGCAGAGCCTTGAACCAGCAGGCGTTTTGTCTGTGCAAGTCTGGTCAACGTTTTTGCTAATCTTTGTATAAACCTTACTAGTATGGGTCACTCAGCAGAAAAGTTTCGTTGGATGGGAGGTGAGTGAGGCATTTTGTTGCTGTGTGGATCTGCGATGCTCCACCTTAAAGGCGTTTGTTAATGGGGCGGGCGGTCATTAAGCCCTGAGAGCAGAGACTGAAAGGAATGGGGCCACAGGCCCAGGCTTTAAATCCTCTGTGCCAATAGACTCTCTGAAGCAAAATAATGGCATCACTCTGTGTGTGAGTTAATGGGAGCTGATAGCATGAAGGCTGGGGGGTCAGCGGGTCACGGGCTTGTGCTAAGTTGTCAGGGAGCTGAATGCCGTCCCTGGGCCCACAGCAGGGGGAGGAGGGGTGAGGAGGGGGGAGGAGGACCCCCTGCCTGGCCCTCTCCCTGCACTCCCACCCTTCTGGAATGCGAGGAAGAAGAGGGAAGAGAGGAAAGAGGCACCCCCCATTCTCCAGGAGTAAGAGGTGAAGAGACGGATGTGAGCTCATGGAATTCTCTACCCTCTTCACTCAGTACCTTCACACCCGTCAGCCAGTCTCCTCTCCTCTTCCTCACCGCAGTTTTTATGAGAAATCTACATGTGCAACAGCTATGAGCAGTGTGGACCGGAGCAGCCTCTAAAAGTAGTCAGCGCTGTGTGTCTGTTTAGTATGGTGAAGATAGAGGTCTACCTTGGGAGCAGTAACTCACGTTGGAGTGCTGAGGGCTGTCACTGAAGGAGTTCACAGACTGCAGCCATGAACAAGCTGATTTACTGGAGGGAGATGGTTGGGAGTGGGATGGCAACTTTCTTTCACTATGAAAAAGCGGTTTTCCTCTTTAACACATTTTGTTCAAATGAAGGCTGATTGTTTCAGCAAGTTGTTAGCACAGGCTATAGCTACTGTAGCTGCTACTACAAGGACTCACATGCCCACTTTCAATGGAGACACTGAATGTAATCCAAAATTAATTTTCAATTTCTCAAACAGGGTCTATTTTGAAGTGGAGTATGTGTGCAGTGAATGTGAGGTGACAGGATGGTCAGTGTTTAATCAGTGTGGTGCCCTCCTGAGGCAGAGAGAGAAAATGCAAGTCTTCAGTTTGACTGACCTCACGACACCCTCCACCCCCACCACTCAGGATATCTATAGTAGCCTGTGTGTGTGTGTGTGTGTTTGTGTGTGTTGGATGGATGTGTGTGCAGTGGTATTTATACAAGGCTTAGATTTCAATACAGTGCCTCCATTAGTATTTATAGTGAGGCCATCTGCTCGGAACAATAAAAAGAGATAGCTAATCCCTTTAAACTTAAGCCTTCCTTTTTACTAGCCCCGTTTGCTTTTGTTTACGTTTCGTTTCATGAACATCTCTCTCTTTCTGTGTCTCTCCCAGATGCCAGTATGTCTCCTGATGCCCCTAAGCAGAGCCACTGGTGTAACGTGGCGTACTGGGAGCACCGCACGCGTGTGGGCCGCCTCTACACAGTGTACGAGCACTCCGTCAGCATCTTCTACGATCTACCTCAGGGCACGGGCTTCTGCCTGGGCCAGCTCAACCTGGAACACCGCAGTAGCACCGTTCAGCGCACGCGAGGCAAAATTGGCTACGGCATCCTCCTGAGCAAAGAGCCCGACGGCGTTTGGGCGTATAACCGCAGTGAGCACCCCATATTTGTCAACTCCCCGACCCTGGACGTGCCCAACAGCAGGACCCTAGTGGTGCGCAAGGTGATGCCGGGCTACTCCATCAAGGTGTTTGACTATGAGCGTTCCTGCCTCCTGAGGCACACGGAGGCTGACCTCCTGGACGGACCCTATGACCCCAACAGTGTGCGCATCAGCTTTGCTAAGGGCTGGGGCCCCTGCTACTCCAGACAGTTCATCACCTCCTGCCCTTGCTGGCTGGAGATCCTCCTCAACAACCATAGATAACACAGACGGACCCCATAAACTATCCCAAATATCATCTACCTAGATTTAATATAAAGTTTTATATATTATATGAAATATATATTATACTTGTAAATACGGAGTCATTTTTACAATGTAATTATTTATGTATGGTGCAATGTGTATATGGACAAGAGGAAAAAAACGGAAAATGCACTTTGGCTTATATATATTATATATATAAATATATATAAAGATAAAGAATCTTTCAATACCAATTTGAGAAATTATACAGCAAAATTAGGATGAGCCTGGATTTGGTGTATAGTTTTCATATACTATTAATATCCAGACAAAAAGCTAACACCATTCACACATTGATAATAAAGTATTCGCATAATATTTGTCTGTATCATGAGCTCTTTGTTTACCATCACAACAACAACAACAACAACAACAACACATTCAACAAGGCATGCTCACAAACAGCTTGACACCAATATTCCCTACCTGTTGTTTGATGTGTAATTTCAAGCTAGCACAAGTCACAGCACATCACAGTATATCATACACCAGTACTGTATATGTCCTTGTGTTGCATTTGGTGTTGGGTTGCCAAGGGTGTCAATCTGGGGCACAGATGATATAAAGATCAGAGATGAACCTCTTCCAAGCAGGAAATGACAGGGACCCCTTCATTAGTGTTGACCAGGAATGGCTGGATGTTAACAGCATGTTATCCTGAAGAGTAACATGAGGTGGAGATACAGTGGAGAGAAAGAAAACACTCAAATACCATTATGACAAGAATGATATCGATATTTCACTGACATCTTCAATATCCAACACATCTCTGGGAAAGCTGCTGTCAGACAAGTTAGCTCCACTGAACCAGATGTCCTTGAGGTCCTAAGGAGCCCCAGTGGTGAGGGCTGAGCAGACCCATCATAGGGAGGACAGTGTAGGAGGAATTGATAAAAGTGCTTTCCAGTGCTTTAGGGAACTGACTGAACAGTTAGGAGCTCCTTCCAAAGGTGATCCCACTCCAGCACAACATCCTTGGCCAGTGGTCGCAGGTCTCATCTCCACTATCTGCTCCTCTCACAATGGATGTTGCTATAATTTAGCGGGGATGCGGCAGCCTGAAGCCGCCACAGTGATATTGGAATGTATGCAGAGAAACCAAGAAGTTTTACAAGCCTACTGGAATCTTAAAAACTACAGCCAAGGTGGATGTGGTTTAGCTGGCTTCCTTCATAATTGCTGGTGTTGGGTTGTCAGATTGGTGGTGGTGGTAGTGGGGTGGGGGGGGTGGGGGGGCATATAGGTCGCTGCCAACATTCAGCAATAGAGTCATTCAGTAACACTCTGATTCTAGTCTAATGAGTGCTGGACTGTACAGTTACAAGGATTTGATGTGTTCTTAAAAGGACTCCTTCTTTAAGGGATCAGGCTTTTTATGAGATGGAATAAAACTCTTGGACGAGCTTCTTAAAGATGAACGTGAAGAATGTGATCTGAGCTGAAACGCACAAAGAAGAGAGGCTTCTTTTATGATAAGCTGTCACGGTTTTTTGTAGGAAAGTCTATTTTCCTATTGGGAGTGCATCGTCTTAGCGGAGGTCTGGCTGCTGAGTGCAGCGTCTCTGTCCTTCCCCTCCTCCATAAAGGCTCAGACAGCCTCCTCCAGGCCTGCTGTCTGTCTGGAGCCAAGACTGTGTTGAGTTCAAACACCAGAGAGGAGTGGCTCCACTCCGCCTCTGTCTCTGCCTCTGCTCTCTTCCCTACAACTGGGGGCCATTATCCCTCTCCTTTGTGTCTCTGTTATGGGAAAAGGGCCCACATAGACTGGAGAGGAACTGGCAGACAATTATATGGGGTGGCAAGGAACTAAGACACATAGTGGGCAGATTACACAAGCCACCACAGAGGGTATGAGAGGGGGCCTAATTAGACAGGGTTGGGCAGAGGCCAAACGACACTACACATCGAGCTGCATCTCTGGGAAGGCGCCTGCCCTGCTCCGCTCTGCTCCAGAGTTGGAATAGTTGTGGCAACAGTACTTTAACTCTGAGCAAGATGGAGGAGAGAAGGGAAAAGCCATGTAAGCAGCTTTGTGTGCTCCATGAGCTCAGGAATGGTATTGATTAGCAGGCTGCAGCCCTCAATCATTTCTAAAGAAGTCTGTCGCTCTGTGCCCAAAAAACCAACCCGCCATTTTGTTCCACTGTTTATGATGTACCGAGCTGTAGTTGCAGAGCTGCAGTGATTAGAAAAGGATGGAAGAGAGAAAACAACATAGTAGCTACTTTTTACAACACAACACAAACATGAAGCATTGTGTGTGAGCGATACGGAAATGTTGCATGTGGGTATATTTGCATTTGTGAGCATCTGTGTGTGTCTACACACACACGAGTCTTTCTGTGCGCCTGTGTGTGGACAACTGCTTTTTAAAGCTCAGAGTTTCGAAACCCTGTTATTATGGCTTCTGTCCTGCCAAAGCCTCAGTACATTCCATAGACTGTAGATTCTTGTCTGTAAGCCTTTGCTTAGGCCTAGTTCTTCATGTTCACAATTGGCAACAGCAGATTGTGGTCTCTCTGATAATCAACTTTAAGTCACTAAATTTAAGCTCTTCCTCTTCAATAGAAGGTATGCGCAGGCAAAATGCACAAAGAGGCACGTCCTTTTTAACTTGGGGTTCCTTTAATACCCTGCAAATAAACCTCTCCCAGTAACTAGATGAAAAAACTGAAAATAATCACAAACAAACAAAACTAATTTCAACTTCTCCGGTTGTTCACGTCACTGCTCCAATGAGGGATGAGGCAGGAGACGGAGAGAGAGAGAGAGAGAGAGAGAGAGAATCAGTATTGAAGAGCCATTGGGTGGGTTCAGCCAGGCAGCTGTGGAACTACTGTAGCTTGCTCCTACTCACTCCATTTGATGACCCCGTCCCGCACATCTGGCCCCAGTACAAACACAGTGAGGTAATAGCACCTTTGAAGGAAGAGAGATTACACAGAGCGCCCGAAACACTTCCTGCTCTCCCTCTCTCATGAGCGTAGGCCCACGGAAGTCTTCTCACCTTTTGCTGAGGGTGTTAATTACAGCTCCTCGCAGCCGCCATGCTCGCCACTTACTGGGCGTGCTGACACATGCCGGCTCACAGGGGATCCACGCTCTCAGGGGAGATTATGGGCCAGCACGCAGGGCAAGCTGGGAAGGGGAGACTTCCCTTTTTCGGGTGTTTTTCCACCTAACAGGCTGAATTGAAGGCAGTGAATCAGAAGTGTTGTGATTGATGTGGCTATTGATGTGCTTTGGTGTGGGTTGTATGCGTCTTTGTTTGTGTAGGTGTGTGTGTGTTTGTGTGTATGAGCAAGGTGTTACCAGGTACTCGTCACCAGGTAGGCATCTTGTGTGTGACGGTCCGCAAAGCAGTGCTGCATTTATTTATTTTTT
Source organism: Hoplostethus mediterraneus (assembly GCA_034670385.1). Classification (NCBI taxonomy): domain Eukaryota; kingdom Metazoa; phylum Chordata; class Actinopteri; order Trachichthyiformes; family Trachichthyidae; genus Hoplostethus; species Hoplostethus mediterraneus. The sequence goes on along the minus strand of JAXDDW010000003.1, from coordinate 7,478,644 downwards.
TGTTTTGTATGTTTTTGATGACCTACCATGATTCTGCTACTGTGCTGCGAGTCTCTAACACAGCCTGTAACAGACCATTGAGTAAGCATTTAGGTGGTTTTTCAGAAGCCAAAATCAGCCCAGTCCCGATGCTCCTCTACAGATCCCACCCTCCCTTCAGTAATTACAGGGTGCATAGGGGCCTCTCTGACGTACGAAAAGGATTTATTTTAGTGAGTTTCCACAGAGGTTAAAAGAATGCCACAGTGTGAGCACACGCACATGGACACACACACACACACACACACACACACACACACACACACACACACACCCTTACGCTCACTTCTGACAGCATTTATCAACAGCATTTCTTCTACTCCCCTTGTCCAACTGCTACGTCTCTTTGGATGATGGGAGTACAATGGTCCTTATTATGGCAGTCAGGTACATATTTGTTAATCCATTTAGAAAAGAATAAACAGATGTAGATAGATAGATAGATAGATAGATAGATAGATAGATAGATAGATAGATAGATAGATAGATAGATAGATAGATAGATAGATAGATAGATAGATAGATAGATTGATTGATTGATTACGATTTGGTGACGTTAAGCTATAGGTGGTTCTTCTCGCACCACACCACAAAGTCCTCCACCAGGCCTCTGTACTCCTTCTCCTGTCTTCCCATGATGCACCTCGATATTGCAGAGTCGTCTGAGTACTTCATACTGCACAAATTGTGGTCTGCCAAGTCAAGTCAGGTAGTCAGTCACCCAGGAAACCAAGGGTGCTTCCACCTGCATCCTCCTCACCTTCTCACCCAGCAGCAGGGGCTGTATGGTGTTGAAGGCACCCTCACAGTGGTTCCTGCTTTGTCCAAGTGAGAGTAGGCCCTCTGGAGCAGGTAGATCATCATCCACTCCGACGTGGAGCTGCTAGGCGAACTGCAGTGGGTCCAGGGATGTACTCACCAGGGGTCTGAGGTGAGCGAGGACTGGACTTTCCATGGTCTTCATGATGTGGGATGTTAGTGCTACTGGTCTGTAGTCATAGTCTGTGGAGTGTCAGTTGTTTGCAGGCTGTTGTTACAAAGCAGAGTGAAGTCACACTCTAACTTAACTATGACACACTCAACCTGACTGAACACAGGCTTCTCTTTTAACTGTTAACAGGCATAACACCGCTCTGTGTTTCTCTGAAATCTAACCAAGGACATTCTTTTCTCTTAAAATCAGAAAGTCATTCCGCTTTCAATTAACCTTACTAAGGGACAAGACTCCTTTCACTACAGAAACAGCTCGAATTACATTCACAGATATTCTACTTTTCTTGGAGAGAAAGAGAGTATTCTCCTTCTCTTTCTACATGAGACGTTTTATTGCTAAGAAGAAAAGCTGTGTTTGTAGTGTTGTGTGTAATATTGTGTCAAAGATCCTTATAATTTATACCAGCTTTTAATAGAGTTGCTTTATGGGCTATAATCAAATCCAACCAGACTCCTCCAGCTAAATTGTGAGACAGTGCAGGCATACAAACATCTATCTCCACACCACACTGGTGTTGTGTGTCTGCCTAGAGATATCTGGAACTGTGAGAGAGCCTATTATGGATTAGTTTTATACTTTACAATCAATTTTATACTTTCTACAAAGTAATACTTCATACCTACACTTATTCACTTAACACCGAATCTCACATATGTTTTGAAAAGTAATCCTATATATTAAACTATGTCATGCTCATTGATCTAGCCAAGAACTCAACAACTTTTTTTCCACAGGCCCAGTTTGTCCTTTTAGAAGTTTTTTTTTTTTCCAAAGGGGCTGTAAAAGAGAAGATCTAGGAACGCGGCCCCCTTTTTTTTTCTGCAGGGCTCCTAATATGTTCCATATTGTGAGTTTAAATGGGGTGGACTCAGGAAATGCAGTCACACTGCTTTGCCTTCCAAGCTTCCAGTCTGAGGTTTGGCCTGCAATGCTGGTGGTTCTGTGGACTGGGTTTGATGGGGTGGCTGGAGCTGCTGGGGCGGTTAGACGCAACCATGTGGGCTTTCTTCCTCCTCTCCTCAGGAGCCTAGATGTCCACGTTGCTGGTTCTGTTCTGTTGGGTGTCTCTGCCTGTACTGGAGCCCCATCTCTGCATGTTTGAAGGTCGACTCCCATCCATTCGGGTCCTCTCACACACTCTCTCTGCTGACTGCATGAAGCTTACATGAAGCTGCTTAATTCTTCCCTCGTACTTCGAATTGCTTCATCTCTTTTACCCAGTAGATGGGCTGAATCAGAGCTAGCGATAAACAGAATCATCAGTTGTTGAAGATGACTTAATTTAGTACTCTGTTGGGCAGTGCAAGGCCCAGTTATGGGAGGGCTTTTGGAACGTATCTCTAAGAAGAGTGGAGATGAGTGAGGAGGCTCAAATTCCAGCCTAGAGGTCAGGTTTCGCATTCCAGGGCCACGCACCACAGCCCGTCTCCACACTGACATACCTGCTGAGTGCATGAGTGCCAGTGGGGGCCTGGAATGTGTGTGTGTGTGTGTGTGTGTGTGTGTGTGTGTGTGTGTGTGTGTGTGTGTGTGTGTGTGTGTGTGTGTGTGTGTGTGTGTGTGTGTGCATGCAAGAGTCTGATCGTGTGTGTGTTTTCATTCAAACTGAGCAGCTTAAAACAATGTCTCAAAATGACACGTCATTCCGTTATATTGCAAACATGTCACACAGAACCCGATCAAACCAAACACAGACGTGAACTGTAAAAATGCTGAATGTTTCAGATTCACGCCTGAGATGCAGGGGAAAAACGCACACAGATGTAGACAGGAGTTGGCTCTCCAAATCAAACCAAGTGCTCATTACTCCGTGCATGCCACTCACAATCAGCTCAGAGGGTGGGTGGGAGTCCAGAAGAGCAAAAAGCAGGGCTCCTTCTAGTCTCATTTGAGGAGAGCTGGTGCCCTTGAAATGCTATGGAATCCAGTGAGGAAAACCACGGCAGCGTTTAACTGCTGCTGGTGCCCACTGGGCTGTTGTGCCGGAGCATTTTATTTCAGTGTAAAAGCCCTGCTAAACAAAACTGACTTGTCTGTGTAATTGTTCAGTTATGTTGTTGTGATTTTAATGGGACGAGGGATATGGATACCAGTCCAGCCACACACAATGGTTTTCATTATTTTAACAATGGTGTTTATTTCACTGTTTGAACTTGGCCTGTACAAGGAAAATTAGGGGAAAGTAAATCACTAATTAGACTGAAGTAATGCTTCTTTTGTTTCAAACGCTGGTTGCAAGACAAACAAATTTATTGTGAAACTTGAATTATGTATCTAAGTCCTTTACTGTGGCTGTATTGTTTCTGCCTCATCACACTTTGAGTCTTAGAGACATTTTTGTGAGCGATGTGAAACTACAATTAATGTTACATGAGTTGAAGCCCTGTATGGTATTTTATGGGGTATGACATGTCTTGGATGTTAAAACCCTTATTCAGGATGCTCTCTCCAGACAGCACTTTTAAAGTTATGGAACAACATAGTATTTGCCACTACGTCAGACTTGGCAACCCAGCTCAGTGTAACTGTACATCCAATACTCACCTCTTTGCCAATATTGTTCCAGCAGAGCAAGTGGCCTCCGGCCAGGAATTGTTGGCTCCTGCTGCTCAATACTATGGATCAGCAGCACAATACCTCCTAGCAGTAATTCATCAATTGTTTCATGGGTAACAATCAACAATTTGGTAATGCAGTTAACTTCATTTCATTATTTGGGGGTTAAGTCCAAAGTTCAAGTATCAAATGGCTGACTACATTGCATCAAACTTCACCAAACTACAGAGCTTGGTAGCTAGGCCGATCTCCCAGTCTACTTGATGGGCCCATGAACGTCCAGAAGAGGAGTATGGTGTGATCTGTGGGGCCAGCAGGTCCCTTGAGAACATAAGCATCCCCTGAAGGCTTCCCAGCCAATGAGAGCAGCCAGTGTTAATAACATGTCTTATTCCTTGAGGGCCATGCAACACGATCTCCATCTCACATTCCTGGGCTTTTGTTTGTCTCCATTTCCACGGCACTCCAGTCCCAACTGCCTCACTCGTCCCGTGCCATCCCATATGAGGCTGTTCAACATCTTAATCTGCTGCTGTCTTTCATCTGGCTCCTGTTAAAGCCTTAACAGAAAGACTGTGAATGCTAACTTCTGTCAGCACCTCGCTGTAAGAGAGCAGGGGAGTGGTGGAGAGAGGGAGAGAGGGAGAGGAGCAGGCAGGAGAAAGACGGGATGGAAGATTGAGGAAAGCAGATAGAGTAGGGGAGAGGAGTGCTGTGCACATTTTCTGTATGAAAAAACAGAAAATGCACATGGGAGAGAAAATGATCAGCAGGGCAGAATTAAAGAGGAGAGAATTTCAGCAGCTTTGTAAAGCTAATGTAGCAAACTGTCAGGGTTTCATTTGGCTGGCCTTCCACCACCATGGATGTATGCTTCCCTTGCTGTAATCCATCACGTAGATCAATGTAGAATACCTGGATGTATGACTTGCATTCAGTTTCAGATAACCTCCTTCTTTAGTTGGAGGATTACATGCTCCTCTACAGATAGAGGGCATTTGACAACTCTTGGTGCTTATGAGACCTTCTCATTGCATGAACTCAAAATTGCATGGTGGTCACATTAAATATAAGGCTTTTTTTTTTTTTCTTAATTCCTGAAAATTTGGAGATACAAGTTTTTCAAAGGACAGCGACACTATGCTTGTTAAGGTGAAGAGTGTAAAGGGAGGGGGAGCCACGTTCACTTGCTTTGTTGTCTCTGCTGCTCTTGTCAGTTTATTGCTGTGCGCTATGGCGTGGTTCTCATGAATTCCTGGACAGATTTATGTGAGTGCCCATCCCCTCGCCTGTGGCACAAGGTACGAGTGGCGGCAGCCTGTCAGAGCTGACGGGTCTGATGATGTTCTTACAGCCATTAACATGGCCAACAATCCCTAATAGGAATGAGCCCTCAGCTACAGGAGCCAGGTCAGCCTCAGCAAGAGTGGCAGCACACTGGGCTCTCATATGACAGCCTGGGATCTCATCATCATTAAGGTTCATACAGGAGGGCAACAATGCCTTTACAGTGCACAATATCAAGCCCTTCCAGTAGCACACAGATCAATGTGAGCAAATGTTTCTGCAGGTACAAGTACATCTTCTCTCTCCGCTAGCATTCCTTTAATTGCTTGATTTTCTCTGGCCTGTATGAACAAAATGAAGCAATCCTGGGGAATTAATATAAATGCTGTAATAACTGCCCTCGGGGCTCCTCAAAATCAGGATAATAGCAGGCGCCTTGCAAGCAGAGAGAAAAAGAAAATCCTCATTACACTTGCTTCTGCATTCTTCCTGAATGGCTGACATGCTGTAGCTTGTCACTCCGGCTTGGAAAGTGTACAGACTTATCTCTGTGTTGCTGCTGTTTGTTCCTCCTTTGTCCCACAACAAGCTGCAAATTGAAAAGAGGCCTTTACTGAGTTGATTCTGGTTGGATTATGTATTTGTGAGAGATGTAATGAAACTCATATTCGTTTTATCTCCCGTGGTTCAGTTCAGTTTTACCCTAGGAATCCAAACTGCAGGCTTGAACTCTCATGCCACCTCTCATTCTTGAGGTTTAAACTGAGGGCAAGGTAAATTTGGTCCTCAATGTTGGTTTATTTTTGCTGGCACGCGCACGTTTTTGGGCACAACCAGGCATCTGCTAGTATTTCAGGTCTTTGGCACGGCCTCAGTCAGTGAGGTACAGTATCAGGGGATTTCTTCCCTCTGGCAATGGCTCCAGTCCAGTGTAAGAGGCCTGTTCAGCACTCACGTCTAAAGAGAGGCCTGTGTGTCAATGTGATCACTGTTTGAGAATAAGAGAGAATAGGCAGGTGGTTGTTATAGCAGGACAAGCTAGAGACACATTGGTGGAGACTGATCAGACTCACTACATAAGGAGTCAAAGAGCTGTTTTATTTTGTTTTGACTGGACAAATATTTGTGAGTCCATTATGAGGTTACACCTACAGACATGGGCTTAGGAGACAGTAGGAGTTTGTTTTCATCCTTTTCATCTTTCCCCCACTGCTCCCCTCTTCTCTCCCCCCTCTAACTCTCCTCCCTCCCCTCACCAGAGTTTTTAATATCAAAGTGCGCTGTCTGACAGGGGTAAGTCTCAAACAAGGGCTCTTTTGTTGGGTCTCTCTCCAACCGGCCAGGAACGACAAGAACTTGTCAACCCTTGTTCAGTGAGAAAGGAAGATGAAGAGAAAAAAGGGTCAGGGTAGAACTGACTCTTCTACAACATACAAAAGAGATTATTTAGGTCTCTGGCAATGGCTATGAAACTGAATAACTTAATTTCAGCTTATCAAGGAGCAGACATATTGTAGATATGAAAAAGATATTCATTTTTTTCATTTTTCGAAATCCTCCATATATTTAATACCATCACCTATAATAGGGTGAGGGGGAAGACTACGTAGTGACGATGCCAGAGAACAGATAATACTGCATGTTTCCCAGCAGTTCACACCAGTATTTCACAAGTCATCAGATGCTTGTGTCAGTAGAGGTTGCTACATAAATCCAAACATATATTGCGTGTAATCTTCCCAACATAGTTTTGGGTAATGTTAAGGGTGAAAAGCTGACTTCATGCATCAGTCAACTCCTCATCACTTTAAATATCAAGGGCTTGGAGCCAGAAGGGCATAAATGGAATTTTGGGTAAAATTGAAATGTATATGTCAAATAAAAGCTCTCTGGAATAATTTTGAATAAAAACACAAAACCTTAAGCCTTAACTGAAAAGTGTGGTTATTGATTGGCCCACTTCTGGCTCTAATGCAAAGTCCATTTACACTTCTTTAAGCAACAAATGTTGGTTCACATAAATAACAATCACTTAAATAGTAGAAATGGCAGACATTGTCAAGACAGCAGAGTAGTTTTAGAAGTTTTCTCATAATAAAACAATATTTTCTCATAACTTTGAGATATTTTGTCATGACTATGAAATGGATTATAATATGTTTTCTCATTATTATGAGGAAAGAATTACATGGTCTAAAAGCATTTAACCCTTGAAAACCTGCCAATATGCTCTCAGAAAGACTGACAGGTTTAATTGTTTAATGTGTGTCTTTTTGTATATGTATGTATGATATTATCATGATCAAAAACCTTTTACAATGGTTGATCAAAGTCCATTTTTTGTTTTGGCTTTCCTGTAAAGTTTGCCAAAACCGACTCACAACCTTCTGGCTCCAAGCCCTCGTTATCTTCTGTTAATGTATCTTGACCAGTAACATCTTAAATTTTAGAAATAAACATCACAAACCTCTTCCGAAGACTTCCTTCCTTACAGTCGCAAATTAAATATCCTCAACTCTTGTGACATACCGCAGTGCTTTTATGCATCTGCTTGCATAGCTTTGATGTGGCTGTTAACAAAGATCGTCATGCTGATTTGGGGACTGATTTGTTTTTGTCTGGTCCCACAGATCTAGGCGGCAGGGATGAAGTCGAGGCTGACATTGTTTGATCTTCAGGATTTACGATCAACAACACATTAGCGCATTCTTTAAGTTAGGTTCCTTTCTTACGCTACCATCAACCTGCCAACAACTACCATGCAAAGTCACCAAACCAGAATGCTCGGTGTGTGACTTTAACGTCGATGAAGTCCTGTATTTGTTCATGACGGCTACAAGGTGCACGTGGCAATCAGGATGTGCTAGAAATCAGTGTTTGTTCTTACTTGTGATACATCTTCAAACAAACCGGGATGAGGTAAGAGCGTCTTCTTATGCTATTTGTGAACTTGAGTTGACCTCTGTCCACATAGAAAGTTCCTATGAGTTGTGGTGGTTCGGGCTGTAGGTATGAAACTGTACGTTTACAGTGAGCTGTTATGTGCACCAGGGGAGAAGGAGAAGGGAGTGCTGTGGCTGTTGGCCAGCTGAGGCCCCAGATGTGCAACATTGTTTGGGCCTTGTCCTGTGTTGTAAGTGTGTATTGAGGAGCCTGCTACCGGACACAGGCTCAGGAATCTGGGCAGCAGATGACTGCTCACTGTTCCCAGCATGTGAGATAAACTGTAGCCTATCAAGCATTTAACTGAAATAGTCAAAATGGCTATTTAAGAAAATGAGAAAGAAAGAACAAAAATACAATTGAGTGATGAAATAGAGACATTAACTCCTCTCATTTTTCAATTATTTGAAATTGAAAGAAATCCCTCAAGCTGAATGCAATATTCTTCTGCTTCGACAGTACATTGGAACCAGCGGGTGATTTCAGGAGATAGCTATTCCCATCAGATTATAGTTAGTCCCATGGTAAACCAAGATCCTTCGTCACCTTCATCATGCTTCTCTGCTGTGCTTCACTTTAACAGTAACAGAGAAAGCAATTTCCCATTTCTCATCAGTCCTTTGTTGTTCTCTTTATCTCTTGACGGCTTTGAGCTTGATTGTGACTGTATCGTTGTAAATATAATCGACTACTACAATGAGCCAGAGCCCTCTTGATTTGTTTCTCTATCTTCTGTCACCTCTTTCTTTTCTTTCAGTCCTTCCGTTTCTGTGTTTCTGTAGTTTGTGCTCCCACTTGCCTTGGCTTTACCTTTTTCCATGCAGTCATGGAGATGGCTGTCTGTCCCCACACAGGCTTCAGAACAGTAAGTTGGCCAGCCTTGGTAATTCTAGTCTACCTTCCTACCACTTGTTTGCTTTCCACCTTACACTATGCACGGAGAATGAACCATTACTATTTTGAAACACTGGGGGGAAAATACTCCACCCAAGGTTATGCAATGTATAAATATAAGAATGTTCCATATTTCTTTCATGGGCTTTTCAAGAATGGCCAGTGCTCCTGGAGGGCCATGTGTGGAGTCCATGAATAGTGTGCTGGATGGGCATAGCGAACAGACAGCATACACACACAACTGTGGGAGGGAGTGGAAGTCTTCTGTCATGGTTGAACGTGGGCGTCTGGTGGTGATTAGAGACCATTTGTTTCTGTCAGACCACAAAGCTTCAGCCCCCTCTCTGCATGATAGATGAATTAGTGGAAGTGAACTGGACAGGATAAAAGGGACACACACTCATCAATGAAATACTTAGACTCCCTGTGATCACCTGCATTGGAATGTTGCTCAAAGATGGGCCAGATCAAAAACGTGAAAAATGACCTCAGTAAATTGTATTTCCTCGTGTGTGTTCTGTGTTCTCGTGGAGAGAGACTTCCATTTACATTTCTACTCCTTGCATCTAACCTTGTTCTCATCTTCCCTACCCCACTGTTGTTTTCTCTCTCTCTCTCTCTCTCTCTCACACACACACACACACACACACACACACACACACACACACACACAAATACATAATAAACGTGCTGGCTGATGACCTAGCTAATGCTTGTTCCTTGTCTAAAGAGCAGAGATAAAGACAGAGAGGAAAGTGGCGAGTGGTGCAGTACACCCCCTCCCCTCCCCATCCTCCCCAAGGGGATCGGATGTTCTCAGCCGTTATAAGCAAGCAAAGCTGGCGGCCGGCAGACCGTCTGGCTCCAGAGCAGCCTGGGCACACAGACAATGCCAGACCTTCTGTCATGAGGTTTGCTTTCACTGAGGTCAGCTAAACAAGCCTCTAGGCCTAAACACAGCCATGTGCACGTGCACTCTTCCATACTCCTACATAAGTAGGCCCACTCCTGCACATTTGAACACACTCAGATACCTTACTTTATTTTCTACCTCAGGCAACGGTGTCGACCTCTTGTCTGTGTTGTCTGTGTCTGTTTGCATTGTCATTCTTCCTTGCAGTCAATGACCTCATTCTCCTTTAAGAAGGCCAACATTAAGGATTTGACCCTATACTCAGCACGCCATGATCACCATATTTGCTGTAGTGTTTTAATAAGAACATTACAAGAGGTTATTCATTTAAATAATAATAATAATAATAATAATAATAATAATAATAATAACTTTAATTTAAGAGCACCTTTCAGAGAACCCAAGGCACTTAACAACAAGAAGAAAGAAAGAAGAAGAGAAAATGGGAAAAAGCACAACTAGGTTAAACGGCTGGGACGCAAAAACAGGGACACAGTTCAGCAACTGAGTGCGTAGGCCTGGCTGAAGAGAAGTACATTATAATTGTCAGTAGTGCAGCAATATTGTGGCACTAACATGTAATTAGTAGTTTACAGAGTGAGTTGCAATCTTGCAACAGCTGCTATTACACACGCAGATCTCACATCATGGCGTTCCATTACAGTCAATCAACTATATGAATATGGCTACCCACACACAATAACTGCACAATGACATCCACACAAGAACTATGTGAATAGATACAGGTAGATTGATCAAAAAGTGGGATCCTCAGTTTGCACAGGTCCAAAAGTCGGATTTAAACGCTGTTTTAAGTGTTCCACTGCTCGCCGTTGCAGCCCAGTCACTTGAAATTGATCAGAAAGTTATACTGCACTAGCAGAAATACACAGTGTAGAAATCATCAACGCTTATTCATGAATATACTGCGTTGCTGCTCGAGAAACAGATTTGTGCATCCTGCTAAGGGAGCCATTAAAGTAATGCAATTGCTGTCCAGTTTTTGTCATCCCCTCCAGTAATAAAGAAAGTTGATAACATTGTTTTTTAGCGTACGCAACAGTAGATGCTCCCCTTTGTGTCTGAGGGGATAGACAGAGAGGAGGGGAGTGAGGAGGAGAGAGGAGAGGAGAGGAGAGAGGAGAGGAGAGGAGGAGCCCAGCTGGGCCAGGGCTGCTATATGGATCTGTTCTCCTGTGTTTGGGGATGTGCCAATCTGCCTGCACTCAGGAGAGCAGAGTAACTTTTGTGAGTGAGTTATTCCAGCTGAGGCTCCTTTGTAGCCTGCTGGGGCTGTTTTTGATTTCACAGTCCACCCCCCTCCTCTCCCCTAGCCAGCTTCTCAGAATGGATCCCATCTACCCGTTACCACCCCTATACTACGCGCAGATACTCACTCACGTTCACTCACACATGTTAAAATAGTGACACGCACCACAACAGGTGTTTACACTTGCCTGTCCGTCCGCACAGGTTTTAGGGTGATTTATGGGGGACGAGAGGAAATCAAGCATGAAGGATTACATCGTGTTTAGGACACTGGCAAGACCTGCGTTGTGTGAGGTGTGTCTCTCTGAGAGGCTGGTAGCTGCTGTTGCGCACATTTGAGTCCTTTGATAGATTGATTCACTCTCAACACTTATTGAGAGCACACACACACACACATACACACACACACACACACACACACACACACACACACACACACACACACACAGAGTGACATGCAGTCTTTCAAAGAGGAAAAACAGCAAGATATTTGTTTTAATTTGATCATTTCTGGTGAGTTAAAACAATGAAATAGATTAAATACATGTATGTGTCAGACTTCAATTTGTTGTCCCTTGTCCCTTCTGGGCTTCCATTCCCTTCCCCTAACTTTGCTCTCAGTCTGACAGGGACACTTTGGGAGCCCGGAGTAAAAAGAGCTGGGGCGATTGTACCAAAAAATGAAAGCATCAGATAATCTGTCCGGTTCAGATTTATAAGAAAATATATGAGCTTGAGAGCATTGATTTGGCCAGAAGGAACAAACAACCCTGCCATTACAAATTGAGAAGTCTACAGCGCATTCTCTAGAGAGGCAAATAGCAGATACATGCTCTAAAATGTTTCCTTTTTCCTCTCCTCCCTCCCACTTGGCCTGCTCCCTCTGCTTTCTAGACCATTCTCTCTCTCCTTCCATCTCTCTCTCTCTCTCTCTCTCTCTCTCTCTCTCTCTCAATGAGTTGCCCTCGGATTACTGGGGCTTGTGGAGGTCTATCAGAAACATGTGTGGAGGGTTGGAGGCGGTTGCTGGGAAGTCCTCCTTCAAATGGCTCACCCTCATTTCTCCCAAAGAGCCCAAGCCAATGGAGAAGAAAAACTCTCATCGAGTTCAAAGACAGAAACTTATTGGCTTTTACGGGATATTATTTTCCACTGAATGGATAAACAGGAAAAAACTTCTCACCCCAAACCACTTTCTATAAAATACAGGAGCCAGTTGGAAAACTGGATCATTCACCCACTCCCCATACACCCTTTAGTCATCCCTGCTCCTCCTCTCAGGCTCAGCCTGTCCTTCTGCTGCCCTCTCTATCTCTGCCTGTCTACACTATGTTTTTGTCTGCATGTAATAACATCAAAGACGTGACATCTTGGGATCTCGGAACGTCAGAAAGGATCTTGGATGTTCATACCAAGGCATATCAGTAACTATCAGCTACTTTAAAGATGCAACATAATCCCAGGCGGCCCTGACAGACGCTGTGGATGTGCTCTCTCTACTGATTCTAAATTTGTCATCATAATAATATTCACATGTGGCGATGACTTGGGCAGCACTTGAAGGAAATTAAATGTTTGGTTTGTAGAGAGTGTTCAAACGCGTGTCATACTGCCACCTTGTGGTTTCTTTCTGTAATATTTTCCAAGGCAATAAGATTTGAAGTGTTCAAACAAAATACCTATTTAAGATGTGAGTACCTTATGTGTGCTGTGTATTGTCTATGTGTGTGGTTTCTTTGCGTGTCTTTGAGTGTGTAGATATGTGTGTGTCCCTGTGTGTGAGTGTGCGCACCCTAAAATGTGGGTGATGAGCCCAGGCTTTGTCTCAGGTGCCAGGGAGCCCATCATTAGGCCCAGTCAGCCTTAACCAACTTGACCACCCTGCTCAGTCTGGAGGACAGGCACATAGACTGGCTCACAGAGGCAGGGTTAAAGGAGACCATGCTAGCCCACAGTGCTGGGGGGGGGGGGGGGGGGGGGGGTAGACATGCCCAGGGTATTTTGGGTACATGGACACCCCTTACCCAACTGAGCCACCAGGAAGCCCAAGTGATACCCTTATTGGACTAAATTCACAGCAAATTAAGTGCACTGCATTACAAAGCTTAAGAATTAGTGTTAGTGTTTAAGCAAAAAGCAGCAAAGCAATCACCATGGAGGAATGCTGCTTAAGTAAGAAAATGTCTTCATAGGCTCTCTTTCAGCTACTGAGTAGAGTCTGAGTCTGAGAGTGGGCCAGAAAGGGAATGGAAAAATCCACGGCATTTAGGTAAAGCCATGTCATAAAGGCAACACTAATGAGCCGGAGGTTTTAAGAGTGGGAGAGGAGGAGGGAGGAAATGGTTTACATGTGGATTTGAAAGAGCACAGGCATCAGAGCTATGTTGTGTATTTAATGAAGCAGAGGAATCCTAGTCCACATGCCTCTCTCCACTACTGCTGCAACTCTACCACTCCTCTTTCACACTTGCTATCTTGTCATCTTTCCATATAGTTTTGAAATGGGGACACCAATTCTAGTGCTATAGATCAAATGTGTATAGAAGAAGCCTAAAATTAAAGCTGTCCGTCTGTACATTAATCTCATAGTTACTGTACTGGATGAAATCCGACAAAAATAACAGTACAGAGCCAAAAACACCAAAAAGTGTCACTGTCCAAAGCCAGTTGGAGCTCTCCAGTGCTGTGCTACTCTAACACCCTCTCACACTCACCTCTGTCGCTGTCATGTGCTGTTATCATCCTATTCACGTAGATAACAGCAGAAATGAGCGAGCCGTTTGTAAGAGAGTTTCTTGTCCATGAAGGAGCGCTCACTGTAAGGAGAGGACGTGTTTTTCGAGATCGACAACATCATTTAGGGCACTCGGATGATTATATTTATGAGCGCTACCGATTCAGTCGTGAGGGAATTATTTACCTCCAGCAATTAATAGGAGGCACGTGCTGCTATCAAAAAAGTCTAGCTTGCATTCAAAAAGCTGCCCTACAATTACATTGGCTACATTAAGATAGTTTTGAGAGGTTATAACCTCTTGGACAGTTGAAAGTTGAAGTTGAAAATGTAGAATTATAATAGAGGTTTGACCGTCACCTAATATTATTTTTAATGTTTCAATATGGTGACAGGGCCAGAAAGCACACGAGTCCTTAATGTTATGAGCTTACCACCACTTAAAATTGTCGAAGAATTAAATTAGTAGATAAAAGTCTTCTTATGCATTTAATGTATCTGCAATTCTCTGCCAGGCTTCCTCCCTCCTTCATAAGCCTCAATGAGTTCTTGCTCTGTGGAGCTGGAAAAAAAATAACCCTCTCTTACTTCCCCATGAATTTGGAACCACTAAACAGAATAAAAGCAATATAAAAGTTACATTATGAGAATTAGAAAAATTTTGTTTTTGTCAATTTCAATATATCACGTGATCCTTCAAACGGTAGTCTCCCTTTGTTCATATAAGGGGTGTGAACCTGTGGCGTGTGATTCATCTCCCTTTATAGCAGAGCGGGCGCGCGCAGTTATCCGAGATAATTTAATGCTGGATTGTCTAATCAAATCGTAAACCACATTCGTGAAACGGAGTAAGCCCGAGCGTGATTGATGGGATAATTGGATACTGGAGCAGAGGAGTAAATGAAGCGAAGGAGGTTTACCCCAACGCGACAGCTGAGAGAGAGGATTCCTGTCATCGTCTAACCTGTGTATACTCCCCTGAAACATGGCCTCCCATAGCTAATGCAGTTCTAGCCAGCTCAGACTGAATGTCTAAAGGTTAGTTTTCACCAGCTTGTCGTTCCTCAGTCAAATTATCAAAAATGTGGGTTGGATATAGAAATTGTCTCTGCAAAAGTGATTCTTGCCATGTATTAAATATTTTGTTTATGGTCTTGTCCAAAATGATAAGGTATCCCACATGTCAAATGCTTCACACCCAATGATCATGACAAAATAGTTTCCTAAGTTTCATCATATTGCTTGGAGGATCAGATGACCATAAAGGAGAACACAGTAAAACACACATAAAATAAATTTACTTACATTTTTTGATCTTTTGGAGTTATTAAACCTCTTTTTATTTCTAAATAATAAAAAACACAATCATTTTAGTCAGGTGCCAAAGGCAAACTTAAGCTAGCACAATATCAATATATGCCCCTGTGTGGAATTTGAATATGGGCTATTTGATGGGATAATAAAACAGATCAAAAAGTTTACAATTGCTAGAATACTTATACTAATGAAAACACATTATCAGGATACAATAACAGATCAAAAAGTTCACAGTTGCTAGAATACTAATACTAATGAGAACACATCTAAAGGAAAGACTAACTCCTAAAATAGTGATGTAGTCCAATAACAGGGCGCCGTTGCCTGCAGCTCTCTGAAATAAGCAAGTTTTAATGTTCAAGTGTAGTGCTTAATTATCCATACATGGCCATTTACAAGCATATTGCCACAGGGCTCCAGCTTCACAACAGTCCCCAATCTAATAGAAAATAGCATTATTGCATGCAGTCAGAATTATTCACTGCATTACCCACGATTCATAGCATGTATTAACACAAGCAATTTCATGCATATGGATACAGTGGGTCTTAGCAGGGGAGCTCCTGATTGCTCTGAAACTAATTTCACAATCATTAGTTTTGGTGGTGGTGTGGGTGACAGAGTGTATTTACCAGATTTCAGAAAATGACAAGTAAGCTTTGTGGAGGAAGTTCTAAAGATGATCAAATCTGATCTATGGTAAGCTAAGTGTTAAAGTGTTGTGGCAACATAGTTTGGTTTTCCAAACTTTCCCTTTCTGTCGTCAATAAAAAAGCTCTTTTTTTTTTTTTACTTTTTAATAAAAAAGCTCTTTCAATCTTATTACAGAATGGGAAGACTTTGCATAGTATGCCAAAAAACAAATCAAAAAATACTTCCTTTGTGTCCATCAATGATGATGACAACACTCACTCTAACCTGAAATAAATAATTACAATGGAGTCAAGGAGGTGGATACCCTTTGTAAAAACAGGGCCAACTGCTTGAGGTGCAGGCCCAATACAAAGCAATTTAGCCTGGAGGTAAAGTTAATGAATCATGGCCAAGTGCTGAATTCCATCCATATGTAAGATGAGGAGTTATTTTGCAAAGCCTCTGGATCACGTAAATGCTGTTATGGGCCATTGTTCACAATAAACATGTAAATTGTGTTTATAGAATATCTATGGTGCTGCGTCCCTAATAAATTATAGTTACAGTGAAGGTTATCCACAGTTATGAAACGAAGACATTCAATGTAGATGATGATTGCTTGGACTTGGATTGTATAGAGAATGGAGGAATAGAAAAAAAACGACAAAACAAAACAGGATTTGGGAATGACCTATCATGCATATAGACTAGAAAACTAGAAAAAAATATATTTCCATTGGTAATATTAGAGGATTTAACATGAACGTTAGGAGGTTCAATATCTATACAATATAACACATTCGCCTAAGTCCACAAAACGTTGCTGATATGTGAGTATATGAATGGAAAAGATTAAATATTGTAATAATGGAAAGAAGCCACTAGGTGGTGATACATCATCTTTATTGTTGCTAGTTGCTGAATTTCAAACCAAATTGTGAAGGCAATGGATTGTTCAATTATTATATGCCTCAACTTCATGTTTAGAGTTTGCAATTTACTTATCAGGGTAATGAATAAATAATTCTGTCAAATGTCTACAATTTCATACTGTATGAATCATACATAGTGCATGTTGACAGGATTGCGGTTCACATTCCCAAGTATTTTAATAGTATCATAGAGAAAAGGCAAACTTATATCAACCTATCATATGAGCGTGGGCTCTGAGAATGGGGAAATGTGAGAAAAAGGGATGGGAATATGCTGGACATAGGCACACACAATGAGGAGGCAGGCAGGGAGGGAGGTTGGAAGCTAGAGCAAGAGGATTTGAGGGTGTTTTGGTTTAGGGCAGGGAGAAGGAGGGGGCCGGAGGTCACTGCTGCCCCAGATTCAGAGGTGTCACCGTCTGGGGAGAGATTGATGGCTGCAAGCAATAGATAACAGCTTGCAGTGTGAAGGCAGATTAAAAAGGAGGCAGAGATTGTAGGGTGAACCTGACCCCACCCTGATTGGGCTGTGCAGTCTTTGGCTGAACAGCCACTTCTCATTGTAACACACTGCAATTAGCTGCTGAGGCAATTATAGGTTTCTACAGGGTAAATCTGAGCTGCTTTGAAACTTTTCATCAGACAATATGCTGGCAAGCTATCATTCAGCACAGACCATTCTTGCTTAGTATTGTGTTGATAGCAAAACCAGGGATTTAACTGGACAAACAGTTCAAAAAGTGAACATTTTGCAAATAGTTTTCCAAATGTATATGTTTTAATTATGATAAGAATGTTCTTATAAAACTTCAAAATCTCTCTCCGTATCATTTTCCCATATGGACACACAAAAGCCATGTTTACTTTAATTGATACCCTTTCCCTGGCCATTGACTATTGTTGGGGCAGCAGTCCAGCTGATCAGACCCCTGCACCCCATCCTGCTTGTTTCCCATGTACCCCATGAGTGGTCTATCACAATGCCATTGTTATCCATCAGATTGTCTGCAGTCATTACCTATTCAGCCAGCCATCGTGCCTTTTGTCCAAAATCATTCTTTGCTCTGTGCCTAAGACCTTCCTCTGCCTGCTGCGGCCCATCTGCCCCCCGTCTGACACATTCTACACAAGCCCCCCATTTCTCTCACACACTCTTTGTCACACACACTTACACACGCAAAACACTCCACACCAGCTGTCCAGCTCATATCCCTTGGGTGTAAAAGGTGCAGGCCTAGAGCAGTCCATCATAGACTGCACATGGCAGCAATGCACACCACTCTCCAACCTGTTCCAGAAGCTCTGTGGAGAAAGAAGCATCAACTTGCTGCTATCGTTTTCTTCTTGACCTTCATGTTATAGCATTATGTAGTGTAATTTGTGCTTATTCCTGTAAATCTATGATTTAGTAATTCAAGACAGGAAATAGGGTAGTGCAGTTAAACAGACAGAGAGGATGTGAGTACAAAGAAACAAAGCAGAAATGTCACACAATGTTATATTCTCATAATATCTTATACACTCCCTTAAAGTAAACCATTTTAAGGATTATTACTATTAGTACTGGATACATCCAGACAATATAATACATCTATTACAATATAATCCACTCATTGTATCTAGAGAACCATGCAAAAAAAGTTTTTTTCAGATGTCATTGCCAAGATTTCTATAATATTTGTCTACGAAGAAAGAAGCCATGCCAAATGCTTGTGTAAAAATAGACACTAGTAGTCATTGATGGAAGTTATAAATAGAGAGAAGGAAAAGGGGCTGCTCCTGTGCAGGGATATTTGTAGCACAGGCACACAACTGTTTACCAAGAGGCAACAGCCAGGGGTGCACTTATCAATAATACCATAAAACCAAACCCCAAATAGCACTGAATTGAATACCTGGTCACCTCGTCCATTTCTGGAAAGATGCATCCAAGGTGAATTTAAATCATTTTTGGGAGGATCAAAAGGATTAGTCATAAGGGTCTTCTATTTATGGACACTGATTGTAAAAGTTGGATCATTTCAGTGTTGCCATACATCTGATTGCAACATTGCTTCCCTTTCCTGCCTCTGAGGGTCATGATGAGTAGATACAGCAGATTTTTAAGAACTATTTGCGGGGATGTGGTGGTATAACTGGGTTGAATAGATTATCTTTTACCGGGCTAACATAGCTGTGACGTACCAGTTACTGTTAATCCAGGGAAATGAAAATTGAACGGAGAAGGAAGGGTTTTTTTTAAACCCCAGACCCTTAATAAATCACATGATCAAAGTTCTTGTGTGTGCAGTGTGCAGTCGAATGACCACAAGCCATTACTGTGTGAAAAAGGGGATTATTAGACATTTTACTTTAAACAGGATGTATTCAGTGGTGATAATATAGAGTAAAAATACCTGTGTGCGCTAGAGCAAATAACTAATGTAAATAACTTTGTTCATACATTACTTTCGGTTTTGTCTTGGAGGATAGCCCTGCGGCAGCATCCCCACTCTGTAGTTGACCGAGGAGGAGGGGCAGACAGACACTGGAGGCTGGCGGAGCAGCTCGTCCGCTCTGAGACATTCAACTTGAACGGAGTGGATCTGCGACGCAAGCCGCCGTTGAGCCGCGGCAGCGTCTAGCCATTTGTATCTCTGGGAGTTTAGCTAGCTAGTAGCTCACTTGGTTATTGCTATAAGAATATATTTTGTTAATTTGCAATTCTATAACTTAGAATTAAAACATAGAGTACTCTAGCTAATTGTTTTAAAGGCATAAAATGTCTATATTACCGTTCACTCCCCCGATCGTGAAGAGGCTTCTTGGATGGAAGAAGGGAGAACAGAACGGACAGGAGGAGAAATGGTGTGAAAAGGCTGTCAAAAGTCTTGTGAAGAAGTTGAAAAAGACGGGACAGTTGGAGGAGTTGGAAAAATCCATTACCACACAGAATGTCAACACAAAATGCATAACCATACCCAGGTAACGCTATTACTAGGACAGAGCCGTTCCACACGGCTAGCTAGCTAATGATAGTTAACGCTATTCAAGTAACGTTAGTTAGCTAATATTAGCGAGTTCATCTGTCAGTGCGCCAGCTAGCTTATTTGATCAATAAGCGTGAGGTAGTTATCGAGTTCACTGGCGAGACAAATGTGGGGTTCACCTTTAAGCAAGGGGTTACGGTTGCATTGTTAGGCAGCAATGTCTCAACAAGCCTACTAACGTTTCAGCTAACGTTAGCTTAGCAGTGCTAACTTATGCTGCTCGTCAGCTCACATTTGTTATTTTCAATCAATTGGCGTTTTTTGAATTGAAGTACTGCAGGGCTTTAAGTGGTGTCCATGTAACGTTAGCTAATGTAGCTAGAAGTGTTGCGTCTCTGTGCCTGTCATTCTCTAGTTGTAAGCTTGTTATGTCATGGCTTGCCTTAGTTTGCACAACTAACGTTAACCGGGTTATGTCAAGTTGATATAACTGGTAGACAAATCAGTAGCTGATAGCTGTGAAGGAATATGACGTGAAGTAACAGTCTTTCTAAAATGTTTAATACGTTTCTTCCACTGCTTTGTTAGCTGTGGTAGGACGCCTACTACTACACAGTACTGTAAATATTGCGTGTAGTTCACTCATGTACTGACCAGAAGAAGGTGGTTGGGCGAAGCAGAGCTCTGACTCAGAGAGGGCTGGGACAATGTTTAGACTAGAGCAGTGGTCCTCATATCCGGGCCTCTGCGTCCAGAGTACTGCTGGTTTTCTATTTTGCCAGCCAGGTAGTTTCCATTCTAGCTGCCTAATCAGGGATTGTTTAAGACCTGGGATGCCAGGTGAATGCACTTTATTTCCTGGTAGGAGAGAAAACCAGCAGCAATCTGGACCCCAAGGCCTGGATTTGAGGAGCTCTGGACTAGAGAGTGTGTGTGCTCAGCGAAAGTTGGAATGAATGCTTTCTGTGGGATTGCCCAGATGGGATAACTGACACCAGTAACATTTGTCTGAAATGTTGTTTTTGCAGGTGTTTTTGCAGAACTGTTGTGCATGCGTGTAATTGTATTCTTAATGTTATGAATGAGTGAACAAATGTGTTTGGTGTTTCGTTTAACCACAATGCAGAATTATTTCTTGTCTGTATCATTGCTGGTGATGGCACCATTTCCCTACCTCTATCCTACTTTACATTTGTACGTTTACTGTCACTCCCATTTTCTGCCACATAAAATGAGGCCCATATCTTGGCCCTGTAAATGTGTAGTGCACTGGAAGGAGCTAGAATACACTGCTCTGTTACTCTTTCCATCTTCAAAAATCCCAACATCTTGAGTAGTTTATTTTTTTCTAGGAAGACACAGTTCAGATAGCTTGTAGGCCTAATTGCTTATAAGAGAGAGACTCCCATCAGTGTGTGTATAGTAGTCTGAACATGGGTGGTAACCTACACTGCAAAGTTGTTGCTCAGTGCTTGGGAATGTGCTCTAGGCCCTAGGGAGGGTGTGGGCCACTGTTTGGTTTGTGGTCTAATTCCAGTGAGGCCACAGACTGTAGGTTTACAGAGTAACCACTGCCTTGCTATCTGTGGAGGATAATGGTGATTCTGTACTTAAATAACAAGCCAACTTTGTGCTGTCATCACTTCCTCTAGTGTGGCACGGGGAGAGAGAACTTCTGCAGGGCTGAGGTACTTGCTCCCAGAAGGAAGCCAACCAGCAAGACATCACTATAAAGTCTACATTGTCTTTATTGAGGGCACTGCGGTTAAGTAGGCAGTTGAGGCAGTTACAGTACTGTATGAACTCCATGCTGGTCACCAGGTCCAAGTCACATATTTGCCGTTTCCTATAGCATCACTGTCCCTCTGAAGGATTGCATTCAAGCAATCGATGCTATAGCTGTAAAGGAAAGGGGATAATGTTGAAATACATTACTACTACTACTACTCTGCTTCTTCAGTTTTCACACATTATTGGATTTATATTCTGCATATACGAATGATATTTTCGGAACAGTTCCACTTTTTTCATATGTGTGTGTGTGTGTAGCACATATGTTTATACATAGTTCTATTTAGATGGTGTACTGTCAGGGGAGGCAGAACCATGATGAGGAATGAAACCATATGTTGCCTGTCTAACAGTTCAACAATGAGCTGAGCTGTTATAGGGTTCACCACAGTGGGTTCTGGGAGTATTGAGGGGAGGGATCAAGGTACTAGGACAGTCCTTCCTCCACCTGTTTTAGTTAGGTGTGGATATTTGAGTTCAATGGCACTGCCTATGGTTCTGCACCGGGAAAACCTGCTATGATATGAGGTTTCCTTGCTTTATTTAGATAGGGCAGGTGGCCCTCTCTATACATCACAGCCATTTTAGCTATTTCTCAGTACGTCTGCATCACATTATCATGTTTAACACATTTTGGCCAATCTGTTATCCAGTGCTTTAATATTTAAAAAAACTTTGCATTTGAATATTAGTAATGCCTATTTCTGTAGACTTTATGCCTAGGCTTAAGACATAGGTCTACTTTTGTATGTATTCGATATTGACCTTATGAGTTGGCATGTGGTGTTTGCATTTCAGGATGGTTCACATGTAAGCTGAAGTTGCCCTCACTGGTGCCCCTGTGTGGGATGGGCTGAGGGAATGCTTGGCATAGAATATGCTCTTTCATAGTCATGCTAATACAGTGAATGAAAAAGCAACGTTAGTAGTTTTGGGAAAAAAAAGACAACATTGTTTTTGAACTTGTCTGAGGTGAATAAAAAACTTTGGTGTGCCTTGTGTTAATGTTGATCTTTCATATCGGAGATTACTGATGTATTATGAACATCTGACAAATCCTCAGTGACCTACCTTGGAGCCCCACACAGGCCAGAAAATGTATGAAAGCCATTTTCCCGGAATTTGAAACATCAGCACAACTGTCTGCTCATTTGAGTCAGTTTATATAAAAGCAGCTAAGCTGCAGAAATAATTTTTGAACATTCCTGTCTCCTGTCAAGTGTGTCTCAGCTTTAACATTCCTGTTGGTGGTGTTCCTCAGGTCTCTAGATGGGCGTTTACAGGTCTCCCACAGAAAAGGTCTTCCTCATGTAATCTACTGCCGCTTGTGGCGCTGGCCAGACCTGCAGTCGCACCATGAGCTGAGGGCAGTCGACCTCTGCGAGTTTGCTTTCCACACCAAGAAGGATGAAGTGTGTGTCAACCCATACCACTACCAGAGAGTGGAGACTCCAAGTGAGTGCAGCAGCCTGACACATGTCCTCTCACAGTTATTTCACTGAAAATATGCTTTTGCCATATCAAGGACTTGTGTGTGTCTGTGTATCTCCAGTTTTGCCTCCAGTCCTAGTACCACGGCACACAGATATCCCCACAGAGTTCCCACCGTTGGATGACTATAGCCATTCCATCCCAGAGAACACCAACTTCCCAGCTGGCATTGAGCCCCAGAGTAACTATATCCCTGGTGAGAGAGAAGCTGTACCACTTATTCTGAACTCATAACTAATGGATGTGTACCCGTCCATTTCCCAGTATGTGGTCTAAACAAATATTTGGATATTCGGTGCTTGCTGAAATTTCCAAAAGCAGAAATTAGTCAAAAATAATCACATGCATCACTTTCTGCTCTCTAGAGTACTGATTGGTTGCGTATCTTTATGTCATGCTAGTATGGCTATTTCCATCTTCCTCACTTGTAGAACCTGTTAGATGCTTTTTGAGATGATTTAGCTGCTTTTATTGCACGACAGCTCAGTCGTACCTTACACTCAACAAGATTGTCCTTTCTTGAATGTTAGGCTTTTGTGTGGCTTTGATAATGACGTAGCTGCTAATGAAGGCAGCTACCAGAGGTTGAGTACAAAACAATGCCAGAGTTATCAGAGTTAGAGTTATCATTTTTTAATGACACCAGAAGCCCTCTAGTGGCTGGTCTACGACCATAGCTGTTCCTCAGCTGCTCCAGCACTACAGAGTTAATTAACAGGGTGTTATTTGACTGTTAGCAGCCAAATTACAAAAGTGGTTGTCAGTCCTTGTGAATGAATATTTGAATACTTGTTTTTTCATGGCCCCTGACAACTAACATATTGTTCATTATAGCAACGATAGCAGATAGGTTTCATTCTGTACTGTGATTATGTGGTGTGGATATAACAGTGATGCAGTAGGTACGAGGCACGGCACCAAAGCTCCCATTATAACAAATAAGAACATTATATTGTCTGGGGGAAGAAATTCAAATAGGTATTAAAAACAGGAGAGACTACTCTAAAGCTCCCTGGACGGGGCTGTACTAGTCATTAAATCCGTTACTAAGTTTGTGTGTAAAGTCCTTACTAAGAAATACGTTTCAAATAAGTGATTTACTAATTCAGGTTGCTCCACTCAAATGTAGGAAATGTTAATTCCTTGTCCCCCACTACGTTCTGGTGGTGACAAAATACCTACTTGTAGGCTCTGGCTTTCTGTTTGGTGCTCAAGGTCTGTAATCATCATAATCTGCTCATGCCTGAACTGATACCAGACATACATGTCTACATCATCATAAATGTCAAGTGGATGTAGCCTTGTCCCGTATAGCAATCAACTGCAAATGTTTTCTCCATTTTCTATTATTTGTTCAATGTTTTTGTTGTTTGTTAGTTTATGGTTTTGTTTAGTTTTAATTTAGTGATGCATGAATCTCAACTATGTAAGCATGTTCTAACTAGGCTAAATTTGAAGTCAAGGGCTGGTTACCACAAGCCATAGAGTAGCTTGGTGGTTGGAACGTGCCTTTGGCTAATTAGACTGCTTGGATGAAAGTACGTTTTGTATAAAAATGAAGTAGGGTGTTGGCCTAATGAAGTCACAATAAACTTGCTTCAGCAAGCCTTGTGGTAGGTGTAAACCACATAGTGGTCTTCTGAGATTAGGAGTGTGTGTGTGTGTGTGTGTGTGTGTGTGTGTGTGTGTGTGTGTGTGTGTGTGTGTGTGTGTGTGTGTGTGTGTGTGTGTGTGTGTGTGTGTGTGTGTGTGTGTGTGTGTGTGTGTGTGTGTGTGTGTGTGTGTGTGTGTGTTTGTTTCATGAACTGTTTCTATGTGTGCATGTGTGTGTTTCAGAGACTCCTCCACCAGGGTATCTGAGTGAGGATGGAGACACAAGCGACCACCAGCTCAACCACAGTATGGACACAGGTGAGACACACATGAGTGTACACACATCACAATCTGATACTGTCCCAATTATGCCATGTCCTGATCCAATCCTCTCCCCTCCATTTCAAGGTTCGCCCAGCCTGTCGCCCAATCCTGTCTCACCAGCAAACAGTAATCTTGGTAAGATAAACAATGGGGTCAGCTTTACGTACCAAAAGACATTATTCATTATGTGCATTCATGTGTTTGGAAGCCATGATATTACACGAAAAACTAATTTAGCATTTTGAAGCATTCAGCTCTGGATATATTTAGATGATGCTATAGATGTTACTGTACCAGGCCTTTTAACCTGAATCAACCTGAATCAACGGACCCCCCCAACCCAACCCGCTCTCACTGTACCTGATGACCCATTGCCCGTCCGCTTCACACATATTCGGTCCTAAATGCCTCCTGCAAATGGATCATCCTCCCCACCCTGGATGGATTTTAATCTGCATCAGGATTAGATCTGACATGTTCTCTGCATAAATTTACTCTACTGGCTTTGCTCTTCTCAAGGACATTACAGCTCACCAGCACGGTGATGTTGTCTTTGCTTTCTTCTAGTGGTTTTATTGTTCACATGAAGTCCTCAGACTATATCAAAGATGGGGCTATTTAGTTTACAGGGAGTCGGCATCTGAGTGAGTGAGAAAAGGTTTGAGTGAGTGAGTGAGTGAGTAAGAGAGTGAGAGAGAGAGAGATTCAGGGGCAATGGACTGGGTCTGGGAGGCTTCGCCTCAGGGCAGTAACAGAGGAAGTATGGCATGAATGGAGTCTTTGTCTCTGGCCTATCGTAGTCCTGTGGAAGGGCCAGCTACAGACAGCTCATGGTAATGTAATAATATCCTATTTTCTGGTTATTCTATCTATCTATCCCCCCACCAGGGGGGTCATTGTAAAAAGAAAAAAGAGAAATAGGTACATCACATGTGTTGCCCATTCCTGGCTGGACCAATGTGGGTCATGGGAAAGAGGTTCAAAGGGAGCTCCTAATCAGCACTGTGCATCTCCACAATCAACTGGTTGTTTGTCCACAGATCAGCTAACCTGTTTTCATGAACTTTTTAATGCCTTTTTCAAACACCTCAGTCTAGCTTTGTCTCTATCATTGTCTGTCTCCCCCCCCCACCCTCTTTTTTTTTTTTTCTTCTCTCAGACTTGCAACCTGTGACGTACTGCGAGTCTGCTTTCTGGTGTTCTATCTCCTACTACGAGCTGAACCAACGGGTAGGAGAGACCTTCCACGCCTCACAGCCGTCCCTCACGGTAGATGGATTCACAGACCCCTCCAACTCTGAACGCTTCTGTCTCGGCTTGCTGTCCAACGTCAATCGCAACTCAGCAGTAGAGCTCACACGCAGACATATAGGTACTGGTTTTATTTCACAGGGACCACATAAACCCTTGATCCTACTTGCCTTTTTATACTTCAGCAGGTATAAATGCACTAAGCTGGACTATTCTCTCTTCCTCCTCCAGGGCGGGGTGTGAGGTTGTACTACATTGGGGGAGAAGTGTTTGCAGAGTGTCTCAGTGACAGTGCCATCTTTGTCCAGAGTCCCAACTGCAATCAGCGCTACGGCTGGCATCCTGCCACTGTGTGCAAAATCCCTCCAGGTCAGTATGAGACAATACACCCATGTACAAATACACACATGCACTCAAGTACACAGACATAAGAGACAGAATGATCAGAAATAGTTTTGTTCTCAGACACAAGTGAGTTGAAGAGAAAATCTGTGATTGTTTCTCAGGCTGCAATCTGAAGATCTTTAACAACCAGGAGTTTGCTGCCCTGCTGGCCCAGTCAGTCAACCAGGGCTTTGAAGCTGTCTACCAGCTCACTAGGATGTGCACCATTCGCATGAGTTTTGTCAAGGGTTGGGGAGCAGAGTACAGGTAATACTTTTTAAACAAATTCAACTGCTTATGACAACTATACAACGTTTGGTTTTGTAATAGAATCATTTACAAAAAAAAATTCATCACCAGGCTTTTGAAAATCAGGTCTGCAATGTCTGCTTTCTTGGTCATTTGCAAGCTGTTGACCATTTATCAAGTTTGAGGAATGTCTGCATACATCTTCCCTGTTCTTGGCACAGGACTCAGAACAAGAGTTGAAGAAGGCATTAACTGACTCAATTAGGATGACTAGAGTCTCCTGCAGTCTCTCAGTTTTTCTTCTCTTTCTCACACTACGTAGATAAAACAGAATGGATGTTGAGGGAAGCTGTCATGCCTGAGTAATCTCCTGGGTGTGGGTGGGGGGTAGTGGGTTTAAGGGGGTCCGAAGTGGGCCCTCTATGAACCTGCCCTTCTCTGCCCAGGGCTCTCCTCTTGAGAGAAGCCGTCATTTTGCAGACACCACAGCATGTGGAGCCACTTACAGCCTAGCTCTGATTACACCAGACACCCACTCTACTTTTCTCACGCCAACGCCACATCTTCTCACTTACATTCTCTCTTCCCTTGTTGCTTGCATAAAAACAGCCTATCAGCAGTTCACTGTGCCCAGTCAGATTTCTTCTCCTTTAATCATTTACCTTTATTCATACTAAGACATGTCTACTAGTGCCCATAGCCTGGTTTCATCTTTCCAAGATTGCATAAAGCTACTGGAATGCTTACACTCACGCCATAAGGTTTTTTTTCTTTGTCCCAGCTTGTTTGAACTTCTCACTAACAGAACTTTTCCAAGGTCCCACCATCTCGTTGTTTCATTTGATAAGAAAATGACATCACCCTCAGCACCAGTGGGATAGGACAATCCCTGGCTATGAAAGTAATAGTAGTAGAAGTAGTAGAGCCATTACTGGTGTGAACATTTCGGGATGCGATTTGTTTCTTTGTTTTCACCGACATTGCTGTGTTTCTGGAGTTTGTTGCACTGCATTAAAGGTGGTGGGGACATAGATTCATTGAGCTGTGGAGCCCAAGCTTGACCAGCGAGGCTGAGGGGGCTTTGGTGTTTATGGTCAGAAGGACAATGACATCTAATTTTGGGGTGAAAGAAGGAAAGAGGACAAAGAGTGAAAGGGTATTGTGCACAGGCGGCCAGTGGACTTGGAGAGGGAGAAAGGGAGATGATGGGGGAGGGAGGGTACAGCAGTGAGTGGGCTAGAGAGAGTTGAGTAACAGGAAGAATGCAAGAGGCATGCGCTGGTGTGGGGGACATAGCGTGGGAGGTGAACACATTCAGACACCCTGTACAAGGGGGATTCCCACTGGAATATGAGTGGCCTGTGTTATGTTTCTGACACTAAATACTTTGGAGAAAAAAACTCTAGAAACTTGAATGATTGTAAAAATGGCCCGTGGCAGTGGCTTCATCAAGCACCAACTCTGGTGGTGCCAGTTTAACAAAAATACTGAGCAGACAGCATTTTTACAGTTATAGGATAAAAAAGTACAATTAAGTTATATATTATAGTATGGCTTATGTCAGTAAGTGATATCTAGTTCATGGTGCCGTGATATCTAATAATTAACACATGGTAACACATACTGTATACCCCCCTCCTTCCCGGTCCTCCTCAGACGTCAGACGGTGACCAGCACCCCCTGCTGGATTGAGCTGCACCTCAACGGCCCTTTACAGTGGCTGGACAAGGTGCTCACACAGATGGGCTCCCCTAGCATCCGCTGCTCCAGTGTGTCCTAGGAGCAGCACACACATCCCAGCAGCCCTCCCTCCCTTTATACACAACCCACGCATGGAAAAAGAGCTTCTTCTCTCAATAAGAAAAAAAAATGTGATTCATCACAGCACTCTCCTCCTTCAACATGCTGTAACATTTCACCTCACACACTGTAAAGCACTTTACCTGTAAGAGTAGCATTTAGTTTCTCCATTTGTTGGTTGTTTTAAGACTTGTATGTTGTTTTGTCACCTTGTGCTCAGCAGTCAGCCACAGCATATTTACAATAGCTTTCAAAAGACTAAACACATTTTACTATTTTCTCCATCATACGTTCAGACGGTATCATGTCTAATCATTGTGATTTGGGAGGCTAATTTATCAGTTTTGCTTGATTTAGGAGAATTAACATGGAAGGAACATCTTGATTTTGAGTAGTGATGAAATAACTATATAAATATATATTATATTTGAAGTACAAGGTACTTGGCCCTTACTGATTACTGTGTATTGAAATTGTGAAATCTCTGATTTATCCTTCAATTGATATTTTAACTATTTTTAAGCAAGGAAATAGAGATTAGTGCCATTGTTTCTTGAAAGAACCCTTGTATGAAAACTATTTTGCTCAATGATAGAGACATTTTATAAGTTATTTTTGCATACTGTCCTGCATGGAGAATCTATTTTTATTATCACCTCAATATGATCATTGTACATAAATATTTATAGCTTGTGATGAATTATAGTCTTGCATTGCTTGAGACAGTGGACCTGACTGACCCCTGGCATGTACAAATTCATAAACATAATGTGCGATTGGGCTGTTACGGATGAGATTTTGATTCAGTAATTCAAACTATTCTGCTTTAATGAGGTGTGCCACTGCAGACACTTGAAAGAGATATTTTTGTGCAGACGCATGGAAGGAAGCTCATTGGCAGGGTCACTCATGAAGCCCATCCACTTACCTGTCAGCTTTTGTAACCCAAGTTTCATCTGATATTAAGTGTTAGACATAGGATGCATTTATTTGAACCATACAATTACTGTACTGTTACTGTAATACTAAGTTATTCCATAATAGGAATAGATGACATGCAGTATGAGTGATTGTAGTGGAGTGATTGTATTTAGGCTTTAGCACTGTGTGACTTCAGTGGGTAGAGCACTCACCAGCAGTGATCATAGAAGTGGCACTTTCATATATGGCACTTGAGTAAAATAAGACTTTTCACCTCTTACCAACTATTAGCCAACGGTACACTATATGCTCCTCATGGGTTCCAACTTGCTGTAATGATCAGTGTCAAGCATTGGTGGTTGTGGTATTTTGCTTGTCCAGTAAATACTGTATAACCCACATGTACATTGCTACCGTATAAAGCATGTGTAATATGCTTGATGTCCTTGATTAGTGTCTGAAATTGCCATGTTAATCCTGCACTTACAGTGTAGAATACTGAGTCATCATGTAATCTATTTTAAACAGTTACACGGTGCTAAACTGAAATACTGTGTGTACTACAATGCATAAGTAGTTGGTAGATCTGTATCAGTACTTATATTCCTTTGTATTCTTACATTGTTTCTTAGTTGGTGGTTTCTGTTCCAAGTCTTATGTACATGTTTTTTTCCATGTTTGTTAAATTTGTTCTAAAGATGACCATTGTTTTGTTATCTGACAAACTAATAAAATGTAATTGAAGACAAGTCAAGTCATATCATTAATGGTAAATGTTTTTCTCAAAACGGAGGATTGTTAATCACATAAGCTGTATTCATCCATGCAGTGCAAAAGCAAAACACAATAGCCAATTAAAATCATTTAAGTCTTTAATGATTTATGTTGATTCAACAGAATGTGCACTCAATGTCTTAGAAATTCTTTTGATTGGAAGGCACGTGCACATAAATGTGACAGCTGTACCTAAACATTAAGGACGAACAGTATATAAAGGTTTGAAAACAAACCCCATACAATTCTATTTGATGTTTTTTTCCCCCCACATGTATCACCAAGTCTTCAAATTCACTCAGGGCTTAAAGTGCAGCCAGGGACCTAGGGAAGAGGAGACTAGGAGTTTAGGGTCAGAAGTGTCCTTTGTCTCCCATAACTGTTTCCTTTCTGCTAAGTGGCTTTCTGTCCCTAAGAAGAAAATCCAACTGCTTTTCATTATACAGCAGCATTGCATTAAATCAATTTTATTTGAAGAGAAAGGATCATCAACATCAGTATGCCTACAGTACCATGTTTTCATGTCTCCACTCTCCCAGTGCTAGAAGCAGGTCAAAGGGCGCTGGATCTTGTAGGGGCCCCAGGATAGGTGGGAGGGATCAGGGGAAAGGATGACTCAGTCACTGCTAGTTATTGTTTAGCTTTCTTCCCCTGATGATAACCCCTCTACCTCATCTTCATCCCCACCAATGGCCATCCAAAATGCTTTTGCTACCTGTAATGTAAATAATCACATTTAATATGATCACAGGTTTCTTGTTTACCAACATTGTGGGCTGAGCCAATCAAAGACTCCCACTAAAAACATGACCATGTCACTCAAGTTGTTACGCCGAAAATATCATTGTGAGGTAAGTGACTACAATGATAGCATTACCAAAAATGTGAAGATACTGTAGTCAAAATATTTTCAGTTTGTGTCACATGCTAGCCTCCATTGATGTACGCACAGACCATTTTTTCTTACATAATTCTCGTGCCTAGCTATGTTGAATGCAATTGTAAGTCGCTTTGGATAAAAGCATCTGCTAAATGACTGTAATGTAATGTAATAATCAGGATACCTGGATATGCATCCACAAGTCAAGAGCTATGAAAATAAACAGGTCAAACTAAAATTGTAAATCTCTAGTCTTGTAGCCAGAGGTGGATACTGTTGCCTACCTTTTCTGCATGAACTTTTCTCTGCTCATGAGGTAATGAAGAGGCTTTGTCTGCAAGTTGAAAATCAGAAAAGCTTTCCATATTAAAAGCATAAGTCAGAGACACCAGCTGAACAAATACTTGACTTCTACACAAACAATGAGTCAGGTGTCAAGATACCAGTTATCCTGTCAGTGTAAAACATGGCCATTTTTTCATTCATTTTTGTGCTTTTTTGCTGGCAGAGTTGTGTGCATCCGTTTATTCATTGTTAATTCATTAATTACCTTTCATCTCTTTTAATTTGGTGAAGAGGCGCTCAAAGTTCTCCACATCTGCATCTCCAGCAGTGAGATTAGCTAGCTCCTGGATGTCCAAATCAGTCATTGGATCTAAGAAAATAAAAACAACAGGTTAATCTTTATTATTTAACATTTAATGCCATAATATCTGGAATCATCAAGATGTCAATGTTACAGAATATAGACAGTATGTGAATATAGTGATTAAAATCTGCCAGCGGGGTTTATCTCAAATTTTAAATAAAATGTTTGCATTTCTTTAGATTTTACTAAGAAGACTGTTAAACTGGACTACAATGGTTCACTGACCAACTATTGTCTCTGCCTGTGTCTCTGCATTGCCACCACTTTCTGTACTCTTCGCCTCCTCACTGTCAAGTGCGCCCTCTATTGGCAAACTGGAAGACTGTCACAGAAAAGAGAAGCAAGTGAGCGTGGTTCCATGAAGATTATAGATTTAAAAGCACATACGAATAATACATGGATATAATAATACAATAGCACACAACAACATCAATAACTCAAATCAATACAATTACAAAATGATAAGTATAACAACAAAAATGTCACTGACTGGTGGGTCTTGGCAGTTGCGAGGGTTGTTGTGTCTAGAGGCCACCAGACTACTCATCAAGCCAAAACCCTGATTGTGTTCTAAGGAGCAGAGAGAGCAATGATCAGATACGGTCTAATGCCATCTCTATACTGACCAAAATAATAATAGTGTACTGGAGATTTGTATTGGTATGTGATGCAATCTCACCATCCTTCATCTCAACACTAGACCACACATTGGCATTGAGAGCCTGGACAATTCTCTTTATTCCCGTGGACTCTGGAAAGTCATCTGGTAAATGCAATTAGTGAAAAAGTGAATGTGAATACAAATATGAATGCAAGTAATGTAATTTTTATAATGGCTGTAAATCCCAAACTCACCATCTTCATCTGGCAAATCTTGAGGATTGAGCTCCACCAGCTCAAAAGAATGAGCCAAACACCACTGATGTGCTTCATGTCTGGTGACCCCTAGAATACAAATTCAGTCTCAATGTCACACATGTCACATACAATGTCACATAAGGCATGCAGACATCATCACTATCTAGTGATGAAGTACTACTAACCATTTTCACAGACGCGGTCACACACCAGAATGAGCACCTCTGGAGAGAGATCTTCCACCACTGATATCCAGGGACATAGCTTTTCCAAACCATCCTTCTGCAAACACCATACACACATAATACACTTAACATATCATAGAATAAGCTGTTGAAACATAATAAGAAGATGTCCTGATTCAGCACGTACCACTGTGCTGTCAAAATAAGCTATGAAAGCCTGCATGGATTGGGCAATCTCTGAAGTCATCTGGAATGTGCTTGGTACGACGCATAGCCGGACATCTGCCGTGTAGTATTTGTTGTTGATGGTCCATGGATACCAGACTACTGTTTCTTCCCGCTTGGACGGCTCTGGCAAAGTATTCGTACTCAGGATCTCTAAATCAGAAATCAACCATCATTTGTTATAAGCCACACAGGCAAAGTGAGACATCAGGCTAGCCAGCCCACACAGCTCGTTTTGGGTATAGTTAGCATCCTACTACTGAAAATAAAACAAATTTGTCTATCAATAGCCTTACCATCACAGGCATTTAGCTAACTGGCGTGTCAACCGCAGTCAAACAGGTTAAGAACATGAAAACGTTAATTGCATCTGTTAGCAGCTGTGCTAATGGGTTGATTAAGTAAGTTAGCTTAGCTTAGCCTGTTTTCCATAGCACGTACATTTCTTGCGCTGTTAAGCTTTGCCAAACTTACGTTTTATCAGCTCTTCTTCTTTGAAAGCAGCGTGACAGCTTGTGATGAGTACGGATGGAACAGTCGTTTCTGTGTTTTCTTCACACGCTGACATCTTTGCAATGTTTTGGGGGAACTAGACGCAGACCTCTATGCGAGCTAGCTAACGTTAACTACTTAACCTTTCAACTGAGCGGACGCGATGGTTGGACGTTCCTTTCCGGTGCAAAGTTTTGTTGCAGTATCACAAAAGGCTCACATCTTGTTTCAGTCAGAAGAAAACTATAGCTACATTTATGTGCATTCTGACGGTGTACTTTATTCTCAAGAGTTAGTTACTAAAAGTTGTAGCGCAGTAACTTGTGTCATGACAATGTCGTTATTTGTAAGTGCTTCCTGTACTGGAGGAAATTGGCGTCTCATTGTCATGGTTACGAGACGTGTTTCGAAAATGACGAGATTTTCTGTAATAATGATTAGCTAACTGGTCTGATGTAAAATCTTCATCATGGCATTTTGATGCGTGTCTTTAATTTGATAAATTAGCTACTCAAAGAAATGTCTGACACTCTTAAAGGCGAAGATAAACTGGGAACAGTTTTAGTCCAGGTAAAGTTATTGGTTAATTAACTTACTACAACGGATGAGACACTGTTTCTGGGCCTACGTTACCACTATGCTAATCCACGAGAGATAACCTAGCTAACATTAACTTTAGCAGTTAGATGAATTACCTAACTTTCAAAGTATAATCATAACTTAATCAAACTAAGTATTAAGGTTACCGACTTAATATTAGACAAACTGTCAGTTTAAACTGAAATGTAAAAATAAGTTACAACTAACGTTACGTAAGAACTAAGATAGAAGAGAAGTTTTCAGCTGATTGGTGGCTACGTGTTATCAAAGGGAAGTTAGTGAAGATTTCGTAATGTATATTACAGGTTCAAGATGATTTGAAACAACTGAAGCATAGTCTTGGGAGAATCACTAACAGTGAAACTCTGGACATCCAAGCCTTGGACAGTGCCATTCTCAGGACAGAGAGCGGCATCAGGGTGAGGATGTTTACCAGAATTGAGGATAAGCACTGATAACAATGCTGTTACAATATCATAAGACAAGGTAATTGACTGTTGAGGAGACAATGTGAACATATATGTTCTCATGACTGTCACAATAGAAGCGTGCAGAGGAATATCTGAAAACAGTGAATAAGCAGTTGCTGATTCTTCCCAGCATTGAAGACTTACAAAAGAAGACAGTGCAGATTCCCAAATGGTAAGTAAGGAGAAGCAGTTGCATGCCCACTGCATTATAGCCTACATTAGATACCTACTGTTGATACATTATCAGTGCTGTGTTTACAATTGCAATAAATTCTGGTGGTGGGTTATTGTGAGCCTGAAAAAGAGACTTTACCTAGGAAACCTACTATGGAGAGTATTCCAGACATGCGCCAAAGGGGAGACCTTGCAGGGGCTTCACCTGGGGAAAAGGTAAATCATCATTCATGTTGAGAGAAGAATACTTTCCCACTTAGCAGTAATATACACAATTTTGATATTCATATTGCTATATATATATGAATATTATAACTAAATGTAGTTATATTATAATATAACTTATATATAACTAAAATGTTGTGTTTTTTTATTTTCTCTGTCTCATTCAGCACAAGTCAGCTTTAACAATGCACTTGCTATCTAATCCTGCTCACCCAAAGAACAGAGCCATTATGCACCAGAAATTTGGGATTCCACTCTCTGATTCCACTCCCAAGAAGAGCACAAATTCAGTGAGTAATTTGTGTATGAATGTAGGTTAGTTTACCTTAAGCTGGAGAGTGGGAATACCATTTTCTTTAGCCATACATGCTTCCAGTAGAAATTACACTATACAGAGTCTTGACACTTTCTAACCGGTTTGAATCATTTTAATGGTTGTTACATTTATTGATCCTAGAAATATCAAAGTTCAGCTTTGTTATCCCTAAGAGGAGAATTGCGTTAATGAGCATCGAGAGAAAAAAAAACATTAAAAAGACATGCCATTAAAAAATATTCCTTAAAAAATACAAATACTACTACTTCATATTCTTATTATATATTTTCATAGGTGCTGCTATCAGGAGGAAAATGTGAACATCATGTAGCATACGAAATGTGCAAAAGTGATTGATGGGGGAAATAGGTAGTCTTGTGACAGGCTGATGTCCAGTGAATAATGGATGCATGGGGAAGAAACCTTTGTGGTAGCATGTTGATTTGGTCCTGATTGACTCTGATGCTCTTTGCACATTGCACATTGTAAGTTTTGAGAGCAAGTGGTGGCCAGGATCAGTGATGATCGTGTAGTGTATTCTGTACACTGCATTGCCCTTGAGTATAGAAATAATATTTGCAAATAATATTTAGCCTTTGTTTTCACCTGTTTGGAGTACTGGGTGTGTGGGGAGTCAGGGAAGTTGTCAATCACAGAAAAGTATACATAATGCTTACTTGTGATTTTCTAAACTTTCTGGTACTAATTGTAATGTTCTAACTACTCCAAGCAAATTAAAGCAAACACCAAGAACTTGCAAATACTATGGTCTGCCCTGGAGCCATGCCGGCTCTCGATGGAGGGGAGTTTGACAGTTTGACATTGGATCAGGCAGATGGAGTAGTACAGTACAGTTATGGATAAGGTGATGGCTATCTCAATTATGGTTATGTATAACTGAACCAGTACTACCCAGGAGAAGTTGAACTTCTGCAGTTGCTGGAAGAAGTAGGCTACATCTGCTGTTGGGCCTTGTTAGTAATAGAGGTGATGTTCTCATCCTACTTCAGTCTCAAAATATCAGTGTATTAGATCTTCAGCTACAATCAGAAGGATCCCATGATCTCTTTTATTTTGTCTTTATATGGTGAGAAATTGAATCCCTGTGCCCTGAGCTTTTATTAATTGTAGCATATAGCACAGTCTGCAGGAATCAAACAACGAAGATGAATTGGACATTGTTGTTCCTGCCCCTGTTATTCTCTTAATCCCAAGAATGGACATTTTATGCTGGAGTGAAGAATGATGGGACAGGTCTGTATTAATAGATGATTCAAGTCTCCATGACATAAAGGTCACTTGGCTTAGTGATGACAGCCAGCACCTATCACAGCAAACAAATTAATCTTTGCAAAGGTCGGCATTAGTTTTAGACATATTTTACACACTTTCCTCTCCAACATATTTTTTGGGCATCTTTACTTGACATGAGAAATACAGGCCAAGACTGTCACTCTGATACAGGAGAGGATGGAAGTGCTGGCTGCAAAAAGCGGAAAGCAGCAGATTGCAGCACATCAGCATTCTTGTAAAGAAACGGGTGCCTGATTGCTGTGCTATGGGCTACTGGTTTACAGCTGTCTCTGGACAGAAGTGGGTACCTGCTCCAGCATGCCAATAAGACAGCCGTAGCTTACCCAACTGCTAACCACTGGCTCTCTGCCTGCTGCCTCCTCCTGCAACTCAGGCCAGTTCTTCTCCACTCTACTCATGCCAGGGAAACAGCTTTTGCATTTTAGCAATTTTACAAAGGTGCCACCTTTTCCCAACCCCATCTAAAACAGATGTGTGCCTTTGAGGGGAGGTTTCTCTCAGCACCTGGCTACTACCTTTGGTCTGTCAGAGAGCTCAGTGGTCTGAGGAAAAATAAGGATGAGGACATCAGGTGACAAGTGTGGAGGACCAGCAGCACAAACTTAAAAAAAAAAAAAGAAATTCTGACCAATGAGACATTTGAATGAATAAGTGGATTAGGAGACTACTCCATAACCATTGTCCTCTGTTGGTTAAACCAAGTCATGAAATCTAATTTTAGTTTCTAGATATATAGTTTGCTCTGTTATTTTTTAAATAGTGTGTTTTAAAGATGTATACATTTAGCAGAACAGAGGAATGAATAGTTTATGAATAGTGCCTTACTTGTGATTGCTGCAGGAAGTGGGTTATTGGCCAATTTACAACTTTGTCAATGTCTCGGCTCCCTCACTTCTTAATGAATGCAGAAAATCTGTTGTTTGTAATCATATACACTGTCCCCTCCCTCTCCTTCACACCTGCCTATTCAGCCAAAAAGTAATATTTTCTGACATCAACAAGCTGGCACATGTCTGATTAATGGATGGTCGCCTGCTAGTCTTTACAAAGTTCTCCCTTGAAGAAAATCTAGCTACTGACCCAAAAATACAATTCAAACTGAACAAGCTCTAGCTCTTAGACCTGTAGTTTTTGTGTTCTTGTTCATGGAGCTAGGGCCAATGTTGGCAATGGCTTTTCAGGATTGGATCAAGAGCTATTCCATTCCTGTAGAGAGCTTACCCTTAGGGTCAAATGTCATGACTCTGTCATTGCACTTGCTAATACAGTAGTGAGTGTTAAGATGTATTTTGATGTACTCAGGTAACATTGTTTCATATTTGCTTACTTGTGTCAAGTACCAGTTTAGATCTGATGACTGTGTTCTATTTAGGTAACACACCATAGAGTAATCACAGGCCCCACGGTGGGCCTCCTGTCCATTATGCCAGAGGCACGTCACAACCTGGCCAGGCCTGAGAGAGACATAGGAGCAGGTAAACAGACATTTCACCTCTTCTCTATTAAACTCCACAGAAATGCCCATTGCTATTTGATGTCAATCAAACCTTGCATTAGTCTTCATTCAGTTTTCAATCTTGACTTTAATTTCAGTTTAATTTAATATTTTTTTAATAATTAAAAAAGAAATGCACAAATCCACCTTGAAGGAGAAAACACCATTACATAATGTAACATAATGGATGAACATAATGTGCATTAATGTATTGTTACAAGTTACTGGCCTTATTCTAGAATGTTCTCTTGAACACTCGACTTTCATTTGTCAGTCACATGAGATATCTCAGACACCAGGGATTGGACTTTGACGGAACGTGAGGGGAATAGTGCATATTACTACTACTACTTGTCATTTTCAAAATTACACAGATTGTCCCAAGGGGTCACTACAAATACAGATCAAAAAACCACATGTTAACGATTGCCTTGTTTTCTTTTAGTTTATACTTTTTCATGAATTTTTTAGTCTCTTTGTTTACTATAAGCACATTACTTTACTTTATATACCTTACTTTTGCTGTTAAAGCACTTTGAATTGCTTTGATGTACAAAATGTGCTTCACTAATAAATATTGATAAACACATATGATACGTTGCTCCTTATATTTGAATGCATTTTCTTTTATATTTAAGGGATTGTGAATATGTTGGAGAAGAGGCTCCCCTCATCAGTGCCAGATGCATGTTTGCTTCATACTTTGATCAAGCACAAGGCTGCTTCTCTTCATCACAGAGAGGATTCCTGTTTTCCCAAGACGGGTCAGTGCTTCTCCAGCAAAACTACGAGAGAAACATTTTCAGCATGTGACACATAAACACATTATTATGATTGAGCTGGTCCATATGAGTGATTGCCTCGTCATAAAGAACATGGATAATGCTTGGATAGACGAGAAGGAAAGTTCTGTCCTTGGAAAATATCCTGAATTTAGGAAGCTTGTCATGGGAATCTGATAACACAAGTCCTGCCTCTGTGGCAATCAAGCATTATGTTGAAAGGCTATTGCTACTGGGTATTCTACACCCCCTCTTCTGCTCTTCTGCTCTGCTCTTTTGTGCTATTTCTCTTATTGTGTTGACTAGTTTTGGTTCAAATCACTCAATGAGTCATCTGTAGTTAAAAATATAGGGACAGCTGCCAGTCAGATTTGACAGTGATGGCTGGTTGCACCTGATTAACCACAGGCATTGATGGAGTACAGTTGAGTCCGTCTGTTTGTGACTTCAGGCCTGACAGACTGGAAGTCCAGGTGTCATAAGCAGCTGACATGGAGGAAGGAACCTGGACCCACCCGTGAAAGAATTGGCAGAGAATGCACGCCCACCTGGACCACCAAAGCACCTGCACCTCCTCCCTCCGCCACCTCCAAGAACTCAGGCTACAGGAGTTTGATGCAAGGCGCCAACTGTCTTACCCCTGAAAGCACTCAGGTATAAACACTGAACTAGTGTCAAGTAGACCTTAAGTTTAACCAAGAACAAGAAAGTGATCATTTCTTTGTAACTGATTTCTGAATTCCCATAGTTATTGTTTGAACTCAAACGCAGGATGGTTGCTTATCACCTAGTTCCCTGTGTTCTGCAGAATCTCCCTCTGCTAGTTCCTGTAGCCATCAGCAAATTCCCATTCACCATCACAGAGGGACGGACCAACCCAATGGCTGCAGATTTCTGTCGTTTCAAGCAGCACTATTGCTTGTGCTGGGACAGCCTGGTACATGCTCTGGAGGCCCTGGAAAAGCTGCTCAGGGAGTTTGCTGTGCCCCTGGCGACGGTGTGCGGGGAGCGACTGGCCGACTTAGGCCAGGGTTGGGATATTGGCTGGAGGAGGGCTCCTTCAGTGATGCGCCTTATCTCAGTGCTTGGAAACAGGGAGGAGGTGTTGGACCTGGTGTTACGCCCAGGTCAGCGCTACAAGGGACAGGGAGGCATTGAGGCGGCTGCCATCCGCATCCAGTCCTGCTGGAGGCGCTACTTAGCCCGGACAACCTACCTGCGCCATTGCCGGCGCAAGTGGGCGGCAGGGACCATCGCCATCTCATGGTTGATGCACGCTCAGATGCGTCGTGTCAGGAAGGCCCTGCAGGCCAGGCGTTTCAGACAGCTGGAGAATTACCGCAACAGAGCTCAGGTGAGGCTGCTTATAACCAACTCTCTCTCTCTCTCTCTCTCTCTCTCTCTCTCTCTTCTCTCTCTCTCTCTCCCTCCCTGTCTCGCTATTTTTCTTTAACTCTTACTTTCTCAGTCTGCCTGGCTTTGTTTCTCTGTCTCATACTTTTATACTTTGACACTCCGGAAATGCAACAATGCAGCCTCGCATTACACATGTAGACATATCCTTAATTCATAACTATTAATTTAAATCAAATTTAATTTGACAAGAGAAATGTTTGTTTTTGATTAGTTGGTTAGAGAGCAGTATGACAGCACAATCTTCCTAGATGCATACTGATGTAATTTTGTTTCTGTTCAGTGCAGATGTCCTGTCTGTGCTGTCATCTTAGTTGAACATCTTTGAGAACACGGATAGTGTATTAATTAGTGCCTACGAGTTCATTTACTTTTACCATCATTGTGTGTGTATACATGCACTAAATGTATGTTCTCACCCTTTGAACAGTCATACCCTGTTAATTAAGCCTGCTAATCTTCCCTTGGCAGTAGCATCATGTACCTTGCTGATTGAATTAATTGGGAGAAGATGTTTCTAAGTAAGCGCTTAATTTAATTAAGGTGGTATTTTATGCTTGGTTTGCTTCCGTTAGGCCCAGAGAGAGAGGAGCTTGATGTGTTGTAGCTATGCGATGTGATGATTTGTGTGTGTGTGTGTGTGTGTGTGTGTGTGTGTGTGTGTGTGTGTGTGTGTGTGTGTGTGTGTGTGTGTGTGTGTGTGTGCGTGGGTGTGTGTGTGTGTGTGTGGGCACGCAAGCCTGCATGCACGTGTGCTCAGGCGGTCCCCTCTCTGATCACTCCTTTTCTCCATCCCCAGCATCTGGCAGCCAACTGGAAACTCATCCAGTCCTCCAAGAGGACCATTATCCACATCCCGTCATTAGGTAGCTCTCTCTGCCTGCTGCACACACACACACATCTGATCTAGCAACAGTCCCCACCACTCTGCTGCTCCAGTCTGTGGCCCTGGTGGAAGAGGCCTGTCTCGTTCAAATGGCTCTCTGCAGGAAAGCACTCAGAGGATGATGACAGTCCCCATGCCAGGGAACTGAACAATTTAGTCTAAATCGCCATTTAATTTGCAGATTAAGCAAATGAAAACCCATTATGTTGAATATTTCAAAAGAGGCACAAAGGTCTTACACTGCTGGTGAGACAAAAAAAAAAATCCCAAAACAAAAAAGATGAAGAACCTACTCTGTTTTTATGCTGAACATAGAAAGCAAGCTATGATCCGTTGGTGTTCTAATATCACTGTGGCGCTCACATTTAGACTGTAATCAGGCATGTGCGTTGTAAATCATTGAGCGATTGTCTAAAATTATTAAGCCTAATTACTAGCAGATGGAATGCTTTATTTGCACTTGGGGTGGCTACGGAGAGTGCTGTGTGAGCAAGGATAATTAGAAAGTTGAACCCCATTGTTGTTAATTAGCATGAATCCAATCATTTAATTACCTTGATTCATTTGAGGATTCTCTCTCAGGCAGTCAATCCAGACAGACGTAGGGAAATCTTCACTGGATGTAACTCGGTGGTGGCTGGACATGGTCCAACAGGGCTCCTAGAACACCACAGATCCTGTACCTGCTAGTTATTAAGCTAAATGAATCATCCAAATGCAGTGCTGTATGACAAGATTTAACCTGCTTTTCTAGTCGCTAACATAATTGAGGATAGTTTTACAACGCTCTTGTTTTTAAGCCAGTAAGAGAAGATATGAAAGTCTTTTGTTGTACTTTACATGTCATTTTCTGACCCTGTTCTTTGTGACAGGCTACTCCCAGAGCCAGCGCATGAGCTTAAAGGGGTTTGACATCTTACAGAACATACAAATAAGCAGACTGTGTGACATTAGAGGTAGGAGCTTTGCATTGCCTCATCACCACATCACATATCAACTCTTCACGCATGCTGTGCCGTAACCATTCAATAAGTTGAACGCATAATCATACTATTTGATGAAGTCCACTTCTGCGTGTTTAGATGAAAATGTGGAGGTGATCTATGTATCTCCCCGGCATCTGGGGGATGACATCTCGCACTATTACACCAGACTCCTGAAGCTCCAAGGAGCCACGGAGGTGGGTGATGCTACTCAGTCCTCTTCCTCCATCCAACGCTTTACCATCCTCACACCTGATGCTGTCGAGTATTTCCCGGTAAGGACAATCACACAGATTTTTTGGTAAAATTTTTGTGTGAATGTGTATCTTAGAATTTGATTAGAAGTTGTTTAGAAATCTATTGTTGTTCCATGAACATCTGTAGTTTGTGTACTGTCCTACAGAGGGTACTAGAGGAGGTTGTTACTAAAGAGTTGTACCTGTGACAGTTTATTTCCTTTTAGTAGTTTTTAAAAGGAACATCTATGTTAGGTCAAGGTAAACATACTGAAGTGATATTAAGTTTTAGTTAATTAAAATATATTTCATGGTTTCTACTTGGTGTCTAATGAATAATTAAAATGCATTTTAATTGGTTTTATGAACTCAATATTTATTCTGTTTAAATGCTGCATTCTTCAGCAATTCTGCATCGTGTGACTGCTCAGTTTTAATTATTTCAATACAATAAAATGTGTTGTGTTTTTATGTCCTACGCTTTTGCACTAGATTAAATGTACAACATGGCATGGTCTTCTTCATTTCTCCCTATTGATTTTCCTGCTGTTTTGTTGTTAAACTGTGCCAGACGTGTTGCTGAGATGAATCACTGCTACCCATGGCTGGCAGCGCATTCTGCCAATGACAGAAGGGATAATTCCATGTGGATCAAATAAATACAGATGTGAAGTAATTAGTTGTATTCCCAAGGAGCTCATTGCTAGCACACATTAAAGACGTGAAGGATAGGGGAGGCCTCCCACCGGCAGCTTTTATCAATTCAACCTGCTGGAATACAGGAGAGGTCAAAACCCTGCTGGCTATTACAATAATAGATCTGTTGTGTGTACACAGTGATAAATCAGGTCAAGGAACAACCCTTGGAAGAGACACAGAGAACTCCTAGCTCCTGCAGTAATCTTTCTCCCCTCCTCTTTCCTAGACCCATAACATGTGTCTGTCCACACTGCTAAAGTACAGCCCACACACCTTGAAGCGTATCAGGAACCTGATCCAGGGCAAGGAGGCCTATATCGTGGGCGGAGTGGCCCATGTGGATGATTTGGCAGTGGCTGATGAGCTGGGAGTGCCCATCCTGGGCCCAGAGCCGGCCATAGCACAGCTCTACAGCACCAAGTCTGGAGGGAGGAGGATCTTCGCTGGGGCAGAGGTTGATGTACCCCCTGGGCGGGGAGACATTTACTCCCTTAACCAGGTCAGAGACTAAAAACACACATGTACAAATACACACACAGACTCCACCACAGCATGGAGTCCCTCAGCAGTGCCAGAAAACATGAACGAACACATTCACATAACTTTTCACGTGTGAAATAATATTTGTCATTTAGTTTGTAATTCACATAATTTTTTTGTTTTGGCTTAGCTTCATGAAACACTGGCCCACCTAATGACTCAGAACATGGATGTGCAGCGCTGGCTATTCAAGATGGACTCCGAGCAGGGTGGCCGCGGCACGGCATACTGCGATGTGTGCCATCTTAGCTGCTATAGCTGGGCCCTGCAAGAGTACCGTCGTCATGGTCCTGATCTGTGGAGCACAGAATGGGCTCAGGTATAGAGATGACCCCAAAAG
The DNA here is from genome assembly GCA_034670385.1 of Hoplostethus mediterraneus. Classification (NCBI taxonomy): domain Eukaryota; kingdom Metazoa; phylum Chordata; class Actinopteri; order Trachichthyiformes; family Trachichthyidae; genus Hoplostethus; species Hoplostethus mediterraneus. Next base: position 7,434,824 of record JAXDDW010000003.1, on the reverse strand, counting down.
ATAACATCATTCAATTGATGTCATGATCTGTGGGATCACTTCTTCAAGCACATTGCTTTTATGTCATTTTTATTGAATTTACTTTCCTTTTATTGTTGTTTTTTATTTTCCTTTTTTTTATTTCCCTTATTTCTTCTACTTAAATTGATGTTTTTACTATTATGTGTTGTTTTTATGGCTTCCTCCAAAGTACTTTTTACACGCTGGTTTTATAAAAGTGCTATACAAATAAAGTTTATTGCTATTATTATTACATCCATACCAAGGAGAAATTAGACATTTAAATGTAACCTCTTATAATAACATCTAGATATTAAAATGGAGTTTGTCCTCCTGGCTATAGGACTAGAGGGCTCACAAATTCATTCATGTCTCTCAATGAATGAATGAAAGCATAGGTCACAGTGGGGTCAGAGAGATACCATCATTCAGTTCAGAGTAGGGTACCTTAGCATAAACAGTCAGCGGTGGTCCCTGTGGTACAGTATTTTCAGCATCGTCCCTAGAGCCAGAGAGCATTATATCAATAGCTAAAATATCTGGGTATACACACAGCCATTATCCATCCTCTGAGGCCGACCTGTTAGTTAGTGTTGGTGTGTTGGAGAGGACAGTAAACTGCCCAACGGTATTAATCCCCTCACTCACCTGCAGTGACAGTTAAAATGCAGTACAGAGAGTCACAGAGCACGTTCTCTGTACGCTGGTGTGTAGCTTACTTTAAATCTTTAGAAATTTAAGTCAGTGAGACAGATTTACAACATACTTTCATATACATTACACATGTCTTGAAAGTAGATTGAAGTGCCAATGACACTAAAGACTTACATCTTTATTGCAGCTGATGGTGGTGCTTTGATCTGCTATCTCTAGCATTAGTGCATTGTTGTTGTAATGGGGACCGTAGAATACAAATACTACGTGTAGGGTTAGAAGTGTCATTATTATCATTATTCCAAGAAGCAGCATTCACTTTCCTCTCAAAAGAATGTGTTCAGATTTTATCTTAAACAGATCCAGAGCAAATAATATGTACTTAATCGTTAGGAAAGCATTAATTTAGTACATTGTAATCTGTACACAGCTTCTAAGCCTCTGGCACTTATTTCTTATATGCTTACAAAGTAGCCTTTGATTTTCTGTCATGTGTTAATTACTGTGTTTTGCCATTTAACAGGGAGCTTTGTGTAAACTAATTACAGGCTAATCATTGAGGGCTTGCAGCACAATGATTTTACCTTTTATTCTATTCTAAAGAACAGCGGCCATCCCAAGCTTCTTATGGCTCGCTCTGCTTTGCTCCGATTAGCTCCTTCTTTGATTCATAGTGTGTGTGTGGTGCAGGGCTGTAATTGTTGTGGCATTGGTGCTGTTAATTATGGCAGAGTGGCTGAGCCACAGCCAAGGTCCATAATGGTGGCAGAGGCAGCGCAGGAAAGTAAATGGGGTTTGTTTCACCAGCTGGGGTCCCATGGAGAGGGAAGAGTGCCGAGGCCCCCAGTGTAGGACGACAGCCTCAGGGCTTCTGGGCCATATGGACACAACACTTTAACTGGCCTTTATTCTACACCTTGCTCTTTTAATCAAAGGCAAGCCCACATCCTGTGCTCCTCATAGGATGAGGGTTTTTTGTTATGACATTGTTTCCCCTCAAATGTATTAGCCCCCTGAATTTGTTATACCATCCTTTTCCTATTATGCTTTGTGTATTTTGAAGTTGGCAATTTAGAGTGCTGAAAGCATAATAGATTAGACCTACAGAACTATGTTGTTGGTTGGACTCAAACATATGAATATTTTATATCAATATATATTCTTGCTGTCCTTTCCTCACAGTAGAAACTGTAGATAGATGTTTAAGCATGGCAGTATATTTTGAGATATAGCTCTCATTACTGTAGCACTTGGCTGAAAGGAAGTAGACCTAATTGCAATAGCAACGACAGCTAATGTATAGGATAGATTCTCACAATTCAACAAACATTTAAGCATAATGTTTATAGATGTGTAAACCAATGTTTATTAAAATAATAGCAATTTAATGAATTATTAATGTAACAGAAATGATTCAAACATTTCAAATACTAATTCATAATTTAACAGTTCATCACTAAAATCATCGCTTACCAAAAATAAGCAAATAAGTGAACCATGTAAGCCAGTGGGGTGTCCTGTGCCATTGATGATCCCTGTAAAGTGGAGTGAGGGCATAAAGGAGTAGAGTTGGCCTTAGCTTAAACAGACTGTGTGCATATTGTTTAATTATTGCTTGCTCTGGGGGGCTCAGCATGAAGAAGAGCAGCCTGACTGACACAGAAGAATACAAGAATGCCATGTGGTCTTTTAGAAGAATATCACCCTCCGATCCCTTCTGGCCATGGTAAAGAAAGGCTGTAGGGGTAGGAAGAGGAGGAGGAGAGAGCCTATTCACACTATAGGAGCTTCCACAGAGGTCTAGAAAATAGTGTGCTCCTCTAAATATTGTGAGGCCCATGCCCTCTAGCACAATGTTTCAGCCTGCAAAAGCCCCCAGAGCTCTTTCAGCATTTACACAGAGAGAGGTTAAAGATGTGTAGATCCGCACCCATGCGATGCCTGAAGGGGGCCATACATACACTTAAGCACTCAAACACACAGCTTGCATATGGATCATTAGGCACAAGAGGGTAAAAATTACACCTAATAGCGTCAACAGATGGAGCATTTCTTTTTGTCATGCTGTGTGCAAACAGATCTTGAGCAACACCTTATTTAGGTTAGGTTTGTCAAGGAAATGGGTCATTTGATAATCACCACTACTAAAGAGTTAGAGGGACTTTTATACAGATGTTTTCTTTCTAAATATTGTGCAGTCTCTCTGTTTGCACTGAGAACTTTGAATATCTGCTGTTCTGCCTGAACTTAATTAATCCCTAAAACTGAACAATTTTCCGCTCCTTTTTTGTTCTGTTTTGTTTGTTTTGTGTTTCCCTTGCTTTTACTTAATATCACTCATTTCTGTGCAACGTTTTTGCAGAGGGCATTTGCTTTCCTCCTACTAAGATGTTCAACCAGGGATGCAACATGATGGACATGAAAACAACCCATATGTTGTATTTAATATTAATAATTCATATGTTAATATTACCCATGAAATCAGTAGTGAGCTGTGGGAGGTTGAGGTTGAAGTCCTGCTCTGTCCCTCTGGTAGAGGTGGGACAGTGCTATAGTAAATGAATGTGCATGAAGTGTATGTCCTGTCTATTCTCAAGACAGTTTCTCAGTTGTTTCGCTGTGTAATGGAGAGATGAAATGGCAATCAAAGAGGCAGGGCTACATCTATTTTATTTATGACCAGATTGCTTGGCTTTATGTGGACACCAAGCAAAGCTTGAATCCTATCACAGGGTACTGTTCGCAGTTTAAGTCCAAATAATTTATTGCAAAATACCTCTCTTTCTTTTCCTCCTGTCCTGCTGTTTCTGTGAACTGCATAGGCAAAATCCTGGGGTGAGCTTGCTCTTCCGTAGAAAATGGCAACCGTTGCCTTACACTTTTTGCCGCACCATTGTGTGCTTCATGGTTTGTGTAGGGTGAATCACTGTGTAGCATTTGACCTCGCCTTTTACAGTACTTGAATATGATGATGGCTGTTACATGACTGGAATATCAACAGCATAATCTCCAGTTCCATCTCCAATGAAGCCAGACAGAATATACTCTAAACAAAGTAACGCTCTAGATACAATGATAAAAGAACAAAGACATTATTTCCATTCAGAATTTAGTCATCTTTTTGACGGGTAAGAAGAAAGGTGGTTCAGTTTCACAGATTTTACTGTGTGCAAAGTCATTTTCTCTCTGACAGACACAGATATTATTATAGACTATGCAATAAAAGAATACTTGGGAATCAACTCATCCATCTCATTTGGACACGGTATCCAGTCAACAGAAGCAATTAATTGCAATTTCTTAGTATATAGCAAAAGGGCAGATTAACATTTAGTGGAGCCATTGTTACTACTTTCACGACATTACAGCATGGTCTGTTTAAGGGACACCTAAAGCGAAAGTTGGCAATTAACAGCATAATTAAGGGGCGAAACCATTATGGCATTTCGTAGTTACAGAAACAAGAGTGATATCGATCCCTGTCAAGTCCTGATTGATCCCCAGATAGATGGGGTTATCTTAGGTATTCATCAGCCACCCAGTGGAGGGAGTTGTTATTGAGGGCAGGTGCTGTCTCCATGGCTGTGAGTTAAAGCCATTAGACTCCTGAGGCCTTCTGATAATAGGCTGTCACTCACCGATAGACCCTCTCGCAGTATCCATCAGGCACTCACAGAGAAATTGAAGCAGCCACCAAAGGTCTCAAGGATAACAGCCAGACACTGGAGTCATCCTGGTAATACAAGGGCATTTCCAGCAATGTGGTGGACACCCGGAATGCTATGATAATGGGACAAAATAACCTAGACTTGAATTGAATGAATGAACTTGATTGAATGAACAAACTGTACATAGTGCCCTCAGATCGGTCTCCAACTCTGATCCTGTAGATCCCTGATGTATACACTTTCACTTTCCTTTTCGCAGGAGCTTGTTCTGCTCAAATATCTAGATGAGGTCCCAGAGTGGTTGGCCCATCATGCCCAGCCTGCTAAAACCTCCTGCTATCCCAACTGGGCCTGCTTCCTGAAGACCTTCCTCAGGCAAGGTCAGATGCCTATTGTCAGGCACTGAATGCTATTCACCAGCAAATACTCCCATTTAGTACATGCCAACTCTAACTTCCTATGTCCTTTTCCAGTGCACAAATGTTGCCTATGTTAACTGACAAATGAATTAATTCTCCTGTTGCTCTTGTTGGTTATTAGGCAGCTGCTACTGCCATGTTTTAAATGTTTGAATGGGGGGGGAAAAAAGTGCTGACATCAAAAGAGAGCTCAGGTGTTGGTGTTTTATGGGTAACCTTTCCTCTCTGACTCAATCAATCTTGTTTGTACTGCAGCCATCCCTCTCTCCCACTGTGTGTCTGTGTGTGTCCAGGTGGGGTAGTGGAGGCCTACCCTCCTTCAGACAGTTTGACTTGCCTGACAGTGGATCTCCTGCTGGAGCCCGGGGGTGAGGTGACCATGCTGTCCTGTGGAGACCAGCTCCACGGCTCCTGTCAGCTGGAGACCGTAGGCTCCTCTGTCCCCCAGACCTCTGTATGCCCAGGCACCCTGCACTCCATCTGCATGCGCGTAGGCCAAGCCTGTCTGCAGCGTCTTATCATAGGCTATGTCTCCCTGGACCTGGCCACCTTCCTGAACCACAGCACCTTGGAGCAGAAGGTGAGACACGGCCAGGGCAAATTGAAATCTCAGCTTATGTTACCAGGATAAATATGGTCAGGCTGTTGCAATGCATGGTGTCAAAGCACTCCCATTTCACCGTACTGGTCAGAGAGTAGGCTGGGTCAGGGATCCATATGAGCAGATAGATGCCTGCCCTACGGCTCCCCTGGGACCTGTAAAACACGCAAGGCAAACAGTGGGCAGAGGGACCAAATGTTTCACAAGGCCATCTAATAAACTGTCAGGTCTTATTGTGTCAATACACTGATTCCACCATTTAAGGCTTGCCCTTTAACCTCACAAGACCCGAGAAACTCAGAGGCACCTATCTTTCAGACAATAGGTCATTCTAAAGTGATTCGACTGATTTTGGGGATGCCCTGTCAGTGTTTAACCCCTGACTGGTTACTTGCAGGGCTCTCTGATATTTGTCTCGTTATTATAACAGGACACCATGGAAACCTTAACTCATTTGTCAGGATTTAGTTGTGCTGAAACCTGCTTGATTTATGATATTGGAAATTGACTGGTTTATGGTGGTTTAACCTCTGCTCCTAGCATGTGGCTACATTGACTGCCTATTGATCCAGAGCTGTAAAATGAAATACTTCTGTTTATAATGTAGAATTTAAAATGCTGAACCTGTAATACAGTGGAGAAAGTACTGGGACTACTTCACAGTTACAAATGGTATGAATATGGACACAAAAAATGTTCTGTATTTTTTTTTCTTTCTTAAAAAATCCATTGGAAAGCAATACACCATTTATTATCTATCTTTTTTATATATTCCAGACATTCAGGAATCAGGAAATGTGTATGTTTTTTTTCTCTTTTCCCTGTCAACGCTGTATTTATTTTAGAATTCATAATGGATTCCCAATCAGAAATGAATTCAAAGTAGTTGAGGGAACTGTTGCCACTAGAGGGTAGTATCTTATGGATTGGGCACTAACAGACAGTGAAAGCCAAAGCTGTATTAGACAATGCAATTTGTGTCTTGAAACTTAAATTATTTTTGATTGAACTGAATTTTCATGGTGGTGCAGCGCTATTTCTGATTGTTCTGAAATGTATAATCATGTATAATCTACTAGGGCTGTGGACTTCATTACACCACATAGTAATTGTTACATTTCAAGATTTCATATAGACAAATAAGCTGTCTTTGCAGTGACAAAACATTTGACACTATCTCAGATCTAAAACTGTGCTATTTCTCAAATTTATCATAGTAACAGAAGCTGCTTTTTCTTTAACCATTTAGAATGACAGCCCAAAAATTAATTTCAGCTGTAATGATGACCACAAATTGAATGTGATTCACTGACAACATAATTAAGAATAGACTCTAAACAGCATGTGCTTCAACAGAAGCAGCAACATTGAAGTCTGAATCACAGATTCGTACCCATCTCCCCACACACAGAGCCCAGACAGAAGAGAGCCACATGGGCAAACCTGTCTGGATTTAAACATCAATTTAGATTCAAACCTGTTGCTAAAAGCTGCCTACTTTATTTGATGGGAAGAAGTGGGTCACATATGTTTGCCCTTGCAGTCTTTCCTCACATTGTGGAATGGTGGAGCCCCAGCTGCAGCATCAGGGTTTTTAATGAAAATGCAAGGCTATAGAAAACAGGTACAATCCAGGCTTACATTTCCCACGGCTTTGTTAATAACGACAATGGGACATTGGGGTTTGATTTTAGTGAGCAGAGTGAATGGCTCTGTGGAGTGTGTCCGTCACCCAGTCCCAGGTATCAACGTGATGCATACAGACTCGCATCTATCCACTGGTAGCTACCACCTACAGTACAGGATGTGCAGTGCAATACATACTGCTGCCAAACATGTATGCGCACAATTTGAAATGTTGTTTGATGCTTTGACTTGTGCTACTAATTTAGAATGTAAGTGTGTTTAAAGATAAGGTGCAGTTTATAAAGAAAAATTATATTGCAAAATTGACTTTTGACAAATTGACAATTAACAATAAACAAATGTCTTTCTTAATCATCGGAAAGGCTGTTCCAGTTGTCCATCTACAACAAACATTCAAGTGCTAAGCGCAACTCCTGGCCTGAAAATCAGATTAAGCTGCCAAAAATATTTATATAGAGAATTTTTTTTTTTTATCACCAAAAATATTTTGGGCATTTCTTTGCGTGTTGAAAAAGAAAAAAGTGCTAAAAAAGACATTTTGTTTGACACAGCTCATTTAATTTTTTTCAGTTTATTACTATGCACAATATTGCTAAATTATGATCTTGAATATGCTTCAATATTATCTGATCTCACTTTGAAAGGAAATGTTGTTCTAACCTTGAGTAACAGCAGACACTTTTATTGCTTTTTGAATCAGTATTACAAACAAATGCAGCCTCTATGTCATTCCTTATTTGAATCACAATATTTTGCAATTGAATACAAATGAAAGAGAATTACTGTAAATTATGGTCAGATGTCCATGTGCTAGTGGAGATAAAGTGCTCAAGTTGCAGAGAGTGTGGGGTTCATGAGGCAGGCAGCTATTTGCATTCAGTGGCAGGAACGTTTACTTTGACAAATAGGAACAGCAAAGGGAGGCAGCCGACTGCCACTTAGTTATTAACAACTCCTTCACTGGTGATTTATTTGCCACTTTTGAAGAGAGGGCATAGCTATTAGGTTATTATCGGGAAAATTAGCTCTGTTTAAGCAGAAGGCTATGACCATACCTGACCCCTTAATATACTTATAATGACGCCATTTACCATACATATCTGAAGTTAGCTTCTCGCCGGACATGAGCCAAACCAACTAGCCCAGGGCAAACTGGACCCAAATACTCAGGAAAGGATCTACTTTGTGCATGTGTCATTCCACAACTGAAATACCTACATCTGTAATGCAGAAACCATTAACAGTGTTTTCCTTTCCCCTGCCTCACAACATGGATAATACTGTAAGGACTATAAGGTATTGGCCCTGTTTCATCCATCTGTTTATAAAGCTCTATGGGGGAGATTCTGTGATGTTCCATTTTTGTGATCAAATAAAAAATAAGCAAATAATATTTTATTTTATATTTTAGTTTTGTATTTGTTTTGCTTGACATATAGATTTCATGTTGCCCTGTCTGCAGGTGTGGGCTCTTGATCTGGACCTGAGACACAGTAACCAGCTGGCCATGACCCAGATGCTACTGATAACGACTGGTGGAACGCTGAATTGTCGCACATGCCGCTTAGAAGTGCCAGTGCCAGAGAAATCCTCAGCACACCAGATAGCAGCCAAAGTACCATTTTATGTCTCATTTTTGTGGTATTACTGATGATTAGACATTTTTGTGAAACGTGTGAAAAGCATTATTTAAAAATGTACCTTAATGATTTATGTTGTTATAGACTTTTACAGTGGTTGGTTTTTTTATAGTTAATATTTGACCTCAAGACTGAAACTGGCTGGTCTAAAACAAGCAGAGGCTTCAGAACTAATTATTTTACCACAGTAATCACTAAGATCGATCAGTGTTTTGCTCTTCATTTTTGTTAAATACAACTAAATACTGTAATTACGCACTGAGCTCAATTGGTGTTTAGATGCTGAATTCATTATCATTTTGATAGATGAGCCTAAATAATCAACACATTAATAATTCATACCATTCATTATGCATGTGTTGCATGCTTGAACACCTCATCAACCTGGTGCCAGGCCTTAAACAATAGAGTTCTTTTATTAGCAGCATGCCTGTGTTTACGCTTGTTAATCCGCGACTTGTATTATTTTATCAAACATTCATTTAGTTGGTGGCCCGGTGCTTCAGTACAGCATTTGAGCCACTGCGATGGTTAATGGCTTCAGCAGTGGCCGTCATTAGGTGTCTGCATATTACAAACACAATTAAATCCCTGCTGGACACTTTTATTGTTGTGTGAGGGTCCAGTGTTTGACAATTGCAAACACACGGCCATCACAGCGAGTTATGGGCTATCTCCTGTGCTCACAGGGGATTAGTCCTGCTGATTTTGTGTCCCAAAAGTGCTTGTGAACCAGGCACATTTTTATCCTCTTGAGCCCTGTCACTTTTCACTAAACAGCCTCTCTAGTATTACTTACGACATTCTCAGAATCACTTTTATTTGTTTTTTTGATGGCAATATGTATTGTGCAATCAGTATTGCTTTTGTTGTATGATGAATACAAAAATGTGTAATCCCAAACCTGTAGTTCCTTTGATTGGCATCATACAATTAAGTGCATCTTGCATTTGGCATGTCTTCCAAACATTAATTGTTCCTCCCCGCAGTTAATTAAGAAAGGCCCAACAGTTTACCACATGTGCCCCACACTCATCATGTTCACTAATCACACATACTCCCCGAACTCAACACTGACCCTAAGGACATGTGTACAGGGTTCAGCCATCTCTACTCTAGCCATGTTGCCACTGAATGCACCATGGTAATTATGCTTTAGCTCCAAATATAATTCCATGTAAAAAAGATTTTACCATAGTTAGCACTAACAAAGGACTATTGCCAGCAATCGTCCACTATTACACTATTACGTTTCTCTTTCTTTTTTTCACAGCCTCCTGTGGCTAATCGCTATGCGGTTATTGGGAGCCACTTGTTCCACACTAACCTTTCCATGGTGCACCACAATGTGTTCTTCAAGATGTGCAAGGCTCAAGGCATAGGATTTGACATAAAGGTAAAACAGGATGAAACTGTTGGCCTTATCAACATTACATCTTGTTCATTTTTGACACACGTTATATGATTGATGTAATCTACGCTATATAACAATAGAGCTCGTCTTTTAACGGTGTTCTTGTGACTGGTTAATTGCAGATGAGGCAAGGCACTGTTTTTGCTCTCCATGACAGCAGTGAGAGATGCAGTCTTGGAATGGTGTATGTATTTCTTTCCATAACACATTACATTCCTATACACACAATTATACATCCTCATCAAATCGGAAAACTAAACTGCTTCATTTCAGTTTATTCTGACATTTAATGGTTTATGGGTTCACTCAGGAAAAAAAACAGCAAAATGGCCTAAAAAGGCACAAACTCTTGACACTGAAGCAGACTCTTATTTCCCTCATGCCCTTACTGTGGGTCACAAGCATATCTGTTAATTTACTGATGGGAAACTGTAAATATTATCTATTATCACAAGCACGCACAGCACACCAAAAACTTCTATTTGTATGATACCACCTTGTTTACCTTTGCTTTACCTCCGTCTGTAAGAATGGACATGCTCATAAAATGACAATACAGTATAGACTGAGAATAAAGCCACTTCTTTTAGAGGATTAAGATGTCACCTCTGGCTTTGTAAATATCGTTATAATCCTTAGCAGCTTTTAAGAAGAGGCTTATTTAACATATTTATCAAACACAAATCCTTTAGCTTACACAGTGTTGTAACAGTTAAATCAAGCTTTGTTCACATCTCCCCCTAAAGACTGAGGATGTTATCAGCAGAAAGTTTTCATTTACCCACCACCACCAGATACATAAGGTGATTGTTTTTTAGCTGGCAGCACGGGGATCATTAGTAAACTCATTTGTTTGGGGTGTCGTTAATAGAACCATCTCGGAGGATCTCCAGGGAGCCCTAGTGACCTTTGCTCGGAATCTGTCAGTCATTCATCGGGAAATATCATCCCCTAAAATGCAAGGAGACACTAATTTCAAGGTACCATCCATGCTAATGACCTAACGATCTCTAGTCATGTCCATCATGATAGTATATTGTATATTCAATCAAGCTGTAGTCAGTTGGAATGTTCTTTTCAGTGGCCAGTTAATGAAAAACAAACAAATGTAGTGAAATCAGAACAAGACCTAGAAGGACCTTGCTCATGTGGAATGGTAATGGGTAGTGATTTAAATTGTATTTTAATAAATGAACCCTTCTTCTTGTGTTTATTTGAGGATCTGATCAAGGACATAGAAGATGTACTGCAGATGACTGTCCAGAACAACGTGCCAGCAGTGGAGGATAACAACACTGTTGCCTAAACTAAGCTGGGTCACTGTACAACCGCCTTACTCATGCTTAAGTCAAGTCATCATGTCTTTGCCAACTTTGATTTCCAATTATGCTTTGATTATTTAAACTCCAGTATGTTAGGTGGGTCAAGGATCAAAGTTGGCCAAACGCAGCAAGCCAAACTGAATCCTGAAAGTCCTTGTCAGTATTGATGATGGATGTTACAGTATTGGTTGCGTAGTCTCTTTTAGCAATCTGAATAGACCTTAATATCAGAAAAATAAAATAAACAGTATTGAACGCCTACACTGTTTGTGATTATTGTAAACACGCGGTAATTTCCTCCTGGGAGAAGGTGTCATTTAGGAGCCATTAAGTATCCATTCATTCAAATCATTTCTCTGTGGAGGAGAAACAAGTGCCCTGCCCTGCGTTTCCAGCCGGATGATTATAGTGGGAGTACACGGTAAGAGCACGGAGTACAGTACAGCACAAGCTGCAGAAGAATGTCCCTATTTTCACAAGTCTGATGGCTGTTATAAAATTAAATTGTGTTGACATGAACAGTATATCAGGACTTGCAGCTCCGTGTAGTGGAATCCAATAAGCAGGGTGTAATTTCCGTTTAGCTAACAACCTTGGACTGTCTTGTTTGCTACTCTTAGCTAGCTACGTTAGCGGAGCTACGCTACATCGAAAATAATAGTTGCGTAACATGTCGTTACACTTTCTGTCCCGGTGGTGTGCAGCGGGCTTCTCGCTACTGAGCAGCCTTTGAAAGGACTCTGATGCATCCCCTCATCTAGGTATACGTTATAATGTGTGGCTAGACAGGATACCTGGATTAAGAAATTAAAGTGTTTCCATGCAGTCCAGGTGGTAGAAATCCAAATAATAGCAAAGGGAAACCGGCCTACTTTTCGAATAAACTATGAAGGAAGTTTTGAGGAAGATGCACAACATCTTTCTAAAGATTGTGTTGTTTCCGAGCGCATTTGGCAAGAGAGAAATCCGACCTGCAGCCTCAGAGGTGTTGACCTGCCACCTGCTGCAGCGGAAACTGCCGCCCTGGACCTCCTACTGTGTTCGCTACAGTGCCGTCAACAACGATCAGTTTGGGCTGTCCAACTTTAACTGGAGAGTTCAGGGAGCCAACTACCAGATACTGAGAACAGGCTGCTTCCCCTTTATTAAGTATCACTGCACTAAAGCACCTCCACAGACCCTGGACTTTGAGGACAGGTTTTTCACCATGTTGAAAGTCATCAATCTAGGTCAGTGTGATATACATTTAGTGTTCCTTATGCATCCCATTATAATACAATTTTATTTTCAAATATAATGCAATTTTATGTGAACACAATCTATCCACTTGTTGCAGGTATCCCCTGTTTAGCCTATGGCATTGGCTGCTGGCTGGTGGTGGGGGCTGTAGAAACAGTGCAGACGAGTGCTGGACCAGTCACAGTCTATTTCGCCTACAAAGAGGATGAAGGTGCACAGTATTGAACTAAGAAAAAAACATCACATCGAATGTGTCTTCAAGAGAGTATTGTAGGCCTATCTTTTTAAACAATTCAAGAGATGGTGTACCTGGGGGGGCGCTCTGACAGAAGTGCCATCCTATGTCTCTAGCAGGCCTACCCCTACCATCTGTAATTTCATCAGTGTTCAACTATTAAAGACTATTTAAGTTGCAGTATTGGAGTCAATTATTAATATTACTACGCTGACATACAATACTGACAAGGGTATTCACAAAGCTATGGATATTGAAATTAAGGGAAGGTTTGAGATTTTTAGGGGCATATCTCATTGATCACTAACCAAGCCTTTTCATATTGTTTGTTTGTGTTGTTCATGGGAATTGGGCACCAGCTTCCTGTGCATGACTCCTTTTAAATAACTATACTATTTTATTACTTTTACTACAGCAATGAAAGTATATGGAATGGTTTGTACAGTATATGATTTAAGAATAAAGGGTTTCATACCGCATTGACTACACCACTGTTGCTAACAAATCTAACACTAGTTTGTTGCCAATTTTGCAGAATTGGCTTCTGAAAACTTTATGAGGGGCTTTAATAATGATCAAAAGGACAGACTTATAAATATCATCAACCTTCCCTTCAGTGCCCAAGTCCTAATTGTTCCTGGTCCTCACATAGAGATAGGAATAACTACTACGTCATCTTCAAACTCTACAATCTCAGAAGAATACGATAACGCAGTGCTCACATTAAATTGCATCTTCTAGTTGATTGCATGTCTTTAGCTTCACTTTGTTTGACAAATACTGGAATTTAAATAACTCTAGCTCATTTATTTAAAGTGAAATTAGTGATCACTCTCCATGCAACAGATAGTCAATAGTCTTAGAGAAAAACTGGTAACAGGACAGGTCTGATAAAATGGGTTTTAATTACCAAAGTGTGGCCTTTGTGTAGTGGAATCCACATCCCCTCCTTCAGGCCTTCTTTGGCCTTTGATTTCTGGTAATGTGCTTTGCTGATGGGGCACACTTACCTCTGCTGCAGAGAATCCTGCTCCCTCTGAGAGGCAGGTTGACAAACTGCCATATTGATTTCCTCACCCCCTCAGCATCTCCTACTAATAGCATTTATCAGTGACCTCAATTTTCTGGCCTTGGCCTCTTCTATTTTAGCAACAATGAAACTGAAGGAATAATTTCTTGTTGTACATGTAAATCAATGGACCTTTTGCCCTTATTTGCTCTTGAAGACTGTGATATCGTCCTACATGCTGTTCATGTTGTACAAGCTCCTCTTTAGGATCCTAATTTGCAAAACCTGCTTGAGTTACATAGAGCATATTACTGAATAATTGACTTTTGTGACAAAAATGTCATGTTATGCCTTCCTCATGGTCTAAAGTCAAGATAGGTTCAGAATATCCATCTGTGGGCCAAAGATCCCCTCATTAGAATCAGTTATTTAACATCCCTGGATGGAAATGTTACAGTGCACGATGAATGGTGCAGGCCCTGGATTCTCAAAGGTTTTTCATACCAAGGAACCACATTATTGATCAGTGTGGGAGACTGCCACAAGAAGAAATCCACATTTGAGAAGGTTTTAGCCCAGAGAGCCATAGCTGAGATGCATTTTCTACACAGTATTGAAGTTTGACAAAGTATGGCATCTCACTATCAAGAAGTGGGATGAATTAAAACTATGATTTGAATACCTTTGTCTCAATACAGTAACGCTGCAAACTACAATTAAGCTGTTTTCAAGGACACCTCTATGGAAACAAATGGCTGACAAAAGTTGAATTATGGTTTTTATGTTAAGCAATGGTACAGCTTTGTTGAATGCAATATCACTAAACCTCCTCATATGGTACGGTATTCATGTACAAAACTCTTTTAATCATAGAGTGATGATAACCACATTATCTCTCAATCATACTAATTGCCTTTAACAAGGAACATTTAGACACACTTATGGAAATCTGATCCATAGTATCAGGCTGCACTTAAATCCCCCTCCTTCCAACCTTTCATCAGGGCTGAAAGTGTGCATGGGGAATGCTCAGGCAACCATGTCTTAATTACTCATTGACCCTTTGACCCATGTGCTGCATTGATACTGCAGTACAGCATGAGACATAATTGCATGGGGTTGCAACTGACTGCATCTTTGTGTCTGGCTATTACAGGATGATGTGAGTCAGTGAAATCTAAGCTGTGGAGCCTGTGACTACATTGTATTTGTTTTCAGGGCTGCGCTTGTGAGCCACTCTAAACTGCAGGGGAGGGCACCCCTTCAGCCCAAGCAGAGGTTTACCATTACACATTGTACCTTGGTCACCACCAATGCAGGTCTGCGATATCTGGACTGCAAATGGGCTACTGTAAATTAATGGAAAATATGGCTACACTTTGGTGTGAGATTGATGCCTTTTAATAGCTGCGGTAGTCTAGCCCTGTATTGCAGTGGCTAAATCACCCCACACAAAACTAATGTGGCAATGAACAAAGAATTAATGCCTGTTTGGCAAGTTTAATTGCATGCCGAAGCTGGTAATAAGTTTTGTCAAGGTGAAATCTTTAAATACTTGTACTGTTTAGAATCTAGGTAAATAAAGCAAAGCAAGTGCTGGAATGTAGCTGTAAATTGTTAATGTGCAACAGTGAAATTGCTAATCAACTTGCAACATCTTGTAATTATCTTCTAATTAGCTTATAAGTTCTCAGTTTCCTCTGTGTAAAAAAGGATACTAAGCATGTTCCTTTTTATTGAAGTGGTTGATGTGGCCAATTCTGAAATCAATTATTTAGCAGGAAAAATCACATTATTTTTCTTTCTGTCATATAGATATATGCCTTGGCAGAAACAATTATTGTATGAACAACCCCTGCAGCTAATGCTGGTGAGGTTATCATTAAGCCTCGAGATTGGCCACTAGCACCACCTCCAAGCTTGCTCCACTAGCAGCAGGGGTACCAGAGTCATCACTCACATCACTGTAAGGAGGATCACACTCAAATTACATCTTAATTCAGAGGTGCCAACCAACATCGTCACAATATTCATAGTGAATTGGCATTTTTTGAATTGAAATGTGACAACTGAAACAGAGCTCATTACTTTCTAGGTAGATGTACCTCCGGTTGCAGGCTGGATGCATGCTGGTTAGCTGAGAGAAGTATGTTTAATGAACAAAACATAACGCGTCAAAATACAGGCATTGTAATTGTTGCAGGATTTTGTGGTTTCAGTGGGTAATAATTGCTGGCCTCATGCCGTTGAGACTTGAAACACTACTCTACCTCTATCAAATATTGTTGGGTGAGGACATTTTTTGTTTTTTTTAATGGGTTGGAGTAGTGGAGCCATTAAAAATCTATTATGGCGTATCTCTTCACCCAAGGGATGACAAGGAGCACCATATTTCTTTTATTACCCCACCCCCACCCCATCCTTTTTTTTCTTTCTGAGGTGTTTTTTTTTAAAGAGCCTGCTGTGCCAATCAGTGTTGCCAAAGCTGCTGACTGTGGGTGGCTGAAATGTCTGTCAGTCATCTTGTCTTTTAAGGACCAGTCCCAACTGAAATTAGGACTAAGTTGCAATGAATTCAAATGTTGGACAATTCCATCAAGGTCCCTTAATCTTACTCCACATTTAAGGCATACATACTAATTCTTATCTTTCGAGTAATTCAGAGATCCATACAGTTTAATACATCATTCTCATTTCTAATGGGTTTAGTTCAGTGCACTTAGGCTTGTGCACTTAACCTTGTGACTAATGCCTTTTTTTCTTCCAATGCAAGTTGATTATTGTTTTGTTTTTCTCTTGGTGTTGATGTAGTATCATGTTCACTTCATTCATACTTAATGCTTACTCTGTTGACATTAAGAGTAATGGATTTTAATAGTTTTTCCACGACTTATCCGGAGAGTTAAATGAACTATCCATTTTTATTATGTATTATGCAGTATTTAAAGTTTCAGCTCATTAAAAAACAGACGCCCTCCATGCCCCCCCCAGGCTGTCTTTTACCCCCCACTAGCATGCAGTCAGGCTCCTCTAGCCACAGGCTCTGCTTCTGTTTTTCTTAAGTCAAAAATGAAATACTTAGAAATATTTATTTATTTGTTTCTTCATTTCCTTTTACCAAAGAACAGTCTAATGGCTTTGTAGCATAAACAAGGGCTATCAGTGGATCAGACAGAGGGGATATGGCATTGTTTTGTTTGTTTGTTACGTTGCTTGTTTATCATTGGACATCAGGGCCAAATATAAGTAAATAAAGATGTATTGTATATACCTTAATTTTAGCACTATATAGACCCCTTGTGTTGTTTGATTGCCTTATTTTTACTTGCACAATAAGCAGCAACCTACACAGCACCTCAATGCTGGACTGGGGATTTATATTAAATACACTGATACTGTAGCTGCATACAAAAATACAAGTGGAATAAATCAATTTTGTTCTCAGAAATGCTTCACATACTTTTTGATGCAGCGTGATCTCCAATCTCCCTGCAAATGAGCTGCAGTCCCCTGTAATGGTTTCTGCTCCTCATGGGAGGCTGGTGTCTCAGAAAAGCTGCTGATTGAAGGAGAAATGTAATACAGGTGTAAAGCAGACTTGATAGGGGTCTTACACGAGGGTTATGCATTTTAACAGTGATATACATACTGTTACATATTTATCAAAAGAAATGGAATTTGCTGGGTTGACTTTTCCCAACCCGCAGAGACTTGTGGGTTTCTGCTAGGGTGTTAATTCTGGCAGAGAGGGTAGCTATTATGTGGAATTAATAGGAATTAAGGGCTCTAAATTGGTTAAGTAAGCACTTCATTAATTGTGATTGGATTGCTGCAGCTGTATGTGAGAGGTTTCAGCGTTACAGGCCACTGGTACACAGTTGGAAGGAATGGAGAGACCTGAACTGAATTGGCTGGTCAGTGCACAGTAATTGTAGAAAAAAAAGCCCAAATTAACTAAGCCTGCAATGTGAAAAGATTGTGATTTAATTGAATCAACATAAACATAGAGACACACCTTGAATAAGTCCATGAAAACATTGACGCGATGTGTGACTGTTGGATAATGTTTGATTCTTTGGGCCTCTGAGTCTGGACGTAGAGCGAGCTGCTGTAAGTCGAGGTGTGGCAAGGGTCAGACGGGAACATCTGCCTTAACTTGATGTGCCTCCCCTAGCAGAGGTGGACTAATTGAGGTGTGTTTTTATCTGAGCTTGCTAATGATGATGAGGGTGCAGGAGAAGTAGACTGTCCCCTTAGGCTGAGGGATAGCGTGGCTTAGCCAACCTTCTGTACTTATTGTCCAACAAAGGGGGAATTCACTTAATACAGTGCTTCAGAAAAGTGGATAATTGTGGCCACAATCAATAAAGTAGCAGAGTGGAAAATGAAAGGTGTGTTTGTGTTTGTAGTGTAGCTTTGTTGCTGATATTTGATGAAAATTGAGAGCAGTGAGGTTCCTGTTTTTACACAAGTGATCATCCGTGCAGTAAATTCCAAGTTTATGCACTCAGTATACATATGCAGCTTAAGCTATAACTATATACTTTGTGTAAGTGTGCATGTGTAGCTGTGACTGTGCACATATGTGGGCTTGCATGTGTTTGTGTATGTATGATAAAGGGGGTAGGTTTGGTTGGATGAGCCACATTGTTCCTGTGCGGCCTAGTGACATCGCTGGAGGGCAGAGAGGGATGGAACCTGAGAGGGGTGACAGTGATAAATAGCCCTTTTAATAACAGCTGCCCCACTTGGCCAGCTAGTCCCAGTCAGTGTCCTCTGTGTATTTATGCCTATGTTTATTTATGCATCCATAGCATGCAGGAAATCACCACCGCAGGGGTACAATCATTCTTTTTTGTGGTGGGGGGATTGCGTTGGTTTAACTTTGGGAGGAGGTAAGGTAGCTAGTCTTAAACCTATATTCATTTGAGCCTGTGGTTGATCTGTTTTGATGTCCATGTGGCGCCATAGATTCTTATCGCCGAAAAGATCCTTAACTGCTGAAACTGCTGAAACTGAAAGTACTAACGAAGAGAAGATTGTACCTTAATATGAATTCATTTGGCACCGTTTTGGGATCACACTTCAGTGGCGGCAATCGCATTGAAACCCATAGAGAGGAAGTTGCATTTCTAACTGCATTAACAGAGCCTGCAGGTGTTGCAGTATAGTTTAGTCCGAAGACAGATTAGTCGTTGTAAAGAATCCAATACCAATAAGAATACACTAATGTACCAGGGCTCATCCGATGCTTTATACAGCCTTGAATGTGCATGGCTTCTGAATACTTAGGCTCATTGTTGCTGTATGACTGAAGGAAAAATCCTTTTGTCTGCTGAAATATGACCCCGGGCCCCGGCCTGTGAATAGCGAAAGGAGAGGCTGTAGATCAGAGGTGTCAAAGCGTCTTCCCGGAGGGCGATGTCGGGGCTGTTCTCACTCAAACCAGTTCCCTCCCTTTAATTGGTTCAATTAGTAAAGTATCCATATACATTATCATGTATGCATTTTTCATGACTCCTCTTAACGCTCTGTTTAAACAGAACAACTTCCGGCTATGATTTGCCATTTGGATGAATGTCAAGGAGACTAAATGATTGCGCTAATTGAGTAATTAAAAGCAGATGTTGGAGCAAGAGCCAACAGCATACACTTTAAACACTTTGCCCTCCAGAAAACCTACAGTGTTTTTGACACCCCTGTTATGTATGGATATCCCAGAGGTGCCTCTGTAATAGTTACAGTTTCACCCTTGTGATTATTCAGTTGAAGTCTTTGCTATTGAGCCAAAATGGTGTTTTTATGCTATTTTGACCATGGGAAATGGTCTGGAAAAGAAAAGCCCATCATGCTTCCTAATGGCCAGAGTCAGTGGTGCACGGCCTCAACTCAAGCTCTAGACAGGCAAAGCATGATATCTCTGCATTCACCCTATCACTCTTACCCCCCGCTGTCCTCTGGTGGGACACTAGTAGCCTGTATGAGACTCTTTCAAGGGAGATGATATCATGTTGAAGGTAATTAACATTGGAAATGCGCCAGTAATGGGAATCAGTGTGCCATCAAATCGCAAAGGAGCAGAGAGTATTTCCATGGTTTTGACAGCTGTAGTGATTGGAGCGTAGCTGCAAGGCATTTCAAAGTGCAGATCAATAAGTAACAATTTTCCCATTAAAGAAAAATTACTTGGACATTGCACTAAGATAGCTTGTGGCTCCTTCATTTCAGACCAACTGTGGAGGAAAAGTCTCTTGTTGTGGGAAGGTTTGTGTATTGCCTTTACTGTGATGTTTCTATTGTTATCCTACACATTTGCAGCAACGTTAGCATTTGACAGTGATTTTGTAATTTTCAAGAGGGTTTATATATTTTATATTTCAAAATAGGTAATCTTGGCTATTTCACCTGTAAAGTATATTTGTATATCTGTGTAGCCAAAGTAATGATTACATACTTGAATCCAAAACGTAGACAGTTCAGATATTCAAAAGCAGTGGAGAGAGTTGATGACAAATCTTTTAATAAATCTCTAGGCCACTAGCGTGGCTAATGAACTTAGTAATTACTCTTCATTGGTTGGAAGAGTTTAGCCTGGGTGAGATGAAAGCAGTGGCTGCTGGGAGCCACAGGAATGGCACAACAGGCAACAATCAACACAGTGTCTGCTCAACAATCAATCAAAACTGTCAGGCCCTTAACAGTCGGAGTAATTTGTTGGTGTTCCTCAGAAATGAGTACACCATGTAAAATGTAGCTAAGCTCACTTTCCCAAACACCTTGCAGCACAATATGTTTAAACCAATGAGAACTGTGTCCTATGATTTATCTCACTGCCCTTAAAAAAATATTGTTTTTAGTTGAGAATTGGAATTGGAATTGTATACTGTAAGGTCTAGTGTTAAAGGTTTGTCCACTTTTTGGCTTTGTGTCAACAGCTTTGTATTTTTGTTTTTTAATTTGGTGTTGTGAGTTTAAGGTTATACCTTTTGGATTTATTTAAAGATATATGGTATGTTGCACATTTGTTCAAATATACCACAAGCTAGGTGATACAACATACAAGACATCAGACAGGCAACCTACAATACCATGCAAATGGAATCAGTGGTCCAGATCAGACAGACTTTGCCTTATTTAGTAGTGACAATTGAAAGTTAGGCATTGTATTTAAATATGAATTATAGCGTTTTATGGAACATCTGCTAGACCACAGTGATATTTAAATACGACTCAGAGCAGGGTGGTGTGTAATGCTGGACTATTCACAGATGCTTCTTTCTGCAGAGCTCTAAATCATGTTTCTTAATTCCCAGAGCCACATCTCAATCATATTCCTTGCTAATTTGAGAGTCACCCTCATTTCATTTTAAACGATTCATTTTCGGCAAATTTGTAAATGGCCCTGATGTGTTCTACAATTTAGTCAATTACTGTTTCAGCCAGCAGGACTCCGGGGACCAGGAACATACATCGCCTGGAGGTACCATCTCAATAATTGTTTCAGAAAAGTTGGGAATGGATTGCTAACGCTCTGTTCCACTTATTGAAATGTCAATTGGAGGCAAGACCCTTTTACTTCTGCTCTCCTCTCTCTCACCATCAGTACAGTATGAATGCTTCACCACCCCTTTCCTTTCCTAGTCCTAACCAGTGCTACAGTAAAAGGGTAAAACAGAGTTTGATATTTTCTTATCTTTAATCCATTTATTGTCATGGTGCACTCTTCTCATAGAGGTTATTTTACCAGGAACTCTACAGGATAGTGATAATTCAGAATGCTTATGACGTTTTTGCTGTAATTACGTTGCTTGGGATTAATCCCTGACTTGCAAATGTTTTCCTGGCATTTGTAAAATAAAAATGCAGCTGATAATTTTATACTGAAATTTTAATTAATTATCAATTAGCTGAAGAAAATTAAGACATGATAATAATCCAAATGAGGTCTTAATGGGCACTAATTAAGAGGACAATCCTGCTTTATGGAACCAAACAGACTGACCCCCAGACCCCAATTAATGAAGTTATTATTAACCATTTTCCTGTTTGGCCGATCTGGATCTCATTCGACTGGAGATAAAATGTGTTCCAAACTCTGGAAACTGTGTTTCTGTTTGTTTTGCCACAAGGTCCCTCACCCATTCTCCAAGCCAATTAACCTGTGATGAGCCTGCTAGTACAGCCCTGATTAATTAGAGCAGGGAAGGGTTTCACATGATAGTGTGGAGAAGCCCTCAGGTGAACACACCGTTAGTACTTGGCCTTTATCTGTCTCCTTTGTCCCCCCCCCCCCCCCCATGTGTGCCCTGAAACAGGAGGTCTGGAATGGACCTACATGGTCAAGTACAAGTACGTAAGAGTTTTTAAGATTTTGCTAACATTTACCAGATTGGGTCAACTTTGCAGGCTGTTCAATAATCAAGTTATATTTTAAGCAAAATGTTCTCTTCACATACAATATAAAAAAGTGTGTGGGAAATGTTTCAAATTGATTTCAAACAGATCAAATGTATTCCTGCATTCATGGATTATCTGAATGTATTTCAATGCAATATTAGAATTTCCTGCACATGCAATTAAGGGCCGCACCTTGCATGGAGTCTGATTCATAACACATTCCCAAAACCTGAATAAAAGCTTCAGAACAGCTCCATGGCCCTTTCATGAATATTGATTCAACCCTTGTGTCATCTTTCATTAGGTGGTGTTGTAATACTTTTCTCATTTTAATAGTGGAACCGTGCAAATTTGAAGTAAAAGATCTGCCAATGTCCATTTTTAACTTAAAAACACGACATGAGTCATACCATGAAATGTTGTGCTGTGAAGCTCTTCTACATTTGGTCAGTTTGAGATGTATGCAGAAAAATGTGTGAGTTCAGTTCTTAATTGAACAAAAGAGATTTTCTTAGATCTTTGTTATCTTAATTCTTGTATGTATTTGGGGTAATTACTAAATAAGACTTGGAAAACTAAACTAACTTGGAGCTTAGCTTTGGCCATTGCTGTGGCCTATAGGCTTTTTTATTGTCCAATAACACCTCCTTGTCAATTTACTATCAGGTACAAATACACAGTAAAATGTGAAACCTCTGTGATTAGATGACAATAAAATCTTTAAGGGCAGTTTCATAACACATAACCCCAAACGGCTGCTTTGAAACACCAACTGAGGCGCCTGCATCGACAAACTTTCACAGTGTATCTATTACAGTCACTCTTCATAATACAGAATGAGTGCGTTGCGTGTCGGCCTATATCGCGGGTCAGCTCCATATGTCTGTTGCGATTACTGGATGGGTAATTCTTCGGTTCTGTGTAGAAGACCTTCAACTCTGTTATATAATTAACTTTTGCCTGTGCCCATCAGGTTCCACTCCAGACCTGATGTGTCCGTAGTGACTGTTACATGCAACCAGCTTGCCATTCAGTATGTATTAAGCTGTCAGAGTGGGCTGCTCTCCCCAGCCGCCTGTCTTCACTGAACAACCCAGCCTATTAACTCCTATTGACTGTGACACACATGTCCCTCCAAAATGAGTGGTTCCGTATTGATTTTTCCTGAGCACTGCTCACTTCCCCTTTCATGCCGCCAAGGGTGAGATCTTTATCCTGACTGATTGTATATGTTCATCGTCTCAGAGTACTGTTGTGAAATTGCCATTTCGGACCCATTCACCACCCCTCTCCCCTCTCCCCTCTCCCCTCTCCCCTCCCCCTCCCGTGTATCATGGCTACTTGTATGCAGCCACGTGTCAAAGAGACAATTAAAAGGCCCGACTCCCCTGTGTCCCCTCTAACACAACGGTCAAATGGAGCTGCAGACCTTCCACACAGTCCATAGGCTCCCTCCAGCATACATACATATAAGGCATGACAGCTAGCACTTCTCCCCCCACCGACACACCACCGCCCAATCAATGGACCTGAATAGTAGGGTGCCATATCCTCGCAGTGACGGTCTTTCCCACCGCTACAGCCAAAATGAACTCTGACAGCATGTATCGACTTCATATCAAGCTCCACCAAGGAGAGAAAAATGATTATCTGCTGGTGAAATCAGCTATTGACATGCTGTGGAATAGCCTGCCCTCCCCAAGGGATTTATTGATACAGTTTATGGCATATAAATATTTATCTAGTATATGTCTGAAATGGATTCCTCTAGTACATGTATACGATGTGTGTGTAGTCTGGTCTATGGTTAGCCCATAGAGGACTATCAACACCTCACTGTCTCTTCCACCACTCAACCATGACTCTGCCTTTTCCCTCTTGCTATATGTTGTTTTCAGAGGCAGCATGAAATTGCTTTGGTTGTTGTGATTCTGTCTTGAAGTTAACAGTAAAAAACATGTTGTAATTACATTTTATTGCTTTTCCCCTTGCAGAATCCTAATGGCTTTACTGTGGCCACTATATTGTAAATGCATGAAGCCAACCACTGCTGATCATATAATATTGTCCGTCATACTATTGACAAAGTATTTACTTTTTATTTACTTAATTTCATAAGTCATGCCTTGGAATCCAAATGGGAATCTATCATTAGTGCCCGTGGAAGTTTTCATGGTGACGAAACAACATTCTATTAAATAAGTAGATGTTGGTCTTCTTTGTTCCCTGGCCGCGAATCGTAAAGACATTTTAGTCAACTTATTCAGAAATGTTTTTGAAGACTTTCTGATCAAGTTTCCGTATTTTCTGTGTACTATGTCTAGAACAGTACTATCAGGGATGCACCATGACCAGAGAGACCACAGACACCCTTTTAGATGAGACCTAAAGAGATCTATGGTGGAGTGACTTTAACATCAAGGAAATTATCACCAGGCCCAAACTATTCTTCTTGTCCGTTAATGCCAGTAGGGACTCTGTTTTTCCAATTCTGTTCTGACAGCTTTTATCAAAATCAAATGAAACAATTCCAGCCAAACAAATTTGTCATTAAATCTTCCATCACTTTCTCCTCTCTGGTATTATGCTTTTATTGTACAGCAAATGTTATATTGATCTTTCGCTTCTCGCAGCAGCTGAACTTGAGGTGACCTGCTTTTCTGCTGTGTTGTTTATAGGTGGGGAGAAATGTCCTTGGCATTCCAGTCATACAACATTTAGAGTATCTGTATCATTTATTTAGTTACATCTAAATGACTGCATGGTTTGCTTAAACGATGATGTATGTGGTAAAATTAACAAAACAAGAGCAGAATATTCATAGGAGGTTTTTTCTGATCCAGATATTGTATGACATACCTGACATGCAATGTTATTGTATGATATTGATTTTGCAGACAAGCACATGGCAGACTGACTTTTTCTCCAGGATGATGCATGACCACAGCCCTGAGAACATGACAAGTAGTCTCAGGTCAAATACCTCTGTCTCCCAACCTCCGCTATGTCTCTATTACAGTCGGTTGGTACCGTGGCTGACTTATTGACCAGCTCTCATGCTCGTTACTCAACAGAGGAGTAGTTTGCTGTGATTGATGCCATGACTACTCTAAGACCTCTCTCTTACCCCCATCTCCTCTCTCTTTCCAAATCCTATCTGTGGTTTTAAAGCCACGAGTGGCTTTCATTAATGGTCTCGCCTGTTTATGACACTATAATTAGAGTTGAGGAAAGGCACCTAACTACCCTGGTTCCGCCATACTGGGAAAGTCAATAATGCAAGCCAAACAACTTCTCACACAATTGGGCCCTGCAGAAAATCTATATACTGTGCTGCTCTTTGTCTTTATGGTGCTGTTTTAGAAGAGGCCACCTGATTTGTTAGTGTTTTGTCCTCCACTTTTAACTAATCCCACAGAATTGATTATTAACACCAACCATATCATTTAGCCTCCCAGCAGACTCCACGGAATAGAGGTTGTGTGGGATGTATCCTCTGTGTGCGACATTGTGTTCAGTATCGCAAGCCAGGCTGAGCCTCGTGGCCTTTTACCTGCTTTATAATTTGTTTTGTGCTCCACCTCATGTACATGCAACATCCTGTAAAAACCCATCCAGGCTGACCACTACGCCTGGGTTATTTGTGTGGAGCAGGTCATGGGGGATATTCCATTAGATTGCTTTCCCAGAAAATAATTCCACCAGGTGGTCTGTGGGGCTTTTCTCCCTGTATCTGTCAGCCAGGATAGTGTGCAGTTACATAGAGTAGAGTTGTATTTATATACACAAATGCACTGTGTTTTTTAATCACCCATCTGTCTTTTTAATTAAAACAATAACAAAAAACAGCCAAGGGAATTCTAGTGCTTTCAACAGAATATGTACCGGTTGGGCGCTGCACCATTGAAGACATTGTATGAAAGAAACAAGTTGCAGTACTTTACGCGGCACTTTCAAGTGAACATAATATTGATGTTAATGTAAATTCAAAGCTTACAATTCCTTCGTTTTTTTTCTTATTTTTCATGTGTTTTGATGTATGTATTGAGCTGTTTTCTTTCACAGGTTAGTCTTAGACAGTTTTCAGAGGGGTGGTGTTGAACAGAATAGTGCGGTTGGTCCATAAATGCCTAGCCGGTGTTGCTTTCCTGTTCCCTGTGAGGTAGGGCCTCAATATGTGTAACACAGCCCTTTTGTTCTCATTGGAGCCATGATTGTCATCTGATGGGTGCTTTAGAAAGCACCATGAATAGTTGATGTCAGAGCGTTCACTGCAGCCCAGACTTGAGTGTAAATAAGATGCAGGTGACTGGGACACAGTTTCAAGGGTCAGGCTAACTGGAGCTTTGGCTCACGTGGCTTCGGTATTACACTTCTCCCCTAGGCCGATGGAGAAACGCGCTTTTTTTTCCCATCCTTTTTTCTTCTCAAAAAAGGAAAAGGTTTTTAATGGCAAAGCAAACCACTCAAACCACCAGTTTTAGCTTAAAGGTAGCAGCAGCAGTGTCTTGTAAAAGCTGTGCTAATCAGGCCAGGAAAACATGTTGAGATGACAGCAGTCTAATGACTTCCATGACAGTATACAGGCATTGGTGTAATCACAACTAAATGTCAGACACCATAAGGCCTGGATGCATAATGGCTCTAAATTAATATCTTCCCCTTGCCTTAATTAAGAAATGCAATTTTTGCTTAAAAGGTATTGATTGCTGCTTAAAGGAAGAACAAGCCATCAAACTAAAAAAGTGAAGAGAGGACCCTGGAGTCATAATACATAGTGAACAGTTGTGCAGGGAGAAACAACCCGAAAATAATCACCAGCTGGTTGGCTGAGTGTTACACATCAGATGAAGTAAGAGGTTAATTAAGCACTCACTACACTAAGGTTGTGTTGAATATCAGTTATGATAGTTACCACTCGGCTTTGGCCATTAATCAAAGCAGTCAGTCAGACACCTCTGAAGCATTTGTCTGAGTAACCGAATCCCCCCGAGTGAGGTATGTTACTCACTTTGCCGGGCAGCAGATGAACTGGTGCAGGTAGCGAGACAGTGGAGAGGCCATAGTTATCTATCATGAATAAACTAGGCCTCAGAGAGCAGAGCGAGAGGCCCGGCTACGCGGCGCTGGGTGGTACACCAGGATGGGCCCGGTTCCCCCAGGGACGCCACCCTCCGGCTGGCCTTCCAGGGAGATTAAATGTGACCTGCCTGGGATACGGCCCGCGCTTCTGCAAACGTAAACCAAACTTAGCTCATATCAGTTCACCCTGGAAACCTAACCTTGGTGACTGAATGAACCGGTATCATAATTAAATCATCACAGCTTCGCTTTTACTGTGACTGCAACCCTAACCACAGCAGGAGAGGGGTAAGAGGAGCATGACTGTGCTGGCCAGTGATGACAGCGTGACCAGGAGGCTGGGAGCCTCTCTGAATGGCATAGTGGGGCAGAAGTTGGTGGTGCACCGCTTAGGCCTTATCTGGATATCTGTGCTATCAGCCACTTAGTTACTCCTGTGTTACTCTTACTTACCGCAGTCCTCTCTCCTTCTAAACATAAAACCTTAGAGGGGGAAGACGTAAGTATACCAATTATCAAACTGCAGTGTTATCTGCAAAAAGATATATTTAAACTCTTAAGTAACGAGTCTGTACATTGCCATCCGATATGGAGAATTCCCAACCTCCAACGTACTGTACCTGTACGTCATGCAGCCGTGTCTGTTTGTTGGCAGACTCGTATTGTGAGTTACCTTAATGCCTAGTGGCTTGTTGGTCTTCGTGTGTAATGACTGTGAACCTATCAGAGCTTATCCTGTTGAACAGAGGATATTAAGGAGGGTAGTTACAGAGGCCAGGCTTTAATTTGACCTCTGCCTGCCCTCTTCTCTAGTGAGGTGGCTCTGAGAAGCAGGCTGGTGGTTTGGGCAGTTGGTGATGAATGACTGTATTTGGTGGGCAGATTGTTACAGTTCCACACTAATTGAGGGGTCAACACAAGGAGCAAATGTGGTAATTGAGTCACTTGACTGTGGCTATTGAGCTTAGCACAGCTCCTTTGACCCTTGTCTGCCCTGGACTTTAGAACAGAGCACTCCAGCCTCTCCTTTTATTGTGACTCCCAAATATATCATTCTCTTACTCTTTCATTTCTTCTATATCTCTATTTGATGTATTATTTTTATAATGTCACTCTATTAGAATAGGCAGCCTATAGTACTAGGATTAGTTTACAGGTCCTATTGAAGAGCTGCTTCAGTGAGCAGACCATTAACATATCATATCATACCATATATCATATAATTTAATCCAATGGAGAGGCTCCTCAACGTTGGTTAGGCTGCATAGATATGTACATTTCCATGTCTGATACTGGTGGTTCATTGTACTGTGCATCTTATGCCTCTGTGGTTTCCTTGGCACTGGGGCCTGACGGTCCTATTTAGTGTCTTGCTAAATAATTCATCCCTCCAGTTCCCTTACTCCCCTCTTACTTTGTCTGTCTAGTAAACATGTCAACAAGTAGCACATTAACAAAACCGTTTTCTGCTGTGATTATAAGAGACCTTATTCTGTAATTATTTAGATCTTACTTCTCTATGTGCCTCCGTCTGTTTTGCAAAATGCAAGTTCATAAACTCTAAAATAGCCTCTCCAGTAGTGTGCCCTGTTCAATGTGTCTTGTGTTGAGACATTTTGGCAGAGCCTCATGTCAGTGGTATTTTGTGGATGTCAGTGGCCTCTGTGGTCAAAACAGGGTCCTGGGTTATTGGATGGATTTTAATGGATCTGCTACCCTTTGCATTGGCTTTGCTCCTAAAACATGAACTCAGCTTTGGCAAAACACCATCCATTTACACCAAATCGCCATTGCCTTTGGATGTGGTGAGTTGTGAACGACGTGTGCGTGTGTGTGAGTGTGAGTGTGAGAGAAAAGCTACAAGGACAAATGCATTCTGCATTTAATGAGTGTGGGCCAAAGGGAACCCGGGTAGTTAAAACTGAGAGTTGGCGAGACTATTTTCTCCCCTGTTACCTGACTCTTCTGTTGCACCTTTAAACTGCAACATGCCACTAAACTGCTCTGATGGTCTCACAGGACAGATGTAGTGGCTGCAGTCCTGTGTGAATGGGATTGATGGACCACATTAAACTCTGAGCTTCATCCTGCTTAAATGCTTTTGGACTCTAAATCTTTTCCTCTATATCACTGTGAGAAGGCCACAGGCTGTAGAAGATTTATCCACAAGATTGCTGGATTGTCATCTGAACTGTATGTTTGGTTGACATGTGGGTTAGCAGCAGTAGCGACCAACATTATGGCTATTTCTAATGAATGTATGTATTTATTGAATACATGGGTGCAAACAAAGATGAGATTGCT
Source organism: Hoplostethus mediterraneus (assembly GCA_034670385.1). Lineage (NCBI taxonomy): Eukaryota > Metazoa > Chordata > Actinopteri > Trachichthyiformes > Trachichthyidae > Hoplostethus > Hoplostethus mediterraneus. The sequence goes on along the minus strand of JAXDDW010000003.1, from coordinate 7,405,193 downwards.
TTGTTGTCATCTCCTGGCACACGTCCCTTAAGTCTGTTTAAATGTCTACCGTTCTCCTTTAACCCTCCTTACCCCGTGACTGAGATGTCATTGTTTTAATGCACAGAAATGTGGATGTTGTAATTACCATTTGCACAAACAAGAAGGCAGCTTCATTGATATGCTGCTGCTGATAAGCCGTGAGCTTGGCAGCGAGACAAAAGCTAAGGCCACCAGGGGTTCGCCAGCGCCAGGGACACGGGACCGTCCTGCCTCCTCCGTCAATGCAGAGGACCAACAAAAGCTGCCTGTCATTCACCACACTAGCGTTTTTAATTAATTTTCACTCAGCTCTCCTTGGAGTGCTTGTGTGGTGAAGTTGACCCCCAGATCTGCTCATGAATGTAGCCTTCTCCCCAGCCCTGGCTGTCAGAAGGTCAGTGGTGCAGGCTCCCAGAGTAGGAGCCCCCTTCTCTGTAGCGGTGGGCTCAGGAGATTACGACCATTGTCCTAGTCGAGAAGGTGCATGTGTGTGAGAATATGTGTGTTAGAGGTCAGTGAGAAAAAAATGGAAATTCAGTCAGACTTGTATGGGAATATGTTCCACTGATAAACAGTATTGATTTGGAATCTGTTAATATAAAGGCTTCACGTTGTAGCATTCAATAGTGCTGTGACCCTCATTTTGGAAGTTGTCACGGTAATTGTCTATCACTGTTGTAACAGTTATTGACAAAAACATCCAGGCGAATTTCCCATTTTCCATTAAAAGAACAGAATAAATCGTCACATCATCAACTAAGTTGCATTAAGTATCCGCAGCTAAGAGGTTAGCGCTGCTCTTCCTCACCACGTGAGCAAGTCTGGGGGGCTGTGGATAAGCCGGATCGGACTTGATCAAATTGCAGTTCTGATATGGATTAATCCACGGGAGTGGTCACACCCTCTTGGTGTGTAAATCTATAGGTCCTTATGTTTCTGCTTTGCACCCTGCTGGGCTTTGTGATCTGCTGTAGCTTTTGGAGGATGAAAGGAAGAGGGACTTGGTGTTTTTGTTGAATCTGCCAACTGTGTTCAAGGGGCTTTTTAAATAAGTGCCCTTGACCTATTCTTATGTTTATCCCTGTTGCCTTGTTGCCCCCTCTTCTTCATCTCCATAGGGGGCTGAATTTGGACTGATTAACTAATGGCTACAATACTGTTAGAAAAAAAGCCCTGTCCTAATACAGGATCCACCTGATCCACAACCATCCACCTAATCAGCCCACTTACATCCCACTGATGGCTACTCATGTTTAGTATGTTCATCACGTGTACTTTTATTACACTCTCTTTGCTCCCCTTGTGTTTTTCTAAAAGATTGAAAATTGTAGGCAAAATTTCGTCTAATCTAGGATGATATTGCAGGAGGCTTTTTGGATCTGGCTCTTGTGGCAAGGTAAGATGTCCTCTGGTCTCTGAAAGCATTAGATCTAATGGTGGACCATTTTGCTCACAATTAATAGAGCTCCCCAAGAGACGAGGAGCCTATAGACTTGTGGAAATACTGTAGCAGCCTTCGGGCAGCTGGGTAGAGGTGGCTTTCTTCCCCGTCACTCACATTTGTCGTAATGGCACAAGAGCCTCAGTGGCTATTCCCCAATGCTGTGTGTATGCATGTGTGTGTGAGCCCACTGCCCCGAGCATGTCTCATTTTAAAGTGCTGTCACTCCCTGCTTCCTGGCATCTATTAACACCCACCATTATCATGCTAATCTACATTGTATGATTACATAAAGTAATTTATGCACAGTTCTGTTCCAAGGCTGCACAGGGATGCGTGCCCCTATTGTTGAATGTTTCAAAAAAAAAACATCCCGCGATCATTGTGTTCTTTTTTTTCCTCTTCCATCTATCTCTCACGCATCTTCGAACTTGTCCGTTTTGCTTTGTTACATGTTCCACACGCAAAAGCTGCAGCAGCTCTCACAAAGATTTGAAGGCCTCCGCCCACTGAGAAAACATAGCTAGTTGAGCCATGCTGCTTTGTTCATGAGAGAGATTATGAGTTGAGATCATGTTGCGTACTTTCCTCTCAGTCCTCCTCGTCGGCTCCATATCGGAGAGGAAACGGTAGGAATGTGTTTTGTGTTGAAAGCAGAGGGCAAGAGATGAGCTCTCTTCCTCATTTATTCACAGCTAGTGGAGTAATTAGGAATGCAGAGGGCTGTTAAATTAAAACTGAATTGCACTTATTAACATTTTAACTACCAACCCCACCCTCTTTAGGCACTAAACAAGGACAGTTTCAGCTCTAATATGCCTGAAGAATCCCGCTGAGGGGACTCTTTATGTATCCCTAAAACAAAGACGTTCTTTAAAGTAAGATCTCCCTTTTGTTTAAACAACCAAGCATTTAACATTCAGTGTAATATGCCAAGGCTTCTTCCATGCTGTCAGGAGACACACCACCAGAGCTTCTCAAACTCTTTGGTTAATGGAACACTATTTGTGGTCAGATTGGATAGCTAATGGTGGTCCCTTTGAGGGTAACTCTCCAAATTAAATAGCATGGATTCACATCTGTCAGACAAAACCAGGAGGCTCTTTGTAATCAATGACCCAAACCAAGAGAGGCTCCATGGGGGGGGCCGCTGCACTATGATGGTAGCAAGCATGAGGAGCCACCAGGGACAAAGGCAGCTCACCTGCACTAACAGCCACTGTGCTGGGCTTGTGGAGCAGGCTGGAACCTGGGAGGGAGCACCGGCAGGGTTAATGTACATTTATAGAACAGGTCAAACTACTTAAGCCAGGCTCTGATTTATAATGCAAGAGTGCAATGTGACTAAACTGTAAAGGGAATTCTTGTTTTTCTGTGCAAACATTGCCGTCGGTGTTGTGTTAAAATGTTGAACCCCATTAATTTTATCACTCCCCCTCTCTTGTTTCTCTACGTCTTTAAATTTTGTTTGGAGGAGAGAGTAGCGAGACCTCCCGCTGTTGTGGAGAATTTCCTCTCGTTGTTAATTTTCCCTGCTCCATATGGCGCCACAGACACTTCACCTGCAGGCTGTAGCAGGCCGCGCGGCAGCCAGCAGACATCCTCAGGCTCAGGCTGTCATTTACACAGGCCTGTGCATCTGTCTGAGCAGAGCAGAACACAACAGAACAGAGACAGCTCTTCCCTTCACCTCACACAGCCTGAGACCAGCACCAGCCACCTGACAAAATCACTTGTCTTTTCTCGAACGCTGAGATGCAGAGGAGGTTGCAGGTTGGGACAAGACACACTCTTCACACAGTAGGCTCACTGTAAATGTGCCCTCTCTACCAGTTTATGGAAAGTGAAGTTGGAAAATAGCCAATGAGTTCATGCCAAGTGTGTGTGTGTGTGTGTGTGTGTGTATGTCTGTCTTTCAGGCTGTCTGTGCATGCATGTGTGTGTGTGTGTGTGTGTGTGTGTGTGTGCGTGTGCATGTGTGTGTATATGTGCATGTTGGGGGGGCTTGCAGTTTGCCCATAGCAGAGCCATGGAAGAGAGGGTTTCATCCTGTCTTGTCATTGATTAGAGAAGGGTCTTTAATTCCATCCCACCCCATGTTGAGATCCATTTGCATTCTGTGTCAGGAGGTAATGGAGTTTTGCTCTATGGTTTGCTCTGAAAATCTTGAAGACGTGGTCTAATGTGCATGCAGCCGCCAGCAAAGAGCTCTCTGATTTATTGTATTTCTGGTGTTGGCTCATTTTTTCTTCTTCCTTTTGGGTAGGCCTATGTGTGTTTCCGTTTGGAGAGATGGGAGGTACAGATGCTGCACAGTCTCCTGAGATATCTGTCATGATAGTTATTCTGTATTTTCTTGTTTTACATGCAGAACTGTGAAACATATTTGGAATAAAATTGGAGTGCTCTGTTTATCTTACAATCAACCCATGATATTGCTCAGCAAATATATATTATCATGTGTAGTACTTAGTCACATACTGTGTATCTTATGCAACAGTGATTTTAGAAGTCGGTCTGCTATGCTGTAAGCCTGTTGTACACTGTAAGTTACAATGTTTTATCGTCTTACTAGGCAATAATACTATGATCATTTTTATTTATATAACACAATAACATATAACACAAAACATATTTACTAAAGTGCTTTACAAAGAAGTAATTAAGATCCCTTGGTAACATTATATTACAGATCAGTATTTTAGGACATTTGTTTTATTGTGAAATTGATGATCACTTTATTTATTTCCTGTCTATACACTAGTCTTCTGGCATAAAGGCTTTTAGCATTTACTGTACTACAGTGTCTGTCCCTTATCATTCCATTGCGCGCTCTTGTTTTCCATGAGGATTAAAGGATTTCTGTTCACAGAGGTCTGATTTTCTCGTTAAGTCTGAGATGAGATGTGAGGGTAGGGAAGGCTACTAGTGAAGTTGCATTGACTGGGTTGGTGGATAAGGTTGGTTTCCTGAGGAAAGTTGGGAAAATGTGGTGATAAAATTTGTCAACCACTGGGGGAGGCCGTGTCCAGGGTCGCGGCTAAATCTGTGTGCCGCGGGCATGAGGCTAGCCCATAATTCCAGCACAGACGAGCAGAGAGCTGACCTCGGTACAGCTGAGGCCAAGCCACACTGATTTCTGCTCACCCGCAGGATTGTCAAAGGGATAACAATGAAGGAGACGGACAGACAGGGAGGTCTCACTCTCTTCTCCTCTTGTTCTCGTCTTGGCCTGTCTGCGTGGACAAGGTCTGCATGTCCTTGTACACTCACTGTTCTCATTTCCCTGCTTTCTCTTCATTCTTCCTCAAAAGAATACAATTCTCATAATTATATATCTGGTACTTTTCTTTTGAAGTAAAAGTTTTCAAGGTATTCATACCAGTAGAAAGGTTAGCAGAGATGTTAGATATATCAGAGTCAAAAAGATTTGCAATAGATTTGCAAACAGCTGCCATCATTTCCATTCACATTGACTTGTTTTGCTGCGATATTAAAGGGTCGTATCAACATGCAATCATGTTAATACCTCTTACCTATTGTGAGTCATGGCCCATTCAACTGATAAATATGTAAATTAAAATGTTTTATAGTTGATAGCCCACATTAATCTCATTTGGATGTCTTAAACCAAATTAAATGAAAAAGTGTAGCACATAGCAGTTTGAAAAGTGTGTGTTGAATTCATCTCTGAATTAAAAAGGAAATGAGCAGAGAACACAACTTGCTTTTTTATTACAAATGTTAATGAAAAATGTTATTGACTTGAACGAATGGAGAATACACCTGGAAATGTATATTAAAACCCTTTTCCAATTTCTCTCTCTGTGTAGTTTGCAATTATAGTTATTTCAGCAATACTGGGGGAATTAATTTTGCGTGCAGACTGATAATGTTTCCTGTGTAAGAAGAATGGATATTGTGTTGGATGGGGGGTCTCTAGGTATTTACAAGGAGTGGAGAGAGCAAAGCTTTATTTAATTGAAAGAATGAATCAATAACAGCAGTGCCGCTTTGTCAGAAAAGGCCTTGCGAAATGAGCAAGTAATTTACTGTGGACAATCCAAGGCCCAAAGGAAAGCTGATTGAATGAGGGTATTCTGGGTGCAGGACCATCAAGGATCGCTAGATACAGGTGGGTTTCTTAAAAACCTAAAAACAAATTACAAGAATAAGTACTTCCATGGATGGTTAGTTTCGCTATTGAGGAGTGACAGAAATAAGTTGTCAATACTCACCTGACAAATGATGATCGGACCAGCGGGTGCTGCTTTGTCACTTGCCACGGCTTGTAAAGGCTTTAAAGGACGAGTAATCAAGCAGAATAAATACATGCCCACATAGCACTGAGAGATTTGAGATTTGTTCATTCTCAAACTGATTTTCTTGATGCACTTACTAACACTAAACCAACAACGTTTTAATGCATTTTTGTGAAGGTTTCAAAGGTTTGTAAAGTTGTATGTAATTTGTGATGTTTGCAACATTGCAAAAATCTTCTTTCCACTCTGTAAGGCAAACACGTTTATATGACTGTACACATTTTATATTGCCTTTAAGTTACATCTTGTAATCCAGTTTGCCATGTTTTCTAACAAATAGATGTTGTTCACTGTGTTCTCTGATCTGACTTACAGTATGCATCGCTGCCCTCACGTCATCACTGAGATCTTTAAAAAAATATAAATATATCTTTGAGGTAAATTATTCTCCATGCACACTGGCAAGCATCCCAATATGCAAATTCATGTGCTAATTCACAACATGTGATTTCATTTCAACTTCCTAGTAAATGAGATTTTAATTGAAAATGAGATTTTCCATGGAGTCTCGCTGGAGACGGGCGGCAGGGGAATGATACTTTTCACAGATTGTTTTAAGAGAGGAGGAGACTTTTCCTTTTTCCAAGCCATTACATATATACAAAAAGATTGTAAATGTGTGTGTTGTCTCAGCCCTGCATCTCCCCACAACCTGGAGGTTAGTAAAAATGCACTGTAAAATTAACATTGTGCTTCATCTCCTCGTCCATATCAAGAGGTGGGCCATTAACATTTGTGTATTTTCATTATGTTAATGGTGTTAACACATGCCCACAGATTGCCACCGGCAGTGCAGTAATTTTCTCTTGCTGATCATAAAGTGTCCGAGTGGGTCATTTTGATTATGATACGCTAATTACATATTGCCTCTCTTCTCTATATGCTGCCTTCCAAACTCAGAGCAACCTAGAGCCTTTAATGGTAAGCTTTTATGAGTTGGGAGGAAAGAAATAGAAGGGAAAGATCTCTGCCTGTGTTCCTGACGGCTATGCTGCACCCATGCTTCAGTGCTTCCCTTTAAACTTCCTAAATTGTGTTTCACAATAAATAGATGCCCAAGCCTTTAACTGCCAGTATTAGATTAGATACCATTAGATGTAATAGAAAATTCTCTCCCTGTAATATTTCCATAAGAGTTTGAGGCATTTGATTAATCTGACCACATTTTATTGCATTAATGATTTTTTTCCTTTCCACTCTGCTGTAAAGACATTGTATACAGGCTAATGCTGTTTTCTCTCTCTCCCCTCTCCTCACTCTCATTCATCCTCCGCCGTTATTGCAATGCATTGTTGATGAGGTGAGTCGGCGTCTTATGTGCTTTCACTCCTAAAGTCATTCCTAATGGAGTGGAAACCTTATATTTTGTTTCCTAATGAAGCACAGGAGTGGCAGACAGCTCCGCTTGGGCTGTCCTATGGCTGCCTGCAGGTTGGAGCCACCACCCTGAGCCAAGCTGCTCTGAGGGAACCAGCAGGGGATGCTGGGCTGGGGCAGCAGACAGCTTAACCATGAACTTATATGGACTGCATTGCATTTTGCAAACAAAAATCCAGAAAAGGCCATTGGTAGTTTTTGTGCTGCCAGGAAGCAACCACTTATATGTATCACATACAACAGCAGCATCAGTCTTTGCTGCAGATTAGATTGTAGAGAACTGGCACTGTAGCTGAAGGTAAGCCAGTGTGAATACATATCACAGTATTCTTTGTCTTGCTAAAATTATTAGCATTTCATCAGCAAAAAAATGTGTTAGATTTAATGTCCCCATTCACTGTTTAAAGAACTGCTTAAACAGAACCTGAAGTGATAGGTCTGTGCACCGAGAGTCCGTGGAAAACGATGCAAGCTATTCTGAGCTGAGGTTTCAGAGCAAGGTCACTTTTAAAACAAAATGTCTCCACCGCTATCTAGGTCACGGCACACTCTGTTACTTTCTCTGAAACTTACTTCCTGGTACAGCTTATAATTAAACACACACAATTATCCCAAATTTAATGGGATTTCAGAACCAGGCTTTTATTTAAGAGGTAATGAATAATATTTTAATTGCGTATGTAACTGTGTGATCGGAATGTGCTTCTTTCATCACGTGTAATTACTATGCTATTCTTCTAGACCCGGTGTGATATTTTGAGAATGTGATCAATAGCTGATGGGTGTGGACTGCCTTTTGTCCGTGTTTTCATGGAAACCGCGTGACAGTTACTAATTGTGAAATGATCCAGTAAGGAAAAGAGGTGGCGTATCCACACTTCAAACATATGGAGGATGTCCTATTGTTTATTGATGTCGGTAATTAATGATATAATGGTTTCCACTGAAGTAGGTTGACCTCTGAACTGATCATTATTCAGAGTGTAGCAGCATCAGTCAAACTGTTCTTTTCCCAGATCTATTTCTGTGCACCCCCTCAGGGACAGACGGCCACTCACTGTATCCTCATTTGAATTCGGCTGACCAAAGGCCTCAGTAACAGTGATTTAGAGCTCGGCTTCAGAGACAGACAGAACGAGAGAGAGCAGTATGAGATTTACAACGTATACCGCTCAAGTTTGAAAAGCTTCTCACTCTTGTCCTCCCTAGCTGGATTTGATGTATTTACTGATACTCTTTGTCTTGCCAATCGGCCCATGGAAACAACGTGTATATTTACTCGTCTTTGGGGTGTGCTTAGTTTTGGCGTTTACTAATGATAAGCGCAGCGATGTCATTCACCCTCTCCCCTTGCCATAAGCTGCCATAATGACTGCATTAATGTCTGCCATAGGATGGAGTGTTGACCAGATTGTTTTGGCTATCTGGAAGGAGTGACACGCAACACTGGCCAGCCCGAGGTTTAGAGGTGGTGTGCTGCATGTGTGCGATGTTCGTGTACCACTCAGGCGGGCGTCTGAGGCACTCCTGAGGACAGGCGTATTAGAATAAGTCATTCCATTGTTAATTTAAATGGCTTAATACATCACTCTAAGGTAACAGAACGATGTGAGCAGAAGAGAGAGAGAGATGCCAAAGGGTGTTTCTTTAATATCAAATGAAATTGAATCCTGCGTTACCTCACTTCTGCTGTTTCTCAAGCAGCTCTCGGGCTATTAATGGAATGCGGGAATGGGATTGGTTCAGTCTTTCGGTTCTTTAATTTCACTGCAACTCCCAGGCGTTGGGTCTTTGTCTCATTGCTGATCCCTGGCTGATCTATGGTGTTGTCTTTATCCCGCCTGCAGTCCGCTGTGGCTGTGTGTTGTGTTATTGGGTCAGGTGAATCTATCAAGGACAGAGTTGGGCAGTTCAGACACCAGGGGGATAATTACAGGGTGATTGGTGTCCTCACGCTCACTGCTCTCACTATCTTTGTCTCCTCTCGGTTAGCCCTGCCCTTACATAAGACACAGCTTGTCTGCCACTGGAAGTCGACCAAAGGCTCCTAAGTCCCGAGCTCCCGGCCCCTGGCCTGTTCGATCTCTGGGGCCCATTTTAACCAGCTGTGTATGTTTGATAGAAGACATGTGCACCGCTGTTTACAGATGTTTGTGGACTTATTTACACCAGCAGATTGGCTGGAACACAGGAGACAGCAGAGTTCAGTTCTCTATCACCACCTCTATTGCTATTATTAACCTAACCTCCTCCCATATATAATTCATCACAGTTGCCTTCCAATCTCTTGCACTTTTTTTTCCCTCTCCCTCAACCCTGAATGTCTTGCACGTCTTTTCTGGGACATAGTGACATACTCTCACAAGCTACTGTTCAAGTTCACACAGAGGGAACGGAAGTTGAATTAATTGCTGTGTAAAACCAATTCCATGTTTGACTCATTATAAGCAATTCAGTCCTTACCCGTATGCTTGTTTGATACGCCCTGCATCACTGGGATGTGTGTCTTTTTGAAAGTTTGCGATGTGTAACCTTGAACGTGTAGTTTTTGGGCCTCTTATTTGTTTGTTGACAAGGTTTCCCCCAATTCCCGGTGATGACATGTTGCACACCCTCTCACCTGCGTGTGATCTTGGTGGAAATCGCTGGTCCTCCGTTCAAACACAGCCCTAGCTATTTGCACTTCCTGACTTTGGAAGCTGTCAGCGGAGCAGCAGTGGGCTGTTTCAGTACTCTGGACAGCTCCTCCATAGAGACCGTGAGAGTGTTCGAACCCTAAATTCTGACTGTGGGCAGTAAGAATGAGTTGAACGCTGTGATTTGCCGTTCACAGACCATGGTTGTGTATGTCTGTGTAGAGTCCATGGAATCGCCCCAGGCCCCTCCCCCACGTACACATATCATCCACCCAGAGCCATTCTATCTGTATGGAAATTTGGGCTCCACAGCTGGAATCCCACAAAGCACTGTCATCTACTAATAGTTATTATCTCTTTGGCCTACTCCCTCAGCAAACCCTGCAATACAAGCACATCGCATCTTTATGGTAATGCCCTACAAAACAGCCTCGAGCTATGGTGCATAGACCTTTGTTATCATTACTATAATTCCCATTCTCACTTGACTCCTCATTACACTGTTGAAACTTCTTGCTGGTTGGATATAGACAACCTCTTGTATCTCTCCTTATTTCACTGTAGCTTAGATGCTGATACTCAAAACTTAAACTCTCTAAATACTCTGAATAGAGTGAGGGAGGTGGTATAATGAAGATTGGAGAATAAGGCCAATAAAGAGCACTATGTGCTGTGGTATCTAGCATAAACTGCTTAATTGAGTATGGCTGTATTAATGTATTTTGTCAGATGTGAGTAAATCTAACTCTCATTTGAGAAATATACATGGAAAAACTCTATATACCTTCAGTGTAAAATTTTAGTAACACTGACATCACCATTATCTGGGTAGTTGCTCAATAAAAAATGGACTGAAATTGTCAAGGAATATTCTTTGGCTAGTTATACATTTTTACATCATCAAATCCACAGAAGAGCAAGTGACTCCTTGTGCATTTCTTGTGTTTAACATGGAAGTGCAGTGATACATGAACCTCACCCTGGCTGCCTTGTGTCCTTGTGTCTATCCAAGAATGCTTACACAAGGCCTCTGGATTGCACAAAAAAGTAATTGCGGAGTGATTGGCATAGCTTGTCCCGTGCAGCCTGTGTCCCACACTTGAAGGCTCTCCTCAGAGCACCCTCATTGTTGCACAGCCTTTTAGCACCTTTGTTCCTCTCTTCCCCTAGGACCTCACAGCTCACCATTGGCAGATGAGTCCCTATCTGTGACAAAAGGGACCCTGCGCCCAGCCTCATTTGATGCGGTGATGAACTCCCCCCACTTCCCCCACTCTCTCTCTCGCTCACACACACACACACACACACACACTCACAAGCAGTGCCCTCCCACACCACCTCCTGCGAGATGAAATGTTCCGTTTAGCAGCGGAGGATGTGGGGGTCAGGACCCAGGGGTGGGCTTTTAGGAGACAAATAAACATCAGAGCAGGAGAGGAGTGATGTCTTGCTTACACATTAGCAACCATTTAGCAAGTCTGACTGTTTTCACTGCATCTCTCAAATATCACCTAAAACAGCTGATCTTCCTCTTTAGTTGTCCTTGCAGTTTAGGCCATGCATCGTGGTCAACAGTGAATGATCTGAAGGGTCTAGCTTGGATCTTGATTAGGATCTGTATTGCTACAACCGACAATAAGTCGATTATAATAAGTTGATTATTTTCCTCACACATTAATAGAAGACACTGACTCAGAAAGATCCAGAATAATTAGCCAGCAGCACTTGCTCTCTCTGATTGTTATCAAACAGTGGGATGACCCCCCCTCCCTCCCCCTGCTCTTGCTCTCATTCTCACCCTTCCTCTGTAAATTTTTTGTCATACCCAATCAGGCTAAGACACACACACACACATAGATACAAACTGCATCTTTCCAATACCATCTAATGAGGTGATGACCAACCACTTGTTATAATTGCTTTAGTCTCCTTTTAATTTTCAAGCTTATTAATCATATGTAGAGTTATTTAAGAATGCATAAATTAATCTTAGATTAAAAAGCCTATCAAAGCCTCAAAACAATTAAAGAGTCAGGTAAGATTTCCCCTGGGCTGGCACTTTTATTTTAATAGAGTGTTCAGGTGATTATCATACTTTGATGCAGCACTGTGATTAATGCAGACACACTTTTAAATGAGCCTTTCTTTCTTGCACAAAAGGTAGTGTAAGCACGAGCCAGATAATGACCTCACTGACTTTTCTTCTACTTTCACCATTCCCCTGCCTGGTTTTTGTTGGAATTCACTGAAATGATATAATACCGGTATATACCACTAGTCTCATTCTCATTATGATAAGAAATATGGTGGATAGGTGGATATATAATCAGTTTGTAATGTTGATATTCTCTGTCTCTAGGAAGCGGAGTGGTCACATAGTAATACTGTAAATGTATCTTTTTTTGATGAAACAATATTAGAAATGACAGTGTTTCAGTTCAGCTGGATTTTGTTCAGTTTTGTCGTTTATGTTGGTGCGATACAGGGGAAGTAGGCCGTCTTCAATAATCGATAGGCAAGTGAAGAAGATTGGCTTCTAAAGAGACGACTTAAATTTGAGAACCGTTTGTTTTATTTTAGGTTTTGACATTGGTGTCAGGTGTTCCTCTTCCCTATTAGTTGGTGTTGTAAGCTACGATTGTAAAATAGTGATCACCACTGAAAACACCCAATTATTCAGCTGCAGCAGAAATTATAATTATAATCAATAACCTGGCGTCATGTTAACAGTTTTCCATTTTAATTTATAACTTTCTCATGTGACAAGAATTTCTTTCCATTCAAATATTTCCCGTTTTTCTTTTTACGTGGCTATTTAATTCAGCAACTTCTTCAAAGGTCAAATAGATCTATTGTGGGCCTGGAAGTATGCGACTAAAACGGCTAAATCCGTTGTAGTTAAGTGCTTCAAGTGGGGGATTTTTTTGTTTGTTTTTTAAATGAGTGCCCAAAACTATGGAAGGGTACATTCAAATGAATAAAGATTGGAATCATCTTCCTGTCTTAATATTTAAAATGAGTGAATAATTACATGACAAATTATAATTATTGTTGGAGAGTAGAATAGTATTTCGCCCACTGAAGTCAATAGGACGTGTCCGGTTACCTTCATCAATATTGTACTATAGGGCCGTGCGCCGTGTCAAACGAAAATGATTAAGCCAAGACTTTATTGACTTAAAAAAGTTATGGGCTACTCGCTTATAGCGCAAGGCTGTCCGCATTGTTCACCTGATCTCTTCCTTTCACTCCCCTTCAGCATCAAGGGAATGGAGGACAGAGCGCAGAGAACGACCTTCTGAGCAGCTGGTTATTGTCAGAAAGCATGTAGGCGAAGTGTAGCTTGTAAAGTGTGAGTCCGTGGGAACCCAACACATGATCTCGGCCTGCACACGCATTCATCATTGGGCCCTGACTCCTTACACACAATGTGTCTTGGGTCCCTGCTGTTTTCAGCGAAATGCCAAATCCCACTGCAGCCTCCCCCGTGCATAATGCCAATAACATTGCATTTTTAAAACGTGGGGAAGAATTAATTAAATGCAATATGACCGGCACATTAGGCTAATGAAAGATTGAAACGTATTTATAGAGAATTCGTTTTAATGTCGAGGAATACAATAAGATTTAATTTAATGTTTAACATTGCTGGGTTTTTTTTGTTTTATTTAATAGTGTTAGGGTTTGTTCTCCTCGTTCCTATATTTAGATTTGTGGGCCTATAAACTATGACTTATGAAGACCAAGACAAACAAAACACCCCGAAAACTAAAACGAGAGAATCTTCAATGGTCACGGGTCTATGGTTAATGTCGACTGCCTGTGTGAGTGGGAGTGCCTTGCCATAAGTTTTGCTGTCACTTGATTGCTGTCGGAAGCGTTGTCGGGGAGGGGGTTGTACTACAGACCATGTGGACAAACCAGACTCACACCGAGAGAGCACCGCAAAGAGAGAAGGACGTTCGCCAAGAGGGAGGTGGTGCCGGACAGGCGGTGCGTCCGGGTTATAAAGCAAAACATCTTTACATCTTTTCCGCAGACTGGACTTCGTTTAGCTTCGTCATAACTTGATCACAGTTTCCCTATTTCAGAACGGAGGGGAGATTTTGCGACCATTAAAGGTGAGTTCTGGAAACTGATTACGACAATATTTTACAGTGCATGTTTTAGTCTGCATTTTGTAAAGTGTGAAGACACAACAACGCGCTCACGCCTGTGCTATTAAAAGTACAGCCTATTTGCAAAACCGCAACCTATTTTCAGCACTCTAGATTACCGGTATCTTATAAACAGTGAATAATCTGAAGCCCGAGATCAAATAAAACGAGTAGTTTATATTACGTCGCAAACGTATGGAACACATCTCTACCCATCAACATGATTTATGCTGTAACCTCTCGGACGCTGCTTCACTTTGTCCCTTGCAAGCACCGATAAAGGTCAGCTTGTATCCTTCAGAACCGATAGCATACTAAATGGTCTCTGAGAAACAGTCCATTTTTAAAAAATCGACATTGAGGCAACTTTAGTCATATATGTCATTATCCTTTCCTGTGTATTTCCTCGCTCTAAATAGCAGAGTGAACTACTTTGAAATAGCGGACTGATAGGCTTCATTAAAGGCCTATTGTAAAGGACTAACAAAACCTCATGGGTTAATATCAAACGCTGTCTTTGCAGCATACAAACCTCCAAGGATGGAACCGATACCTGCGGGGCGAGACTCCAGCTCTTCGCCAGGCTCCAAGCAAGAACTTTCCTACCCCAGCACCAACAGCCTCAAGCCCAACCAAGTGAGCGAGACGGTGCTGTATGGAATACCCATCGTATCTCTCGTCATAGATGGCCAGGAGAGACTTTGCCTTGCGCAGATTTCTAATACCCTGTTGAAGAATTACAGCTATAACGAGATACACAACCGGCGTGTGGCGCTTGGGATCACCTGCGTCCAGTGCACCCCTGTTCAGCTGGAAATCCTGCGGCGGGCCGGAGCAATGCCAATTTCCTCCAGGCGCTGTGGGATGATAACTAAACGTGAGGCCGAGAGACTTTGCAAATCATTTCTCGGAGCTCATGCACCGCCTAAACTTCCAGAAAATTTTGCCTTCGATGTGTCCCACGAATGTGCCTGGGGGAGTCGAGGTAACTTCATCCCGGCTCGATACAACAGTTCCAGAGCCAAGTGCATCAAGTGCTCCTATTGTAACATGTATTTTTCTCCAAATAAATTCATATTTCATTCGCATCGTACGCCGGAGTCAAAATACACACAGCCAGATGCAGCAAATTTTAATTCCTGGAGACGGCACCTCAAATTATCAGATAAAAACTCTCCGGATGACATAGCACACGCATGGGAAGACGTGAAGGCCATGTTCAACGGGGGCAGTCGCAAGAGGACGCTGCCAATGAATGGGTCAGGATCCTCCTCTATGTTAAAATCACAGGGACCCAGCCTTCCCCGAGACTCGCCCGAGATCCCGGCAAAGATCCTTCGCTGCGAGGATAACCGGGGAGGCATGAATATAACGAGCACACGCAGCTACCCTGTCATCCCGGTACCCAGTAAGGGCTTTGGGATGCTGCAGAAGATTCCACCGCCGCTCTTCCCGCATCCATACGGATTCCCAGCCTTCGGCCTGTGTCAGAAGAAAGAAGACGGTATGATGGGAGAGCAGAGCAAACCGGGCCTATCAGGTGTCCTCTGGCCAGGTACCAAGGACAGCGCCTATCATCCCTTCCCTATGTTTTGGCCCACGGCAGGCGGTCTGCCCATGCCACCATACCACCAGTCTCAGCATAAACCCCCTTCAGAGCTTCTGTGCCCTCCTAGGCAGAATGACATGGACATATCTGAGCCCAGTGACCGTAGCACCAACACCTCAAAAGACAGCATGGTTGATAATGAACGATGCTCCAGCACCCAGTCCGCGCGTAATGAGGAGGATAAGTCAGGGGATGAAGCGAGGCCGATGGAGGGGATGACCCTTGCGCCCCGGAAAATCAGCTACGTATCTGCATTCAGACCGGTTATTAAAGATGCTGACTGCATTGCCAAGCTGTACGGCAACAGAGGCGCTTACAACGGGTGTCGCACCGGCTACTTGTCGCCTGATTTCCTAAGTGAGAGCTCCAGCTACCGGTCCGTGTCCCCGTGCGTGGACAGCGAGGGCGAACCAGACGTGGATGTGGAGACAAACAAGACACCAGAGGACGAGGAATCACGGCCTCTGCCCTCGGTGTGTCCTCGGACTCCTCCCGGCACGGCTCACAGTCTGTCACCAAACGACGCAGACGCCAAGACCATGCAGGATGTCAGTCTTGTTGATTCTCACAAAATGAGCTTACATGTGGCCCAGTCTTCAGAAAGAGATCTACAAAGCAAGCAGTTGCCAGAGACCAGTATAGCAGCATCGTTTACTGAAGTGAGTGACTCATACAGGTTTTATACTAATTTGACCCATCATGACTGAGATGCACTGACATTTAAGCAAGGTTTCATTTCACAAAAGTTTTCTGCAAGTGAGGTTTTCCCCGCTTTGCCTATGGATATTTTTAAACAGACTGAATGCTTTTACACAATTAAGATAAGAGAAGATAAACTTTATTGTCCTTGCAGGGAAATTTGTCTTGGACCTAAAAACAGTGTAAGAAAACAGCAGCAAACACACACCATTTAGGAGTAGAAAAATCATCCGGTCTGCCCATTCGATAAACACACATAACACACACATAGCTAGACTTAAACTATTTTTTGTACTAAACTTCAACAAATTAATAATTCATTCTTTTAGGTGTATACACCGGAGAGGAGTGAGCTGCAACAAAGGAGCAGTCCGTATCAGTTCAGACCTGCAAATTACCAGACTGGACTACTTGCATCAAATGGTTAGAGATGTTGCTGCTCTTAAATTCCGTGTGTCTCTAACAATTCGAAAAGGAAAATTTACAACGATTTATCTTCTCTTAAGATGAAAGTGGAAGTAAAGAGGAGCCGTCTTCCACCGTGGAAGAGATAGAAACGAAATCTTTTAATGAACAAAGCAACGAGGATAACCAGCGAGAAACGGAGGAGGGTAAGTAGTTACATCGAGGTCAGCAAATGCTTTTCAAAATGATAATTACTGAGCCTATGGTCTGCTTTTTATAGGTAGTGGCATTAAATGTATTTTCTGTGTATTCAGGCGAGGAAGCGACAGCCAGAGCTCCACCCAAACAAAAACACACAGAAACCCTGGCAAAAGGTAAGACGGTAACTTTGTACAAAATAAACTTTACCCGTGGCAAGAAAAAATGATTGACAGTCAACAGCCGAACTGCAAATATTTCAGATTATTATTATTATTATTATTATTATTATTATTATTATTATTATTATTATTATCATCATCATCACCGTCATTATTGTTATTTTATCATTACCATCATCATCTACGCTTGGCCCAAACTTCCATTATTAAAATCCATTATTAATTTTAGGATTTTAATTTCTCTTTACATTTCATTTACATTTAACCTTTTTTATCGAGTTACAATAACAGCTTGGTAGTGACACCAAAGTAACGACAATAGGTCTGCTTTAATCAACATCGTTAGCTCACTCAATGTGCTAGGCTAGTCTAATTTTACAAACCAAGCCCATTACATTTTAATTAGGCCTAAAGTTCAGAAGCTCAACTCCCTGAACCTGTTAGGCCTTGGGCCTCAACCCCGTCCCTTAAAAACACATTGCGTTATTTCTCGTCCATATTTCTGTATAGACCTTGCCTTCGATTATAAATTTCAGTGGCGCTTGCAAAAGGTGAAACCCTTTAACTAGGTTAAATAAACTTAAACTAAATGAAGCCATTCTGTTTATGGTGGTGCAGAAGGTCCTCTACCCGTTTTTACTGTAGGCCTGACTGGCAGATAGGAAGTCATTGAGATGAGGCCCACAAGCCATTAAGGAAGAAATTGTTAACAGTAACAGAGCAATAGTCCCAGGACAGTCTGGATTTTCAAACAAAATGATAATGGTTTCGTGATTCCTATCATGCAGATTTTATAAAGGGGAAATTGTGTAATCATTTCCACCTCAAATACACTCTATTATTTGTCTGCTCTAGAGGAACTGCAGAAACAACTGTTGGAGCAAGTTGAACTGAGGAAGAAGTTGGAACGTGAATTTCAGCATTTGAAAGGTAGGCAATTTTTTGTAGCATTGTTTTATCATTATTTTGCGTTTGCCAATAACAATATTGTA
Source organism: Hoplostethus mediterraneus (assembly GCA_034670385.1). NCBI lineage: Eukaryota > Metazoa > Chordata > Actinopteri > Trachichthyiformes > Trachichthyidae > Hoplostethus > Hoplostethus mediterraneus. Next base: position 7,387,154 of record JAXDDW010000003.1, on the reverse strand, counting down.
ATATCATAGATGAGATATAGGAAGTATTTCCAGTGCATGTTGAATAATTCTCTTGTATCATGCTTGTGATCCATGCCAAAACATGAACCTTACCATGACCTGGCCAAGTACACCTCCAGAGAGGCATGCATATTCTCTGTCAGGGGGAAGGACAAAAATCTGGGAAAGGGCACCATTCTTCCAAAGATGCTAAGTGGTTCTGGGTCATGCTCTCCTGGGAAGAGGTGTTTTCAAAAACTGCTTTTAAAATGGATTTCACATGTTTTTTGAGAGGATTATTACTTTAAACATCTGCCCATCTCAAGCTATCCTTAAACCAAATGTAGAGGTTAGTCCTGCAGCAGAAACCCCAATGATGGGGCATTTTTTAGTCCCAATTTAATTTACAAAACCACTGATACACTGAGAGTAGGCTATGTTACAGCTAATCAATAGTTTTAAATGTAAAATGTAAAAGTTGATATTTATAAATGTTGAAGACATTTCAAAAGGTGTAGGAATTATTATTTTCAGTGTTGAATGATGCTATATAATATTAGAGGACATGGAGGTTTGATTAACTTGAATTGACACTATTGGAGTTGAATTTTGGTTTGGTAATAATGTCATGAAAAAGTTCTGCAATGCATACTGTTTTATTTATGGATTTATGGATATTCACATATATGACACCGCTATTGAGAAAACCCTAGATTGGTGCTCCAAAGGTCATATTTTTGACTACTAAACTGTATCCTGCCCAAAAAAGGATGAAATGCATCCAGTGAATAGCAGGAAACACTTACACTCTGTCTGCATTATATTAAAAGGGCAACCACTCCTGGGAACTCTCCAGCTTCTATCCCAAATATAGTTGCACAGTAAAGTGAACAGGACAAAATAGAAATATATACTAAAACCATATAAAGGTATAAAATTGAAGTAACAGAATTCTAGTTTGTAAAAGTACTCACTCCCTTTGTTCCTTTTAGGTCAAATAGCCACATTAGGGGGAAAAAGTTCAATTCTTTGGATTTTGGATAATGTTGTCCCATCACATTTGTTCCAAATCTGCCTGTCTTGCTAACAAACCTGATATCAGGTTCCATCGATGCATCTTTATACGACATTAAAGTGCATGGTGGACTTATAGTTTCAGCTTTCATGCATTCATTTCATGCATTTATTGGTGCTATTTGAGTCCAGATGGGATTAAAAAAAACATGCATTATCACATGAAAAGAAAGGATAATGATTTATCTGTAACCTCAGAAACTGGACTCAAATGCCATCCATACCACATTTCCCATACCATGCTTGATTATTGTAATGGATAATTCATCATACACCCTAAAATGCCATTGAAACTGTGGACGGACCTGATCTCAGCTTTGTCACCAAATGAGACAGAATTTAAATTTTTTCAAGGAAAATATTTGTATTTATTTATATTCAAGGAAAATATTTAAACCCCTAACTGCAACATTAATAAAACGTCTGAGCAAATTTACCACATGAAATGCTAAAAGGTTTTTTTCCTCTGAGGCAATTTAGTTTTTTGTTGTTTTCATTTTAGAATTTTAAATTACAAAAGTTAGATCATTTAGATCCTTGTTTTAAACTATTTCGACTCCAATCAGACCCAGTAAGATAACATGACATGACACCTTCGGGGTCTTTGTAATTTCTACTTTGAATCGGTACCTGGTTTGTCGCTGTAGCTTTAAAGTAGCGCCCTCTAGAGGCGAATAAACCTGCGGACCGACCAGACTCGTTGAATGCAGTGGGGAACTTGAAATTCATTACGCAGCACCATTACGCACCAGTCGTAGTATAAAACTGATGCTGACGTTACATAAGCTGTTGTAGCGGTAAAGAGCATAAATGAATGCTTTACTGGAAGTATATTTGATTTTTATTCATATTGGTGGTTGTGGTGCCTCGTGATGATCATCGACTGGTGGTCAAAGGTTACCCACGTTCTTACGTACCACGACGTCACTGACTAAAACGTATCTGCCGTTTGCTCCTCAGATAATTTTCAAGATCAAATGAAAAGGGAGCTTTCCTACAGGGAGGAGATGGTTCAGCAGCTTCATATCGTCAGAGGTGAGAAAAATGAAGCAGAGGAAGTGGAGACTACCGCTGTGATGTGCACAATGCCCCCCAACTTCTACCAATCTACAGATGGATTTACTGTGGCATATTTGCCGACCTGATTGATGATAGGCCTATGCTCAAAATTGTCTCTGCTCACATCATGGATTTGACTGGTTTATCTGTAACGCACTGTTTTTATGTGTGAAGTGGCATGTTACAGTCGCTAAAGTCACTTGAATTGGTATGGAAAATACCTCAAATTTAACCTTTTTTTCAGTATTTGTTGAAGTGTTTACGGATGTTTATTATAGACATAGGCCTACATCTTTATACAAGATAAGTCATACAGAGGAAATACGAAAGAACTATTATGCAGCGAGTTGGACCAAGAAAGAAAAGCCCTTTGTGCCATTCAGCAGAAGTTCAAATGTAATTTTCATAGTTGGAATACCCACGATGATATGAAAGCTGGACAACATTTCTGCCTCAGGAGCGGCACAGGTTTGACGTTGATTCAAAAGGCAAGAGGCATACTACTCCAGCGCCGGCCTTCTTTCATAACAGTTTTGAGCATGGCCTTGAATCAGTTGATCCATATTACTAAACTAAGAGCATCATGAAGTTACATTTTTTTAATTGAAGCATAATCGAAAAATGTCTACAATGTGTTCCACTTACCCCCCATTCACACAAACACACGCACACACGCGCGCATACACACGCGCATACGCTATTCATTGTTGTATCTCTTTCTTCCTAGAAGCTCACGACGCATTACACCATTTCTCGTGTAAGATGTTAACTCCGCGCCACTGCACCGGAACCTGCTCCTTCAAATCTCCTCTGCTCCCACCGTAAATCAAACTGCTATGTGTTTATAAAGGAGGAACAAAGGACGGAACTGTCGAATGGCTGAAAAAATACCAGAGACTTTTGGAGAAACCAAGCTTAAAAGTAGCCTAATGTTATCACTGGCCGTCATGTAATTAATTGTAATATATTAAAATGTGTATCTTCACTCTCAGTGTATCATTTATATAACCATCTTGCATACGTTGAAATTTGTTTTACTGAAATGATACCATTGATATTTATTTAGTGGCAAAGTGCAATGACAATGTATGTATCCTGTAATAGTTAGAGGTTGTTATTTCGGTATTCTGTTGTCACTAGCAGCTCCAACTAGCCAATTCATTGCTCTTAGTCCTCAGTATTGTGAATTAGCCTACTACTTATGCTGTGTTCATCTTTGTAGGCCAATAACGTACATATTTTTTTTGATGTTATGCACTTTAAACGAGTGATGGAAATTACCATATAGCCTGTGCATTGAAATACAATATGTGTTTGGGGATTGATTTATATCACACCATGCACCAAACTATTTGCTTTGATGACTTAGCAAACACAGAAGTTAGTAGGCTAAATTACATCCGCTAACTTGTAAGTAGCGACGTATCCCACTAAAAGTAGCCTATTTGTTCATGTAAAATTTGTTTTGACAGCTAATGAATACATCATTTTATTAAAAGAAATATGAATTCTTCCCCACAAGTGTGTGCTTCAGTTAATATAGTCTTCTATATTTACCTTATGCGTTATTTTCCTTCTCCAAACAATTTATTTATCTGCAATATAACCTACACCTGACCATAGAGTTTGGTTATTATATTGCAGGCTATAGCTTGGCTGAGCCTGCAGCACTGTTTTCTTTTAGTGCGAAGGCGGAACAAAACCTCTCAAATTAAATTGGGTTTCAATGGTGGGCCTATGTTTAAAACGGCACTGTATATTTATCCTCTAGATTCCTCCAGAAAGTGCCGCTCTCAGCCAGCTCTCTATTTTGTAGCGCGACAACGCCATCTATTGTCGGCTATGAGGAGGCAACGGCCAAGTGGGTCCTCTCACTGTCCCTTGAGGATGGCTATTGCGCCTGCGCATCCAGTGTAACAAGATGGCGGAGAGTGCGGAACTGAAGGTAAATCGAACCCCAACATTATATTTGATAAATAAATGTTTTGCTCAAGACGGTTTGATTTACGAATGACAGAAACACAATTACCTGATGCTAGTGACTCGAGGGGTGTTATTATAAAGTACATGGCAAGAAAACAGCAGTAGAATGGACACCAGACCAACTGTTAGCTAGCTGGCTGGCTGGCTAGCTGGCTAGCATTAGCTTTGTTATTGTTGCCGATGTTCTGTTAGGCAGTGTTTCGGCTATGTTGCTCACCTGCAGATATGACCATCTTTTGCTTTCAATAAGCCGAAAACTACATTTATACAGGCATTTTGACTCAACTTGAATGTAATGTTAGCCTACTGACTTAATTAGTAGTTAGCTAGCCGCACCGCCATGCATGCTAAAAATCGGCTCTGTCTATTCCCTGGAACTGGAACGTAGTTTAGTTACCGTTACTAGCTGACTAGATATAGTCCACGGAATGTACTGCATTCTCATTGTCATGTAACCACGGGGGCGATCATTTAATCATTGAAATGTCTGGTCCTATGTTTTGTAGGGTGATTTTAGTCTGAATACAGCAGTAGCTATCAGTCAACTTAGGGGCAAGTTAAGGCACTATTAGCTAGCTAATTCATTTAGTGTCTGTCATCGTAATGTCGGTTTTCAAATACATGTTTTTTTGACAGCGCTCTTGTGTAGATCATTTACAGGACTCAGTGTTATAATACGTTTGAGATAAGTTTTCAATTTGATATCCTGATATGCTCTGTTCTTAAATCAACCTCTGCTTTGTTGACCCTCATATCATAGCCCACCATATGAGCTTTATCACTACACATTGCACACAGTATTTGAAGATGAAGTCCATATTTAGGTTCAATCGTAAAATATGTAAGGCAATCAACATCTACATCTCAAAGAGTTAAGCTGAACCATTAATAATGTCTTTGTGGCAAATGTCTCTACCTTTTTTCAGCAGGCCAAATTCCCTACTAGTGCCAACAGAATGTTGATAGTGATATTGAAAAATTCACCTGTTGCAGTTCCACGCTTGTGCTCTTCACTTAGCACAGGTGAGCTTCACCAATAATCAAGTGGGTGACCGAAAGCCTAAGTATATGTATTGGTAGTATTGGTATATGTATAGGTTTTGTTTTATTTACAAAATCAATTCCTTCGGTCTGTCCACAATTTTGGTGTGGTGAGTTTTTTTTCATGGTGCAAACTGAACCAATAAACGCACTTACTACTAATGGATAGAGACAATGGATTATATTTTTACATGTGGTGTGTAGTGATACAGTGCGTACAGTGGGCTACTCAACCAGAAATGTATCTTTATGAATTCCAGATCCATTCAAAGTAATGATTGTCAATGCGTAATTAAGGTCTCATTGTCAGACTCTTCATTGTGATGCTATTGCTACAAGAAAAATAGCCTGTAAAATAGTGTTTATTATTCTGCTCCAAAAGAAATAAAATGTCAGAAAGGTTCATGGGTGACACAGGAGTAATGCTGCAGTAGCCAAATTTGTGGACGCTTTGCAAGACAGCAAAGGATTTAAGTAAAAAATGAGGGAAGTCCAAAACATGTTCCTTAACATCAGCTAGGAAATCTATGCTTTCCAGGGTGCTGTGTAATAGAGAATTTTTCCCTCTTCATTTTTCACCAGCAAATGGTAATGAGCCTTCGAGTTTCGGAGCTCCAAGTGTTGTTGGGGTATGCAGGAAGGAATAAGCACGGGCGGAAACACGAACTTTTGACCAAAGCTCTACATCTACTAAAAGCTGGCTGCAGCCCTGCCGTGCAGATGAAGATCAAAGAGCTATATAGACGGCGCTTCCCCACCAAAATGGTGTCACCGGTGGACCTAGCCTTGCCCAGTGTCCATTCCACCTCCAGCGTGCCTGCTGGCCTTGCTCAGCTGGGATTTGATAGTCACGGTTCCCCCTCGCCCCTGCTGCCTGTTTCTTTACTTGGGCCTAAGCATGAGCTGAGTCTGCCTCATCTACCCTCCGCTCTACACCCTGTACACCCAGATGTCAAGCTTCAGAGATTGCCATTCTATGACATGCTGGATGAGCTCATCAAGCCTACCAGCCTGGGTGAGTCCAACACTTCCTGCTTCCTGCTGTCTGTTTATCAATAACACGTTTACCTCGTATCCAGAAACGTCTGGATTCTGTCTTGTCAAAACCATGCTTGGGCCTGACCAACACTAATGATTAAGCTTAAACATCAACACAATTCTTGACTAAGGTTATTATTCACAGGGTATACTGTCTGTTGCAGTGGTAAAGTCTCTCTTAAAAGTCTGATATGAATTGTTATAGGTAAAAGATTTTCCTGAAATTGCCAGCGTCTCTCTGTCATGCTCTCTTCCCATTTTCTTTTTCTTTGTGTCATTGTACATAGCCTCAGACAGCAGTCAACGGTTCCAGGAAACTTGTTATGCCTTTGCATTAACACCACAACAAGTTCAGCAGATCAGCAGCTCCATGTAAGTGAGGAGGGTCTACTGGGCATGTTGTCTCTATCTGTCAAACACATGAGAGGGAAATTATATTACAGTATTAACATTAAGTAACTTATGAACTGATTACAAGAATTGAAACGCTGATGTGTTATGTTACTATGCATCACAAAAAGCAATCTGAGTACTCTTAAGTTGTTACTAAGTAATGTGTTGCACTGCTCATGAACAGAAAATCACCACCTTCACCTCACTTCTATTTTAATACTGTAGGGACATCTCTGGGACCAAATGTGACTTTGCAGTTCAAGTCCAGTTAAGGTAAGTCCAACATGTTTTTATGCTCAACATAAAACATTTTTTTACATTTTGGTGAAGAGCTGCATTTCTATCCATGATCCATGGATCCATGTTTACACATTCCAGTGGGCCTGCAGGTCCTGAAAAGGTCTTAAATGGTTTAAATTCACAATATGGTTGAAAACGTGAGCTGTCAGTCTGGACATCTTCCTTATTGTTACTGTGTCATTTCAACATCCAAAGATAAGGGTTCAAAACATTAAAAGTGACTGGCCAAATAGTTTGTAGTCATCCTATATCAGACATGGAGAGGGCCTGACTTGACACCTGAAAAGGTAAAATAAGAAAACAAACCACCTTTTTGAGATGGTAGCTTGCTATCAGAAATCAATGCTTTTGACTTTATCTCCCATGAGTTTATTTCCCAATCACTTTTCCTCTTTTGCAGATTTTGTTTATCAGAGACAAGCTGTCCCCAGGAGGATCATTTCCCCCCCAATCTGTGTGTGAAGGTGAATGGCAAGCCCTGTAATCTCCCGGTGAGTCCTTGCAATCCACCATCAGCCTATCTATCTTGCAGTATTTGCAGTGTATTGCACCACCAATTACTGAGAATCGAAGGCACTGATGTGTGATCTATTTTCCCCACAGGGATATCTTCCTCCAACCAAAAATGGAGTTGAACCAAAAAGGCCCAGTCGCCCCATCAACATAACCTCTCTGGTTAGATTGTCTACCACAGTCCCCAACACAATTGTGGTCTCATGGACCTCAGAAATTGGGAGGGTAAGGAGATCCAGATCAGTGTATAAGTGAACACCATATGTCAAAACTGATGTGCTTGGGAGGATATTAGTCACTTGGGAGTCACTTTCCCATTTGTTTTATGCCTTTTTGTCAGAGTTTTTCCATGGCTGTGTATTTGGTAAGACAACAGTCATCTACAGTGTTGTTGCAAAGACTACGGGCCAAAGGAATTAGGAATCCTGACCACTCCAGAGCTCTGAGTAAGTGGCCACTTGATTTTGTACCAAAGATATGGAGCTGGCATTGTCACTCTGTCCTTACCTGGGTAGGGAGTTGAAAAGAATCAATAAACTACCTACACATAGTAACACACACGTTATTCACATGCATTTTTCTCGTTCCACTACAGTTATCTTTGCCACTCGTGCATACATACATCCGCAATCACACAAACATACAAAGACTGCACATTTCCCCCCATTGTTTATATTACTGTACGATTTTATTGTATATGCCGTTGTGGGTTAATTTAATTGTTGTGTTTTTCTCTAAATATGTTATTGTGTTCCCTGTATACTGTTCAAAGATTATAGATGAAAATTTGCAGTTTTAATGTTAATGTTTAATGTTTTAACTGTTAATGTAATTAAATAAACACTGCCACACTCCCATGGCGCACACTGAGCGACGACAATCCTTGTATTTAATACTTCCTTTTTGCTTATTACTTCTCATAGTCAAAGAGAAGTTAACTGCTGATCCAGAGAGTGAGATCGCCACCACCAGTCTACGAGTCTCTCTCCTATGTCCAGTAAGTACTCTACTTAATTTAGAAGGAAACTCTGTCATTCTAGCGACAATCGTGTCAGATGTACTCAGTAGCCTGTGGAGTGCCTGTAAAAGAAACAAACAAGGTTGGAATCACAGGCCCTGAGTTTTTATTGGGCCTTGTGGCATAGTGAGAATGAATTTGCTTCAAGGTCAATGCCAGTTAGGGTCAGGGAATTCACCCAAAAAAATCTAGACATAGAAAGATATATAAATCAAAACAAGTTGTCTGTCTGAACACCCAGTTTTTCCGAGTGGTCACAAAGTATATGTTGTAGAACAGGAATGCTTTGTCCTACAACATCTTATCATTACAAACATTTGTGTGGTATTTCATACACTAGTGAGACATTAAATGTATTTTGTGTGACTTTTTTAGCTTGGGAAGATGAGGCTGATGATCCCTTGCCGAGCGTTAACATGCTCACACCTTCAGTGCTTCGATGCTACACTTTATATCCAAATGAATGAGAAGAAGCCAACGTGGGTTTGTCCGGTCTGTGACAAAAAGGCACCTTACGAGCACCTCATCATTGACGGGTGAGCAAAACACTGTATCAGCTAGTGCTGGGTAATATAGCAAGTTCCCCTTAACAATGGATATAGTTTCATGAACGATATGAAAAATTCAGTATGGAGATAATGAAAATATTTGAATTATTTTTATTTCAATATGTTTTCAATATATCTTTCAGCAGTTTAAGGGCAAATAACAAGACTTTTCTCCTCTCAATCTCTCCATTGCTTCCCTTTTAACTTTAACTCTGCTCACTTGCTCGCATGCATGTGTGTGTGCGTGTGTGGAAAAAGTAAGACAGATGAGAAAAAGAGCTAAGATGAGTTTAGATGCCAGGAAGGATTTCCCCAAGAAATGTGTCTGTGTCAAAACTACAGTTGTTTGTAAAGTCTTCCTGAGAGAAGTGGCAATACTACAGACCTCTTCCTCCACCTCAAGCAAAAGCTTGTTGAGTATGAGGAGTGTACCAAATTTTGGGGCCCTGCAAAAAATCACAGTGGTAGCTTTGGTCTTTCATTGCTTACTATGTAAAAGGACAAATAGTATGTAGTGAAGACAATGACGCCAGGATTTCTTTCACCCTTTTCTCTGAACTTTAACATCTTCAAGTGTTATGTTTGAGAAAAACAGATTTTTATCTTATTGTTGAGTCAATCAGGGACTGTTTTCATTTGAGATTAGCATTTGTATTTGGTATGTGTTATTCTGAAGTCTGATTTAAGGAAAATGTGAGAATGTTGAGTCATACTGAACATTAATGTTTGGCTCATAAATATTGTGATATCACCTTAAGTCATATCTCCCAGCTCTAGTTCCAGCAGACAAGAAATGGGTTTTCAGGTACATAATACAAATGAACACTAAAGTACTTGTAGTTCTGATATACCATATTGTTTAGTTGCCAGATTTAGTTGCAACAACTTGCTATCTTCACAGGTTGTTCATGGAAATCTTGAATAGCTGTTCTGACTGTGATGAGATCCAATTCAAAGAGGATGGAAACTGGTCCCCCATGAGGTCAAAGAAAGAGGTGCAGGAGGTGTCTGCTTCATACAATGGTGTGGACAGTGGTATGTAGCTTGCAGATCTCTTGAATTCTCAATGTGTGCTAGTTTTATGTGATTAAGGAACACCGGGTAAGTTAACTCTTTCTTTCTTTCTTTCTTTGTAGATTCATGTCGGACAGAAATGCCTGAGCAGAAACACAGCTCATCTAATGACAACGGCAAGAAAGTGGATGTGATTGACCTGACACTGGAAAGCTCCTCAGAAGATGAGCTAGACGACGAGCCAACTCCTAAGAGGGCCTGTCCCTCATTGTCACCTTCCTCTCCACCTGCAAATAAGGGGTAAGTTCACAAATTGATTTTGATTGATTTTTAACCACAAATCAAGAAATGAGATCATAATGTTTTTCATGCTTAGCTTCATCCCCTTACTCCTTCTGTTATTGTTGTAGAGTATTGAACCTACACAGCCAGGCCTCACCTGTGGCCAGAGCTCCCAGCATTCCTCCTGTGGAGACGAGCTACATTCCCCCTCCTCCACCGCTTATCCAGGACTACCGCCACTATTACCACACACCTAGTGACTTGCCAGGTAGGGCTGTCACTTGCCTAAAACACAGATGTTTATTGTATGTAAATATGTTACATGTTAGGAGTTTTGGTGACTAATAGTTATCTTGCCTACCAATTTGAATGCACTGCGTCTGCTAAATGACTGTAATGTTAGTATACACCAGAAGGAAGAGATCTCTGTTTGAGTAAATGGACTGAACCTTCTTCAATTTCTTACAGATTTAAATTTCTTCTCCTTCCTCCAAGGTGACAATCAGGTAAATATATTCACCGACAGCTGAACTTAAATACAGTGCCAGTGGGCAGCATAATACTGCAGTGTGTTCATTTTCCACTTTTGTGTAATCTTGACTCTTCTCTGTCCTGTCAGCATTACAACATGGTGATGGCCGCTGCAGCAGCTGCGTCTGCCTCAGCCTCAGAGGATCACGACCTGCTCCTCAACCGTTTCCTGCCCTACGGCTCCTCTCAGATGTTCCTGGATCAGCCGGGCACCCCTGGGAGCAGCACACTAGCAGCCACCAACGGGGGCAGCAATAGCGGCAGCACCAGTAGCTTGGTGTCGTCCAGCAGTCTGCGGGACCGCGACAAGGACAGAGACAGGGACAGCCACTCCATCTCAGGGTTGTCGAGGTCCTCGGCAGAAGCAGCGGCGGCGGCCATATACGGCTCTATATCTGACGTTATCTCTCTTGACTAGATCCACACAGAACTGAACAGAAACGACTCAAGAGACAACTTTGTAAATAGAGAAGAGGAAGATGAAAGAATACAATGCTATGTACAGAGAGGAAATTCTATTTTCAATTTTACTTATCATATGTATATAAACTTAGGACGCTTCTTGTCCAGTGAGTTTCTTCAGTTGATATTTTTCTGTGAATACTGAAGACTTTTTCACACCTCTTCATGTGGTCCTTTGATTATATTGTACCTTTTGTACTTGGTTTTTACAGTTTTGTTTCAATATTCCATGTCAATGGCATTATTTCTATATAATAAGTGCTCAGAACAGTATGAGGTGACACCTTATGGGACATGATAGTTAGAATATAAAGAAAATGGGCATTGTTATAGATGTGAAAGCAGGCAAGTCACAGCAAAACAGGAGAATGTGCAAACACTTTCTTTATTTTCTAAAAGGCAGAATTTCTGTCAGAAAGATTTGGTCGTTTTTTTGCCATCACGGTAGATTTTTCTTTCAGATATTCATGCTGTGGTCATTTTATTATTTTTTAAACTATTTATGATGTAAGTTATGTTTGATGTATGCTGTTTAAAAAGCATTCCCTATGCTCCTAGCAGCTGTTGCCACTAGAAATGCAAACGCAAACTCTAGATCCTTCTGTTGTCATAACTCTGCACTCTTGTTTTTTTCCAGCTGAATTCATCCTCGCTTGTTTTAGTCAAGTCAAATATCAAGGCGATTTCATAGTTCAGAGTGTACTTAATATACATATAAATTGGAAATTAGTCAGTATTGTAGGACCAGGGATTTTCACTGTGGAAATGAGCAAGCAAGCAACCTCCTGTCATCAGATTACCTGTTTGGATTATATAAATCTAAAATCAGGAATGTTATGGTTTTCTTTTCCTCAAATCATTGGAGGAAACTGTCTTATATAATGTATTAAACTTAGGCTTTAGTAGACTGCAGTGAGAGGCGGTTCGTCTTGGAGTTAAGTTCAAAACCTGCTCCAAATTCCAAGAAAATGCTAGTTTCTGGTCCACTTACAGTATTTCGTTGTGTAGGCTGATAAAGGACATTAGATAATGTCTTTGTGTTTGAGTTTAGCACTTGCTTTTTACATGAAGGCTGTTTTGACCAGTGAAGTGTTCACAGTTATAGCAAACACTTAAAACGGTTTTCAGCTTTGTACGCCTGCTGTTGCGGTCTCTGCAAATCACCTGAAGGCTTGCTCCTTTGACTCTGCTGTGCTATTCCTTTATGAGGCCATGGGAGGCTTAGTCTACTTTTTGTTCAGTGTCTCTGCTACAGCCTAAGGAATACCTATAAGACAATTGTGATGGCTTAGTTCTTGAGTTTATCACAAGGCGTTTTGGCACAGAAGTTCAAATCATTCAAGTTATTATGGCCCGGCCCCCCTTTTTTTTTGACTTGTGCATACAATTAGGATTATTTATTATCATATATATTTTCTGCATTTGTTTGATTCGTGGATATGCATTGCTGTCATTGTATGTGATATTTCTTTTGTAATTATATAATTAATGCTATTTAAATATGTCATTGTTGCTTGACATGCATTGTAACATTTTCTGTTCTGTTTTTTCTGTCCGTTTTACTATCAAATGATGTCAATAACACAATAGAGGCTTTGATCATTTTGACCTGCTACAAGGTCTACCGTTCTGTTTGATATTTGTATGAATTAAACAGATATAAGAAAGTGCATCTTTGTAGTTGGTCTAAGAGTAGTCCTGATTCAGCTACCTATATGTTTTTCTTTGACAGTATGTAGGAAGATTTGTTTTTAATTTATAAAAGAAAATGCTGAACTTTAAGAAATTTAAAAATAGCAGCCTCTCATCGCAACTCTGAAGACTAATTTATATTCATGCAGGTGCTTCAAAATTGTGATCTTTAACCAAGAAGACAAATGGATACTATGGTACAAATGGCACTGGATACACCTATAATTTTGTTCAATCACCCTTCCCCAACACCACCACCAAAAACAACATAACGTATGAAGAACCAAGTCATACTATGGGTAGGGTGATAGTAGGGTAATTTGAGCTTGTGACTAAGTTAACGGCTACTTAAATCTTAACTAAAAAAAATCATGGTTACTGCAAATACTATCTCATGACAATCTGCCTATTTTATGAATTAACAGCATTGGGGTATACGCTTCTCCAAGCCACAGGTCTCAAATAACTGGACCACTAGATACTGAAGTGGCAGCCGAACAGGTTCTGTGTTCGACAATCGAGGATCTGCCACGCTGCTTACCTGTTACTGTTTTCTCCACAGGGCCATAAGAGCTAACCATTAAGAATGTCAGCACAGTTGCTGTCAAAGGTGGAGTTCGACAGAGTGATGAGCTTGCCAAGGACCTTGCAGAGGTGGACTAGCTACAGTTGAACAGAAAAGGGTACATAACCTTTTGACCAGATGGACAGCCCCTGCACACCAGTCCTACCTCCTGGAAGGTAATACCAGTTTATCCTAGTATGTACCAAAAATAGGCCAAACAGTATTTGTAAATAATTGTTAGAATTTGATTTCATCTGCTTGGGAGTGCTAAATTAACAGTGTTTGCCACATAGGGCTATACAAAGAAACAAAGTATATACAATCAAAGACAGTATAAAGTATTTGAATGTCAACTGAAAGTAATTTAACAAGACTGACTACCTGATACCAAATGAACCGTCCTAATGTAATAAATCACAACCATCTGGTACGTCAAGCAGTTTAGAAGCATGTAGAATTACTACCTGAGCCAGGTCTAGTATGTTTTACCTTTTGCATAAATATGCTCAAACCAGGTTTGGTCATTGAAACCATGACACCTTTGGCATCTCCATTTGTCTTTATCCATTACAGAATGAGGAAGCTGAATGCAGACACTCATAATAATGCTCACCTCCGTCCCTAGAATTGAGGAACAACATTGCCAGGTCCATAGTTTATAGTAGTCTGCCAAATGAAATCACACAGGGAACTTAAACTAGTGAGGGTTGATGTAGTAAAAAAGGAAACCTGTGGTTTCTCCTTGCAATTCCGTTCTCCGTTCCTCACAATTATTTGTGTTAATTGTGTTTTTCTAGCACACATTGGCCACAAGCTTGCATTGTGTCATTGATTGCTTCGAACAGTGCACCAAAAAGGACCATCCTGGACAAACAGGTTTATATAACCCCCATATGCTCTCTCTATTCTGTATTCTTATGTATACCCTATTCTTCTTTGATGTTATTGTTTCTTGCTCCTGCAATGGCCCAATTTTTCCCACAGGGCTGAATTAAGTTTCATCTAATCTGGTCTAAAAAATGTCATCCTGTTTATACTCACTTTGGTGAGTTTAGGGCACCAGGCTCCTGATTCTGGAAAAAGCCTGGGCTCAAACCCAAAGGTAACTTTGAAAATGGAGTTCTAGGTAAATGAACTCACCACTGGGAAGCTGGTTTCCTTGTTAAGCCATGATAGATTGTCATGGGTGTTTGTATAAACCTCCAGTGTGTGACCTGTGAGAGAGTATGTTCCATGTGAGATATTTCTTCCCTAGAGAACAAAAGTTACAAACAAGGGATGGCCAAAACAACAGAAACACAACATGGAAAAGTCTTAACCAGTCACTTTTTGGACAAATATTGCTTACTTGTATCGCTGAAAAAGCAATAGATTGTATTAAAACACAAACACAGGAGGATAATGTTTTGAGGAAGATGTTGTATTGTTCTATAAAAAAAACATAAAGCAAGGTTGTGATGTACTTCATGGGGAACAACATTATTCAAGGCTGATATGGATGCACATGGCACATGCGTCCAACTTGCAACACCGATAATATATCTCTCTCATGTATATAGATAGAAATGTGATATGGGTATATAAAGTTACAATACTACTTTTCATCCCAAGTCGGAAACTCGTGTTCCACTGGGCGTATGGTAGTTATCGCACCTTCACTGTGATATAAATTCCATATATCACGGCTTGCAGTGGGTTATTGCTTTTATAAAACAGTTGCTAAATGATTTCAATACCTTCAATACCTTTTCATCATACAGTATCTTATATTTAACTTAAGAAATTACAAAAATTCCATTTTGTTCGTTTTGTTTCCCGTTAGGCCTATATTTTCTTCGGAGTAATATGGAACTGACGAAGAGACCGTTGCCATGGTAAGCGTGGTACACTGTCGACCAATCAGAGGCGGTGGATTCAACCTCCCCGCTCAGTAATTGAATTCATCTAGAGGGGTTTGTTCCATCAAATAACCTTCTTGGAATACACCGTGTTTCAAACTCGAAGGAAACGACACAGATGAGTGTTAGGTTGGCTAATGAGTAATCACAATTTTAAGCAAGAGAATACACCATTGATTGTGGGAAAGTCGGCTAAAGTGGGATTTCTCCCTTCGGGGGGCAAGAGTGAAGGAGTTTCAAGAAAACTTACTTTAAAGTCACACAAATTCATAACGTTGCATTATCAACCTTTCACTTTTGAACGCACCCTTGGTCGCAACATTTGTGCGTCAGCGGTGGACGTGACGTTAAAGTGCGGCGTCGTTTCTGACTGGAATGGGAGCTGGCGATGCCTGGATTTGATTTTTCAGATATTTTGATCGTGTAATCTGTGAATGGCGCCGAAACAGGACCCTAAGCCTAAATTTCAAGAAGGTAACGAATTGTGCACTTAATTTCTGATATATCTCTGACGAGGGCCTATGCAAGAGCCACTGGCAAGTCACACAGGTTAGCTAGCTGAATCAATGCAAACATCCTCCCGCAGTAGAACAGCTAACGTTAGCTTTCAGCGTAGTTGCTCTGAATGAAAACACGATAGATGTAATTAACATTTTATTTTCATTATATCAATACAATATAACAGTGCCATACTCACAAAGTAAATGCTTCGAATGTCCCTACTGTTGTTGCCATAACTGACAATTATAGCTAGCTTGTGGTGAGATTTCATTCACATAGCGCCTTATTGATTACAGTGCCTAACGTTACCTATCTGTGCTAGCAATTTGTTAGCTTATGGTCTCCGAGTCCTAGCTACTAGCTATCCTGTTGTGTGGCCGTATCGTTGCCTAATAGTTATATCAGATTTGTTTTCCAGCAGGTGTATTATGTATTGTAAACAGCGGTCAGTGGCTTGTGTGTTTAATCGAGATTCTTTTGTCTAGCCATTAATAAATCTGAGTTTAATGTTTTTACTTGAACGTCCGAGAGTGATTTTATGTTAGTTGCTAATATACAAAGACATTCGTGAATTTAAACTAACAAGTGTAAATTGTTTTTTCGGCTTATTCAGTTTTACGTATTGGAAAACCTAGGGATGAGTTTTTAGCTTATCTAAGTGCAAGTAGTTTACTCGGCTGCAAAATTTTATTTTGTTGTACTTAGACTGTTCTCATGCTGACCTTTTTAATGACTGCCACTCTGTTCAGGTGAAAGAGTGCTATGTTTTCATGGGCCATTACTCTACGAAGCTAAGGTAGGCCACTAGGATGTCTAGTTAGTGTCTGTCTCTCCTGATCATGTGGTCCTCATCTATGGCTCTAATGATGTAGATGTGTTTTGACAATTAATCATGTCTCTCTTTACAGTGTGTTAAAATAAACATCAAGGACAAGCAAATCAAATACTTCATTCATTATAGTGGGTGGAATAAGAAGTAAGTTTTTGGTTAAAATAAAATCAAGTATTTTGGATTCGTGTAGTAAAGATTACACAAGTCCTTGATTCCTGCCTTTGTCTTTTATATTTTCCAGTTGGGACGAATGGGTTCCTGAAAGCAGAGTGCTTAAGTATGTGGACAGTAACCTGCAGAAACAGAAAGAGCTTCAGAGGGCTAATCAGTGAGTTCCTTCTCTCTCATTTTTTATGTCATGCTTTTGCTTTGAAGGTGAGGAAACCAGGCATGTCTTTTACATGCCTGGTTTCCTCACCTTCAAAGCAAAAGACATCCCTCTGTCATGCCAGCACCATTCAAAGTGAAGTAACATGATGGGCGAACCTTCAGTCACCTATTAACTAGCATTGACCCGCAATCGCATACTGCAGAAATATGTAGCTCCCAAGTCTCTAAAAGCCAGGACAGGCCGATGGTCTTGGAATAACACTGTTTATTATTATTATTATTATTATTATTATTATAAGTTATTGAACTCATGGCTTTCTTCTGGCAACTTTTTTTAGAGACCATTATGTAGAAGGAAGGATGAGGGGTGTTGCACCGAATAAGAAGATACCTGCTGTGCCACAGAAAAATGATGTGTGAGTGCAAGTCCTTTTGTTGTTCTGTACATTCCCATTCCAAGACATTTGTGATATACCTGTCATTTGCTGTGATGTCTAACATCTTTGTTTTCTGGAATTTAAACAATCCAAACATTTTTATTTGTTTTTTTTAGGAAAACCAAAAAGAACAAACAGAAGAGTAAGTATCATTTGAATGATGTGTATTCGTGTATTTTACACTGTTTAAATGCATGAACTTTTAGGTTCCACTATGTCATTGCCCTGTTGACACAAAAACTTGAGAGTCAAAATGTTGGATATGTATATGGAAATACGTTTATGCACTTTTCTAATTCAAAGTTCAATGCACATTCAGCAGGTTTTTGTAAAAGGGCAATCCATTTCTCAACAAGCTGTGATTCATTGCTCTCAGGAATCAGCAAAAAGAACAAAACTGCAGTCATGACAAGCTGAGCCACAATAATCTTGATGTCTTTTATTTCTTATTATAATGATGGTTTTGTGTATTTCTGCCTGTCCCTCTTTATCTATCCAGCTCCAGGGGCAGGAGAGGGGACAAGTTCAGGGGGAGACCCAGCTCACCCTCCACGGAAGAAGAGGGCGCGTGTCGACCCAACAGTTGAAAGTGTAGGTTTATGATTCAACATATTTTTACTCATGATGTTTTTGGTATGTGGTTCTTTGATTTGCTCATTGATGTCAAATAACATTGAGCCACACTGAAAGTAAATGAGTTAAAAGCTCAGTTATTTTTAGTTATAACCCGTTAGTGAAAGCCATTAGCTGTATAACTGAAATGTACAGTTTGCCTAACAATGCCTCTTAGCTGTTCAGACGTTACTGTGAAGGGCAGCCTCTTGCAGTTTATTGCTTAAATGTATTCCTGTGTGTTTAGGAGGAGACCTTCATAAATCGAGTGGAGGTTAAAGTAAAGATCCCAGAAGAGTTGAAACCATGGCTTGTGGATGACTGGGACCTGATCACACGGCAAAAGCAGGTTGGTGACCAGAGAGTTGGTAACCAGAGTTGGTTGGTAACAATTTAACAGCATTGTGTTTTTTTTAATTTGTTATACAACCTCAATAATAGTGTTGCATGCTTTTGTGCTATAAAGTTCATGAAGGTTTTATTTTTGTTTTTTCATCTTCAGCTTTTCCACCTGCCTGCCAAAAAGAATGTTGACGCAGTCCTTGAAGATTATGCAAGTTACAAGAAATCAAGAGGAAACTCTGACAGCAAGTATAATGCACATGAATAACATTTGATATAGGAACAAATTTTCCCCATGAAAGTGTTTTATTTTATTTTTTTGTCATTCTCCCATAAAATGTTTTTCCATACTAACTAGCCTGTTGTAGATCACACAGGACACACACAGACACTATTTGGCAATAGGCTCTGTCTGTTTGCTGTCATGCATCCTGTACTGAAGGTCTAATCTGTCATGGAGACTTAATTTGTTTGTCTCCTCTGCTCAGGGAATTTGCTGTGAATGAGGTGGTTGCTGGTATCCGGGAATATTTCAACGTCATGCTGGGGACGCAGCTTCTCTACAAATTTGAGAGGCCTCAGTATGCAGACATCCTGGCCAACCACCCAGATACATCTATGTCTCAGATCTACGGGGCTCCTCACCTACTCAGACTCTTTGGTACAAACACCTATACAACACCAGACTGCTGTATTGTTTATTATAGAAATGGACAGCATTGATGCAGCAGGAACACTAATTATTACTAAGAGGAGCCACAAAGTGTTCATATTTTTTTCCATGTGAAGTAATCTTATATGATATGTATGATATAGTTAGCAAAATGAGATATTGTTGAATTAAACTATGCTCATACACTTCTTTGACATTATGGCAGTGTGCCTGTCACTGGTAGCATGAAGCAAAAAAAGCCAACATTTTTTGTAAACTATACATTTTATAAGCTGATTTCTCAAATGGAAACCATCACAAATCCTTGGATAATATTTTGAAATTCATTCTGGCTTCAATGAGTATAATTTGTGACAGTTATTTTATTGAAATTGTGTGCAATTTATTCTAAACTGGAAATTGGTGAACTCATCTTTTGTAGAAATGAACACCGTCCGGTCCAGCTAGTCTAATCCCTCTTACAGCCGCATGGAACGGTGAAGGTTGTAGAAGATGGAAATTGGCACAAATGAAAGATATCTATCTAAAATATAACGGATATTGTTTTCAGAATTGTAACTGAAGTCACTTTAAGCCTTTCTTGTACCGATGAGTAATGCTTTTATGTGTATATTAAAGTAAAAATACTGAAGTGTTTGTAGAGCCATCAAAACAAAATGAAGAGGTAATGTAATGTGTTATATTCCCTGTGTTTGGTTTGGCAGTAAGAATCGGAGCCATGCTGGCTTACACTCCCCTGGATGAGAAGAGCCTTGCACTGCTGCTCAGCTATCTACAAGACTTCCTCAAGTGAGCACTCAAGGCTTCACAAAGCAATAAGACGACTCTTGGTTGATTTTGAAACGGCATGAAATTCATTGTTTTTGCTCTATTTCAGATACCTTGTGAAGAACTCTGCATCATTCTTCAATGCAAGTGACTATGAAGTTGCCCCACCAGAGTACCACCGCAAGGCAGTTTAAGGTTTATTTTAGGAATTGAGGCATTGCCTGTTGATGTTTGCAGATGACGTTCTTACCTATTGAAATGATGTGATTTCACAAAAAGCCTTTTGAGAGCAGATTGTGGAAGCTCTGTCAACTTTTAAGGAGCGTTTATAAGAATCAGTCCAAGATGTCACACTAATCCCTGGACAAAATCATTTACTTTCATGTGGAAAGCTGCTGAGAACACTGTTCCTGTATTGGTATGTTCTTGAGTACCACTTTTTAGTTTCTATGATACTTGTTTTGTCTGGTGTTTACCAAGATCTTTTGAAAAGGAATTTCATCATGTTTTTTTTTTTTCCTTTTTGGTTCCAATGCTGGCTAAATTTGTCTTGTAGGCTGTTGTCATTTTCTAATAAAAGTTTTTCATTCTCTTTGTTTTTTGCTTGTGTATCTCTGTTATGAAGCTGATTCGGTTCTCAAATTACATGTTGTTGTAACTTAAGTACATTGGAGTTCCCCTTAATTTAATACAGTGGTGTTAAACTAATGCTAATGTCAAAATGCTTCTTGAAAATGCACTTAAACAATAGTTGGAAAGCTGGTTTTCAGCAACACTGAATAACATTACAGTTTCTTTAAATCCTACATAAAGGCACTAGGGGATAATCAATGATGGTACGGAAATGAGGTTGCTGAGGTTTACGTTTTGCCTGAAAAGCCAGACATTTCAGAGAGGACCCATGAGTAGATGGTTTATAAAGTTGCACATTTATTTTATTTAGTTATTGCTTACACATGAAGTGAATATGTGGTCTTGATTTAAACAGTTTTAAAAGAAATGTAGACTTTGTGCCTTTTTAAAATACAATTATTTCATGCAAAGTGGTGGACCAAACCCTGGGATTAGACCCTAGATAGACACCTGTGAGCTTTTTCCTCTTAGACTTAAATTGACTGGGATGATTTTTCTGTTTTCCTCCACTAACGGTTTGAGAGGGATAGATTCACCAAACATCCCCTGGCGCTGGTGGTAGAAGTGATGGAAATCATGTGGTGCACCCAGGGTGTTTTGAATAGGAAAGAAAATATGCTATTGAAACCTGACCAAAACCCTTCGCCCTCTCACCACTTCAATGTGTTCAGTTGAATACTCCCAGCCGTTCTTCTTTTCCATTATTGTCACTTGCGTGACATGAAAAAGCGAGGCTAAATATTAGTTTCAGACTAGGTGATTTGTGGTTTCATCAGTGTCAACTATTCTCAGTAGTTATGGCAAGTACAATTCAGTGTGTTTGGTGCAGAATGTCCTTTAATCCCATTTCCCTACCCATAACGAAGACCATATGTCTTCGCTGGTTTGCCTCATATTAGTCTGAGTGTACTTTAAGATCACAGCACCAGAAAGACTGACACGCAACAGCCATAGGTCTTCTCTGGAGATTCGTTCAGCGAGAAACCTCAGCGCCTGCTTCTTTCTTGGTTCCGCTCATATCCTGCTTTACAAGAGTAACCCCACCACTTCTGTGATGAATACGTTACACACAGCATTAGTGGCTGAGGTCATCGAGAGGGCTTCCCCTGGTGTGTTTTTCAGTGGGAAGGCTTTCATGTGACCTTGGTGACACAGAGTCTTAGTACTGTCATTAGTCCATTGGTGAGAGATAGATATGTGTACGACCACGGCTAATGAGGCTGTTTGAAATCTGAGTGATTGCTTCAGCAGGTTTTCTCCCCCATGTGTCTGCTCTGATCTGGCAGTCCGAAGACACTTGAGACAGATCTGGAGTAGCTGGGTGGAAAAGGGATCCGAAAATGCCCTCACTGTCCTGAGTTCATTGTCGTTTGGGGCTGATCACATACAGACTTTAACAGAGAATGTTCTGGCTATGTTCTCTAGCATCTCTATACATTGAGGTAAATGAATACTTCTCTTTCCCAATAGAGGTTGTAGCACAGAATTCCTAGTTTATATAAGTAAATACGCTAAAACTGTATGTAGAGTTTAATTTGATGCAATGCAGTGTGATAGCCACCAGATGGCAGGATTTCACACATCAGCCATAGACCAACGTAGTCTATAGTTAGTCACTATTAAGGCCAACACAACTGCATACTGTGGTTTGGAGTGTATGATGGTGTTACTGTGAGGTCCTGTGGGTGACTGGTTTTTCAGGATTGTGACTGACACTGCAGGCTCCTCAGATTTTTCTGTTTTTCCACAGCTGCAGATTACAGACAGAGACTCTGGGGAAGGATCAAGTTACTGTGGAGATGTAATGCCAATAAAAAGGTGGTCATCCAATCCTTCTTATGCGTCCACATTTTTTCGCTCTAGATTGACCATAAACTCAAGACAAACTCATGCAGGGATCATTAAGAACGCCTTCCTATTTGACAGCAAATGTTATCAGTTTAACCGGCTGATGAAAGCCATTTGTACTTTCTATATTATTCCTTCAGAGCATATCCATCTGCTTTGGGCTCTCTGAGGTGAAAAACCGTCAGGGTTTAATGTGGTTGTGAATGTTTCCCCAGACTAGGAGTTAGTGGTAGACTAATTACACAGTGGGCGCAGAGCCTTGGTAGCACATTGCTGCCAGAGCGGTGTGTGACTGTATATCATTAGTATTGGAAAATGCATTTGCCACAAAGGGCTGCGGTCACTCTGAGACATTAAAACATGAAAGAACATACCCTACTCTTCTGGAGGAGGAATTTGCAAGACATAAACAGCCTGTAAAATGGAAAACTACATCTGTGTCCATTTGTTTTCCTGAAAGGCAGCCAGATTTGGTAATTCTTACTCAAGTTTTTTCCAATAACAGAGAGCAACCCAAATAAAGAGAAAGGGCTGTTTCATACATCTGTTTTCAATGCGGTGTAGTAGCGGTTTTGTGCACAGGATCTCGCGCAGTGGGAGAGTGAGAAATTGTGGAGGCTTCAGAGCATGTTGGGGCCTTTACTCAATTTACACATCAGGTTTATCATCTGTGTGACAAACCCCCCCCCCCCCAAGTGTAGTCATTACATTCTCATCTGAGTGTAATAGAGGAGAGTCTGGCCTGAACTGCATGAGGTCCTGTCCGCTCCATCCATCCAACCCACTTTACCTCCTCGCCTCCTTCGCCACCTCCTTCTCACCGTCTGTCCACAATTGGTCCGCACTGTTTCAGGCTTTATCGCTGCTTGTTTTATTCGGATTTATAATCTAATAACACCGTGGACAAGAAATGAATTAGTAAAGCAAGACGGGCCCTGCACCAAAAGAGTTGATAGATGAAAATGACACTGTTAAATGTAGGGCATTGTTTACTGCCAAGCCACTGGGATTCACAGAGCCATACTACACACCAATGAATGCTCGAGTGTTGAGACCTCACTTCAGCTAGTTTGCTGCCCAAGTGAAACGTTAATTGAATCTACAGAGACCGCACTATAAATAGACATCACCTTGCTAGAAAATTGGGAGTTGTTTCTTTTGATGTGGAGTAGAGGATGTAGCAGGCTGTGAACTGGCAGCTCTGAATAGCTAATAAGAGCTAACCCTCAGTCTCTCCCCCTCATTAGGTTGAATACTGAGCTAAAACACCTTTTCATGTCACTTTAGTAAACAGCTTAATCGGTACCTCTTTCATCTGCTATTCCCCTGTGTTTCTCCTCAGCTTTGATCCAGGCCTGAGTGTCTGGGTAGGATTGCACCTTTGTGCTTGTATATTTGTCTCCATGTTAATTGAGATTTCCCGATAAGCCGTTTCTGAGGTCCCTTGACAAGATGGACACTTTGCCCGACAAGTCACGTAAAATGTCTGCCAGCTCACGGTGCTTGATCTCTGGCCTGTACGTACAATCCCAAATAAAAAATGGGCATTATCCAGACAGAAATGCTGCCATGCCGCTCAGCCACGGTTGTTTCAGCCTGCAGAGGGCAGACTTGTATGAGAAATAAGCAGTTACACAACTGAGTAGGGAGCAGGGAGGAACCAGAGATGAGCTGTATGTTTGTATTCATGCAGGCCAACAAGGTAACAAAATACTTGATTTAAATCATTTACTACACATTACACTCTGATTAAAAGTATCAGTGGAAATGGGGACATGCTATTTTAATTGTTAGAGTGTAGAGATGTAATAGTGGGTTTAGATTAACCTGCCAGGACTAAACTAACTTTACTTGTCAGTTTTCATATTTATACTACAGTAGTAGTGGTCTGTCATTAGGAGGCTCCACACCATGACAGTTACATCTCCTCCAACTATGCTGTTGGTCACTTCGGGGTTGAGTGATTCCCTATGACCTTGGCATGCCACAGTATTGCCCTCAATGTTCAAGCTATCCTTGTTGCTTGTTGACAGCAGCTTCCCTCTGGGGCTGCTGCAGATTGGCCTAATGTTGACCTCCTGCCAGTCCACTGAAGAGGGGAGAGTAGTTTGGACTGGAAGGAAACGTGTGAGGAAGGGAGGCTGAGTATTGAGGAGGGGTGAAGAGTTTCTTGGCAGTTTGTGCCTCAGCTTGCACACACACATTTGACAGAGGTGATCTGAGGCTTTGTAGATTTTCCTCACGTACATTTTTCTTTTATTAAATTACTATTTTCATCTTGTGATGCTGATCAGAACTAATATTGTAATTTAATTTGAGTGGGATGTGTTCAGAAATAATGACATGTAGCTCAAATGAGCTAGCCGATATAATGAGTATGAGCTTACTACGTGTCCAACAGGTTTTGTTGAGAACAGGAATGGAGAGAAGTGTGTTCTTGTGATTTTGCAGGTGAATGATGGGTTTCCTCAACGTTAATACATAGCTATCAACACCAAGCAGTACGGTGGTGCTAAATTAGCCCAGAATTTTCTGCTCCAGATCAAACAAAAATGGAGGAGAAGCAATTAATGATTAATATGCCATCTGTTGGTGGTGGTGCTTTGAATACCAATATGACTCCCCAAGGTTGTTTAATCACCTGATACCTTGGTGTTGGAACAGAGCTATCCCGAGGAAGTGCCTGAGTGTCGGAGAGCTCAAATGTTTTGATCCACCTCCTGTGGCGCTCATAAGATATTCACGGCTCCGGCAGGGTAAAAATGTCTACAGGGCCCCGGCGGTGAAGTGCGCAGATATCTGCTCTGCGTCTGGGGCTACTGTGGAGATCCCACCCCAGGCAGGGCTCCATTCATGCTGCAGTATGGAGGATATTATGGCTATGTCCTTGACAGCCTGCTCTAACCCTGCGGGGCCTGTAGAGGGACAGGAAACAGTTGGCCCTTGGTAGGCTGAAGTGGTGCCTGGGACTTTCCCACACGCCTCAGGATCCTCCTCATCGGCCCGGTCTGTGGTTGGAGCGTGTCTGCACCACTTCACACACGGTGGGGGGGGGCGGGGCGGGGAGCAAACTTGGAGCAAACTTTTCAGAGGGGATTCATTGCCCCTTAGCTGAGAGAACAGCATAAATTATTTGCGCTGGCAGATGTTCACAGACCCAAATATGCATGAATTTGTTGAGCTGGCAGGCTTCCCTCAGCCAAACGTACTGGTTTTCATGATGCGTGCAGGAGCAGTTGTTATTCTGGCTGTTTTACAGAGAGCATTAATCTGAGCTGTCAGCACCACCAACCACTTTGGTGGAAATTATTTCACTCCTTAATAAGGGAACTCTGGTGCTGTATTACATATGGCGGTAAAGGCAACATTCTTGGTGGGTCTGTCATCATGTAGCTGTTCTCCAACAGTGTGCCTTCTGTATTTGGCCTGTAGCGCAGAGTAAACCAGAGATGAAAAGAATATGTAACTAGATGTTAAAAGGAACCACTACCTCTCACATCAATTGTGTTGCTGGAGGTGAGTACCTCCAGGCAGGAAGTGGGAGAAATACAATATATTGACATGTCTCCGAATGTGATGTTAGTTGTTTTACTTGAAAACAGGCTTCTGAGGTTTTTTGTCTTTCCTCATAGCTCTTTTCACCTGAGCCGATGTGTCGCCATGTGAGACTCAACTCATGTGGCGACCTGGTCAGCTGACCATAAAGAGGCAAGGTAGAGTGATTGTAATGGAAAATGGATTATGAAAAGACTTGGCTTAGCGTCCTCTGTGGTCAGTATGTTGACAGTCCTGAGCAGTGGTCATCAACGGGCTTTCACCTGCAATACGCAGCAACCTGCAATGCATTAGCCAATGTTTGTGAAACATAGCTTACTGTTTTCCAGTGACGCTATAGGTGTGCAATCATGAACCCAAATGGTGTCACACACCTGTGTGTGAAGCTCATAACATTAAACATTGTATAATCAAGCAATCATCTGTACCCCAAGATGCAATTATAATAATAGGAGAGTCAGACAACCTGTAACTGTCACGCTCTATCTAACTGCAGAGGGAGAAGTGACTTAGAGCCTTTCCTACAGGAGGGCTTTGGCAGCCTGCCACCGAGTGTGGTCCCCCGAGGGCTCTTACTCATGAATCAGAGAAAATGGGAATTACACATATTAAAGAGGGTAAACGTCAGTAATCACAGCACTGGGAGGATGCTCAAGGACTCATCAGGCCCGCTGCTGCTTTTAGAGACACTTGTTTCAAGGAGCCACCTTGTTTAGCAGCTGACAGCACCACTGTGATGGGCAAAATGACACGTTTCAGGCATCAACCTATGGGATTCACCCTCAGTACACCTGTATTTATTCAGCGTCTCTCCAACTCTGTCATGTCCACACACCAACCGACTGAGTGTTTGTGCTGCAAGGGCTATGATAACACCCTGACCTCCTGAACCACGAGTCATGTGGCAACCAGGTCAGGTTTTAGCCTGTCTTCTTTCTGTTGGTATTTCCAGCATGTTTGTCCTACATCGACTGCCTTGTGCTTCCGGACAGAGAGAGCTAGGTAATTTTTGACATGGAAAAGTTTGTTTGTTGTCTGTCTGGTCAGCAGAGGTCACCCTAGCAGTATGTTTTCTTGTTGGGTCAATTGAGTCCACTAACAGAGGAGGCTACTGGAGGAGAGATGATGGAGGGGCGAAAACACTCGTTAGTGGCCCTTCCTCCCTGTGTGTTCCTCTTCTGGTGGAGATGGCCAGACCACCAGGCCCTTTACCCTGACTCCCAGATAAGAGGTCTGGAGCCGCTCCACATGACTTAGTGCTGTTGGTACTTTGACAGAAAACAGCCCTCAAGGGAAACTCAGGCACCCATAAATATTTAGGCACCAAAGAGCTTTATGGAGTTTGTTGTAAAAGGATTTATAGCAGACTGGGAGGCTATGCAGCCGTGTCAGAGGGCTTGAAGCAGCCAGTGTTTAGAACATAGCATGTGAATCCTCCCACATCTCCAGGCCAAGCATGGAGAACTGAACCAAATAAGCACTTCAGTACCAGGAATGCAAACATCGCTTCTTTTCCAAACAGGTTTCAGAAAACAGGTGTGAGCTAAACTCCTTCTAACCCTCGTAGTTCAAAAAATTGTAACCGCCTGCAGAGATCATTCACAAACAAGACAAGTCAAAGGCCTTATATGGACACATTTTGAACTCTTGGTTTTATGCCTCATGAGCATTTAATACAATCACATGTTCTATAAAACTGAAACTAACAACGAGCTAGAAAGTCAACAAGCTTGTAATAGGTAGATCATGCGCTATCAGTAGTGTTGACCTGATTTAGCATTAAAGATGGTCCGATGGTGTGTGCCTTGGGGAGCTGCTCGCATCCATGTTTAAATGTAGCCTCAGCCTGTAACATGCATCATTAATCAGTTTCTCAACATGTGCTCGCGTGCCAGTTTGTAGAAGAAAAAAAAAGGTGCAAACAAAAAATCTTGCTGACGGAAATATTACGGCTACATCTGGACCCCTTGTATCACTTCTAAACAAACCACTTGTAGTACCAGGCTGTCGAGGCAGCTTCCACCGCTACACCTCCCACACCAAAGGTCTCCTCATCAATGTTGCACGAGGTGTTAACTGCATCCCTCTCATTGCCGTCTTCCACCTCAGGTTTTTATCCACTCGTTCTCTTTCATCCCTGCCCTCCTCCTCCTCCCGTCGTTCCCTCCTCCCCCTGCCCCCTGCCTCTGTCCTGCGCTATCTCTCCGTCCTCCCCTGCTGTACCCTACTTCTCCCCGGCAGGGTCACGGGGGCTGCTTTGTCCCAGATCGCTTGGAGGATCAGGATTCCTCATTATCCTGTTAACTGTACATTTATCTGACAAGGCAGAGGAGAGCGAGCGACCCCGGGCATCATTAAGCTTTAATGGACAGCCCAGAAATGAGGGAGAAGCCATAAAAGCAGGAGCCCGAACCAGAGTCTCTCTTTAATGTCTCTGATCGCCCTGACAGGATTATTAATCAGGAACTAAAGGAATTTCAAACCTTTGCTCTCAGCTTCCTCGCTTAGAGTCTTTAGCTTGCACCATTACATAGCAACCCGGGGTCAGGAGGTCTGCGGCTAATTGGTTCTACGGGGTTTTGAATAACAATGAGCTGAAGCCCAATTACTGAACTACAGAGAGGCGGAGATGAGAGGAGAGGGAGGGGGGGACCCAGTGGACCTGGCACATGGAGGATGGAGGGAGGTGGTGGAGGCGGAGGCGGAGGAGGAGGAGGAGGAGGAGGAGGAGGAGGAGGAGGGGATGGGGAGGCTGTTTCATGGCTGCTGTCTCTCTCCTCCTCAGAGTCGGGGTATTAATGAGATCAGTAAATGAGTGCAGAAAACAGCCGCCCTGCCCCTGCAGGACAGCAGCGGCGTCTCATTCGCTATTCCATTTGACTCCCCCGATTCACACCAAACATGTGCGCCTCATTTCTTTTTTGTCCCAGATTTTCCCCCTTTTTCTTTGTATCTCATGTTCATTTATTAGTGATGTGTTTTTCTTCTCTTGCCTCCGACACGGGGGGGGGGGGGGGGGGGGGATCTGTTTCTGAGGTTCTTTGATAGCGGCGCTTGTATTCCAGTCTGTCTTGTAGCGTCTCTAATGCTGCCTTCAGTGCTGTTCTTATTCAGCGCAGTTAGTACAGCAGCTCTGGAAGCAGCTCGTCTCTTCCTTTGTATTCACTCCGAGCCGTCGCTGCTTGTTTTGGTGACCCTCGGTGTTTCGGTGGGACGTCGAGGCTTGTTTTCTATCCTCTTAGGTATCCGTTATTACATTTTGCTGCCATATATACAGGCTATATTAGGCTGCACAGAGTTTGCACAACGTCTCTTCATTCTAGTGCGCCCGTGTAGTGTCCCCTAGCCCTGATATTGCTGATGAAACCCGTTTGGATGGAAGCATTATCAGATTTAGAGAGCTAATTTGTTCCAGCGGCAAAGGGCTTTTCAGGCTGTCGGAGGGATGTCTTTTTTCACTTGTTCTCGCTCAGTATTTTTTTTTTTTGCCCTTGAAGCATTGCATCAATGTTGAGCTGTAGGACTTTTAAATTGATCTCTGCTTAAATAATCTCTTTCAAATTCATGAATTCACATTGAGCAATCCCCTCTTCTGAGCATTCATCATTTTCAATAAACCCAAGAGAAGCTGTCATTACGCTTCAACCTCCTCATCCCGTCCTAAACTGCTGTTCAAGGGCTACAAATTGGAAATGTGATTTAAATATCGCTTGAAATGGATAGTTCATATTCACCTAAGCCCCCGTGCCAGGCTCTGTGAGGCGATGAAAGCTGAGGGTGTCGGCTGATCATCGCTGTACTTCTAGCGCCGTGAGTAGGAGACATTAATTGCTGCTAGCAAAAGGTTTAGCTGTGACCTTTCCTGATCGCGAGGCAAACAAGATTCTCCGCAGGGCCCTCGGTATTCCGTACGCTTTCGTCACTTGTTCTTCACGGCTGGATTTTTCAGAGATGAAGAGGATTCGCTTTACTTACACTTTTAATCGTCTGTAGAGCAGTGAAATACTCCAGCTGGAATGAGAAGTAGATAAATGCCTGCTTAACTCCAGACTGCAAATGAACTACAAATCCTTGAGCTGGATTGCTGTTCATTTTTTCAATTATATAAACACCCATCTGTTTTTTTTTTCTCCCCCCAGTATATCAATGATGTGTATATACAAATATACTATTGGCAGGCCAGATTCATATCCCACTGTAAATCACAATACGGCTCCATTCTGTAAAGTAAACCACTTCACTTCATTGCGGCTGATGATCTCCTGGTAACCAGTGTAAGCTTCCAACAAACATAACCGCTGATTGATTGGTGTCATGTGAGTTTGTGAAAGGCTCTCGTGCAAATACACTTTTCAAAAATGACTTCAGATGGGGGATTACGTATTTGAGTCTCGTCATTTTAAAGATGGATGCCGACGCCACTCACTCAAACAGCAATCCTTTGAGCCGGCGATCGGATCTGCATACTTGCATACTTGTAACAGAGTCTGCAGCTGCGGTCTCAGAAGAGTTTATCATTATTTCACATTTATTTTGTCTCCCTAATTACCTAATTAATTCTGTTGTTTTGATTGTGGTGTTTACCGTTTGCTTTGTGGAGGCGTAATCCTGTTCTATTTGTCTGTTTGAAGAAGGAGCAGTCTCGCTGAATTATTCATGCTGCGCTCCAGCGACAGCACAGCCGTTTAAATGATGAAGGCATTCGTGAAATCCTCTCCCTCTCTCTCTCTCTCTCGCTTTCTCTCGCTCTCTTTCTCACTCTCACTTCTCTTTCTTTGTGAGCGCCCGAGGCGGTGGAAGTGGGATGTTAGGAGGGGAGAGGATTTCACAAGGCTCGCGAGCGCACCTCAAATGAGGCGATGGGAAAACATGCCCCTCTAATGTGTCTGACGGAGCTCTGAGAGGCCCAGACTCAAAGCCACGTCTAATCTGACACCATAATGTGACCTTTCATCTCCACTTCTCACAGGAAACAGTGCTCCACCCTGCACGTCGTACATGCCTGTGTGTGTGTGTGTGTGTGCGCGTGCGTGTGTGTGTGTGTGTGTGTGTGTGTGTGTTCCTGCCTGGGCTCGGGGCCCACTGAGGAAGGAATGTGGACACTTGAGTCGACGCTGGCCCTCTGGAGTGCTGCTGATGTGTCAAAACGTTGTTCGGTGATTGGATATCACTGTGTCATGTGGTAGCATGGGTGTCCACTTCACACCTTCAGCTGTGACTTTTTTCCAGGGTATAAGATGTTGCGGATACTCGATAGAGCGCCCGTCAGCAGAAAGCGGTGAAATCTGCTCGAGCCGCGAAGGGGTTACCGGCATCTGGTTTGATTTCAAAAAAACGCCGTGCCACCGCCCACAGTGTGGTCTTAATGGTGTTCCCTCTCCTCAGAGAATTTCCTCAGAGAGAGAGGGAGGAGGAAAAGAAGGAGGGAGGTTATGGGGGCTCTCTGGGGATTGTCTGTTTGTAGTGTTTACTGCCGAAACCCTTAAGGACTTACAGGAACTTTCATCAGCACTCAGTAGTACATAACACACACTTCCCCCCTGTCTTTGTTCCCCCGGCTTTTAATGTGTTCCCTTTCCTCTCGCAGCTCTGTGCATTTTTTTTTTCTTTCTTCCTGTTGTACATTTCTATATGTGACAAGTGCATTACTCAGGCTTCACTGCACACTTATGTGGCTGTAAGGACCGATTGGCTTCCCTTAGCGGCAACTCACTCCTATTATACACTCATTTACATGAAGAGAGCGCTATACCAACCGTGCGACATCATTTTTCTCACAGCTTCTTTCATGGTTTCCCCCTCAGGACAGCATTGTCCTTAAAGCACACAAATCACAACGGCTATAGCTTGTGTTCTCGTGATGTCTGTTTCTTTTGATGATAGTGGTGCTTGATGGACGTTATCAGCCTCCGCGACTCCAGGCCCAGACAAAGCCTCGGGCGTATGCATGGTCTTATTTTAAAAAAAAAAATCGTATTATTGTGTTGTTTTGTCTGCGCGTTTGTGGCTTCGGCTTCCTATTTGATCTCGCTTTAAACATACATCTTTAATCTTTGCTCCAGGCTGTGTCAGAGGGAATGTGTCACTTCCTCTCTCCGTTCAAGGCTTTTCGCGGCGCCGCAGACCCTCCGGGGGCCTGCAGGGGGCAGCACACCGAGCACAGCTTTACCCTCCTATAGCTCTTTCCACCTGCACCACCACCACCACCACTACCACCACTACCACAGTTATCTTTATTCACACACACATCTTCATTAACTCACAGAGGGGGGAAAAAAAACAACAGGTTGAGAGTGAAGGCGTCGCGGGCCCGTGGGGTGTTCTGCTGTTTGTACTGACACAGAGGACGAGTTATGCTAATTGAGAGTTCTTTGCATAATTAGGGAGGAGAAAAAAAATCCCGTTATCATTATTATTAGTGGAGAATAGCCAGACAGAGGGTAATTTCAAGTTTCCCAGCAGGGTGCTGCCAGAGAATAAAAGAGAAAGGACATCCTCTCAATGTTATTTCTGCTGTCTTTTGATGCAAGGAGCATAATTCATCTAAGATACTTAGCCTGAGTGCGCTTTAATGATGATGACTTTTCCCAATGTGATTTTTTCAAAGTGTTTTAATGTATTGTCTTCACAGTGGATGTGTTTGCCGTGGTAAAAATTCGAGGACTGCATATTAAGTTATCCACCTAAATGAGTTTTTCTTTCATGTTTAATGAGCCTTCCCCGTTCTTTGCCACGGCAGACATCTCTCTGCCGTTTGGTGTGCATTGCGGTTGCGGGTCTGTGCGTAGGGACTAAAGGGCGTGTTGGCGTTTGTGCGTGTAGTGAGTTCATGTGTAATACCACCGAGAGATGACTGAGAGGTGATGTGGCCGGCTGTATTTTCTCTCCAGCCACACAGAGCTGTGAGTAAAGTGGGCCATGGTTATAACGGGCACACGAGGCAGTCACAACAGAGTGCTGAATCCATTAGTCCCCCAGCAGGGTTTCAGCGGGTCATTAAGGTTCAATAAGATCCTGTGATATCCTCTTATACACTTTTTTTCCCTCTTCAGCTAAATCTGCTGATGCTAACTCCGCTGGACGCTGTGCTGCAGGAAGTCGTCTATCCCTCAGAGCAGATAGCCGATGCTTTAAGACTGTGACCGACAGTTTATTCCGCAGTAAGTATTCCTTTCAAAGGCTTTACAAGGCACCGGGGATTAAGAGACTGTACCGCACTCATCTCATTTGTGTCAGGGCTGGGAAAAGGGAGCACTCTAAATACGCGCTGCACCAATAAGCCGTATGGGGTAGAGTGGAGACAAGGGCTCTCAGATGTGAAGGAAATACGTTGCACCTGCCCCAGTTGTTCTCCACCACCAACATGGCTGTCTGCTGCTGCTGCTGCTGCTGCTGCCTCCTTCACGAATGCGAGGAACATTCCCTCGCTTCAAAGGTTCCCCCAGCTTTTTTCATCTTTGTGCACCAGCCCACGGCCAGAACCACGGATTAATATTTCAAAACATGTTTCTTGCTCACCACCGCCCCCCCCCCTCCCTGTTCTCTCCTCCCCTCTCTATACCTCCCTCCCTCCCTCCCTCCCTCCCTCCTCGCCCCCGTGAATCCCCCCACCACCACCACCATCTCTCACACACAGCGCATTCCCTGTTCACCACTTATTCTCCTCTCTACTCCGCTCTCGCCCCCTGCCTGCTTGCTCGCCGAGATGTGTGATATTTTTCCATATCTCATGTTTTGCTGCTCCAGTGCTCCTTCAATCCAATCACCACTGCAGTATGTTTTATGGATTAATAAGAAATGATCCTGGAAGGTCCAGTCAGGCGGTTGAGGAGCCCAAAGCAGAAGGATGAAGCGAGGAAATGAAGGGGGAGAGGGGCAGGGTGCCGTCTGCAGTCGGATTTTAATGAGCACCAAGGGGAATATCCTATTTTTTTTCTCGGGGTATCCTTCTGGTGCATCGCTCTAAATCACTGTCACACAAACGAGGTATTTCCCATCATGCCTCTGGTTTGGCTGGTAACTGTGTCATCCTGTGGCACAGCCGCCTCATCGGCACACCTGCTCCGCTGTCCTAATTGAACAGATGATCTGCCAATTTGTCATGTTTATCTTCAGAGGCGTTCTGGCGTCGATGCCCTGCTCTGCTCAGCCCCCTCAGAACACAGTGCAGATGTTAGCACGTTTTTTTTTTTTTTTGACAGACCTTGTAGTCATTACTGAATAATTCATTGCTGCATTAATGTCTTTAGATAGCATCTCCGGCATCTCGCTCCGCTTTTTGCCCCCCCTCTCCTCTTCCTTCTCCGTCCCCTCACAAGGGAAAACTTTATTATTCTCTCCGCTGACAGCAAAGTATATGGATAAAAGATAATTGCCTGGCTTGACTCAGCCATTGATATGAAAATAGGATTGAAATTATTCTCTGTGGTTTAAAGGTTAGTTGAAGGTTATTACTGGGGGACAGGCGTGGAGGAGAAGAGCCTCGGCGTACTGCTCGGTGGCAGGCCTGACAAGACAATTCTGAAAGGCTAATTTGCTGTGCATGCTGCAAAGGCCTCTCATGAATAAACCGAAAGGGTCTCCTGAGATCTTAACATGGGAGAAGTCAATTATTTATAAGCAAATTATGTCTGGCTTAGTCTGCGCATAAACACGATATGTTGTAAATAAGACAGAGGGCTTGATTTTCTCACATTCAGATGAATATTGTTTGTCCTTTCATTCAGGCCTTGGTGGATAGTGGGGCGTAATAAGCCGTATTGAAGAAGGAGAGGACTTTCTCGACCGGTGTAATGTAGTCGATCCACTGCATGCTCATAGGCTTGTTATGGCTCAGATGGACTTTCAACACGGGCTTAATAAATCACCTCCGCTAGTAGTCGCCTGATGTCTCCGGTTAAGAGCCGCTCGGATGTCTGTGGTTGGCCCATCACTTCTTACGCCAGACTCTATTACCATGGCAACTGGAGGGACATATGCAGGTAG
Organism: Hoplostethus mediterraneus; assembly: GCA_034670385.1. NCBI lineage: Eukaryota > Metazoa > Chordata > Actinopteri > Trachichthyiformes > Trachichthyidae > Hoplostethus > Hoplostethus mediterraneus. The sequence goes on along the minus strand of JAXDDW010000003.1, from coordinate 7,352,248 downwards.
TTTGCTCTAAGCTGGGAGAAGTCATGGTGTGCTGTTTGATAGCAGCCATACAACAGTAGACGGCTCTCTCTCTCTGTCTGCTTGTCTCCGTGCGGACGCTCCTCAACAAATCTGCGTCTAGACCAACACGTCAAGGCAGCACAGAAAATACTCTTTCATAGTCGTTGGTATATTTCTTCACAAAGTCATTTACTCCTTTAGTTTTCATCTGGTGCCGTACCAACACAGTTGAATTAAACATGTTACATCATTTGGATTTAGGCTAATGACAAGAGGCATATGATGGGACTGGTAGTGTTTTGCTGTTCACGCTCTAAAATCTGTTCTTACTAACAAATTCCTACTCTTCTTCATTTGGTGTAAATTGCAATGGGAGATTTCCCTTTGAATACATTTCATGTTGTATATTGAAAATGATTTATAATTTGAATATATCTACACTATTTTGCTGCTTTAGCAATTTACCAAATAGGTTGAGCCATTTCATTGTTGTAAAACAATATGTTCCCTAATATTTCACAATTAGTTGGCAGACATGTGAACCTTCATTTTGAGGTACTGATTCTGAGCTGGTGATATTTTCGTGTGGGTACATCAAAGTGAAGTAAGATGAGAGGCAGAAATAATCACACTCCTGGGAGGCAGCTATAGTTCACACCTCTTCACCCCCCGCCCCACTCGCTCCCCGCTCTCCTTTCTGTCCACTGAGGTTCAGTGTCGTCATCCTCAGATCAAAAATAGACATTCATCGTCAGTTTCCTTCAACAAAAACACCCAACGCTAATCCACAAAACATCACTGTCATATTCAGTTTATCAAAGACATTCAGCTGCACTGCTCATTTTTTAAAATAGAAATGTAAGCAATATTCTGCCTGCCCGAATTCCCAGTATATGGCGTTTCATAGTGTAGGCTGCAGCCTCACTGCAGGAAGAATATTGTGCTATTTATACGCTTAATTGACTGGACCAAACCCTGAAAACTATGGATTTGTTATGGGGCCGAGTGAAGGATTCAGTGGTGATGAGATCCCACACAAGTGTTTCCAGTGGGTCATACAGGGGCAGGGCTGGGCTCCCAGGGCTGATGATAGACAGTGTGCTGTCGATATCTGTCTGCTCTTTTGTTTCAGGGCTGTAGTAAAGATCACTGACACTGCCTCTCTCTCTCTCTCTCTCTCTCTCTCTTTCTCTCTCTCTCTCTCTCTCTCTCTCTCTCTCTCTCTCTCTCTCTTTCCCCGAGTTCTCTGCAGCAGTGTGAAAAGAAATTGGATGCTGTCCTTAAAGTTAAGCACTTCAGGATGAAGTTTTTCTGAAGCTCAAACTGCTTGTGTGATTACAGACGGATCGATAACATGTGGTGTCCCCGGCCAGCTCACCCTGCTGGCACAGGAAGTGATGCGATCCATGCGGTTCTGACATTGACAGGACACAGAGGGACGACAGCTTCACTTACCAGAAAAATGCTCTTCAATAGCTTGGCTGGGGCGGCTCTGCACTGTCATTGTTATGCTAGCAAGGCCCTGACATTTGTATTATATGGCTGGCAAATGCCTTGCTAATCGGCCGCTCGCAACAGAATCTGAATTTTCATCAACTTTGACGGACAGCTCCTCAAGAATTATCATCAAGAAAATGAAATCTTCCCTGACCCTAAATGCCACAGCTCCACTCCCTAATGGTCCCCGCTGTGCTGGTGCCAAAGGCTAGGCCCCCACACACCCTCTGCTGCTGCACTCAATTGTTTTGTTGCTGTCCAGAGGTTAAACCTCATGGCCTTTCTCATAGTAGTGGAGAGGTCTGGTGATAGGCCAGGTCCTTTCTCAAACCTCACCAACACCGAGGCCCTTTTGCTCTTCCCTCACCGGGAAGTGGTGCTTATATCCATGTCAGAGGACAGCAGCACTTTAGGGCACAATATATTTACGGCTGAGCCAGCGTCTCTTAAACCCAAGCACTTGTATTGACCCCCTCTCTCTCTTTCTCTCCCTCTCTTTCTCATCCCCCACTGTTTCCTTGTTGGAAACAATATAGCCTGCCTGTTGTTATTGATTCCAGAAGATTGGGCCCCGGTAAGTGCTCCTTTGAGCCTGGTGTTATATTAAGCAATTGTTCCAACAGCAGATGACAGGGCTGGCAAGGCTTTGGCTGCTTCTAATAGGCCTGGTATTACCCATGTGTTAATTGATTGGGCAACCGAAGGAGGGAGGAAGTAGCTGCACTGAGATTTGAAGGCGAAGGAGGTGAAATAAACATTCAGCTCAGTATCACTCACGACATTCACTTACATGTTATGACAAATAATCCACAATCCAAATACGCTTCAAATGCTATTGCTCCATAATACCAATAAATTAATCTCTTTATAATAATTGGTTAAAAAAACAAAAGCATCATCATAACAAGATTCTGACTATGACAATTGTGCTAAACTATGTACGTTTGAAAGCTGTGGTCTTGATTTCTCCTGGGGGCACTTCATACTCCGATTTTTGTTTTTTGCATCAAGTGTAGCCTAACCTAATCCAATAGGCCATGCTGAGTGTATTTGTTCTGGGTCCTGGGGAGTGTCTGGACTGCACAGTCAGTAGCCAGACATTGTCAGCAGTATGGGGGCAGTATTGCAGGGAAGGCTGTTTTATGGAAGCCACCCATAGTAAATGCTCCATTCATCCTGTCTGTCTGCACTGGCCTCCATTTCCTCCTCTGTCACACGCATGATTAAGACCAGCTTGAAGCATTTATCACAAGGCCAGAACGCAGGGGGTGGACTCAGGAGCAAAGGGAAAGGGCCCTCCTCGCTTTATATTTTTCTAATATCCAAACATTTCTCACTTCTCTGTAAAATGTTATGGGCTGAATTCCATTCAGCTATCCTGCCTCTTGTCACACCCTGCACAATGATTAAATATCAGCTTGATGTCTGTGGAGGTGACGACATTATTTTGACAGCCGTAATGCATAATGCATCTAATACCATTAGCAGTCAGTGGTCATCAGTTGTTTTCACTGAATTCGCTGTGGGTGTTTTTTTATTTTGGTCAAGTGAATCCCATTAGATTCCGTTTCCAATAACAGCATGTTTTGCTGCGGCTGCATTTCTGTAGAGAGGTAATTTGCTAATGACACGGCCTTATTAGAAAGCAATTATTATTAATTACCAGTGGGTGATACAGCAGCTGATTTAGTTCTTAAACCCCACTGTTTTTCTGTCAGTGTGTGTGCATGTTTCTGTCAGTGTATATGCTTGTTTCAGTGTGTGTGTGTGTGTGTGTGTGTGTGTGTGTGTGTGTGTGTGTGTGTGTGTGTGTGTGTGTGCATTTGTGCGCGTGTATGTCCATGCTGTCTTTGTCAGAGATGATTGCCAGCCCCCCACCATCACCCTCACCTCCCACTGGCCTGCTGCCAAGCAGCGACATTGTCATTATCAGTGCGCCAGAGGGCTGGGTAAATGTCATTATTGTAGCCGGTGGATTCCTCAAGGGAATCAGCAGCTACCCGTTTAATTTCTCTAACAGCCCGGGAAATATTTGTTGCATCACCAACCCAGTTCATGGCAAACATCTATCGCTGCTACGCAATTAACGACATAGATCATTTACATAGTCACAGAGCTAATTTTCATAATGTTCCTTTTATTATCAGAGGAAGAAATTAACCCAGGAATTTATTTACACACCCACTGCAAACGGTAACAGTGTGCTAATTGGCTGTTAGATGATTAATAAGCTTATAGCACATGCTAATGAATGGTGCACTCACTGTTTCAGAGGTGCTGCAGCACTGTGCTTGTGTTGTGGCAGCTTAATTAGACAGATAATTATGTACTTGTTGCTTTTGCTTTCAAGCAAATACCATCAAACATTAAAAAAGATGATACTGGCTTGCATTGCCACGGGCTTGTGGTGGCTCTCTAAGTTCCCTTTTGTTGTGAATGGGCACATTATTTCAAGGCTCTGAACTGTTAGCATCCAACTGTGTGGCGCAGTGTCTCTCGGAAAGGTTGTGTTTCCCTAAATTCATGTGTGGGAATGAGGAGGAAGTGTAGTTTTATTGTGCCGTTCAGCAAACAGGTGCAGTTTAGTGCAATGATGAGTGGTAAATAATGAAGCAGTGATTACAGACCCTTGCGATATGGTCACAGCACATGAAGGACTATGGAGATCTACTGCTCTAATCCCTGTAACTTTGAGTTGTTCCACTCTCGTAATATAATGATCATATTTTATTCATTGCCCTGTTGCACTTAAAAGACTGTGTCCACTCTTAAGTTAGGCCTCAGTTCTTTACAAGGAAACATAAAACAGAGAACAAATAATTTGTGATGACAAGGCAATAAAGTGCTGAGTTTGTCTCTGGAGATTGCTTTCAATGACTGTTGGAGCAATGCACAATGCTGTTGTGTTTAACATGTTGTCAGCTAGCCTGTAACATGGTTACAGGGGGAGGATGGCCAACACTATTTTTATGTTCTCTTTAAAGATCAGAAAATATAAAGCAGCACTTTGCAGACTAACTAGCAGTTTGCAACTTGCCTTACACAAGCTCCGATTTGCAGCAGCTCTGTCTTTATGGAGAATTCACTTGATGGTTTTGTTTTCCATCTGCTCTGTATAGTAAAAAAAACTGTCTGCGGTGGCGAATCCTGTGAGGGCTGGCTATGAATATTTGATGTAAATCCTCCTTTTTATCACTGACACGGCTCAGAGCAGGAATCCTCATTGATCTGGTGTTATAATCACAGATTAAAAGAACTCTCCCCAAACAATTCCCTGATTAAAGCCCTGTTTATACGCTTCGTTCATGACCAAATGAGATTCACACAGGCCTTGAAGAAAGCCCCAGTAGGAAGAGCAGAGCTGCGAACACACACTGTCTTTAATGTGGCTCCCACTGGCTATTGTGTACACCAAGTCTCTGGATCTGTTTCAACTCATTAGCTCCCAAACTTGGCCTGAATTTAACATGTCATACTTATGAATCAAATCCCCAAAGAGAGAGAAAAACTGAAGCAAATATTTTCCATGATATTCAACAGATTTGTTTCCTCTAGATCTTACATACAGTACATACAGTGTTTCAGAATGACAAATGATACAAAATGAGCTTTTCTTTGATATGTCCAATTCAGCAAGGCAAGCTCTTATCTGACATAGAGTTGAATATGTACAGTTGCATCCATGGATCCTCCATTTGCTTTCAAATGAAATCATACATGTTTTCTGCTGATTGTGATATATTACCATTTGAGCCAAAGATTTACTGGAATCCCAAATCTTGAATGCTGGTCAAGGAAACTAAGATAGTGGATCCTCAGTGCAGCAGAGACAGATAAATACCTAAATGTTAGCTAAATGCAAGCCAATGGTATTTCAATAGGCCCTTGGCCTCCTGTCAAACCTCCATTTGTGAGTTTAAATGATTGGTGAATTTCATCTTAATTACAACAAAGACAGGCCAGGCGCAGAGTTCATTCTCATCTTGTTCAGTCTGCCAATTATGGATGTGGCTGGCAATGCAGCGGCTTCCACCTCTCATTTCTCAACCCATATTGTCCCCAGAGCAGAGGAGATTGGGACGTGCCCACAGTCCCACCGCTGTGCTCAAAATGAAGCAGATGAGATTACTCCGTGCATGAAGAATATCAACTATGAAGCTGGCCTATGCATACCAATCAAATGGATATGTTCTGTCATACGGACTAGCTCTCACCTTCATTAGTGTTTAAAATGAAACATGCTTTTTATGTGATTGATATTCCAGAGAAGTTTACCAAGTGAGAGACTGCACAGGCTGATAACTGTGACAAAGCCAGGCTGCTTTCTAGCTACCCTCCCTCTCTCAGGTCAGTCAGTAATAATGAGTAATACATAAGAAATCAGGACAACGGCTGGTAGTTTTGCTTGCATTCAGTGCTGTTCAGACAGTTAATTCATGTTTTCCCATATCAGATTAAATTTGCTTTTTTCATGCATGTCCCAAAGATAATCTGTTCCAGTACTCAGAGTTATGATTATCCTGTTGGCAAGGACAGCGAGATAGAGGCTATAGCAGCCCCGAGTAATTAAATTAGCCCTGAATGGCTAATTGGATCAATTTGGAAGGCAGACACTGTCAAGGATAAGAGTAATCATCTATGCAGTGGCAATCTTTTTTTGCTTAGACATGTCTTGTTAAAAGACAAGGTGTGATCTACAAGGTTAATGTAATTACTGTCCAATTCTCTCACTCACTTTGCACAATAACGCTAATTAATCTAAGATCTCTGGACTATAATGAAGCGCGACAAGCCAGGTAATGCTGAATTATAGTATTTAGGACATCACTGAATATCCTCTCTGTTATTGCCTCGTCCTGGATGATGATGGTGCGGTTATTACTCATTTCATGCAGTTTTACAGGACTTTTGGCTTTGAAGCAGATGGATATGTGATTTACTGCAATGTGAGTATATTTTGTTCTCACCTGCATGACGTTTTAGTATGATAGTCTTGCATTTTGCCCCAATAAAGCAGTGATTTACATTTCATCCAAGGCGAGCTCTCTGGGCTCAGTGAGGTGTAAAGCAATGTAATGAGAGAGAGACTTGGCTTATGAGCAGAGCATTCATATTCATTAGCAGCAGGCATTAACATATGATGCCCGTGACAGATCTGTGATGCATGTTTTATGAATGCAGTTAATGACACGCTGATGGCACGGCGGGCCATAAAGGACTAGAGCAATCCACCAAATGAAAGCCACAGAGTGGTGGGACCATTATTGATTCTCCCCTGTGTCCTATTGATTTCTGACGTTTTCATCTGGCACAGAGCTGCTAATCTGCTGTGTATCTGAGAGACACCCACAGTGCAGCCCATTGACTCTGCTATCAATAGCCACAAAGCTGGATATCATTAAATCCTCATCACTTTGTTTCCCCCCGGCCAGCCGCCACAGACGAGCGCTCTGCATGACCTCTGAATAACCACTGTCCACTGGCTTGTTTATGGCCCTAGCTTTGCCTGACATTTACTGTCTCTTTTATAATAGGCCAGTGTAACAGCTATGCAGTACATAGGACTGATATTGAACACTGCCTTAAAGTGTGTGTCTGGACAAGGTTTTATCCCATCAAGTTGATGCACTGAGCACATGTAGTAGGTCACCCACTGTAAATGGAAAATCCACTCATTGGCTGTTTCTCCCTCTAAGTCATCACGGCAAATGTATGAAAACCTTTGAGTATCTCATATAAATGAATGAGAGATGCAGATGACTCTTTGGGACTCATTTAGTATTGTTAGCAGACGATGATGGAGTATAAGTATGATAGAGGCCAAAGTATGATGTGATGATGTGCTTGTCATTGTTTCTGCAGGGCAGTTCCTGGGGTGACAGCAGCTTCTTAAAAGACAGAGGAGAGAATCATCAGCAGGGCGGCACCAACGAGGAACATATTTCAGCCCCGACAGGACAGGAGGAGCCACCCTCCCCCAGAGAGTAGGGCACCGGTGGGACAAGGACAGGTGACGTGGGGATCGATGGTGCTTAAGGTGTGGGGGTGACAAGGACAGGTGCGGGGGAGTTCCATGCTATGGGCCATTAGAGCAGGGAAGCTCCCTGCTGAGAGCAGACAGCATGATAAACAGCTTCAGCTCTGATAATAGTCTGGCTGATCAATAGCCTGTCCGCCCACTGCCCCTAAGGGAGTAGCAGGAGCAGCAGCCTGGGCTGCTGACCCTCAGGTCATGTGAGTATGTGTGTGTGGGGGTGTGGGGGTGTGGGGGTGTGGGGGTGTGGGGGTGTGGGTTTGTGTGGGTGTGAGTGTGTGTCTTTGGAGAGAGATAACTCTCAGCTTCATATTGCCCTCTTGACCTTTCACCCTAACCCTATCTTATAGTGTAATAGTTGGATATTGGATATCCAATTAGCATCTGCATGTCCTTCACTTAAGCTCTGATGGTTTATTCATAGTAGTACATATGAAACATTTTCACATCCTCTCCTGTCATCACCCCCCCACCCCCACCCCCCCTCCAGTTGCCACAGTCCCTCACACCTCTTCCTTTTGCAGTATTCATTCTGTCCATTTCATTCATGCATGGTTACTCTTACTTCTTAGCAGGTTTGCAGACTGCATAATGGAATGATATTGGTAGTAGTACTGTTATGAATACCACAGATAACCATATTTAGGTGAATTGTGGATAGCGTTTGTTTGATTCCAGTAGGTAATCATACTTGCTATGACTGTGAAGGAATCTGAGGGAGTAGTCCCATCGTGCTATGATGGCAATGACTGGGGATTGCAGAGAAACGATCAGGGAGGGGAAGCTGAGCAGTGGAAACAGACGGGTTGACAAACTTTGGCCACTCCAATCATTACAACAGTGAGCCAAGATTTTGAAATGTAGAGGTTAAATGGCCCTTTTGTAATTGTAATCCATTTTATTACAAATAAATACATTTCACATTTTATCAAATGAATTGATTTGTCAAAATAAAAAGGTGTATAAAAAACCTTTCACCATGCAAGAAGCTGATACGCATATAAAGTCATAATAATTGTTATTGTAATTGTAATTGTATTGAGGATGAAAAAGCAACCAATTATTTGAAGGTAGAATGACAAGGAAGCAATATTACTTCAGCTATTGCAGTAAAGTATTGTATCAGTTGGCGGATGTGGAAAAACAACTGAAACTCAGCCGCATGCACACACACACACACACACACACACACACACACACACACACACACACACTGTGGTGTTGTCACTCACTGAGTCAAGACCACATGTCTGCTCTGAAGTCCTTTCTTCTCAACGTGCCAGCGTTATCTCACCGCTACAGTTGTGGCTTCAATGGCGGTGAGACATCCTGACTTGGAAAGTGAGACTCCATATCTTCAGCAACCCCACAAGCCATAAACCACAGGCAGCAGCTTCTGCAGCCCAGCTTGCTATGACTTCAAACACTAACAAGCTGGAATAACATTTTGCTTGGGGTGGCTTCCCTTGACGGCTCCCAGCTGCTGGCAAGCTGATGGAAGGAAGACAAGATTTATTACAGGCCTTGTTGCATTTGGATAAAACCTAACCACATCGTATAGAAACTGTGGGATCACGGAATGTGTGATTACAGCTTCTTTCTCTGTGGATCAGTGCAGGATCCAGAGTGGAATCAATCCATTGGAAAATCAATTTCCAGCTCTCAGCTTACCCCTTCTTTCACAGCGGTTCTTGAAAGCTACGTGTGGAATTAAATTGACATTTGGGGTTGATCATGAATCGCTTTAAATTTACTTCCATTTACATGATACGGTACAACAAGGCCTGAATGAAATACTTTTGTGACAGCATAACGAGTTGAAAAAATGGGCGAGGGTTGAATCTTCACACCTTGAGATGAGCTTCCTTCCCACGTAGTTTCCGCTCTCATGGTTTGTTAAGATCTGTTTTACACTATGTCTATGTCGGTGTCATGCTGTTTCATAACAGGAAATGTGAGGAGATGATGAACCAACGGACTGACCGAAAAAACACCCTCTCTGTGGGACTGTACAGTACAGATGGGATGACAAAGTGCAGATATTTCTACACCAAACAAAAACATTTCAGCGTCTCTCTGCCCACGGGAGTCTGTATTTGACCAACTCTACACATTGGTCTGAAGACAGCGTTGAATTCTCTCCAGTGAATCACCTGCTTAGGAATGAATGCTGAACACAGCAAAAGGCCTCTTATACCTTTACTCAACAAGTCTGAACAAAAAGGTTTGACACAGGTTGGACAGGTTACAGTTCACAAACAGTGTTTCTTCATTCCTGTGAGACGAGGAACTGAAAATGCAAGAGTGTGCAACATAGTTACGCCATATCACAAAACAGGAAGTGGGTGGAAAGGGTGCGATGAGACTTTCAAATACATGAGGGGTTTGTGAGCTGTCACCACCAGTGCAGAAAGGTCGAGTATCTGTGTGTGTGTTTGCGTGTGTGCACGTGTGTGTGTGTGTGTGTGTGTGTGTGTGTGTGTGTATACTGTGTCTGCATATGGCAGGGCATCCGCTCTCCTCAGCTGCGATCACTCCAGCAGAGTAAATCTATCACAGATGCACCAACAGACAACCTGCTCAGGGCTGGAAAATGATACGACGCTGTAACCCCATCTCCATCATGCCATATTGTCTTCTAGAAGTAATCAGTTTTACCTTCTCTCACCTTGAGCTCAATGGGTAATTCAATACAGCAGTGGATCAAATTATATTAGAGGCTGAAACATTTATTGATGACTTCCTATCACTGCACATTTCTAATTTAAATAACACCGTGGCTTGACTCTTTTTTTAATTGGCTCATAATTGAGCAATTTATGCAAAACAGTACAACAGAAATTGATTGCTCCAGGCTAGATGCTGTTTATCCAGGGTAAAAATGGATACGAGACGAGGCTGATGAGACCACCCACCTTGATTCGAATGTGAGGCAGGCAGACTGTGGCCTGAAAGCAATGAAGCCTCTAACCAGATAAATCTTTGCTTTCATGAACCACATGAGAAAGTTCTACATCTGCAGAACATTTCAGACTACATTTGGACTTAGCGCAGCTTACAATTTAAACATCAGAGAGCTGTGAAGGGGTGGAAATTAAGGATTTGACTCCATATGACGGAAAGTCGTGTGGTTACGAGAACAGGATGAGTGAAGGACAGTTATTCCTCTATGTGTGGGTGGATTAAAACACCTGCCTGCATCAGTACCCTGTCCTGCCTCTGTCGTTCTGTCTGCCTGCCTGTCTGTCTGTCCGTCTGTCTGTCTGTCTTCCTGTCTGTTTGTCTATGTCATTGTACCCTTAGCAGCTCTGGAGCCAGCTCAGAGCTTGTCTTTTGTCATCAATAATAAGGCCATAGCCTTCTCACCTGCACCCTGTGTGTGTGTGTGTGTGTGTGTGTGTGTGTGTGTGTGTGTGTGTGTGTGTGTGTGTGTGTGTGTGTGTGTGTGTGTGTGTGTGTGTGTGTGTGTGTGTGTGTGTGTGTGTGTGTGTGTGTGTGTGGAGGGTGAATCATCATCCGCATGTCTCCTAGACAGGCTAAATGAAGTAAAGAAATGGTGGTTGATGTTAGTGCTTTTATTTTTTTTTCCTTTTCACATTACTTTGATTTATAACTGCAAGCCAGGCTGCATTGCACTAAAAATAACAAAGGAGCAGAAGCAGCACTCGTGGTACTGTGATTGTATTGATTTTGATAGCTGCCCCCAATGTTTGTGTGGCTTGGGGCGTATTTTATCGAGAGCAGTAAAATAACAAAGGAGATGGGCTGGAAGTTCTCTATGTATACCAATCAGAATTTATAAATTGCTCCATTACCTTTATTTCCCTTGGTTACTCTAGGAACATTAGCAATTATTCTCTCATGGGCTTGGCTCATAAAACTAATAATCTGGTGATTTAGTGCCTCATGGCACGGTGCACCCAGTCTAGCCTGCTCTAATCCATTCATCTTGCCACCTATTAGTTTTATTTTGGAGGGACAAATTGCTTTCCAAGAGAAAATGGGTCAATAGGTGTCCTCTATTAGAAATTGCTAACAATGTAACTGTTTTTTTTCTGTGCGTCTGGGTTTGGTGGAGAATACTGCAGGCTGGTTATCATTATCATTCTATTTGCATTCTGGGAGGTTGCTCAATTATCTTTCTTGGGCTGCATGACAAATTGCAAATAGCTAAGCTTATATATGCAATACTTGATTTATTCTGTATTTGTGTCTGTAGTTGTGTTTGTGTGTGTAATGTGTGAGTGTGTTTGTGTGTACTGCGTGTGTGTGTGTGTGTGTGTGTGTGTGTGTGTGTGTGTGTGTGTGTGTGTGTGTGTGTGTGTGTGTGTGTGTGTGTGTGTGTGTGTGTGTATACATCTGTGTGTGTGCTGCCAAATGGAGTCAACATTATTCTATTGCTTTTTGGGTGTATGATCATGGAGATGGATGTCATGGCCTGTGAGTTGAGAGGGCTTCTATTGCATGGTGGCTCCATCCCACTGTCCCATTAGCAGCTCCCCAGGGAGAGAAAGACCTGGAAGCTGGGGAGACGGCTCCAGATTAGCTCATAAATCACTGCCCTGGGGACCAACGCAAAACAGTGACATCATCACTCTGAGGCCTTCTGTCCTGCCATCCGGCTGACTGTGCAGTCCGAGAACAGGAGTTGGCAGGAAGCTGCGGTGCCAAAAAATTCAATCCTTTCTCCAGAGCTGCTAGGATTTACCATCGTAACACCTTAGTAAGTTAGTCGTTTCAATGGCTCTATTTAATCTGTCTGTTTTAGTTTTCATTTTCTATTAGCATTAGAAATGAACCAACAATGTAATGAAGCGTGCATTGAAAACGTTAGAGGATGCCGTTTCATATAGTTTATGTTGCTTTCGATTGATATGACACAAAAGCGTGTATTCTCATGCTGCTCCATCTTTCTACACCAGTACAAATCCTGCAGTGTTAGCGCTGGTGCTTGCCGGCTGCTGTTAGCTATGAAGTAGCTGTTTGTGAGGCCCAGCGTGTTGTTGGGTCTGTAATAAGGCCTGTGGATCCCTCCCTCCCTCCCACATACACACACTCAGAGGTCTGTGGTCACACAGCTGGCCCGGTCTGGCCAACCACTCCAACCTCACCACTTCCCCTCTCTGGGTGGGATGACAGAGAGGGAGCAAGGGGAAAAGAGGGAAGGGGGATGGCCTTCCATTGGTCACTCCCCAGATGTGGCCTGTCTGTCTGTCTAGGTGGAATGTGCTGTACATACGGTGGAAGGATAGAGAGAAATTCAGAGGAACAGGGGGCATGTGTTTATGTGTCCTAAAATGACCCTTTCATAGCCGTATGGCACCTTTGTGGCCCCTGGGCCGCAGAGGGGCTGTCCCACATCAGCCTGTTGGTTCTGCTCCTGTCAGGACTGCTGGTTGTCACCACACACCTTCACACAGCTATAGCAGAGACTTCCAGCAGTCTGTCCACTACCATCAGTCTCACTGCACACAGTGCACAACAAATGCTGTGAGGTGAACATTTTGGTCTAAATGGAAGTCGACAGTTTTAATTTTGGTTTCTTTGGGGACAAGCTTTAAATGGCTGAGAGGAGCCATCTCCCAGGTCTTGCTTTGTTAGTGCATGAAGGGTGGAGGAGATATTTGTCACATGAGGGGAGTCATCATGGTCCCCAGGCGGCTGGCCTCTGTCCCCAGCAGGCTCTGCTGATGTAATCTGCCAGACTAAACCCTACATTTACACAGGATCCACAGATGAGATAAGAGGCCCCAAGGCTGGCTTATCTGCTGCTATCAGAGGAGAGGAGCAGAGCCAACTTCCCTTTTCCTTCTCCCTCATGTGTCCTACAGCCCTGTTGCTCTGTCAGACTGGAGCAGATTTGTGTAATGACATCAGAGGGAGACTGAGGCCTGGCGACAGTGGCCCAAAGGCCCCCAGATCGTAAACTTAATTGGTGGCTGTCGCAAGTTAACTACGTAGCAAATTTCCACATTCTCTCCGTGCTGCTTTAGTATTTGAAGGGCTGTGAGATGGGAATAGCCATATTATTAGATTTGTAAGGAGGGGCTTCTATGATGGTTAGTCTTTCTGTGGATGGGGATTCATGCAGATGATTTGACTTTTTCACCATAAGAATGTTGCCATACCTTTTTTTCTCCATTGTCAGTCAATAGCTCAATTCATAGCGTCTGCTCAGCCTGTTGCCCGGTTAGCTTTGCCTTGCAGTGGGGTTTGGGGAACATGAGAATAGGTAACTAGGATATAATGAGGGAAATGATGTGCACATTTATGAAGGATCTTTGGCTTCTTTGCCTGCGGAGCCATTATAATGATGTGTAAGCTGCCTTGGTTACACAGCCATAGACATAGCACGCAACCACAGTGCCTCTGCCGGAGGCAGCCCTTACGCCACCACATTCAAAAATACTGCATTTGGCCCAGCCAATCGGCTGGCTCCATAGCCCAGGGTTAAGCGGCTTCCTGACCTCAAGCAAGGGGTCAGCGTGGAGGAAAAACATCACACAAGAGCCACAATTGCTGCCCTCAAACATGAAAAGTCTCTTTTTATTTTTGACAGGCTTCCCACTTTTAATGGCCGGGTCTACGTGCTGCATAAACAAACAGTGAGGCTTGGTCTGCACAGGCAGCCAGCAGTGGTGGCTTTGGTGGTGAGCTGGATTACAGGCAGCGATGGAGCTGTGGTTAAGATGGCACACACTGAGCTCCACTCAGCCTCTGTGACAGTCAATTGAGCTCTCTCCCACTTTCTAACAGCTCAGTGGAGACTGCAACATTTCCAGATGTCAGAGCTGTGGCTTCTAGAGGAGTCAATCCACACTGTATGCTCAGTTAGGTGTAAAATATTTCCTACAGCTACTGTTAAATATAATATCTGTTGAATATTCTTCTAACGCACTTGATAGTACATATGGTTTATATGATATATGTTTTCATTCTACATCTCATATCAATATTTCTCCTGCAGTAGTAGATATATGAAGTAAGTAGTTTGTTGATAAAGCAGCCTCTGTCTTTGCCGGTTTCCTGTATAAAAAGCAAACAGTTATATCCAATCCCCCTCTTCACATATACATCCTGTGTGTGTGTGTGTGTGTGTGTGTGTGTGTGTGTGTGTGTGTGTGTATGTGCATGCATGCATGTCCACACATGCTTGTGTATGTAACTGCCGCTCTGTTACCTCTACCTCTGTTCCCTTGCTCCACCCACTCCTGTTGTAGCCCTTCCCCTTTCCAACTGCTAATGAAAGGAGGTTTAATTAGAGCCAGCAGATACTTCCACTAACCGTAACTTCATTAACCGCTGTCGACAGGCCAACCAATGCTACACATAAACACAGCTCATTACGATCCCACCCCCCTACACACACACACACACACACACACACACACACACACACACTCTCTAACTAGCTATCCCTATCCATCTCTCTCTACATATATATATATATATATCTCACTCCATAATGAGGGACCTCCAGCTGGGATGGATTTGAAGGTTTGGGGTCATTTTTCAGTCCCTGCAGAGACTGTGACACAGGGAGCTTTGTAAACAACAAAAGCATGTAAGACCCAGGCTTGTGTTTCATTTTCACTTCATGAGGTGGAGAGGTCTGAAATGATCTGTAGTTCATGTAGAGAATCCAGCATTTAGTGGTCATTACTCAAATCGTAATGTGATGGTTCATATAATCATGAGACAATACATTGGAATCAATCATGTACATTGATTTATTCTCTGACCCATAAATCTAAAGCATATCACAATTAACTTTACAGCTTGGTTGACCCCAGCACAATCTTTAACAACAAGATCAATTTTCCCTAATAAGGATCCCTGATGGTTGGGTCTAGGTTTATGCATCCCCAGTGGTGGATCTGGCAGTGTATGAGTAACACTGTGCCAGTAAATCCAATCTTGGCTCACGGAGGAGTGATTTATGAGATTGCCGAGGGTAAGCTTTCATGACATCAATTTCCTTTCTGGAGAGTTGTGTATATCACATGTAAATGTGATCATTTGCCTGATCAATTATCCTCCAACCTAACTCTACTTGGCTGGCATTGTGCAGCATTTCACCACTGTTTGATGATAGAGAGATAACCCCGAGCCTTGTTAGATTCCTGACAGGCGGGGCTTGTCAATCTGTGGTTCTGAAACCTCCCTAATCGAAAAATCTCTTGGAGCGAGCCAGTGGATTCTGCAGGGGTGAACGTCATCAAAGCCTTTGATGTTCCCCGGCTGAAGGGAGAGGGAGAGGGAGAAAGCTTCAGCAGGTACACTGTGCTCTTTGTTTACCCTTTCTCTTACCAATCTGGTGCACAGATGGCCAACTATTATTTCTCTGTGTGCGCATTGCCGCTGGCTAGCCACCAGCTTTTCAGAGATTGGTGTAATCCTTTATTATTTATGATTGTCTGGGATTTTTGGATCAAGATTGAACACAATCTGTTGAATAACTGAGAGGAGCAGGAGGCAGTGGAGTGGAATGAAATGCAAACAAAGAGGGTGGAAATGGAGAAGTCAGGGCATCCATAATGAAGATGTGATGCTCACTGTTCGTAGGACTGCTCCTGAATCCAGCACACTTTAATCCCATTAACGCAGACTAAATACCATTTGTTTTAAGCTTGCCAGTGGTGGTGTTTATGCTAATAGCCTGGTCGCTCTAGGCGGTTATAGAAGACTTTTGGAGGGCACTGGCTAATAATTAGATTTAATAAGGAAGTCAATTTCTATCCTCATTTGAAATAAAAATAAGAGGCTTAGCATCTCATAGGACAGGCATTAATTTGTTGATTTGGTCTCGCTTTCTCTCTCAGGGGTTCTGTCTCCATAATTCCTTAACCCTTTGTGTCCTCGTTTAGGGGAAAGTAAAAAAATACATTGGTTGTTATATTTTGGGAAACACACAAAAAGAAATTGCTGTTGAAATATGAATAAGTTCTCTATCTACTTTGTGATATGAACGCCATTGAATACCTGAGCAAAGGCAATGTGGTGTCAACACGGAGTTGATGTGTATAGATGCTACCATTCTGACCTGTCCTGTCCAGTAGAGCTCATCATCCCAGTCGACTGTGCTGGGCTCTGCTCTGCCGGGCTCATGAGCAGGGGTTCCAGCTGGAGGAGCTCTCTGATCTCCTGTCAGACGGCAGGCTTACTCTCCCCGGCCCTGATAACTTCCTCTGCTCTCTATTATTCTTCTATACCCAGCCAAGCTCTTTCACATCCCCTCGCTCTGTCTCTCTTTTTCAACTTAATAATGGAATCGAGTACCCCTCCAGAGCAAGCAGCAATGCTGGCTGCTGGTGAAGGAATCATTTTCAGCGAGCATGTGTCAGTCAGCAGGTATAGGAGCACTTGTGGAGTCAATTTGGCATGGAGGAGTAGAGCTATATTACTGTGTGCCAGGGAATATGAAATGCTCCTCAGTGAGGCAGAAGTGGTGAAATGTAGTATATGAGGACAGAAACCTGCGGTCTCATAAGGAGGTTTCTGAGATGCTAGACAGCTCACATCATAATCCTGGAAGTAGAATATGGGACCACGGTGTGTGTTTACCATTCTTTGTAATAAATTCACTTCAACACCAAATTCCACAAAACTACTTGATCTTTTATTTATTGTTTATTGTTCATTGTAACATAATCTCCATTTGATGCAGGTGAATATCATTTACACTCTCATGAGCAGCATAGCCTAAGAATTACATTACTTTGACCTCAGTAGCACTTGCACTTTGTGTCTGTTCCCTTGACAACATGTTTTCTGCCAGACAGTCATGTGAAGTCATTCCAATATCATGTGAACGTAATAACGAACCATAACTGAATTTAGTCCCAAATAACTTTAATCACATCAACCATTTAGCAAACTGGATTATAGTAACAAAATCTTGTTGCCATCAATTAACTCGTCCGCTTGATCTGCTGATCAGTTAAATGTTGAATCTTTTCATACTATTTGTGTCCTGCATTATGGAATGCATCCGGGAGGAGACAGTTGAGGAATACAGCAATATGTAGCCCAGCTGTGAGCCTCTTTAGCCTGTAACTATCTGCAATCTGCAGTTTGTTGTCATGACACAGTTGATATAGGAGTGATGTAGCTATCCAATTGCTGAGCTGAGGGTCTCTTGAACGAGCTCTCACTATAGCAATTCTGACTCCTGATTATGCAGTGTAAAGGGTGTGAGTGAAAAATGAAGTGTGGGAAAGGCCACTGTGTGCCACCACAGCCTCTCCGGAAGTAGTTCAGTGAAATAAAGGGGATAAGAACATGACTGGCAGCCCTCCAGCTCTATGTGTGTGGTGGACACAGAACAATCACATAGCAAGATAGCAGCTTTGTGTATGAGGATGAGGCTGTACAGGAGGAAGTGTTCATGTATCAGCTGGTGCTGGTTCAGCACTGGGATTTGTCACAGACTGAACACAGAGCAGAAACTCTGAAGCTTTCTGTGTTCTAGGTGCACTGTGTGTCAGCATATCTGTACCTTTATATATACTTGCAAACATGCACCGTAGTGCACATCATCAACTTTGTGCTGAATTATAATAAAGTGATTTATATGATTAGTGATTAATTGAAAGATGAGGGCCTCGTGGTTGCTTGTTATATGCATACATCCACATACACAGACCGTTTTATAGTTACTCTGAGCCATTTGTAATTGCCATGTGGGCTTGCTTTATTTTACTTACCATGTGCTGTTGATTTAATCAACTAGTTCCCTGACAATGATATTGTCACATGATATTAGCACTGAGAGGTTTTCTCAAACAGTGCTTCCTTTGAATGAATCTGAATGTGTCTGAATTCACACCAAAACAGACAGATAGACAGCTTTCCATACAAAAGTTTTCATTTGAAATTATCATTAACATATATTTATTTGATATATTTAATGCAATATATCAAAGGCTGATGTGTCTTTTGCCTTTACATCATTTTATCATCTAGTCAGCCAGTAAAGCAAACTCTAGCGTGCCCTGATACAGTTTTGTCTAGTGCTATTAATGTCAGTACTTATAGTTATCAGTGAGTGACTGTTGATAGCAGACAATATGAAATGCAGAGATGCAATTGGCCTCTTCTGTAAAGGGCTGAATACAGCTCAGGGTTCCTGCCAAAGGTCTCATCTTTTTGTTTTGAGACAGTGTTCATGTCTGCATTTTTCCTTTTGATAAGGACTTTCATCCTGTTTGCACTGATTACAGTCTGATGAGTCACCCTGATACAGTACAGGCAATTCAGCTCACCACCACACACTAGGCCCTTTGTTTGATGGAATGTGTGTGTGTGTGTGTGTGTGTGTGTGTGAATGTGTGACTGTGTGCAGAAACGCCTGGGATATGTGTTTGTGAATGTATGTGTGTGCATCTCTGTACAAAAAGCATGCCAATACTCTGAAGTGTGAGCCATTGCCATTACAACCCCAGCCTTTGCAGGAATGGGGCCCTCATTTTCTGCTTCATGAACAGGAAACTAACCATGAATGTGAGAGAAAAAGACTCAAGTCATTTATTAACTGCAAGTCACATTAATGAGCCAATACTGTGTAATCTGCAAATATATCCAATATAGGTTCATGATAAATAGTTCCACCATATCACTGATCTTTGCTTTATTCTTGTACTGCAAAACTATGTTTTCTAACAGTATATATCACAGAAGACCATTTATTCCACAAAAATACATGCAGAGTGTGATAGCTATAGAAAATGACCCCAAAGCTATTGTTCTCTAAAAGAAACAAAACATTTGTTCACTAGCTATAGCTGAGCTATGTGGAAAGTGAGTTGGTGCTCAGTTCAAAGTGGCAGGAGTGAGAAGGACAATCCCTGTTCTGTAAAGAAATAGAACCACCTCTGCAAATAGGCCAGTGTGTAATGCCTGAGGGTGGGAGTTTCACTGAGGCTGGGGTTTCCGTGTAAATAAACAGTGTGGAGGTCTCAGTGGGCGGAGGCCCCCTCTCCCTGGGGTTGGGCCCAGTCTTTTGTTGCCTTTAATCCAAGCACTCTCTATTGAAAAGCATGAGGGGGTGCCTGGGTGAGATTAGCCCGCCAGCTCTTGTGTGTGCTTGAGTTTCTCACAGACTGCCTCTATACTTTTGGAAATAACACAGTTATCCCACATCCTCAAGGTGGCTGACAAGAATGACAAGTACGAAGACTGCTGGGCAATCTCAGACCTTAACATGGCAAGATGACCTTAGCATTCCAAAAAAAAGCTATTTTATCCACAATACTCAGATTAAAACATGGTTGGTTGTTTTTGCACTTTGAGAAGTCACCAAGGGCCTTGGTGAAAATCAGTGGACCAAGTGCACAGCAGCCTTCTAGTTTTATGTCATTATATGTCATACAAGTGCAAAGGCTCCCGGTGTCAACATTTCTCTTTCTAATTTGGAGGCTTTGGATATACATTGCACATTGGAATGGGCTGGGAGCACCAAATGAACATTCCACGAGGCCTCCATTTTTATGCATCTAGTCAATTTTTTCTTCATTCACAGATTTTTTTTTTATCACACACATGAATTGATAACATATGATTGATTAAATAACTCATACATCATGAAAACTAATAATTTTACAAAGATTCAAGAGCAGAATCTGTTTGTGTAGAAAGGCTAGTTTGTGTTGACCAGTTAATTCAAATGTATTAATATGAAATTAACTTCTTTTAGTCTATGAATTCAGTAGCATACGTATAGCAGAACATTCACTTTTGTTGTCACCCTTGTTTAATGTTAGAATAGCCTGATTGCCTTTGTCATAAAAGTAAACAGGATTCTTTTGTCTGTTCTCTTACATAGGCCCATATGTAAAGGAAAACTACAGGTTGTAATGTTACAACTGTTTGCATGCTTCCTTTCTTCCTTTGTTTAATGTAGGCTCTCATTACCACGTGGTGGTAACAGATTGTTTGAACTGGAGAGAAAAGCCATTCGAAGCTAATTAAGCAGCCATTCCAGGCACTATTCACAGGCAGAGGACCGAGGAGCACAGGCATTTGTCAGCGCTTGACCCCGCGTGGTATTGATTGACAACAGAGCTCGTTGAATGACAGGTTTGACATCATCTGACCAATAGCAAGCCAGCGAGTAAGTGTACCACACAGCCATTGGACGAGAAGCCTTAAAGCTACAGACAAGTCCCACGTGGGGCAGAGTGAACCTTCAAAACAAGCGATAGGCTGTGCTCGCTCCCTACTCTCGTGCTCAGACATGGCTGATGTTCATATCAGACAAAAGCAATCATCTCTCTCCCCACAGTATACAGCTATCACCCAAATATTGATAGGTAGTCACACGGCTGTGTTTTGTGAGAATCACGCGAAACTTAAGCAAACTGTTTGTGTCGAGTTGCTCAGGCAATTTGTTGGGTATCATCGATCGATTGGACATTACTGTGTCCTTCAAGGTGGTGGTGATGCTGGTGGGGGTTGTTAACACGAATAGTTACTAGGGATTTTCATTGGAATATCATTTAACGTTTCATGCAATGTAATACAAACAAGCTATGTTCTCCATAGTATCCTTGTAAGGAGATACGATTCAAGAATGCTTGTTGCACACTATCCCAGCACATTAGTCTCACCTAAATATATCGACTATTAGGTAAAAGAAAATACACTAATGCAGTGCGAATATGAATTTTGTTGGCTCTCAGATTTGAAAATCATCGTCGGCACATCAGTGCTGTTGTTGTACATGGGACGGATGATGCCTTGTAAATCCATGGGATGATGTCATGTATCATTGAACCCCACGTGGGGGCCATCGTTCTCCGATAGGCAGATGTAGCCGTATTCCTTTGGAGTAATCCGATTGGACAGATAGGCGCTTTCACGGCAGTTCAGCCCTACTGCCTGTGTGTGGCAACGGGGGTAAACTGGACAACGGGGGCAATGTGAGATTGTGGAGAGTACCATGTTACGCTTTTAAAGAATCTCGAACCTCTTCGAATCGGAAGAAAGATTTTGGAAACATATTTTTGGGGATTACACCAGCCAGAAAGGCGCACATTCCTCAGAGGTTCGTGGCGGAGAATAAAGTAGTTTCATCGAGTCGGACCGCACCAAATTTCTCCCAACTGCCGAGTTAGCTCTCCAGTCATCAAGCTGAGGCTAGCTGGGTGCGCTCCGGAGAGAGGATGCTTGTCGGGATCTGCGTTCACCACCCGTAACGTTACGTTAGGGAGGATTAAACGCATGAATTATACTCTCCTTTTTTCCCTTCAAAAAGTCGGTGCGACGTTTAGGACACACGCACGGGTATGTATTTATCAGTGGTATTGATTTCCTTTTTTTCCAGTTTAGGCGTACGCTCAACAGCGTACCGTTTCCATTCCGTTCCGCGGACTGCGAATCAAACAGTAGGTGAAAGCCACGGACTAGCTGCTATTATGGCCTGCTTGTAGACGTCCTAGAGGGGGTTTGGTTATTTGACGAACATCAGCGAAGATCAGTCCAAAGCAAGCGAATTCTAAGCAAAGATCTCAATTAATGGCAAAAATGTTTTTTTTTGTGTGTTTGCATCACTTTGTGAATGGAGGATATTGTTTTGTATCGACTGTATATCGCTGACCACTGACCGAGTAAGGTCATCAAAGACAGAAGCACTGGACTAGTGCTGCTTTTTGAAATTTCTATGACTGACGGTAATATTTGCTGCTAGTTTGTTGTTCTAATTCAGATTTTTGAACAAACAGCGTGTACTCTAGTCTATTGTTTTTCTGTCTATAGATTAAACCGCGTCATTTTGCATCAGAGGATTTTGACGAGTCCCCCTACCCCTGACCAGTGATCTTGTCCGCTTGTTGTGAGGCTGGTGTCTCTCAACAAATTTCAACCATTTTGCCAAAGGACCTGTTTATTGGATAGATAAACAAAGGATACATTTCAAGATGTATCCACAAGGCCGACATCCGGTAAGACGCGCTTCCTCTATAGTTAAAATAGCTTACGTATTTTTCTGACAACACTGAAGTGGTGACACGGTCACTGTGTAGAATCACTCTGAACCTGCTCTTCATAGCGTTTTGCACCCTGAATGCAGCTCATAATTATATTTTTTTATTTGTCATATTACTGTGCATTTAGGATACAACAAACTAGTATCTAGTCAGTTGTCGTGGATGTTTTCAATGCCTAGATATATTTGTTAATATAGCATACTCATCCATTTACCACCTTATGACTTTCCTGAACATTAAGGATCGATTGTGGCTTTAATTCAGTTTCTGTATGAGAGCCTATTCATGTTGTATGCACTTCTGTAACTGTAAAGTAGACCCACCTCTTTGCCTTGGTAATGTCTCACTGCATTGGAGGTGTTACCTCAAAAGTAGTCTAATGTGTGAACTATTGAAGTCCCCTCGACAGCCGGGAACACAATGCTGAAAGTAAAAAAAAATCTTTCTACTGTTGATTTACTGATCTGATTTTACAACCCTCTTTCAGGCTCCACATCAGCCTGGCCAGCCTGGCTTCAAATTCACTGTAGCAGAGTCTTGTGACAGGATTAAAGATGAATTTCAGTTCCTGCAAGCCCAGTATCACAGGTAATTATTACAAATGCTATTGCCAAAGTATGGCTAATACTTGGTTGTTGACTTCTGTGGGGGAAAAAAAACAAAGACTGCAATTTTTGTTCTCGGCACACTGTACTCAAGTGGTTAAGAGTGAGTGATTTATTGGAGAGATAGACGCCTGAAAATTGACACCTTGTCTTCTATTTTAGTCTTAAGGTGGAGTACGACAAACTGGCCAATGAGAAGACGGAGATGCAGCGCCACTATGTCATGGTAAGATTATGTTACAATAGGGAGCAATTATGCTTCCAAATTGCGAGGCTTGTCGAATATCTAGTTGGGGTGGAGTGAGACAGGCTATTGTGTTTACCTGTGTGATGGTTGGGGAGGGTTAGTGTCAGGTACAGGCCTGTGAAAGCCCTCGAGGGGCTTGGTGTAGTAGGCTGTTGCAGAGGAACCCTTTCTGACAGGCAGGCAGCAGTGGGCTGAGGCTCCATTATAGTGCGCCCCTGATCTCCAAGGGTCAATGACTGCAGTGCTGCCCTCTGTGTGTGCTGATCTGATTATTCTCCTAGGAGACACCGTGCTCAGACATATGCATGGCCATAAATTAGGTGTGAGCTGATGGAGGAGGGCCAGAGCAGTGTGTGGGAAAATGCACCACTGCAAACAAAATGGAGGACATGGAACATGCTGCACTTTGTACTAAAGTGGCCTGCGTTTCAGTGTCAACCTAAATTGTTAGCCGTATTTTAGCAACCTTTCAGGAAAACATAGGTGTGCCTATGACACAGGAATTTTGTTCAGACATGACGCAATCCCGAGGTTCTTCCAGGGCAGTGTATTCTGTTATCCTGGGTAAACACACAGGGGATGACTTAAACCAATACATTGAGACTTAAGTTAAACATTCTTTTCACAGGGAAAAAACATGTCAGCCTGACAAGGAGGAGGTTAGGTAAACATGTAGGGAAGTATCCCACAGCCAGCACTGGGTGTCAGGTTACGCCACGGCTGTGGGGCTCTGATCTCAGACAGAATGGCTCTCTTGTTTGAGAGTAATTTTCGAAGAAGCTAATGGACTGAATAATGCATTGGCCTCATCAAATAGACGCTGACTGGAAAGCCATTTCTGCTCTGGCTGCCACTTGTGGGCTCCATGGATTACATTTCAGCCAGACAGACTGACCTGGCTTGAAATATCAAGAGTGTTGAGCAATGGCGTTAAGCTAAGTAAACAGACATCCCAGAGATCTGAGGCTTTAAGATGTTGATCAATACATCCAACCCTTTCTTCCCACTGCCCACACTACAGACAACAAGATATCGAATCAGAGTAGCTATTCACTGCCAACTGCTCCTGCTACTCCTTTTGTGTCTGACATTAGCATTAGCCTATCATGTTTGCCTGATGGAGTTGGATTACATTTAGGCTTCAATCAAATTGCTCAAAACTGTGTGATGGTGACATAATTTAGTATAGTGATCAATCAGAATATTGATGTGTAACTGTATTATCAGTATGAGAGTTCATTTGAAATGATTGCAATTATGTAACAAGAAAACAAAAGAATAGCTGTTTCAACTCGATTGTATGAGTGACTAATTGATCAAGTCGTTGAATAACTGCAATGAAATCCTTGTTTTTGTTTCAGTATTATGAGATGTCCTATGGGCTGAACATAGAGATGCACAAACAGGTAAGGACCATCATGTTCCTGATTTATTCAGCTGAGTGCTTTCCCCCAGTGTCAGGGGATGTCAGGCCCAGGAGGAGCTCCTAGGCTATGAACTGAACTGAGCATTGATAATAGGGTGTAAACAGAAGGGGTTACTGCACATGAAGTAGACAATACACATGCACACAAACACATCACCTGTTAGCTTTTCCTTGGAATTTGCCAGTGGTGTAAAGCCAGGATTGGTCAGTGTGTTGATAAGATTGAAGGCAGACTTTGGCAAGGCCGGCTTTTGACTTAATGATTAACGGGAGACAATTGCTGATCTGTCAATACTTTTTTAAGTCAAGCATTAATTACAGGAGGGGTCCTTTCCTCGCCGTTTATGCTCTTATTACCATTAAACAATTCCATCTCCATTGATACAGCTTCAAGGAACAATTGCATTGATGCCGTCCATCCTCCAGCAGCACCCTAGCTTGGTTAATGACAGCATTGGTGGCATGGCGGATTGGAGTGGTAGGGTGATCCATCAGTGTCTAGGCTCGGTGTCACACTGCCACATGTCTGTCAGGGCTCGGGCTGCTCTGATAGCTTCTGTCAGGCACTTATCGCCAACCAGAGGAAAGAGGAGGGGGATGGGAGCAGGAGGACGGAGGCGAGATGGAGAATAGAGCTGGGGGGAGGGGCAACAGGCCGGCTCTGTGTAAACAGGTTAATCGACTGATCCATTTTAGCGCCTGACTTTTATCAGGAACCTCAACAGAGCTGATGGAAGTGCTTGAATAATTCATCAGCGGGGCCCTAACCTGCTGAACGGCGTGTTTGTGAGCAAACAGTGTGGGCCCCATCCATGCAGCTCCCCCACGCGCTCTCCCAGCTTAAGGCTCAGGCGAGGGGGGAGGGGGGTGGTTAACAGGCAGGGTTGGGACAGATTATTGGATGCACATAGGCATATTATTTTCCTGCCAGGGGATTTATTTTGGAGTGAGGAAATCCATTCCTCTAACTGTGCCTTTTTCATTACTGTGTGGAGACATAATGCGGATTTGAGAATGCACACCAGCACAGCTCAGATGGATGTGGTAGTGTTGTCTGATCCTCTCTGTCAGGCGTAACATTATGTAGAAACATGCTGCTAATTTCTGCTACGTGATGTGAGCCAGTAATTACTATGCTCTAGTGCTTGTTTCCGTGAACTTCTCGGGTTATGGGTCCGGGGTGTTGGCGAAGCTCAATCACTTGTGGCTGTTACCTATTGTTGTAACACAGCTGTAGACCCCATGGCCGGGGAATTATTTCTTTAAGGAGCTAACTATCTGCCATACTCGGGGGCCAAAACAAACTGAGCAACGAGTTCGCTGTGTTTTTACAAAAGAGGCATGTAGTGGAGATAAGTGGTTGGGGAAGCACTGGTCCTCACTCATCAGTCATATGAGTCTGGTTGATGGAGTAGAGCAGTGTAATCATTTCAGGGTTGGGGTGTTCAGTCCACACAGCTAAACAGAAGTGTAATCACATTTTAATGACATTTTTTGACTCTAAGACGTTTATGCTCTTATGTTATTTGTTTAGAAACCTGTCTGACTGCTGCTGAGGTTAAGTCATAGTAATGATCCATGCATCCATTTAGGCAGGCTGTTGGCCTTAGAACAGATCGATGCAGGTAAAGTCAGATGTCAGTTAACAATTTGGCCTGGACTTGCTGCACATTAACAAAGGCTCTGAGGCTTTGTGCAGCATCTCAGCTTAGTGGAAACATACTTCAGCTTTTGGCTTAGATGGTACTCTAGTGAAGTATAGGCCTAATTTTCTTGTTATTGGAGAAAGCAGGAGACTGAAAATGCTTTAATCTTGGACAAATTGGATGCCTTCTCCATCTGACTAGTCAAGTATTGTTTATGGATGGATCATGTGACCAGAGCCGCCAGTTGTTTTCCCTGTGTATTTAATGCTCATCAGTGTCTCACTCCATTTTCCCATTGCTGATAGCAACAGACAAATAGCCTTCTGCACGCCGTTGACAGGCCAGCCTGAGAGTGCTCTTAAAGTGGTGCTAGACAGGTCCGAGTACCTGTAATTGTGTAGCAGCAGCGCAAAGCTGGCCTCTCAAGGGCCAAGCTGTCATCTGCTTAAAGCGACAACAGCCCCATTTTTATCTGCCAGCAGAGCGAAAAATCCTCCCAGCCCTGCACTGTATCTATTTGACAGCACTGGCCAGCTGAGTTGATGCCTATTTCCATGTATTTGCATGTTGTGTTGTGAGAGTGTAGAGGCAGCCAGTTGTTTCGGGCACATTGGATCAGTCACCTCCTGACCTCTCTTAGCCAGCTGTCACCATGACACTAAGCTACAGAGGAATGGACTGTGCGCTCAAGGCCTTTTCACAAATCCTGTCAAATGTTCGACTGCTATTGACATGGATTATCTCAACAAACAAGGATTATACAAGCTCTGTAGCTTTTCAACCATCTCTGAGGGCCTTCTTGAGCTCTTGTTAGAACACTTACTTTATAGCATTAATACTAATGTCCATAAAGCCTTTATCCCAGCCTTTCATTGCTTTATTGGTAGTAGGTCACGTTTTTTGTTTCACGTAATACTGGAGTTCTGTGGCTTTCTTGTCAGCAGAAAGTAATGAATAGTCTTATCCAGATGGCTACTGTACTCTCTGTATCACATGCCACCATATATGTTTTAGATTTGGTTTTGTTTCATCCGATATTAAAAGTTGTCCCACTGGCCAGCCTGGCAAAGTGGCTATCACTGCTGTAGCTCGGGTCAGCGGTGCTTGTTCTGTCGGACATTACTCTCCAATCTCCCTGGCTCTGTTCAGAGGTAATATGTCTGACTGCCAAAACTGCCTGGCATTTCTACCATGTGTAATAAATAAGCTAGTGGTCTGCAAAGTACATTGTGTGTGCTACTCCAAATGAAAAATCGGAGAAAATCCCTGTGATGTGTTTGTGTTCTGCAGTGGCCCTGGGTTGAACCGCCGCTCATAAATTCCATAGATGATGTAGCTGTTATTTTTCTGCTCCCAAGCTCGAACCTGAGAGGTTGCCGTCGTCTCATCTCCCATCCCTGGACTAGGAAGGCATTGGATCATGCCCTCCTACACACCTCCTCCCACTGCTCTTTTTATCCACCATTCATTTGCTATGTTCATCTGATCGACAGGCTGAAAATTCAATTTAATGACCTGCCTCCAAGCACGTAATATGATTTTAAGGCCTGTTACGGTCAAGCAGAGGTTCCATTTGCATAATGATCCAGCAAGATAGGGCTGCAGCCGTTGCCATGGCAGTGGGTAGACAGGCAGAAGAATGGAGGCAGGGCTCTGTGGCTGGATGGGAGGCTGGGAGGGTGTTGGGGGTGCAGTTGACTGCAATGAGAAATGGCCCAGACTTCAGTCTTAGAAAAACCAAGCGTTAGAAGACCACACTCAAACATTCACTGGCTGATAGTTGTCCTCTAATGGTATTGATCATAGATTTGAGGTGCGCTGCCCTAGAGGTCATTATGGTCTGTAGTCTTTGCTCAATGTTTAGCTACAGCCTCTAATGTAATTACGCTACATCAGTGTCATAAATAAGTGTTAATAAACAGGGGAGTCTGGTTAGTGGGCTTCACTTCCTGGGTGTGGCTCCATGACTGAGGTTAACTGCAGGACAGTGGAGTTGCAGATGAGGGGAAGGAGGGCAGAGTGAGAGAGGATCCTCTCAACGCAGCAGCACTCTGCCTGCTCATATCCGTTTAGTGTGGAGTGCACTCTCAGCACAGCTGTGCTCCATCCCCTGGGCTCTCCTAATGTTTTAAATATTTCAAATGTCAATATCACGCTGTTTAGAGGATGTTGAGTCAAGCAGTTCTGATTGCCGCAGTAATTGACTTAATCGGTGTAAACATTAAAGGGGGGTTATATGAAGTCACTGTCTGTTTCATATTTTACCATCTCATTTTGCTCTTCTTTTGTTTTCCAGACGGAGATTGCCAAACGGCTCAACGCAATTTTAGCTCAAATTATGCCTTTCCTGTCACAAGAGGTGAGTTTTGAATCGTGCATCAGTCAGTGTCACATTTTAGTATCAAAGAACAGTCGATGGTTGTTACGGTGCTTATTCTGTCAAGAGGCCTGCTCTCTAAAGCTACTGCTGTAAAACTTGAAGGTTAGGCAATCCTGAATAACTGTGACACTCGTCCCCTTTTTAAAGCTGTAGTAGGTGAGTGATAGATGTTGGTATGTCCCACTGAGCATCTCCTTTTGTATAAATGTCTTCCCACAGCACCAACAACAGGTTGCTCAGGCAGTCGAGAGGGCTAAGCAGGTGACTATGACTGAGCTGAATGCCATCATCGGGGTACGTGGACTTCCCAATCTGCCTCTCACCGTGTGTATACCCCCTTTTATTCCTTTATTTGACCTTGGCTAGGGGCAAACCTGCACATAAGATCATCACTAGCTCTAAATAGTCCTGTTCCATCTCCTAGCCCAGTCTTCCTTGTGCACCAAGTAGGCTGTTTAGTGAAACGGTTTAGCGAATAGACCGTAATACACCTCAACCCTCAGGAAAGTTAAAGTGCAGATTTGCCTCTCCCATTGATTATTTTAGTCTGTTGTTCCAGCTTTGGTCTCGGTGGTATCTTCACTGCCTTGTTGTGTGTTTATAAATGCGAGCCTGGGAGCGCTTCAGATCCCCCTCGCAGCCTGTATTGCTTTAATTGGCTAAGGTTTTAACGAGGAGCCTCATCCCTCACTGCTGACCTGGATAGCTGTGGGAATTAAAAGGCAGAGGGTGAGCAGAACAGAGCCAGCGCTGCTAGCTAGCCTAAGACAGTACACACAGCAGTCCACCATCACAGCTACAGTCTGCTTCGCACACCACACCACACCACAGCGCAGAGCAGTAATGTATGGTCTTCATCACAGGTTCAACACGCCATCTGCTCCTCATTGATCAGCTGCACCCGCCCTATCCACCCACTAGCGAACTGATTGGTTTCACCTCAATACAAACCTCATGCTATCAGTGATCTTATTACTGGAGTTGACTCTTTGCAGGGTCTTTAGCATGCACGAGAGGCTGGCCTGAATGGCTGACTTGATGACTGGCAGCACATATTGGAATTCAATTAATGCCCCCTTGGTGACCTTTCATTCCAGGATAATTGCTCCTTGGAATTTCTCAGTAGGTGTCTTGAGGTGATGGAGAGCTATTTGTTTTCGAACTGAAGCAGACACTTTATTACACTTTTGCTGACCCCGGTCCTGCCAAAACAGACTAGAGGTACTGTTGTTCTTAAGAAAAGCAATTTGAGTTGTTGTCCTTGAGCATATGATGTTTATTTTCGGAACAGCGTCAAACTGGAATTTGGCAGAGCTGCGATCGGTTCACTCTTGCTACCCGCTGGTGGTCATTGTCTATCTTTCGTAATGAATTGGAGTAATACACACTTTGCCTGTTTTTCTGAAACCGTCAGGCCTCCTCTCGTATCCGAGTCATCCCGGTTGCACATGTCAGTGGAGGTGGAAATGTAGCAATGTTTTACGAATGCCTTTCCATTAGTTATTCATTGAGGAGAAGCTCTGTAGGCATGCCAAAGACCTCATGCATATTGTAAAGCAAGGTGGGGTGAAAGAGCGTGCCAGGCAAGCAGGCAGACAGGCAGCATCCAGGAGCCAGCTGCATACCTTATTGATGGGGCTGAGGGCCATTAATAGGATGCATCTAGGGCAGCTGCTAGTGTTGAGATGATCCTACTGACTGGCGGAGGTGCCTGTTTGATTAGAAAGCCCACACAAAATGGAGGTTGGCCAAGAAGCAATTCAGCAAAAAAAAACACTTTTCCCCCAGTGAGTGGCCTTAACATGTTGGCTGTTTGTTTTAGATGGGATGCAAAGCAATCGGCTAATTTGAATATTTGACTCTTTTCATAACACCATTGATTATACTATATCATGTAGTGTGTGAGAATAATCTGGACAAGCTGTAGCCCTGACCAGTCTCTGTCCTCCTCCTTCCCAGCAGCAGCAAGCTGCCTATCCAGCTCTCATGGTCAGTGGCATCCAGAGATATATGTATGTGCAATGCTGGAATTAATGGACTTGGTGTGTGCACACAGTGAAGGGGCTTGAAGGGCTTGTGCATGCTGCATGACAGTAGTCCTGCCTGAGTGCTGTGTGTTTCTCGATCGTTAGTTTACTTAGTACACTAGAGACTGTAATAGACTTGCTCAATTTTGCGTCTTGAGTTTTTTTTTCTATCGCTATAGTCACCCTGAGAAAAAACCAGGCCAAAGAGTAGGTCTTTATCTTGGAATATTAAATTAGAGAGAATAGGCCAGCCTCCTTTCTTTCTTTATTATTGTCTTCATTTATGGCCCTCTAATGAGAGCTCTGGCTGATCAGCCATGCATATTACCCATCAGTGCCTCATTAAACACAATGAGCAAGGATGGCTCTCCCCTGCCAATGAACTGGCTCCTTAATTTCCCTCATGGACATCATATTATCTCTCTCTTTCTCTCTCTCTCCTCTCGCTCTCTCGCTCTCTGTCCATCTCTCTGCTCCCCATCTCGGTTAGGTCAGGCGCATTTCATAATTGGATTGACAACTGTCCTATGGAGTAGAGGGCAAGGTTGCAAGTTCAAATCCCCAGTGATACGCTACTCCACCATTCTCCAATCTAGTCCACTCCACCTGCTGTGCCGATAATGTTGAAGGCGATAAGCAATTAAAAAGCCCCTCCAGGCAGGATCTTTATGGACATATTGTGGAAATATGTGCAGCTCATAAGACCTGCTGAATATCCTTGCGACAAGCCGTTCCTGCTGAATTAATATCATTTTAACCATTTTCCATATGTGAGGCAGATGCACTGTATTGTGCACTGTACCACCTCCCCAGCCAATACAAAGAACCTAATATTCTGGAAATGACCATAAATGGTCACTGATTGAAGTCAGTCTTGTAAAACAGAGGCAGTGCATGCCTTAACAGCAGCTGAATTATTCAGCTGGCTCGTAGACTGGTAATAAATTGCTGATGTTTTTATTGGTGTCTCAGCTAAGTATTATTTAACCTTGCTTTAAACTGCTTACTTCCATGCTGAGTGCCTTTTAACTCCCATCCATTTCCCTGTGCCTTTCAAATATTGATGGTGAATATTGGAGGGTTGACTGAGTGCCAGCATGGGACCCCTGGTCCTGGAGCAGCCTTCCAGACACACACACACACACACACACACACACACACACACACACACACACACACACACACACACACACACACAGCTTCTGGCACTTGCTGTTCTCTCGGTCTCTCAAAGTTTGGGTGTACAAATGATTCATGTGCTGTTAATCCAGGAATATGAATGTGAGAGGAGTAAATATAGGCAGGTTGTGTTTTTGAAGTGTTTAGAAACCAGGTAGTTGTATAGCCCACAGGCTGACAGATTTCTACACGAGCTTTGGGACTCTCTTCCTCTCCCTTAAGAGGATTGGCCAACTCACTGATGGGTTTGGAGTGTTGTGTTGCTGCAGTATGAAATGTGCTACTTTTCACTATGTGAAATGTTTCCTCTATATTAAGCTGCATGGTTGGATCAAACTTTGCTTTGTTGTTTGTCATTACAGTATGATGAATATTCCTGTTGTTCGGTGTTCACCCCAGTGTGTAGTAACTCCGCTGTGTGATTGAGTGTCTCAGACGTGTTGAGCAGTTGATCGTTAGTCATAACTTCTACTTTCCTCAGCAGAGATCTGCGGCTTATGCCACCCTGGCCTGGTATGGAAATAGCACCGACAGGGATTGCTCTCTGATCCTGACAGTAATAGATGTGTGAATGTGATAATATCTGGGGTTTAGCTGATCAGGCTCGTGTTTAGTGTGTGGTGTCTCCTTGCCTTTTCCCTCCGACCCACTCGGTGTCTGTCTCTCTATCTCCCTATCTACCAACAGCAGCAGCAACTCCAGGTGCAGCACCTCTCCCATGCTGCTCACGGGCCTCCTGTCCAACTGCCCCCCCACCCCTCAGGCCTGCAGCCCCCCGGCATCCCCCCTGTGACGGGCTCTGGCTCTGGTCTGCTGGCACTGGGCGCCCTGGGCAGCCAGGCCCACCTCCCAGTGAAGGACGAGAAGAACCACCACGATCTCGAGCACAGAGGTACGCTCTTCAGCTCGGCCGCCTCGGTGACAAAGCCAGAATTGGCCACTTAACCAGTTCATTTGGAGGAATTTAATTTGTATGATCTTAATTTCAACACTAGTGAGTAGATGTAAAACAGGGAAATGCTAATTTAGTGCAGAGTGATTCGGACTCTTTAGAGCAGAATCCTCGGGCCCTTAGGTGAGGAGCACATCCTGTCTGCTCACATTCTGTCTGGGTAATGAGCTGGTACATTCCCAGCCCATGACTGCACAAGCTATTCAACAGCTCCAACACACGCTGATAAGAGGGGCCTTGTGCCCTCCAGTTGAATCTCTCACTTTCAGCCACCAGCATCTGTTATGATATGCTAACTGACTTGTTTTTCTCTTTGCTCCACTCGGATTATCATCATCACCTCACCCGCCCGTCACGATTCCCGCGATAAAGAAAACACGGTGAGTGTCCAGACCCTCAGTTGTTTCTGCCGCATGAGAAGGCAGTACCTTGTTTGTTTCATAGTCCGTCACATCTCCATCTATACTGCAACGTGCAAATTCTTGCCAACCACATGCTAAAGCTGCATTCATGCACTGCTGTAATCTGCTTTCAATAAAATGATTAATGGGAAATGAGGTTTGTAATATAAGCCCTGTGCATTTAATCCAGAAGGGAAATGACTCGTATCACGCTGGAGAGATTAGAAGCTTTGTAATTTCATCACAATTAAAGAAAGACTTGGACTTCCCTTCTTAAAGGATTTATTTGATCCCTTCTACTGTCTCCCTTGTTTACCAGCTCACTCTTTCTCTCCTCTTTTGCTCGTGATGAATATTTATGAACACAAATGCAGAATTGTTTTGTTTTGTTTTCCTCCACCCTGCCTGGCCGGACCCGCTAAAGCATTTTATTTGAATGGCTGTGATCTCTGATGGCTTGTGATGGGCCTGTGAGATTGTATTTCTGTAGGCTGGGCCGACTGAATGGGTGCAGTCATGTCTGAAGAAATGGAACTCCTGGGGCGATTAGCAGGCCTGTTTTGTTGCTGTGCTCTTGTCCCAGGTCATCTGATAGTAGAGTGGTGACTTTGGTTAATGAGTCACGCTAAGCATCTCTTTAAAGGTCAGCCATTATGCAGACAGTGGCCCTCTGCCCAGACTGCTAGTCCATCGGCCTTTGTTCACTTCTCTGGGCCGCCGTTGACTTAGTCCATGTTGTTGCTTTGGTCCTCAGAGGAGGGGACAGGGAATCAGGAAGACTTGGCAGTTCACAGGCAAATGGCAAACTCCTGTGAAAGCCCGCTGGACACCTGCCTAGTTCCTCCCATTCTGTTGCTGTTTGGAGTGAGCTGTCCCAGCCTGTGTGAGCAGGCTCCGTGAAGAAGCACCAGTCAGTCCCATGCTACCGTGCCCACTGGCAGGATATAGATCCCTCTTTCTTTATCTCAGCACTCAAAGCCTGCCGTTAAAAGCCAAGTGGAACTGACATGGTGCCCAAGCGCACCGTGGCAATCAATGCCCACAACTCTCACTCTCTCTCTCTGTCTGTCTCTCCCTGTCTGTCTCTCTCTCTCTCTCTCCTTCCTCTCTCCCTGTGTCTTTCTTTCTCCCCCCCCCCCCCCCCCCTCCCTCTCTGTCATGCTCAGCCTGACTGACTCCAGAGAAAAGGGCCTCTATTCAGCCACAACACACTGCTCATGTCCCTGTGAGGCTGTTTGTTGTCGAGTTATGAGGAGAAGGAGGGAGCCCAGCTTAGAAAACAAGCCCTCCCCCTTCCAGTTCAGATAACGGCCCATTCTGTTGTGTGGCCCGGGACAGGCTTGTATGTGAGATGGGGCTTGGCTGGTGTCAGGGTACTGTTTGGAGCTGGCTTCCAGCTGCATTTTAAGAGTCTGTGGCATCCATAGTTGTATGAATGAGGCGTTTTTAGTGTTTGGATTGGCACAGTGTGCTCTTTGTGAACTTGTAACGTATGAATGATTCACTCTTCTGTTTTACTATGAATGAAGAAATGTCAATAAAGCCTGTGTTTGGTTTTTGCCTTGCAGAATAACTCCATATCCCCGTCAGAAAGCTTGCGCACCGCCAGTGAGAAACACCGCAGCTCCTCCGACTACAGTTTGGACTCTAAGAAACGCAAAGTGGAGGAGAAGGACAGCATGAGCAGATATGTACGTCACTATGCCCTCCTGTGGACCTTGTACTCTGAAATGATTCACTAATAAGAGATCTATTAAGTTGACTAATTGGACTAATTCTCTTTACAGGACAGTGACGGGGAAAAAAGTGATGACCTGGTCGTAGATGTGTCCAATGAGGTGAGTGCGGCCAGCATGCAGGTGTAAATGGCATATTGACATCTACTGTGATGGAGTTACATTCATGTCATGAAAATGTTTGCCATGTTTCTCCAGGACCCCGCCACCCCGCGGGCAAGCCCGGCTCACTCGCCACCTGAAAATGGCATCGACAAGCCCCGACCCCCAAAGAAGGACACGCCCAACAGCCCCGCGTCGGTGGCGTCCTCTGGAAGCACCCCGTCCTCCAAGGCCAAGGAACTCAGTCATGTAAGACGCCAGGAGAGTTACAGACACACTGGGACGGAAGGGAACAGAAAGGAGTTTAAATGAGAAATGCAGAGAGAGCAAAGGGATATGTGCAAATAAATCTAGGACGTTTCTGCAATGGATTAGGAATGGCTGTCGGTGCTTTAAGTGCATGACTAAACGTCAGGGATAATGTTGTCCTGCATCAGGATCAGTCAGGTCTTCTCTGTTAATAGCTCAATGTATTTAACTATTCCAGGATTTTTTCCCCCTCTGCCTCACTAAAAGATTAAAGCCAAAGCAGTAAGGGGATAAAAACGGCTCCATCTCCATTGTGGGTGTAATAGGTTTTGGAATAAATAGCAGTTTATAGCTCTGCAGGACTATGGGGGTTGTCAGAATTGGATTGGATTAAGTTCAGTTTGCTCTCAAATTGTCAGTCTGCACAGTGCCTGGTTCCGGGATTGTGAATGCGCTCGCTCTCTTTCCCTCGACAGAATGACAAATCCTCCACGCCTGGCCTCAAGTCAAACACCCCCACCCCCCGCAACGATGCCCCTACCCCTGGCACCAGCTCCACCCCCGGGCTCCGGCCCATCCTGGGCAAACCACCAGGCATGGAGGCTCTAGGTTTGTATCGCTCTCTTTCCATCCTTCCCTGGAAACCGAAAGGTTGTTTTTCATCTTTCCCCCCCGTGTACTGCTGTGTTACATACTGATACCCGTTTGCTTTCATTCTCTTTCAGCAGCCCCAGCTTTGCGTACCCCTCTATCCATCGCAGGCTCCTACCCTACCCCCTTTGCCATGATGGGCCACCATGAAATGAATGGAGGCTTGACTAGTCCTAGTGTGTATGCTGGTCTGCACATCTCCCCTCAGATGAGCGCTGCAGCGGCCGCAGCCTATGGACGCTCCCCCATGGTAACCTTTTTTTTTTCTCTTTGATGTTACTGTATTTGGGATCACATATAGGTTTTGTACATAGTTACTGTACTGTGAGTGTTTGTGGCCACTGGTCAATAACAACTGTTACTCAAAGCTTTCCATTTTGTCAACTTTCAGGGGTTTGATCCTCACAGCCACATGAGAGCTCCAGGCCTCCCGGCCAGTCTCACATCCATCTCTGGTGGAAAACCGTAAGTAGCTCAACACATGCAGGAGACTCGGTTGTGTTCTAGTCAAACACTAAAAAAGAGTAGTGATCTGAAGCACTCACTTGGGGTCTGTCCTTTTGTTTCAGAGCTTACTCCTTCCATGTCAGTGCGGACGGCCAGATGCAGCCGGTGCCCTTTCCGCCCGATGCTCTGATCGGCCCTGGTATTCCACGCCATGCCCGTCAGATCAACACACTGAGCCACGGCGAGGTTGTGTGCGCCGTCACTATTAGCAACCCCACCCGCCACGTCTACACCGGTGGCAAAGGCTGTGTCAAAATCTGGGACATCAGCCAACCCGGCAGCAAGAGCCCTGTATCCCAACTGGACTGCCTGGTGAGGACCACTGCCGACTCACCTTTCACTCATCAGTAACTTAGGGCGTTTCTACACCCGGTTCATTTAGTGCCGTTGTTCTGAGCCCTGGGGTGGTTTCCTCTTTATTTCCATTCTTTGGGCACATGAGAACATGGCAATCACATGTGCATGTCCATATTCCTGCATCTGACCCAACTGCAGGAATATGGGTTAAACACAGAGTCTAATATCACACGTATAACGCGTACTAGGAAAAGAGAAAATATTCACGGTGTCAGCAGAACCCCATTTTTAGAAAACCGAAAACTGGAATTAAGTGAAAAGCTATCGATGATTTATTCCGAATCTGAACAGTGGGATAATCCTTTGTAGACATGATGACCACAACAGGTGTAATTCCCACAGAGAGTTTGACAGAAAATGCGATGATCAAAACCAGCTGATGCTGTTGCTCCATGTTTGTTTACACCAAATTTCTGACCAATGAAGGAAATGACGACTCCCACCTGGACTTTGTAGATGAATTATATTTTGCTTGAAATTTTGAAAATTGTTAACCAAACTAATGTGTAAATGCATCTCACAACAACTCCCGCGATTCGGAGCGTAACAAACAGACTCTAGGTTTGAAAACACCCTTAGATTGGTTCATTATGATATGAGGATTGCCTTTCATTTTCCCCACTGACTTATTCCCAAATCCCTCTGCAGCTCCACTGCCCTGAACCTGAGTATTGATTTGCTCTGTCCTCTGTGCAACAGAACAGGGATAACTACATCCGCTCCTGTAAGCTGCTGCCTGATGGCCGTACATTGATTGTCGGAGGCGAGGCCAGCACATTGACCATCTGGGACCTGGCCTCTCAGACACCCCGCATCAAGGCTGAGCTCACCTCCTCAGCCCCGGCATGCTACGCCTTGGCCATCAGCCCCGATGCCAAAGTCTGCTTCTCTTGCTGCAGTGATGGAAACATCGCCGTTTGGGACTTGCACAACCAGACTCTAGTTAGGTAGGAAGAAACACGCTGTGTGGCCTGTGGCCCCGCAACAGGATTGTTATTGTTCAAGTCATTTTAAAAAGGATGTTTGTTGGGAAATGCTTGTAACTTCTTTTTGTACCTTTTTAAAAAAATTTTTTTTATTATAGACAGTTTCAGGGTCATACAGATGGTGCTAGCTGCATTGACATATCTCATGACGGCACTAAGCTGTGGACAGGTGGTCTCGACAACACTGTCCGCTCTTGGGATCTAAGGGAGGGCCGACAGCTCCAGCAGCATGACTTCACTTCACAGGTACAACCCCGTAGTATAATATGGATGGATGGAGGCATGGCCGGATAACAGACAGACGGAAAACTCTCTGCATACTCACTGCAGAGGGCCGTTTGTATCGGGCCCACATTCAGTCACCAATAACTAACGTCTCATTTACAGATCTTCTCTCTGGGTTACTGTCCGACTGGTGAGTGGCTTGCTGTGGGCATGGAGAGCAGCAACGTGGAGGTGCTCCACCACACAAAGCCTGACAAGTACCAGCTCCACCTGCATGAGAGCTGCGTCCTCTCCCTCAAATTCGCCTACTGTGGTATGAACACACACACACACACACACACACACACACAGAGAGAGAGAGAATGCTGACTGTACTTCATAGGAAGGGGACCTCAGCCCATTATAGCTGATTTAGTGGTACAACTGCAGTGCCCTTTTTGTGTTCTGAATGCCTGTTCTGTCTTCTCAAGTTCACAGACCTGGTTTATGGTCTTTTCCATCACTTCTGTGTCCAAAGGGGCCTGATTCCACTGTTCTTTCCTCTGCAGGTAAATGGTTTGTAAGCACTGGGAAGGACAATCTGTTGAATGCTTGGAGGACTCCTTATGGCGCCAGCATATTCCAGGTATGCAGATCAATACACTCTGTCTGCAGCCAGTCCAAAAGTATGCACAGTTAGTCTCCAGGAGGAAGGACACAGCGACCGCTGTCTGACGGGACTCTCCTATCAGTGAAAGCTGAACCAGAAATATTGACCTGACAACAAAGTCTTTTTGAGGGGCGTCAGGCCAGAACTTGATGTCATTGGAATGTAATCTTGCCCTGTAGTCAGCTGTTCTCCTCCACTTAACTTCAAATGTAGTCAAGCATGCTAACTGCCTCCTGAACTAAAATGTCTTATCTGAAACATGAAATCTGTTTTTCTCTAAACAGTCCAAGGAATCCTCATCTGTCCTGAGCTGTGACATCTCTGCAGACGACAAATATATCGTGACAGGCTCTGGTGACAAGAAGGCCACCGTGTATGAAGTGATCTACTAGAATGGACTGCTTTGGATCGGAGCATGCTCATGCTCAGGAACAGTGGACTCTTCCTCCATCTACCCTCCCTCACACAGACAGCATGGATGTTGCCTGCAGCCCCTGGGTGGATGGGCAGGAGGCTTGGCTGGGCAGTGCCAGACTGTATTGGGCTTGGGATGCTGTGTCCTTTGGCCCTGTCCTCCCTCGCTCATACGACTAACACTTGTACAGTGAGTGCAATTCCCAAGGCACTAGAGAAGAAAATAATGTCTTGCTGTTTTTCTGTTTGTTGGATA
Source organism: Hoplostethus mediterraneus (assembly GCA_034670385.1). Lineage (NCBI taxonomy): Eukaryota > Metazoa > Chordata > Actinopteri > Trachichthyiformes > Trachichthyidae > Hoplostethus > Hoplostethus mediterraneus. The sequence continues at coordinate 7,312,738 of JAXDDW010000003.1, read as the reverse complement.
TTTTTTTTTATTCGTCTTTTTTAACATGGAGATAAGGTTCCGTGACACAACTAGAAGCGGCGCTTCACTCTGGAGCTTCTCCCTGGAGGTCCTGTGAAAAGTGTACATAATGGAGTAATAAAAGGCCTTTTATAGATTTATATTTTGGTGTCCAGTTACGCTTGTGATGGTTCTTTCTTGTTCTCTCCTTGATTTTCTGTCCCCTCTGGGGATGGAAATTAGATTAGGACTTTGTAAGAGGATATTCTATTTCAGTTTTTTCCCTCCACTGCCTTTTTTCATGTTCGTTGTCCAGGATGACCTTTTCGGAAATCTAATTTGGATTTTTTTTTTCCCTCCCTGACAGCAGTGTTTTTTCTTTGCTATTTGCTATAACACAGAACACAGACATTTGTCCCATGGATTTTAGCAGTGGAGAATTCTGGGAATGTCCTTTTATCAGAATGGGAGAAGGAGAGAATTGTGGTTTCTAGTCACTTCTTCTACCCTTTTGGCACTGGTTAACATAAATTCAATTTTGAAGTGAGGACTTACCCAGAACATTTGGCTGCTTTTAATGACACTCAAATGGATAACCTACCAAGCGGAGGACTGGTGAGCTCTGTGGAGAAGCAGATGGGACTTCAGCCTGTTGACTCTTGAGTATTGTATCAATCTTTGTTGCTCCACTCAACCAAGTTTCACCTTTAGTCTTCAGTCTGTAAGAGTTAATAATTGCCCATCTCTTTTGACTCTGTGACTGATATGCAAGGCTTACACACAATTACTCATGGTGGCAGACGAAGCCACGATCACCTTTTTGATATTTTGGGTATTCTCTGTTTACTTTCTTCAGTACTTCATGATACCCTACTTCAATCTCCTCTCCTAGACAGGAATGGTCTCCGCTCAAATGCACTTCAGACCATGTAGCAAACACTTGTCATCATCACTAAGGATTGTACAGTTGTTGATAAATCAATAAACTGTTTTTATATAAAATCATCTGACTGAATTTCTATAGTCCTAGTGCACTGCTACACTATTGCATGTTTTCAAAGGTCAAAAATGGACCCTGAATTTATAGATTAATATTTACCGTTCTCCCTGAGTCAGTAGTGGGACGGGCAGTGTGTGAGCTGGCTGAAGCAGTGGTTGTTAGTTTGTGAGTGCAGCTGTAAAACACGCTGGGTGAGAAACTCTGTCCTCTGAATTGGCCTCTGTGCACTTCCTGGGCGGGCGCTGCCTTGCTCCGCCCCGCCTCTACATGCAGACTTACTCACTGGCACTCCTTGACAGTAAATGGAAGTACATCAGTAAATGGATGTAAATGCATGCAGATAGGGAGCTGACAACTGTCCCAGGAGAACCGAGGACATGAGGGGAAGACATTCTGGCTGTTAGAGAGGCAGCGAGGGACCTCTAGCATGGCTTTAGCTCAGGAATTAGTAGTTTGTATTCAGGGCATACACTTGGTACTGGTACACTTGGTACACTTGGTAAACTATCAGTGTACTGTAGTTGACTGTGGCTACTGTCACCCACCATGTAACTATGTTCTGTGTTAGCACTGAAGTCACCCACAATCCTTTCTCAGTGATACAATGAGGGCGAGTTTTTATGCAGTGCCACTTCAGAAATATGACGCAAACGCTGCTCTTGAGCTCTCTTGAGTAGTCTTTTGGTAGTTGAGTACTTTTGGGTGGGTTGAGGTGAATGGCCCAGTCCCTCCACTCCACAGCAAGGCTCTTAGGGCGATGTCCCTGAAGCTGTGAGCCCCTCATATGGCTGCCTCTTCAGAGATGTTGTTGTTAGATTATAAAAGCAGGGCCGGATGCTTTCAGCATGGAGCCAGCCACCATGCTCTGCTCTCACGGGCTCATTTGTTACAGGCTATAGTCTTTCTTTTCCCACATCCCTGAAGTGTGTGCTTCCTCTGTTCATTTGTAGCTCGAGCTCCTTGCTCAAGTAGAATTTTCTTCCTCACTTAATCAAACAGTAGAATATCTGGAGATGAAAGGTTGTACCTCTGAGGGCCTATTGCTGGACACTGAGGGGGTCATTGTCTCTCCTTCCGCTGATCTACCTCTCAATGGAGGGCTTTCAGCAGGTTCTCATGTGAAAGCCCATGCTGCCCTGCTCTATTTAGAGGATAGCTACAGTGCAGTATAAGAAACCAGAGTGGCCTAAGTGTTTTACAGCAGCTCTAAACATAAGAACATAGCCCTTTCTCTAATTCTGCTTGGACTGTTTGAGCCAAGACTAAAAGACACTACAGAAAATCAGGGGCGGTCTGTAATGCCAATATGTGGGCGCGCACATGCAAGCTCCTGTGTGAATGGGTTTTTTTCTAGTTTTCGCTGCCAGGCATTGATCACAGTCCACCAGAATCCTGGCTGATTCTTTTGGCTGGCATACTGTTTTCCAACCCCCATCCATCAAATGGAGAATCGGGTTTTTCAGCAGCAAGGGACTGGCACCGTGCTGAAATGCAGAATAATAATCCCCTAATCACCTGAGTATTGCCAGTCCTGGGTTTTATCTGCTATGGATGTGAAAGCCCCCAGTGCCTAGTGATTACAGCATTTGATCTGGGTAATAATGTCTTTACTGTTGCCCTGCCTAGGGCCCGAAGGCAGTGCAGCTCTAATCCACAGTGCATTCTAGTGGAATCGCATTACACAAAGACCACCAGGGTTCTCCTCTGGATGGGAGGGGCGGGGGTTAAAAGAGGAGGTTGCCATGGAAACGAGCTTCTCTTTCTCCCTCTCTCTCTCTCGCACACACACACACACACACACACACACACACACACACACACACACACACACACACACTCTCCTGGGATAGATAAGCAGAGGACAGGTTCTATGTTTACTTTCCACGGGCCCTCCAATCCCTGAGCAGGCTGAGCCCTGATAACACGGGGGCCTGTACAGCCACCGACCACTGACAGCAGATAAGCACCCTAGCAGAGCAGAGCAGTCATCACCCTCCAACCAGGATGAACAAACCTGGGAGCCCCGGATTCATTTGGATTAGGCTGGATTGCCGCCGCCGCTTCTGCCGCCGCCGCTGTGTTCAGACTACTGATGTTCACAAGACCTTTTACATGAGAACTTGATGTTTCGGTTCACCCCCGTGGAGTCTCGGAGCTTAGTCGGAGGGCACGGGCACAGTAATGGACTGGCTTCTATTTTAGATATTGAGGTCGAGGGATTGTCTGCACTGGGCAGGTTTGTCTCGCCAACAAATGGAGGGTCATGACGCTGACAAAGCTACATTTCTCTGGGTCTGTCCCGAGGAACGCCGGACCACACAGCATCAGTATGCTGTTTCACCATACGTCTCACGTCTGCCCGTTTGGTAATGGCTGTTTACCACAGAATGCACGGGAAAGCCAGACCGCTGTCGGGACGTTCTTTTGTATTTATTATATACAGTATCCACTAAAAATCCACTAATTCAATATCAACAGTGATTAGATTTGCGTGATACTTAGGCCCTGAGATGGGACCAGCATGCTCTTTGATGTGCAGATCAAGCTGATTACAGGAACGGTTTTATTATGTGCATTATACCAACATGTTAATTATATTTCCACACACATTCTTTGATTAAGGCCCGGCGGGAGATGTAAAAGCTACATGATTAATTACAGAAGGAAAAGGTAGCACTGCACCTAAGTCTGTATCTCCCCGTGGCCCCTCCCTCTCTGTGTTTACTCCTAAGAGTTCCTTTATTTTATGAAGCTGATTAAGGGACATTACTATAGATGCACAAGTGGCTCAGTATGTGACAGACCATAGTTTTACCCATTACCCCAAGCAAGTGCAGTTTTTCATACTTCATTTACATCATTTAAGGTGACACTGGACCTTCCAGTGAGTGTTTATATATCGCCCTCGTGCTCCTCAGTCATCACTGGAGAGGTAATCAGAAGATTGCCCGTCCTGGTCTCGTGGTGTTTTTGAACATGGAACTAGTGGAGTGGGTGTATCCAAATACTTTGTTGTGAAAGTCAAGTGTTATCTTCATCCACAGTGAAATACTTGCTTTTGGTAGAGCAGAGACACTTATTGGGCCTCAAGAAAAATGACAAAAGTCATTTGTATAAAATAGTTTTCTTCTTGAAATACTGGTGACAATTTTGTCGTTGTATGAGTTATATGAGTCAAATAAGTCTGCTTAGGGGAAAAAATTAAGCAAACCTAAAAAATGTTTGAGGCCAGAAAAACATTCATTTGATCACTTTATAAATTATACATAAAGTAATATTTTCTTTTCCCTAGTTCCGGTCTCCAGTGTTGTTGTTTCTTCTGGGAAAAACCTATTTCTATTCCTGTTTGGTTCATTGAAGCATCTGTCATTCCCAGTGCTCCCGCTGTGGCTGACAAAAGCAGAGCCATGTTAGATTGAAAAGACAGAGGGGCAATCTTTCAAATGGATCTCTTTTCGAAAATATATTATGACATAATCATGTTTTCTCCCTAAAAGCCCAGGGGAGGCCTGTCTGTCAGATTGCACTCCTCTCTTGGCTGCCTGGCCTGAACAGAAACAGCAGTTGTGTGTTAATAGAACCCAGAGGCACTCTGAAACCTTAGCCATTCTGCTTTCTGCTCTCAGCCAGGAGATTAAAGTCGGGGAAACATTACAGGAGGCTGGATAATTGCCCCTGTGTCTCCAGCAGACAAAAGGCAACGCTCCGGCAATTCCCTCGGTAAATCGTCAAGAGAGGCTCAAGGATCCTTCAAGGCTGCAGCAAATTGTACAGTGCTGTCTAACAAACTACCAATCTCTGGATATTATGAGGCTTCCATATATCCTTGGCCATAATGACAGCTTGCACTGCTATAATGGAGTGCAGGCACAAGATAGCTTTTGTGAGCACACTTCCAATAGAAAAATTACTGCCTTGGTTCCCAGTCTGTGCTTTTCTTTTTTTCTTTTGTTCCCATTTGTATTTTTGATTTATTCGACTATCATTTTTATTTTCATTTTTATTCGGAGCTGAGTGGTGGCTTCTGCCACCAACAGATTATTGCAACCTTTACTCCTGAGGGCCACTTGATCCCCCGACTTGAAAAAAATTTGCAAGCAGTTAATGAGTTGCCATCCATGCCCGGTGTTAAGGGCGTCTACAAATTAACAGAGGCTTTTGTCAGGGCTCTCCTTCTCTCCCTCGCTCTTTCCTGCTCTCGCCGCCACTTTCTCTGTCTTTCCCCGGCCCTCCCCCATCCCTCCCCCATCCCTCGCTCCCTCCTGCTCTTCAATTTTCTCTCTCTACCTGCCTGCTTCACGCTCCAGTAGCTCTGTTGCAGGATCAGTGCTGTCTGGCTTTGGCTCTGAGCGGCGCTCATTGTCAGTGTGGTTCATGTTTAGAATTAGCCATTTAATGAGAACAAAAGAAATTAATTGGTGGTTTAAGCCTAATGAGACGTCTGTGAAATTAACGGGCCTCATCAATAGAAACAAATAAAATCCTTCAGCTTGTTGTTGAGGAGCATTACTCTGACAAAGCTTTTGACACAATGATGAATAGCAGGTCAGGAGAGACCATCTGTGCTTTTTTAAACCCCTGCAGGAGGGGGATGGAATGTGGGCTGGCTTGTAGAGATGGTGATAAAAGAGGGAGGGAGGCAAGGGGGGAGGGATGGGAGAAAGACGAGAGAGAGCAAAATAAGCTGAGAAAAACCCAAATTCACTCGCTTTATTCATCGCCCTTTAGCATGATACCGCTGTCTAACCATGGTTACAAAGGAAATAAAAAACACGGGCATTAGCATGTGAAAAGCGCTGGGACTCTGACTATGCGTCCAGAAAGCCAAAGAGCTCTGATTTCGAGGGATATTTAACCTCCATTCAGACGGCAACAAAGGCCTGGCTGTCGCGCTGAGAGCAGTGGTTCAGCCTGATTGGGGCTTGGGTGGGAGGGAGGGAGGAGGGGGTGTGGGGGGGGGGCAGGCAGGCAGGATCACAGACCTCATTTGTTCCCCCTCTTTACTTTAGCCTGTCTCTATTCCCACTGAAGAGCAGCATTTCCTCTCTATCACCCCTCCTCTCTCAAAGTTGTAAATGTATGACCTGAGGAATAAATTGGATGGGAAGGAGGCAACAGGGAGACCAGTAATACGTCTCTATCGTGTTCGGTGACCTTTATTTACTGTGTATTAAGCAATATCGTTATTCACGTTGCGCATCTCGCCTCGCCTCGCCTCGCCTCGCTTTTAATGCCCCGGTATGGAAGCTGTGGACGTGATGGAGGTGGTTATCTGCACGTCTTTACCCGGGCCCCCCTAGCCCCGCTCTCTCCGGCCACCCAGCGGGCCCGGCCCGGCCCGGCCCGGCCCAGCCCAGCCCTGTTTGTGTATCATAGAGAAATTGTTTGCTTTCCTGCGCTGATCAAATAAACAAGGCATGTCTTCAGGGGGAGGGAGGTTTGGAGGAGCGGTGTCTGTGTTGTTTAGCTTTCTGGGTGTAGATAAGGAATTGTTTGATGGGGTAGAGAGGAACGAGAGCGATTTAGGTCAGCTAATCTGATTTACAGAGAGATGGTCTGGCCATTGCAGGGAGCAGTAATTACATAGAGGGATTAGAAGCCCCCCCACCCACCCACCCACCCCAACCCCAAAGCTCCCACCCTACAGAGAGGAAAGAGAGGGGTGGAGACGTAGAGGCCTGAGAACTGGTCCAGTATGTTGCTTGAAACAACAACAGCTTGAGCAGTCCTCGGCGCGGATTATAAACGGCGAGAGATTGCGGCGCAAACAAAAGGGAGGCGTGCGGCTAAAGCAGCATTACTTAGCTTGTTTACAACGCATTTGCATCTGGCGCTTTGCTCCAAACTATCTCACTAACATCTCAGCGTCTCCCGCCCATGGCCAAATATCACACCACGGTGGATAGTTGGCATCGGCGGCGTCTTCCAGGGAATCCGACACGCCGGCTGATGTCATCAGTTTAGCGGGAGCGGGGCTGTCGGATCGCTTTCCTCCAGGAACTCATTCACACTCGCATACGTTCACATTGTCTCCCCCTTCTGTTGCAGCAATGTGACATGCTTTATATGATGTAATAGCTGCACATTGATCCGCTTCATCTTCAGCTAACACCCTTGCTCGCCGTTTGGCTAGTTCCCTGTGTTTCTCTGCACACGAGGCAGATATTTAAGGCTCGCCTCTTTTTCGCCATTTGTCTGTGTATTTAAAAATGCACAGCTGAATAATTGCGCTGCCAGAGCCATCACTTCATCCACGGGAATGACTCGCACGCTTGGCTGCTATTTCTAAAGTGTGCTTGGCTAATCCACTCATTGCTTTGTGCATTCAGCGCTGTGAACCATAGGGCACCCGCTTGGATGCCCGTGCATAAATTACTGCCACGGAACATAAAGTGCTGGGAGGATTTTCCTTAACGATCGCCAACGCTTTAAACGCTTCTGCTTGAACAGTCGATACTGCTCGGCCCATTCAATTATTCAGTGGCCCGTCCCTCATTAACAAAATCCTGACCTTGACATGTCTGGCCTATTTCTCTCCCCTGACAGACTCGGCTCTCCAAACGACTCTGTTTGCCCTGATATTGGCTGGGAAATCCATGCATATTGATAAGTTGTTTGCCGTGTAATTGAAAATGTCAGTTATGAAGCCCACGCGGATAAAGGTCGGGCAGCGAGAGCGCAAACTGACAGGTTGCCATGTGTGGAGCATATATAGCATAGGGGCAAGGAGAGAACCGAGGAGGATAAACAACGTCTTTATAGACTTCTAAACATCACGTGTACTGTATATGTTCACGTTACCCCCCGGGGAGCACAACAGGAGGTGTTTTTTTAAACCTGAGGCAATCACTTCACACCACTCTCCGTTGTCATGTAGTTTTCATGGATTGGTCGGCGGTCACTTGATTGAAATTCTAATCTGTTTCCAAAGGTCATATTGTTCATCATTCATATCTCATGGTCTGGGTAAACACCCATGGCTCAAGCACTCGATAGGACTTATGAATATGCCCATCAAATTGGTAACCCACAACCTCTTGCGGGGGGGGGAAACCAAGTATCAGGTGTCCTGGGGGGGAGGGGGGGGGGTGTCCTGTCTTATCACAGGAAGTGTTGATGTGGTGATGTGATGTATCAGTCAGAGCACTCACCCATTCACCAGCTGACTTGTCTTAATCTGCTCCACAGGGGGTGGGATCCAAGGTTAAAGTGCTCACCACTATTTCTACATAAACAAAGATTTGAACCTCAATCCCCAGGAGCCTCGGCTGGCCGACGGGCCCCCGCCCCCGCCAGACCCGTCTTCCCCGCAGGCAGAGTGGTGACTGCCTGCTGGTTCTTTAATCGATTGCTAATGGGTTCAATTCCATCGTGGAGGAGCTGCTTGGAACCTGGCCCTGAGACTGAATGAAGTGGAAATACCATTTGCGGCTTTATGAGCCGTTATACTGCAGCGAGAGACCTCTATTCGGCATGCTTCATAGCGCTGCAGAGAGTTTGTGCACCACTGCTTGATGGTTTTTCTTATGCCAGGTCCTACTGCTTTCCTCTCAGTGCTTTCCATTTACACCGTGCCCTAAAGCATTTACATCCATACAGTCCACAACAAAACAGCTTTGCTTTGCTGCATTTTTCCACAATGCTTGATGTGTAGGGCAATTACCAAAGTATATCTGCCGTTTACACGTGAGCGCCCAACAAATGTCATTCTATCTTTAGGTTCTGATATTATTCATCACTTTTTTTTTTTACCAGTAGCATGCTCAGTGGCTTCTGGGATCATTGTGTCTACCCACATCAATACGTTTGCAATTCAGAGTGTATGTAATATGTGCGCAGTAGAGAACAGAAGAGAGGCTGCGGTCTTTATTGCAGTAACGTGTTTCTGCCTATCGTGGTCCATAGATGTTGCAGTGAGAGGAGAGGTTGTGCCTCGTACGCCAGTCTCCTTGGCTTACAGATCTGCCCAGATTTCTGCAGTCCTCTTATGAGCTTGCTCTGGCTGAAATGCAAAGCTAAGCAGCCAACACTGCTCTACATTTCACAGCCAGTCCCAGCAGACATGTGCTCTTTGAAGCATTTCTGGGCCAGGGATACAAGTCTTGTTTGTTCAGTACTTCTGGAGAGAAAAAAAAAAAAAAAAGGAGAAAAATGTAAGCTATTTTTTTCTTTCACTACGGCAGAGAGTAACATTCTTTGACATCTCAACAGAAAGCCTTGTATTACAGCACTTGCTGCCAGATGCCTTGATAGAATCACCCATGTCAAACAGGAAGAGAAATAAATGCTTCATTGAACTCGAGTTTAGCTTAGTGCTGATGGGAGGGAGGAATGGTGGGAGCGAGCGAGGGAGGGGTAAGCTGGCTGGCATGCGGGTGTCTGTGGGTGTCAGCTCACTGGGAGCGGGTTATTCTCAACCCACAGTAAGCACTTTCTTAGATGTGGTGTGAATAATTAGTGTGCCTGGCCTAGATTGTCTCATCAATGGACATCTAATCTTCTAAAGAATAGAAAAAAAGGAGGCTGTAATCAAGGAAACCGACAGTTTTGGTAGCCAACCCGGTGCCGGTATTTGCAGCAGGGCACAAAGCAGATGTTTGTGTTTGTTCTTTCAGGCTCATCTTCCCAGCGCCAAGTAGAGTATGACAGGATTTACATGCGGGCTCCTAATCTCTGTAAGCGAACCTGTTTCGGGATGTAATTCACATGGTATGTCTTTTGATTCGGATTAGTCTGGGCAATCCTCTTACCCATGGCTCAGTATAACTTATCACTGACAAGGCCGTCTCATGGAGCACAGCAAATCCTCATATCCACCCCTCCCAGACTTCCAACTCTTAATTCTAATCTGTCCAAATCTGATCTGAGACTTTAACTTCCAAATACCTCTTGAAAGCCAGAGCTCAAGATGAAGTTCATGCAAGGGCTTTGGATTACATAAATTGAGGTTAGGGATTTCCAATATGTCCTTATGTCTGAGAATAAGGCAGGGCTGGGATTTGCATGTAGGTAGTGGTGGCACAATGCTTTTATCATGGTCGCTTTAATACTGCATCTTAAATAAATGGATCATCAGTCATTTTCTACTCAATACCCTTTGGTAATTCATACCATTCAACCGCTTCAATAGACAGTAGAAAACAATGCAGAAATATTCCATTTAAACTACGTCTATATAGTAATGCAGTTCAGCTAAATACAGAATCAAATTGTTATATATGAAAACTTTTTCAAACAGTGCGTACTTTGCTTGATGTTGTGCTCTGACATGAAAATACCATGAAATATTTGAATCTATGAGTCACATTCCTGATCCTTTAAGGTTCTTTATAATTCAATAAACAGGATTTAAAGTAGATCAGGCACGCTCCACTTTTTCTGTCTCAGCCAGCAGGCCACAAACGGGCTCTTATTAAACGTTGTAAGATTATGCCTTAATCTCACCGAACACATGTTGGGTGGAATAAAAGCAATTTTATTTCTGAAACAGTGCTCCACACAGCTCGCTCCATAATCTTATCCTAGTTTCTCCTAGAAAATGAAAAATCCCGTTGCCGTGCCAAAGCTGGTGTGAGTGTTTTTAGGAGGCAAAGGTCCTCTCAGACACAAAGGTCCTAAATCGGAGCTTTAACCCAGACCCTCATTAACCTACCTGCTTCCAGCTCGGTCTGCACCTACAGCCCAAGGACACAAACTTGCTCCCCAGTCTGAGAGGATTTGAGGCCATGTTCCCTGCTCTTGGTGAGACAGTGGTGTGAAGATGACGATAAGCCAAAGCTTTAAATCCCAGACTCAGCTGTCTTATCTGGAGCTGCTGGGCCATGTGGCATGCTTTAATGGAGGCGGCTCACTGTCTGGGCTTTAGCTACAATCGCATTAAGATTCCCCTTCACCTCAACTGGGCTTGTTTGTTGTCTGTTTTTGATTGAATCTTCTGAATTAAAGTTTCGTCTTGGATAAATGAATTCACCCCAAAGGTTTAGTTCTTCTGACCATTCTCTGCCAGATGATTCCTGGGAAGGAACGATGTAATCTCTAGCCACATGAGAGAACGGCAATACTTTAATCTAATTTAATCTAATTGAATCTAGTATAAAACAAAAAAATTGCACCTTTAATGTGAATGACCTGGTAGCAATGTAGCAAAATGAATGTTGATCATTTTAATGAACTTCAATGTCAGCCAGTATAGCCTCTTCCAGGATATAGATACTCTCTGCCGGTTCAGCCAGCAGCCTAGCAGGGGCTAGGTTGGCCTGACCTTGTTGCAAAGTGATAGGCCTGGTCTGGCAGCACCTCTGGCATTGTTGTAGTTCTGCTATTACCTCCCCTCTGTTTCGCCCTCCCTCCCACACAGACACACAGCACACCCAGCACACCCATACCCCCAGTGAGTCCTAGTCTGTTTACTCAGGTGCCTGCTCGTTCGGTGTAGTGATGAACTCCTGTGCAGACTTTAACACTCCGCTGCCTCTCAGGCAAATGCCAAAACAAATCTTGTCATAATTAGCAGTAATCCTGCTCATTACCGTCTGCTTAATTATCCTATTAATAGCACTTCCTGGGAGAGCTTGTTTGCTACGCAGGCAAATGTTTGTTCCTAAATTAGCAGACAAGAAGACAGCTCCATTGTTCAAACAGCAGCTTTGACAAAGCAGAACAGGCAGGATTAACAGCAGACAGAGCGGGCCACCAGCTCATCTCCGCTTGGCGCTGACAGGCAGGGAGGAGGCAGCCTGGGCCAACAACAGCACTCTTATCCTGCAAGCTGCTGCAGTATCTACACAAGTACACACAATGAGCACAAGGCACATCATGTCATTATAGATCAGAGCTGCAGTATATTGCACAATCAGTATGACAAAGAATAGATTATGCCGCAGGTGTGTTGGGATTAATGGTAGTTGCTGTGCTGTTTGTGTATGGTGTGATGCATGTTTTCACTGAGAATGAGACCCGTGTTTATTTTGGTTTTCATTCCTGCAAATGGAGATGAAGCCTGTGTTGTTCATAATGGGATCCAATGAGATTCCTCTGACCTTGGAGCCAAGAGTATTACCAGCGCACCCCACAGACAAACCCCTGACTAACCTCATTACATTGCAGGTAACAAGACACTAATGTGGACTTACAAGGCTCTGTGACTTTCAAAGGGAGAGTTGTGCCTACCTCCCAATCTTGTAAGGCAATAGGCTCATCATAGTGAAAATGTCGGTATTAGTGAATTGGATCTGTCTTACCCATCCGGCCCCCAAGTTTCCAAACAAGGCTCTAGAGGGAAGCTTTTAAAGTAAATAAAGCAAGAGCTCAGAGCTAGATGAAACCCAGCCACACAGTAAGCTATGCACAGAATCCAAGCAGACCCAACACCTCACGCTCCAGCAGGCCCATACATTATAAATGACTGCCCCCCACCCACCCTACGCCCCCTCCCATGCACCAATCCCCTATACATACACACACTGCCATAGCTGGAGTAAGCAGAGCCTGGTGTGTGGAGCCTGCAGCACTGTCAGCCCATTGATGTACAACACTCTGCCCTTTGTTCCTTGTACACAAACACACTTTCCACATTAATATTTCACTGGAAATGTACTCCATGCTTGTGATTTAAAGCCTTTTCTTGTTAACAATGCTGTTTTCTCTATTCTGTTGCACTGAATTATGGGGGCAACTTGTCAGAAAGAAGACGTGTCCATTAGATTATAATAGTACTGGAGATAAATGATTACTGGCAAGGAGCATGTGACTTAATCCACTGTGCTTCACTGTGTTTCTATTTCAAACATTTTCCCTGAGGTTGCACTTGCAGCTATTAGACAAGAACATGTAGTGTATGGTTAATGTGGTGTAGACGGTGTGTGTGACTGAACATTTATAACGTGTGCACTCATTACGCACATATGCATATTATACATCGCCTTGTTGTCTGCGCTTTTTCTCAGATCTATCCGTCGGGGTGTGAGGAAATGTACAGCCATGTGATGTCGCTTGTTTGTTCTTGTTGTCAGAGAAAAGGCAAGGATCAATGGATATTCCTTGCGAGAGTGAAACATGACAGACATAACGAAAGCCTTTCATGAGAAATGAATGAATAATTCATGGGAGCTCTCTTGCTGTGCTTTGTTGTGTCTCGTACAGATGGGATTACAGAAGGCTAGATCTTGGAAACATATGAAAGATTAATTTGTGATCTGGGACACTGCTTGCTTACAAAAGGACTAAATAATGATTTTACTGAGAGTGGCAGGGATCTGCGGATGGGTGTGATGTACACAGGGGGCTGGCCACAAAGAGCCTGCAGAGAACAGAGCACACAGCGCTCAGAGATTTGAAAAAAACTTTGCACAAAAGTGAACTCCAGTTTTCAAGCCTTTTTGTCATTACTTTGATTGATTTATGTGACGATGCAATATAATGAAACACCTCTGTTGAAAATCACAGGAAACTGGTTGCTGCTGGAACACTATTATTATCAGTAATTGTGATTGATCCCTGAAGGTTAGATTTCTTGTGTTGCTCAAGGACACTTCAGCAGGGTGGATGCTTGCCGTCATGGGGGCTTGACAGTCTCCCTACTCACAACGCCACCCTGCCCAAAATATCACAATTTTAACACAGACCAGGCTATGTGGCGCTATCCTCCTCATGTCACTTGCACGTCGTTCAAAAGAGCTCTCCAATAATTCACCAGGGAAGAGGGGAAAGCTGTTGTCTGGCCTCCCCCAGATGGCGGGGACTCTAGGGTGGCACTGCTTGTTGTTTTTGATGAGCTGTGCATATACAAAAGCAAAACATCTGGAGCCGCCATGTGGCCCCTCCATTTGGCCAGCCCCATACCTCCCTGAGCCAGATGCACCCAAACAACTGTGAGCTAAACAGCATGAATCATTCATAGAGGAGTGAGAGGCACAGCTCACACCAGGGACCTGCCAGACACTTTGATTGGAAATCTGAAAAAGCTATGAATATGCACGAGACATTAAGCCTGCTAGGGGGGATGATTTGTCAAATGGTCTGTATTTTGCCAATATGGGGAAACCTCCTGTGGCTTTTCTGATTAAAAAATAAAGAAACTCAATGTCCAATTGCCATAATGTGTCAATCATTAAGGGATTCAACAAGAACACTTAGTTAGCAAGGCACTATGGAAATGTGTTTGTGGCTTGGTGCTGAGTTAATTCTCCTGTCAAAGACGGCAGACAGATAGTGTGGAAGGAGAGGGATTCACACCTGTTCCATGACTCAATTAGATCAGGCTTAATTACAGTCCAGATTGCAGGCACTTTACATCTGATATCAAACCAGCCATGCATGACTGTGTCTGTGGAAGATACAGGGAAATATAAAGTTATAAAGAACAGAAAATTGTGGGGAAATTGTCAAACAATCAATGCTGATATTGTTGGCTGGAATTTTTATGTACCCATATTGTTATGTGATGCAGCAACCATTATAATATGCCATTTTTCAGAAAGGAAAAGTAATGGGATTTTTATATAAAAATATTAGAAAAAAATATAACTTTTTTTTAGCATATGTGAGTAAATTAACTTTAATTGGATAAAAAAAAACAAGAAATTAAACTTAATATGAAATACAAATCTAAAATGATTCAGAATATTCTGCATTTTGCCTCTTCACTGAAAAATAAGTATATCAAAAGATGAGTCTCTTAATAACTAGGCTAGCGGAGCCTAGATGCCCCCAACGTAAGCCCCTGTAATTCCTCCATTGAATACAGGGGTGGTACTAATTTGAAGACATTTCCTAAATCTATATTTTTGATCTGGGACAATTCTGTGTCGAGATTGTACTGTGAATGCACGCTTTATACAAAGCTCTGCTACTAAATGTAATAGTAAGAGTTACATTTACCTATAATTAGCTTGCTACTGTGTCAAGCTGCTGAGCTAATAATAATTTTATTTCTGTTTCTATCTCAACTGAAATGTAAAGTTGTGAGAAGACAAAAACGTACAGCTTAGCTAGTTATGCTAACAGTGCTAACTCCCTCCAGCCAGCAGCAGTTCTAGCTGCTTTGATTGATAATTGCCTTAGAAATGCTATATCAAGAAACAAAATTAGCATGATGGATAATGAAGATTTTCCTCCCTTGCCTCTTGCCTTTGAAAAAACCCCATCATTTTCATAAGCAGCAGATTTCCCACAGGTAGAAATTGTTTGAGTTGAGGTAAAGAGGACCAAGGGCTTTTTCAGTCAGAGCCCCTACCAGGGCTATTCAACCACATGGCATGGAGGGCTGAGCATATGCAGACTACACCAGGTGATTTCAATCAGTGAAATCACCTGGTGTAGTCTTTGGTTGGAATGAAAACCTGCATACTCTTGGCACTACATGGTACATGGCTTGACACCCCTACCCTAGGCTGTGGAATGACCTGCCCGCTCGCTAGCACTGTGTCCACTTTTAAAAATTCACTTTTTAAGTATTACTTTTAATTCATTACATTGTTTTTAATGTATTTATGATGACTGTCTTATAGCTTCTATTGTGTTTATTATCATTATTATTTTAGAGGCACGGATCACAGATTTGGAGAGACACTCTAAGATCGTAGGCTCCATGGTGTACCTGAGACGGTGGTGAAGGAGACTGTAATGAGTTGACTTTGAATGCCAGGCTGTTCTGCCAGAGAAAAAGTGTCTTATCACAAGTGATCAATACCGTGCATTGCCTTGGTGTCAAGAATTCAAATGGCACGAGAAGGATCATTCTGCAGTTTTCCTCCCAGGTTTTATTGAGCTGTAGTGTGGGCAACAGCTAAACACTCCCCTTACCAGCATGAAAAAGGGTTGTGCTTTGTTGAGGATCTCTGCAAAGCTGACAGAGCCAAATGAAGATTTAGTCTGCGTTGAAAGTGGCACACGATCGAGGAAAGGTGGTTTACTACGTGGGAGGACAGGGATTTATTGGGAAAAAGGAGATTTTGCTTCCAACCTGATTCAGATGTCCTCGCCATGTAGGCTAAGTATAGTCTGATATTTTTGTTTTAGTTGTTGAATGGATCATGCAATAATGAGGGTGTAAAGAATTTACCAATTTTAATGCACTTTTATCTGTTTCAGTGATTAGTACAATCCAAGTTTTGTCTATGTATGCAATGTTTTACTTCTTTAAAGGTTTGCTGACATCTCATTATTGATGAGGAGCTAGTTAAAACTTTAGCTGTGGAAGGTATAGCATGACCACCAGCTAGCTAACAAACAGAAATAGCTTGAAGCATTTCCAGCAGCAAATGTTGAAACATGATTTTTGTTTTTGATTTGGGGCTGTAATTGTATGTTAGACCACTTAGTGTCATTGGGCCTCATTCTTAAATTCTTCGTATTTATGTGCTACGAAAAAAACAACAAGCCTTGATTTTATGTCTGTGATTTGCACAGGTAAAGTCCCTGTTCAACACTATAAAAGGTGTGCAGACTTAAAGGTTGTGTGCAACTCAAACATATTCCAGGATGTTTACAAACACTCGTCATACCAATGAACAAATTCAGATACGAACAAAAGTGAAACGTTCATTCGTATGTTCGTAGAAATGTTCGTACGAACACTTTTAGGCCCATTGTGTGTGTGCCAACTTTTTCAGCAGTAAAAATTGGATGAAGCTAAGAGCACCAATTAAGTTAATAATTTATGAAATATTTGTTCCCAGTTGCAGTGATAGTCCAATAGTTTTAAGAGGAAGGTTATAAAATGACAATGCCAATAGTCCAACTGTCTAAACTATGCTAACACAACATATATGACAGTGCATGTCTGTGTGTAATTGTAAGCACTTTGCTATTGTGTGAGACAATCAATTTTCCCAACTGGGAAACAAGCAAGGGACAGACAGGTTCCTTTTTTTCTTCTTTTTATTTACTGTGTCTTGGTCCCCTTGTTAAATATTACTAGGCTAGTCAAGCTAGGTCGAACGAACTAGCTAGCAACTTTGCACTAAGTAAACAGTAGGTGCACTCTTGTGTTGTTTGGACGTGGTGTGTCATTCTCGCAATGAAACTTGGGGCTTCATCCTTGTGGGCCAAGTCACTATTCAATGCATCCTTGGCTGGTAAGTAAACTTCCAGGATTTTTATCTGTCATCCACCCTTGATATTATGTCATGGAGGACATAACAATGCACTAGAGCGCAAATGGAGAATTTTCTCTCCTTTCCTGCCTCGGTTGGCTGCGCACCTTTTTTGAAATCGCACCCTGACATAATTCTAGTGCTCAGTGTAGCGCACGCCATGTTGGAAAACTGAGTATATAAACAGTTTCACTAAACTGGCTGAACTCTCGTTCTTCATTCGTAAAACCAGGGTTGTAGTGTGATGAGTGCTTAGTGCCATGAACAGTTACAACCTGTTTCTAAGTATTTGCCTAAATAGTTACAGCTGTAATTACTCTTACCTGATACATACCTACTCTTTATCTGGTAAATCCCCATACTTAGGGTGACTGTAAAACGAAGGGTTACAAATGTCATTCAAGACCTAACACTATCATACAACTAAGAATTGGCAGTGTTGTACATGATGACAATATTGAATTATTATTATTAAAAGTCCTATTACGATGGCTGTGAAATAATTCTAGACTATCAATAACCTTAAAAATAACAAATCTCCTTGGGTGGATGCATCAACTGTTTACAGGACTCCTTTCTAATCAGAGGCATTTTCAGAAACAATATCTTAAGAAATTTAATGCAGCTATTACCCGTATCCTTAAACCTAAATAGGATTTATTGCTAATCAATAACTGGTGTCCAATCTGTCTTTTAAAAAAAGAATGAAAATAAAGTCTTTTTTTTTTTTGCCAAACTGTAGTGATAGTATTGGATGCTGTTATATGCCCGAGTCTCAATCTGGGTTTGTGAGAAATGAGCACATATCAAATAATGTCAGTCTATTAGATATACTAGACTACTCATATTTAGTTGCTGTTGAAAGTTTTATCCTTCTTTATATTTCCTTTTATACAATGGAACATTGTATTTTGAAAACGTTTGGACCATATATTTGTAAAACTATGGCTTTTGTCACAAATTTACAGATAAGTATAGGTTTATACATTTTGTAAATTTAGAAAGTGAAGTGATGGTTATGATAATCATTTTGTTTGATGGTTTTTCTCTGGATTTTTAAGGTAACATTTTGTGT
The DNA here is from genome assembly GCA_034670385.1 of Hoplostethus mediterraneus. Classification (NCBI taxonomy): domain Eukaryota; kingdom Metazoa; phylum Chordata; class Actinopteri; order Trachichthyiformes; family Trachichthyidae; genus Hoplostethus; species Hoplostethus mediterraneus. The sequence goes on along the minus strand of JAXDDW010000003.1, from coordinate 7,294,590 downwards.
GTGTGTGTGTGTGTGTGTGTGTGTGAGAGAGAGTGTGTGTGAGAGTGAGTGAGAGCAAGAGAGAGAGAGAGGGCGTTATCTAACTGTGTTTGAGTGATGATGGTCACCATCTATAAACAGACCAATAAACACAGAGAGCTGCTGAAGCAGGTCTATAGAGGAATGTGCCATCAGAGCTCTGACGGTGTGTTGTACATTCAGCACTGATACCATTCACTGTCTAATGAGATGGGCTCTCACTGCTAATTAACCCATCCATAACTCCCAGCACTCCATCCATCATCACACACAGCTAATTGCAAACAGATAAGGACGACAAAATGTTTAGACATGCTCATTCAGTTTGTTTCAGCTTAAGAGACAGTCAGGTTTTGAAAGATATCTTATCAGTTATTTCACCTCAACTGAAAAATCAAGGTAAATGTGTGTTTTGAAAGCTTCCCCTGGTCTTTTGCATTTCGTGGACAACAAATATCTTTGCCAGTTTCTTGGAAGTGAGCTAGTGTCTGGCCTTCAAGCTTTGTGTTGACTCTAGCTAATCTGTTTGGCCGCTTGCTGACATTCATTCATAATCCAATTACGAATTAGTAAAACCCGTCAAACCTCTGGAGCCATGACTGGTGCAGGAGTTTTATGTGCTCTCAGTTAGGGCCTGAACACTGTGAATTTTGCCTGCCCCCGACTTCTTTCTCTTCTTTCCTTCTCCTGTTTATCACAATGAGCAAACCTTCGGGAGTGCTTTACCTTTGACAATAATGCAGGGTGTCCTCATATCAAGTAGCAATGCAATGTCTTCTCAGGGTCCAACCAAATTGAACAAAGGTCTTAATATAATGCACAAAGAAGCCATGTGGGGCAATGCACTGAGTGAAGCCATGGGAGAAAACAGCACACCCTGTGGGGAAGCCAGCGACGGCTGACAGCCAAGGGAAAGTAAAAATATAGTGACATTCTACAGACGAACAGCATTAATGTCTTTGTATGAGAATTAGATTCTGCCCTTCTGTGTGTATTAGATTCTGGTTTATTGCATTGATGGCAGCTTTCAATTTCTCCAGTTCCCTTTGGTTTAACAACTAAGCTGCGTAAAAAAGGATTAAGATTACTGCTTTGAATGAGTCATCACTTTAAACTACAGATGGAGTTTACAGTTCAGAAGGGATTCTAAATATTAAAGAGGGCATTTTTTCTTTTGAATGATTTGGTTTTGCTCTAGTGCATTGCCAAGTAACATGGCATACACAAATTCAAACGATTAGACAAACATGAATCTTCAAGGCCTCTCTCATGAGTAGGATAGCATTTGAATTGCTTCTGAGCAATATCCAATTAAATAATGCATTGTTTTTAAAATAAACAGGCCTGTCACAGAGGCTGAGTGAAAGCACAGGGGGCTAAAGTCCACAGATACACTCTGTTTTGATCAGACGACTCAGGAGTTGTTTGCTAAGTTTTGAAAGACAGCGCTGTTGATAAACAAAAACCCAGTATTCGTAAATAGTACACTTTTCAGAAATGATGAGAGAAAAATCTTCAGATTGCCCCCCAATTACAAAACTACACAATGATATTTGAGAGACTTTCATGGGGCCTAGTACCACGGTACACAGCATATAAAGGACCATATAAACTTTCAATTGCAGTAAAAAAGATGAAATAATTGAACAGGTTTCTACATTACAGTGATAAAAATACTATGAATGCATGATCTATTCTCATATCAGTGATGTGTTATCTTCAGTGTCTAAGGCACTTAATGCAAAAAAAGCACAACACCGCACCTGCAGAGCGATGCTATAACAACGACAGAGGGCCTACGCGGAATAGAAACCTCATACCTCACATCTGTTTGGGAGCAAATTACTGGCCGGGTCGATGACCAGTAAGCACATGAATGGATCAATATCTTCACTCTCAGGGAACAATCTTCACTTATAATGACAATGTATTGACTTTTTAATAACTGCTCATGTTTCAGCAGTGCTAATCATTCTGATTCTCCTGAAAATGGATCCTTAACTATGTGTGCGATTGTGTGTGTGAGCGCGCGTGTCTGTGTGTGGCAGAATGGATGTGTGTGTGTGTATTTGCATGTGTGGCTGAATGGGTTAGTGGGTATTTGTGCGTGTGTGTTGGGCGGGTGCCTCTGTGTGTATAGTAGTGCATGCATGCATAATTTTGTGTGTGTGTGTGTGTGTGTGTGCTGCACGTGTCAGGGAGTATTTGCATGCTTAACTGCATGTGTGTGGTGTGTGTGTGTGTGCATTCTTCCCTGCATGAGGACACGTGTCCATTTATAGGATTAAGTTGACGATGACAAGACTCATTGTCCCAGTCTTGCCGTCAAATATCCCACCAACTGCTGAAATTAAAACAGGCTTTTTGTGGCTGTAACATGAGATAGTTCTGGTAATTGAGAGCCAACTGACAGGTCACTGTGACCATCCAGGTCATATGACCCTTTACACTGTCTGCCCGGCCCTGAGCTGGTACTGTGCTGCAGGTTTGGAGGTACAGTGGCCAACATGAACCATCCTGTTCTGACTGACTGCCCCTATGAATAAATGATGGGCTGTGTGACAGCGGTCAATGACTGGAATAGTAGTGCTGCTAACATGCTACCGTATTCATCTCTCGCTCCTATTTCAGAGGAGGGAGGTGCAGCAAACGTAGACAATTCCACTATTTGACTGTGACGAAGTAACTGGAGAAGCATGCACATGCATATAAGTAGCATGCATTACCTATGTTATATAGGCGTACAGAAGGCATGCAGCCTAAGGTAATATAGAAGGTGTTAGACACAGTTTATCTTGTAAACGAAATCTGAGTGACAGGTGCATTTGTACAAAGGTGAAAAGCAAATATCACCCACACTGCAATTTTCCTCCAGCTACTTGTGCCTCTACCTCATCTAAGCATTCAGAAAGAGGAGCGGAGAGGAGAGGAGAGGAGCGAGAGGCCCTGTGTTAAGTATCTTATTAGTGCGAAATGACTGCAGTGTCAGACGAGCCCAAGCTGTCACAGTGCAGCCATCATTAGAATAAGCATGAGAAGCTCTTGTCGTGGATGGAATCACATTTTAATCCCGACCACATTATTACGGTGGCGAGGAAGGTCAGCACTCAGGCACATTTAAGCAGGAATAAACCCCCTTGAGAGCTTATGATAATGTCTTCCTTCAATGGGAAATATTGGTCATATTTTAGTTTCAAGCTTTTTGTAGAATACGGTACAGCTAATGAAGAGCCTAATGTAATGCAGCTGTGCGGGCCGCCATGGTAACCATGAATAATTCAGCCTACTTGTTCTTTGGTTTCCTGGTCTCAGGAGGGCTCTGCCTATATTGTCCATTATGACAGGCCATTATCCAGCCTTCAGCCTGCTAGCTCTCAGATGGTGCGCAGAGCCCATTTGTTACCCCTCTTGCCCCTGGTAACCTTCAACCAGCCGGAGAGAATGATTGAGACTATACTGTTATATAAACATGAGAGCAAAAGGTGCAAGAGGCAAGAAAACGAAGAGACCCTCCCACACCGGGGAATTCAAGGGGGCCCTTCCATTTCATTACAAGTGCATATTAGATCTGCCTCCGACGCCATCAGTCACTCTTTGAATACAAATTGCACAAACAGACCACTATTCTATATTATTTGAATCATGCATGTCCTTTCATGAACACAGTTATTTTGTAGCATTCTCAGCTAAAATGCTTTCATGGTAATTTAGTGACCCTCAATGATCAAATCACATCCTACAGCTAAAAGCAATACAACCACAAGGATCCAAGAATAAATTCAAGAGTCTAAAAGGGAATTAGTTCTATGATTGTATTTGGTCTGGAATGTAGTCAGTATTGGACCAGCCGGTTGAGGAGGTGTGATGCATTTGATCTAGTCATTAGGACAGGCAGGGTGCTCTGTGTTTGGTACCTCAGCCATTTCAAATCAATGCCTGTGGCGGGTTTTAAATCAATGAGCGTGTTGCATCTCACAGACTCATCAGTGGACAGTCCCCAGAGAGCCTGGATAGCAAGGAAAAAAAAAGGAAGGAAGTATGCAAGAGGGGGAGGGAGAGGAGAGAAGAGGAGGAGGAGGAGGGGCGTGCACTGTTCGCTACTGACCTCTGTAATTACCCTGTGTGACTGCCTGCATCCAAACGTGATCCGATTGAGATCACTGCCCATTGGAAATACTGCTGAACCCTCCTCCAATCACGGCTCTCGGTGATCTCTGCCTGGACACCGCTGAACCCGAGTCATGCGTTGGCCTGGCTGCTCATGTGCTCCTGTGCTTCGGCTTGATATTTAGCACAGGAGCGAATTGAGACTGATGTTTGTGTTCTTGTGATCCCCGGCCCAGCCATTGTCCCAAGGGCAGGGCAGAGTAATCAGGGCTGTGATAGCATCTCTGGGGGGGGAGGGGGAGGGAGCAGGGCCTGTGGGCTGATCCAGAGGGCAGATATATTTATCTAGGTAATGAGAGCCCAAACACTGCGGCTCTGTGGGGAGGGCCAGGGACATGGCCTAGTGCGCTGAGAGACCCGCCGGTGCCATGGCAGCGCGGTCCCCGTGCTGCTCATTAAACTTCCATCAGCGTGTGGTCACCATGTTCCTGCCAGGCCTCCAAAGTGCCTGTTATTAATTCATGAAAGCACACCGCACATGTGATTGAGTCTGGCGAGCAGCGAAGCATTGAGGCACGAGAGATGGGGGGGGAAATATTGTCTGTGTCTGAACACCCAACCCTCCACCAAACCCCTCCCACGCTTTCCCTCTGGCAGTGTGCCCTTGAAAGAAAAAAAACACAGACGCAGATACAGTATGTTGTGAAACATTAATAGCCACTGCTGCAGTTTGCTTACAGCTGAGGAGAAAGTGCAGTGCAGGTGTGTGTGTGTGTGCGCGCGCATGCATGTATATGCATGCATATTTATTTGTGCCCATCTACCTATTTATATGTGTTTGGTAAATGTGGAGGGGGTGCTTGTGTATTGTTGAGACAGTCTATAGGAATATAAACACAAATGCTGAGTTGTTTTTGGAAGGAATGCTTGTATATGTGGTGAGCCAGCTGCTTTTATCTTCCCTCCGCAGACATGCTCTCCAAAGCTTGTGTTGGGAGGGCCGCCTTTAAAAAGGAGACAGTAAATTGGCCTGGATATGGATTGTTGCAATTGAATTTAAAACATTAGCTCCAGGATAATAAGGGTTGCTATAGAGAAAATCTAGGAAATGCATTTGGTCGTTAGAGCATGGAGGGATGGGACTAATGGCGTACGGGGGTGGGTTGGGGGTGGAGGCAAAAAAAACGATGAAAACCATTTTTAGGATGAATGGGTTATTTCAGGGAGAGCGAGAGAGAAAGAGAGGGGGAGAAGAGAGAAGCAGCAAGAGAGAGGGGCACTACATGATTTCAAATTAACCATCATTGTAGGCTGTGACATGTATTATGTCTCCTGAGGCTCAGAATCTTGAGCTCATTTTCACGGAGAAGAGGGGAATAAGAGTCCACTGTCACAGTTTGAACATGTACGGCTGGCTTGAGCTCCTCATCTCATGGCCAATTATAACTCCTCTTCTTCCAAATCCTTCCCCAACTCTCTAAGGCAAATCTCACCATGCTTGGCTTATTGTTCCCCTCACTCGATGTCCAATTAACAGAATGTTCCTCTCACTCCTTCCCTCCCCCCGCTGCGGAAAATAAGACGCTAACTAGTAAAACTGTGTTGAGTAACTCTTTATCGATGTAATGATAATATAATAGCAGTGGGAATATTTCATTATTATTACATCGATACAGAGAGGAGGACAACATTGCGATTGTATACTAATTTCTTGATATGGATCATTTTGTTGCTGTCACAAGTGGGGAGTTATTAGCGCTGTCCCTGTCCTAGCTGGATCCAAACTACAGACCGGGGGGACTATGCGGTATCGAGCTTCATGTCCACTGAAGCAAGATGTGAAAACAACAGTTCATCTGTGCGTTTCTGACGGGGGAACGCACGCAGCGATTGAGCTGTTCTCAATGGTACGAGCCTCCAGTTGTGTATCTGCTCAAGCTCGTCTCGTAATTGGCACCGCGAGGGACCATAGATTAGACACAAGATGAAGCTGACCTTGTCCTACCCTGCGAGGACGACAAGAATACCTCTGACTCAGTCTACCTTACATGGCTAGTCATGCAGAAAAGAGAGAATGGCAGCTGTTGAGAGAGAGAGGGGGAAGTGGCGCTACGTTACGCTGGCTGTTGTTTACTAGCTGGTATTGTGATGGGTGTAGTAACGCTCTACTATGCTGCCCAGGAGTAACTGCCTGATTTCGTCAGTGTGTAATTAATGTGACAGGCTGAAAATGCTGCTCTCTCATGTTAATAGGCGCAGTAAGCTGCAGTGTTTATGATATCATTAGACCAGTATGTGGTGTCATTATCACATGAGTGGAAAATGTAGCACTAAATTAATAGAGATAATTTCCTGTCTGGTGTGAAACAAGCAGTAATTATTGACATCAATTTCATTATAGACCTGACCAACTATTTTTTTTTTTTTTTGCTGCTTTGTTTGTGATATTAATTGGTAAATTGGGATGCAATGTGAATTCACTGATGCTGCCCATTCACCTAGAAATGTGTACATTATATATGCCATTATTTTGTTTGCCATTTCTGCTTTTAATTGATAGACAGTAGAGAAACAGGAAAAGATGGGAGAGACAAAGTTCCCAGTCTGGATTTGAACCCAAGACGTTGCGGATATAGGGAATGCTCCTTTGCCATGTGAGCCACCAGGATGTCCCCTACATTTCTATTTTTTATTCTATTGTGACACTACCCAGAGACCGTGTCAGCCCGTGTGCCCTTGAATTGCTGTATACATGTGTCCCCTTTTGGGAGCCGGACAAATATGACAAGAAGCAGTGGGGGGCCAGACTGTGCTGTACAAGTTCATGCCCTCCCTACAATGTTGTTTGGCCAAGTAAGACCCAGAGCCATCACTGCTGATACTGCTGCTGCTTGCTGAAGCCACAGCAAACAAACAAAGGCTAGCCCCTCGGGCCACCTGACTAGTGAGTAATAGGCCCAACACTAATCATTAGGAGGCCTCAGACAGAGAAGATGTGTGTTAGTCTGGATCTGTCTCAGTCAGCACACTGCTGGCCTGACTGTCCTAAAGTAGTCAGGTGTCTGCACACACACACGCACACACACACACGCGCACGCAAATGCTCATATCTCACACAAACCACAGAGATGGCTCCTTTTTTGAGCGAACCCCCCCCGGGCTCCTCCAGGGAACGATTTCTCTTCTAAACTTCAGAGTGAAAGGCATATTAGCTGACATTTACTGCAGCTCAGAGAGGAGCATGCTCTCCACCAGCAGAGCAGAGATTTACCACAGCCAAATGTGTGCCACCTGTCTGACTGGCTCTGCCGTCAGGACCACTGCCCAGGAGGAACCATTAGCCATCGGTGGACCGCTCTGCTGCTGCCTCAGCACTCACTGGGCAAGTCAGCTCACATGTTTTGGGCTTCCAGTAGTCAGAGAAACACACAGTGTGTTCTTTATGATGCCCTGTAAACTGGGTTATGACTCAGGTAATGCTATATGGTTTCATGTCATTTATACTACAATAATAAAGTAATCAATTTATATGATGCTAGTGAATCATTTTGTTGTTATTTTTTGCATTCAAAGTCCTGGGTGAAAGCAGTCCGCTAAGTCTCCAGGACCCAGGAGTCCCTGCACCAGGAGGACGTCTGTGTTATGTGTGTTAGGAATGTGTAATGTATCTGTGTGGCCGCCAGGGGCGCCGTAGAGGACCAGGTCCCACCGGGAGACAGATGGCAGTGGCCACAGCAGTACGAGGCCTGTGCTGGCTCTGCACATTCACTGTAGGGCCAGATCTCAACACCTCACCCCCTTCGATTAATCAAGCCTGCCTCGGTTATTTAAGGCCTCCGATTAATCATGCAGGATTACTGAGGTGATAGATTAAGGTTAAAGGAAAGTTTGGGGATTTGAAGAGTAAAAGGTTTGTTCTAGGGGAGCGTGGCACTGAAGTAAGTGGTCATCGGGTCTAAAACAAGAAGGATTATGGGTGTGATCGTTTCTTCAACTGGCATTTAAGGCAAACCATTAACGGGCTAATGATCATGATTTTCTTCACACCACCACTAGTATATTTTGACTCACTGAACCGATCAGCACTATGTCTATTAGAATCAATAAGGTTGTAGACCACAGAAAGGGCATATGATGGATACTTATCGTCAAATTATAAACCAATGATTAGATTTGCATCTCTGCACAGCTCATCTTTCTATCTGAGCAAAATGATAATGATAGGTGGTAATTGGGGCAGTGGGCTTTTAGAATTCATTATAGACAAATGATTACAAATCTCCCCTAAATTAGTTTTTTTTTTTTTTTTTTTTAATCAGAGGTGGCATATGAGTGTTAATTCATTCTGATGGGGGAGTGAGGGAGCAAGAGCCTGAGAGTGCTCTGCTCTCCAGGGCTCTTCACTGGTAATTTAACTGCTGTATGTGAGATGATATGCATACATCAACACTCAACACCTCAACAGTTGAGTGTGGGGTGTAGGGTGGTGGGTGGGGGAGTGGGGTGTGTGTGTGGGGGGCGGGGGGGTATCTGAGGCGTTTCTCCAGTTCTGCAGAACATTAAATCTAAAAAGGAGCCATCAAAATGAGATTTCTATCCCTTACTGTGTGAAGGATGGATAATGGCAAAAGATGAGATAACCAGATTGCAATTACTCGTGTTTATGAAAACGTGTTTCATGCCTCAACTGTGATTTATTATCTGTCAATCAGAGCTTCCTTTGAGTAGAAAGTCCACCAACCGGTGTAATCGAAGCATTAGGCGGCATTGTTGTAGTGAAGTCGTTGAGTAACGGGCGTCCCCTCGAACAACGGGCATTCCCTCTGTACTGTACCAGCAAGGTCTCGGTTTACTAATGAGTGTGTATAGTGAGACCGTCTGGTGTGCTGTTAAATGGCAGGGAGCGCCACAGAGGATCTTATTCTAACACTTAAAGCTGACATGATCTCCTGTCTTTACTTCTGCCAGCTGCTCTTTGCTCTGACAGACGCGAGCACATTTCGTGGAAGGAAGATTCTAGTTGAGCCATTTCCCTGCCAATCACAGCAGACAGGGTCAACTCCCTCAGGGTAGCATGCTCTCACACACATGGACTCATCACTCCATACATTGGTGGGGGGGGGGGGGTGTGGGGGGGCCTCAAGATGAACCCTGCCGCTTGTGTGATGATGTAGGATCATTTGAGCATGTCAGCATGTAGGCCGGCATGCAGCTAGTACACCATTTCTATAAGGGGCCACAGTTAGGTTTACACTAATTAATAGGGCCGAACTTTTCAAGGCAATGCATAGCTTTCCAAGCGGCGGAACCCACTTCTATATTTAAGTCCTTGGATGTAGCGGGGGTTATTTACAGCTGGGAACATTACCCAGCACCTCATTTTGCTGAATCCAAACGAAAACTGCCACCTGAGTGCAGAGAGGAGACCGGGAGAGCTGAGGGAGTCTAGGAGCTGTAAACATCCTAAAAGTTAATAATGTAGTTCTCAAAGCTTCAGGAACAATCCTATATTACTCCTGCATGACATACAATACTTCAGCTCATTCAATTAGGCTATACATATATATATATATATATATATTTCCTTTGGCTATATATACTGTATATGTTAGGAAGGACGCACATTTGGAAGGATACTGTGACATTTGACAATGGCAGTCTAATCTAAGTTAACACACTTAAACAATGTAGCACCTGATTGTTGGCTTATCCCGGGGCCTGTGGTCACGGAGCTCCGGCCTCCAGCCTGTGCCGAGCACTCCTGGGGCATTAGTGAGGCACTACAGCCAGGCAAGGGGGGAAACGCATGCTCAGAGGGGTGGAGTGCACAGGAATGTAGGGGTGCTGAAATTTGTACTCTCAGAAGACTCTCTCCCCTCTCTCCTTCTCAGCGGGGCCCTGTTGCCACCTCCCCTCTCCGCCTCTCTCTCCCCCCCCCCCCCCCCCCCCCCCCTGCTCCTCCCACTTGACAGAAGAGCCGCCAGAGCAGCTGGGGTTAGGGATACTTGTCAGCAGGGCGATCATGTGTCCTCTGAGTCTGTCCCCTGACTGTCCTATAGCCACGTCGACTGACAGCCAGCATCAGCTGATTATCACCAGTGAGGCAGTAAAAGGAACCCACTCTGGCAGTGACAGGCTTATGACCTGCAAAACATGCTCATATTGAGTAACCAACACTTCATCCAAGGGCTCAGGCCGTGCTACCCTAGCCTTGAGAACACACTACTAGGCAGATAGTCTGACACATTAGCAATCTGGTTAAGGTTAAAGGAGCAAAACCGTAGCCGCTGTCATAAATTGCATCTGTTACCCTGTACAAGATGTTTATGAGTGTGTTCCCATTAATTGAACTTTATTGCTTCTCTGATGCACCAAACATATCAGAAGCATCGTACAGGCCTGCACGTGACGCGAATCATATCGGTAGACACACATCTAATAGATCATAAAACCCAAAATGTTTGTTCATCATTAAAATGTTTTTTTGCTATGTTTAGATAAGTTATATTGCAGACTGAAGCCAAGTGTGGAAACAACAGTATAGGAGCATGGCACTCATAAAAGTTATTTTAATCCCCCCTGGCCAGTCGTGCCTGGTGTTTGTGTATTTTGAGAATCTCTGAGAGGTTAACACCCCCTGTGCTCAGAGGCCCAGACAGACTACTGGTGTCTGGTATCAAGCTGAATTAAAGCTATGTCAACACATTCAGCCAGCTAGGCTTACATTACAGAGGCCCCCAGTCCTCCCTTATCTGTGGCTCAGACATACACAGTCAGCTACATTACACACGCACCCACCCACCCACGTACACGCACGCACACACACACAAAAACCCACGTTTATTCTAAAAAAATAAAAATAAATCATTTTTGTGTTGAAATATAAAGCGAGTTTGAAAAATAAAATGTTCTTATTGTCTGCCTTCAGTACATGTTCGCCCAAATTACTAATCAATTACTACGTCATACTATTTAATCGATGGCGCCAAATGAAAAGTCTCCTCGTTCCACCCAAAAGCATCAGCGTCAAATTGAATTATTTAAAGGGGGTTGTGCGTTATGACTTCCAGAGTGGCGCGCACTAACTTTCCTTCCTGAGCGAGTGTGTTATTGTGTCACAAGCCCAGGGCCCGTGTTGATAAGCAGCAGCCCGCGTGCTGCCGACTAACAGTAAGCGTAACTGACTAGCTCCGGCTTACGCTGTTATGTAAAGAAGCCCCGGTCCAATGGGAGAGGCGAGTATACTTGCAGCCCGCCTGCCTGGCAAAGTCAGCCGGAATGAGGCAATGTTGATGTTGTTTTCATTCTCCTGTTGTTTTGTTGATTTGCTGCTCGTTAGGCCGCCGAAAAGCAGCGCGTTTAGCCCCAGAGATGGTGGCTTGAAGGTGACATCTGTCTGGGAGGTAGAGGGGAGAGGAGAGAGGAGAGTGCTGCGCCATGCTGCTATAAATACGCAGTGGCCGTGACAGCTCACAGAGGAAGCAGCTGAGCAGAGGAGCTTTGCTGTGCTGCATACCTCCTAGTGACCCTGTCACTTCCACAGAGGTCTTAATTATTCTGCGCTGGCAGCTCCCCTCTGCTCTGCTGCTAGAAACTGTGACACAGAAGGGGGCCTGTCAGAGGAAAGGGCCACACACTTCTCTGTAACATACTGCACCAACAGGACATGAAAACAGCAGTTTGATTTCGGTGTACATACACAGTAGTCCCTATATAAATCTGTCATTTTTGGTTTTAGGAGTTAGGATGCCACTTGTGTTTCCGTGCACCTTTCTCTGCAGGCCGTTGCCGTTTCTCCTATGATTGTTTTGCACATGCTGCAGCAACGCAACACACAGAATCTCATTTTTCTGCTTTTGGTTTGGTTGAAATTTGAGTTTTATAATAAATAAAGTATAGTTAATATAAAGTTTTACAATTTCTTACTCTTTGTTACCTCTCTGTTTTCATACACAGCACATTGTATATGGTTATACTCCTTTTATTAACCCTCCCAAGCCCTTTCTCTTACTGGAGTTTAGTCTCATGTCTCTACAGAAATGCTTCAGTGAGATGTGCAGTTTCTAATCTTAACAGGGTGGTGTGTGCCCACGCTTGACAGTTGTAGTCCATAAAACAAGTCATATTTTAACATGGTGTCAATGACCTCTGTTGCTCTTTGAATGACGCTAGTGGCTTTAGTGGCTGCTACTGGTATGGAGGTACATCTTTATCACCTTCGCAGGCTTAATGGCAACTTATAAATGGGGCTAGTGTTTCCACACTCGGGTTTCAATGTAGTCAAGGTCACAAACTAGTTACTACGCACACGCACACACTTTGTACAAACGAAGTTATCTATTTATATGTTATCTCAACCAATGTGTTGTCCCAAGGTTTTATTTGCCTGTAATCAGATTTGAAACATCTAATTACAGACTACACACCCTTTATTATGCCAGACAGCATTTTTGCTACAATTTTGCTTCAGTTTTAACTCGACATCACTGGCAAGATAAGTGCCTACTGCTCACCCAGAGATCATTCCTCATGTTGTTCCTGCAGAGCCATAACCAGCACCCTGCCCGACAATGACTGATACCGTTATGTTGCCTTTATCTAGGCCCAATCGCGTGTGTGTGTGTGTGTGTGTGTGTTTGTGTTTGTGTGTGCGCGACACTAACTGGCACCGGTGGATAGATTACCTAATACAGTCCAAGCGCATTATTAGACCCCAGGGCGCTGGCTAAGTCACTCTGAGTTCTGTTTCTGGCCTTTTAATTATTCATCAAGGTATTGCCTGGGATGTAACCTCAATTACTGCGGGCTGCGGGGCCAGGTCACGTGTTGTTAACACTCCGCTGTGATCAGAGCCACCACAGGGGAAGGCTGCCAACGGGAAGAAGCGCTCTGAGGCTTGGCACTCCCGCCCACCGCCACCGATTGGTTCGGCCGGCAGGATGCTCGGGTCATGTGATTGGGCCCGAGGGTAGGGATGGGACCGATCCTCAGATTCCCCGTAGCCACAACGGGGACAGGAGGATGGTGTAAATACTGTAAATCAAAGCTTGATTGGTGTGATCAGTGTGGTGTGAGCAGCCGTACGAGGCGGGGAGGGGAGGGAGGGAGAGGAGGGAGGGAGAGGAACAGCTGAAGGTTTTAATGAGCCAAGAGGAGGGTGAGATGTGAGCCCTCTCTTGGGCCCACCTGTAGTGGGCAGACAGGCTGTGCACCTGCAGTCCTGGAGTCCTCAGCAGACAGAGCAGTAGGGGAGAGGGGAGCTGGCAACCCAACACCGCCTGACAGAAGGACACAGGGAGGAGAGGTTGTTCTGATTTGAACGGCTGGAAGGTGATAAAACTGTGGCCGCTGTCCGTCCCATGTCCCTTCTTTACAGTATTGTTGGAATTAATACATATATATGACCTTTATATTCCAGGAGTAAAAGCAGACGTGATTTCAACATTTACAAGCTAGAAATCCGTCTGCGTTTCCACGTGTAGTATTCCTCCTCTTCTCTCAGATTGGGTGAGAGTGATCAGAAGACCCATTTCTCGGCTGATTTGTGTTGATGATGCGTGGCCGTCCCCTGTGCCTCCGTCGCTCTGACAACCATGCCATGCATATCCAGGTAGTGATAATGAGAGCTGCTGTCATGGCGATCTATGACTAACAGCAGTTTCACGCTGTGTTAAATCTGGGCTGTTGCCTTGTTAGAGCCTGCTCCCCTCAGGCCCCACCTACCCTCATCATCTGATATTGAGTTGAGGTTTTTTGCTCAATGTTATAACCGCACGCACACGTACATTCACACAGATAATCCACTGCCCCCCCCCCCCCCCCGCGGTTAACTGGAGGGCCTATTAGAGGTAGTGTAGTATAGAGTAAAAACACCTGCTTCCACTGTCCACTGGTTGAATATCTTGAATATCACGTCTACATATCTGGTGTGAGTGTGAGGGGAGACAAACTGTGGTGCCTGAGCTCAAACTGTTCTGCAGTGTGCTTGTATTACATTACACCCAGAGGAGAAGAGCAGATGTCCCAGTGAAGTGCTACTAGCTCCAGGCAGCCTATCCTCAGGGGCCAGCAGACAGGAAGCAGGTCCAGATGGGACATCCTGTGTCATAAATATTGTGTGAATTGTACTCACTATAATGGCACATGGCTATTTCTGCTATGCTTCCAAATAACCTTGATGGTGGATTTACAAGTAAGCACATAAATTGCAGTGAATGATTTAGAGACGGCGAGAGTATTCGTCGAAACACGTGGACGATGTTTGGAGTTATGCCCTGTGAATGGCATATTATTTTCTACTCCTTTTAGTGGCCAAGCATTGCTACGTACCGAAGTGTATAGAAATAGATATTAGTACATATTACAATTACTTTATGACGCACTGCAGCAAGTGGCAACAGTTGTTTTTTTTCCTGGTCTTATGATACAGTTGACTGTAATAACTACAGTTTTCACGATGAAGCATTTACAGCTTTTATAATCCCTCCCTTATTTATTTTTCCTGCCTCTAAAGGTTTTGTTTAGATAGTATGTGCTGACTGATCGGCTTGCTCTCCCACGTATGTCTAAGGTCGTGATACTGCCTTGTTCATGTTCATCTAAGCGCTGAGTCACTGGTCGCTGCTTTCAACGTTGTTTAAACCCAGAGAATATTTAGGTAAACCCCGTGGACTTAATTCTGGGGCCAGAAATGCAAAAGCTGCGTGAGCTGTGTGATCCAAGTGGATTATCTATAGCTGCAGTCCCGGTGCTGCTCTGGGATAGTGCCTTTTATTATGGGGTGTTTTATTGCTGTCAGGAGTAAAGCTGACAGGGAAGAGGCAGCTATAAAATGAAGCCTCCCATTCTTGATAGTCTGTCACCTCCCGCGAAAGCAATGCAATCGTTATGCACGTGTGTGTGTGTGTGTGTGTGTGTGTGTGCGTGTGCATGCCTGTTTATGAGATTGATGTGCATCGTGTATGTGTGTGTTCAGCGGATGCTGAGTTTCTTAAATGAATAAGTCATCAGTGGTAATTTTGGTCCTGTGTCAGTGTAGGATATGTGGTCCTGACACCTAATCTCCCTCCATGCTCCACAACCACAAAGTGCACACAGTAGTTTTTGTGTGTGTAGGATCAGGGGAAGCTTGAG
Source organism: Hoplostethus mediterraneus (assembly GCA_034670385.1). Classification (NCBI taxonomy): domain Eukaryota; kingdom Metazoa; phylum Chordata; class Actinopteri; order Trachichthyiformes; family Trachichthyidae; genus Hoplostethus; species Hoplostethus mediterraneus. Next base: position 7,279,332 of record JAXDDW010000003.1, on the reverse strand, counting down.
AGATCACTCATTTTAATGTGCTGTTGCATCTGTTTTTAGAGCTGACAGAGTTTTAGCTAAAATTAAGTGACCCAAATATTTTGCCACATTCCACAATGAGCTAATGGTCCCATCCATAAAATAAGAGTTGAGCAGTATTTCAGTGAAGTGTCTTTGCGTTTGTTTTTTTTTACCTTATATCTCAATTAGCCCAAAATGTCTGAGAATAATATCTGTTGTGTTGTCAGGAAATACTGGTCCATGCTCGCCTAGTGGACAGTGGGACACTCACTCAATTTTTACAAGCTGCTGTGTGTGTGTGTGTGTGTGTGTGTGTGTGTGTGTGTGTGTGTGTGTGTGTGTGTGTGTGTGTGTGTGTGTGTGTGTGAGACAGCGTGTGGCTGACCCTGTTCCCTATGTGCATGACATGCAGTCGGGAGCAGCGGGGATCAGTGGGAGCTGTGTGCTGACAGGCTGACCCATACCAAAGCCCCCTGTCATTACTGGGATCAACCTGTCCAAGGCCACAGACTTTCACTTCAATTCCTCCCGCAGAAAAAAATGCCTCGCCCAGGTACAGTTGCACTACAGCTCTGTTTGAGTCTTTCATAACGGTCCCCAGAAAAGGATGAACCCTTGAAGAAGCGGGTCTGGTGCAGGCATAGAGTAAGTTATTTGTTGTGTGTGTGTGTGTGTGTGTGCGTGCGTGTGTGCATGTGTGTGTGTTTATGTTTTCTAATAGTAGGGGGAAAGGGAAGGTGTCTGTGGCGAGAAAGCGTGTTTTCTCTTCTCTCTCCTTCTCTGATTACTGCTGTTTTGGCAGCTGACGCCCAGTAATGGAGACCTGGCTGTCAGGGAAATTTGTAGCTGTCTGCTGTAGCACAGCTCTTCATTCCAATCAGCAGCTGTCAGCCCAGCCTTGGCGGTTATTAATGACGGCCACTAACTGCCTCGCAAATTCTCTGCACTATTTGAGAGCCAGCGTGAAATAAGGTTACGCTCTCCCAGTGTGCTGCTGTGGGTTAATGGAGAGGTCTCAAATATCAAACAACATTAGAAACCGCTTCTAAGCCTTCACTCACTTTCAGGAGCTCGCACATTGTACAAGATAAAGTTTTATGTGATTATTTAATGTAAACAATATTATGACAACCAATAAAAGTTACGTCCTGGAGAAGAGCTCAAAGGCTCCGGGAGAGGTTTGTTTTGAAAGTCTTTGTTATTGTGCTGATGCTAATCATTTCGCTGTGTGCTGTGCTAAGGTAGTAGCGCTGCTTGATTGATTGGGATAACTGCATCATAAAAAGTTCTTTATATCCTTGTATGGTAGAGGTTGCGCTAATAGAATTGTGTGCGAGGCCGTAAATGCAACCGTGACAGAAAAAGCATGTGTTTGTCAGCTGTTAAACATGGAGCACGGGCACTCTGAACAGCACACTGGGGAACAGCTGCCTTATAAATCACTCACCTCTGAAATGCTGGGATGAGCCCGACGCCCTCACCGTCAATCTGTGGGCGAACAGAGGAGCGGATTCGGGGGCGGGAGGGGCTGACAACGGGGATGTGACACAACCTCCCCTCTGCCCGGCAGGCTAGGCAGCGGGGAATACCGCCGCGTACTTCTCGCCGAGGTTCCACGCCGGCAGTCACCTCCAGCTGAGCGAAGCCTGCCGCACCTCTGCTTCCCACTGCGCTCGAGGCGAAAACGGCACAGCGAGGAATTTTCTACCACAAGCTACCACAACATACGCGGTTCAGTTGACTCCCACAGTTTCCCCCTTATCTTTCATCTGCCAGACCACTTATCAACCCTTTTAAGTAGATGCGTTACACCACAATGAGGAATGATGCCCTCGGCTATTATGGACCTTGTAAATGAGGACAGATTCCTGTCCTGTGACAGGTAGCAATTAAATCTTAAAGAGATGTAACAAGGTCCTGAATTATCCTTGTCAGAGGTCGTCTCAGAGAACAGCATGTCTGCCGTTTGTGGATTGTGTGTTTGTCTGGAGGAATAAAGTAGACCGGGTACAGTTTGTCGGAGAATAAAACATTTTCCGACCACAATCATCACCTCTGGAGTCTTGATGGACAGCTCACACCTAGGCTCAAAGGTGTGGCTGTGCTTTCAGCTGGGGTTCCTACCCTTATTCACGGGGCAATCTTGACATCCCTCTCCGGTCTGCGGGGGAGGGCCTCACGCCTGCAGCGCCTCACCCAGACATAAGCCTGTTGTGAGCATTCATTGGGGCAAGCCTTGCTAGCGCAAACTGATCACCGCTGAGATAACAAGCTGTTGTTGTGGCAACAGCCAGACTATCTGAGAAATGATAGCGCAAAAGAAGGAATGATAATAATAATAATAATAGTGACTGTTATATGAGGCGCTGGCGCCCTGGAGTCCTCAGGCTGTTTGAGGTTCATTAAGACCTGTTCTCCCTCGGCTTCAGCGTTGGGCCACATTCCTCAGCGTGTTAAGTTGTTTGTTATTGGTTACGCTGGTGCAACGGAGGGTGTAGAAAGGGATGTCTGATGGAGTGGGTGAGTCAACAGCTCCGATGATTTACATCTGGGATAGAGGAAATAACTATGACGCAAAGCTAACGACTCCACCACCCGTGAATCCACCCACTATTACCACCCTGCCCCTTTGGCATACGGTACATATGGCAGATAAACCAATTACAGGTTAGACGCTATTTCTTTAGGAGGTGGAGTGAACAGTCCTCCAAGTATTCTGCGGTATTTGACCTGCAGTGTCAGGTTTATGATTTAAGTGCTGTTGCGTCAGACTGATGCTCCGCCGTGGAGCCATCTCCCCCTGGCTAGAAAGTGGCAGGTAGTGGTCAAGAGACAGGATCCACATCTGAGAAGGACACCTGCGATATTTTAACACCTCTCCGGGTTTCACAAGATAACAATCAAGGCAGAACAGTCAACAAAGGTTAGGAGCCTCAAGGCACACTCACCTGATGGTGGGAGAAGACATTAGGTGCAGTTTCAGTGTCTCATAGGTCACAGGTGTCAATCAAACTAGCAGTTAATATGTAACATATATATATATATATATATATATATATATATATATGTGTGTGTGTATATGTATAAATTCAATGTTTCTTTCATTTTGTAACATGATCAAAAGTCCCAAGAGATGAAAGGAGAGTTGTGTGACATAAGGTCACAGAGCCCGAGGCTGTGTCGGGTGGGGGTGTGAAACTGACGTCAAGAAACGTTGGTGCATGTGATCAGCGTGATAGCACACAGCAATCCCAGACTTTCTGCCGTACCACCACATTATTTCCAAGCCTGTGGTACCACATTATCTGTCTTCTTGCTCTTTCCTGTGTTGCAACCGACCAGAGCTGTAAATTATATGTTGAGACTTTAATTTGTCTAAGATATGCCTGGTTGCCTCTGGCAAAGAAGCAAACAGTTGTGATAATAAGGGCAATGAACGTCCACTGTAGAAAATAAATAGCGATAGATAGATTAGATAGATTGTCCCATAAAATATAGAGCAAATGTTTCATAGGAATAATATAGACACATGGTGTATTTTTTTGTTAATGGAGTCATAGAAACCTCTCCTAAGTAATGCTGGGATCTGGTTAACCCATCAGCCTATGGGTGTGTAACCCCAGAGCGTCAAGGGAAATGGTAAACCTTACTCTGTACCTGTCAAACATAACATGATGAACAGCCATAAAGTCATGCATCATTAAAAGTTCACTTTTCCCACATCCTGCTGCCAAAGAGCTGGGCATGGCTACAGGACCGCGAGACCATAACTCTCACATGCTCTATAAACTAATCACTTCCTGGGATTCCTCACTTTAAGACACCACAGTCTGAATACCACAGAGATGAATATTCTGGGGTTATGAAATGTACATTCACTCATGTGTCAGCCTGTTCTGGGACACTCGAGGCAAGAATGGTGGAAAAGACTGAAAGAAGCGTCAACATCCTCACCGCTCCAAACTTTAGTGAACTGTTAAATTCCCCCTGAGTCATTGTACTTCTGTGCACCTTCATGGATCTAGTTTCAGGGCTGGGTAAGACCTAGAAAGAGGTATCTTGCAAAATTGAACATCTGGGTCGTTGCAAAGGGTTGGGTTTTCAGAAATATGGACAGGAGACTTGGAAAACACATTAAATTGTTAGCTCTGGCTCGGGTCTCTATTGAGTGGCTTAGCAGTAAGAGGACGCTTCCTCTTGAGACTAGTCTGAGCAACAAGAGGTGATAGACCATTAACTACCTCAGTCCCCAGTAGATTTCACCTTCACACTTCCATTTCAACAAAAGAAAAACCCGCTTTTGAAATTCTTCATGGGAGCCTCACAAATTACATCCATGCTTTTGGAGTCCATTTCTTCCCACTGCAGAAATAATTGAATGAAGTAGATGTGTCTGACCTCATGCGCTCCCTTCCTCGAAACTCTAAGACGTGTCCATTTAGGATCTTGTTAAAAGTGTGACAGCAATTTCGTCAAATGTGTCTTGTCAGTGATGGACTAGCTCTCTTGTCACTGAGTCACTATGGGAGTGGTAGGTCACTGAGTTATGGAGCAGACGGGCTGTGGCCCATTGCCAATTCACAAGCATGCCCTCTGCACAAGCTGCACTAAGTGGGACATCAATTCGGTCGGTTCAGTTTCATCAAAAAAGATACACGTGATTAACCTTGACTGGATGTATCACATTATTACAGTCCATATTTTTCTTTTTTGAGATGGGTTCCTGAAATGTAGTTTTACCAGTAAGAAACATGCATCATGGAAGGAGTACTGTCTACGACCTGTTGGCTTTCATGACCCTACAGATCCACGATTGAGCTTTGGGAGGAACCCCAAGTGAAGAGACACCCACAAAAACAGGAGGCCGTTTCCCTGACGGAGTGTTGTCGGGGTGAAGGCAAGGCTGCTAAATGAGGGTAAGGCTGATATAAAGCACCTCGGGGCCGACAGGATGACATTCTGCAGCCCGAGAGGAATATCTGTCCATTTAATACACTGCTCACATTTACCAGCAAGAGAGCACTCAAACAGGGAAAGGAAACCAAGGAAATTCACAATTTTGTGGCTAAGCTATTAGTGGCTTTTTGGCTGGCAATGCTAAAGACGGATAGCTTATCTGACTTTAATAGCTGGCACAGCAGCATTAGTGCTGAGATGGAGCGAGAAGAGGAACAATACGGCACATTAGAGGAGCAGCCAGCACATGCCAGAAACTGTTCCAGACTTCTAATTAGCGTTCATTAACAGTAGGGGAAAGAGCGATTATGGTCTTTAAGTAGTGCATTAGCTAATGTTGCTTTTTCACATGTCAGCAGATTTAAATAGGAGGAGTGTGTTGCCACATCAGAGCCACTGCTTTGTGCTGACTGGGAGGTTTTGGTTGATGTTTGTGATGACCTTAAATACAGTGCTGTTGTTTGTTTACACTAGTTATTACCTCTAACAAGGCCACAGTGTCAGACATGGCTGACACTTTGCTGTCGTTGCAGCTGGTGCAGGAAGTTGAATGGATGTGAATAGGAATTACACAACACTGTTATGTTATTGTTGCTACATTACAGACCTGCTGGACAGGCGTAGAGGAAATGTCATGCTGTCAATGATCTCTGTGTTTCAAGTTAGTATACAGCATGAGAGAGATCAATTCATCACCATGTCATCACTCTGGTCAATAAGACAATATTGCACTTTTTTTAAATTTTTGTCCTATTACTGAGCTTGGCAGATGCAGACACTCAATATGTCTGTGTTTGTTTTCCAGAATGTGCCATAGATTGGACTGTTGGATGAATCTTGAACAAACAAAAGAGGATTTGTTAATCATTTCCTCTTACTTCATAGTTACAAATGAGGCAAAAGTCAAACATTAGTCAGCTGCCCTCTGTGATTGTTTTATTCCACCGCAAACCCTTTTATGCCGCACCATGATTTATGTGGAGAAATTACTGTTACTGGCCCTTCTGACTTTCTTTTCCAGCCGCACAAATCTCGTGAATGGAACTACTAATATGTATAATGACAGTATCGCAATCATGCTGTTGATACTTGCGGCTGCTGTGAAGGAGCATCGACCTTGAATCGACTGAAATAAACTTTCTTTCAAGAGGGAAACCTTTACCTGAAATCCTGAGCTGTTACTCACAACTGTCAACAAGTCCAGCACAATACGCCGTTGATCAAGAGGAGCAAGAGACGAGCGAGGCGGCAGAGAATGGAGCAACTTTGAGTCTAACAATAACATTCACATGAAAAAAGAAAACACTGATAATGAAGAAACGTCACTCTTGTCAAACACGGAAGCTCCTGAGGCAAAAGTAAGCAAGGGTTTGCTATCCCTTATCATCTTTGTTATTATTGCTGCGCTGGGTGGTCAAGGTTCACCGGCAGAGCATACTAACTGTCTCCCCTCACAGCATCACAGCACCCTCCCTCCTCCCAACACTCACACAACTCTATCGCTTCCTCCCTCTCTCTCTCTCTCTCTCTCTCTCTCTCTCCTACCACCAGCCCTGCTCTGTGTGCTCTGCTAATATTGACTCTCCTGACTAACACTGCCTCTATTGAGTCAAACACAGAACTGTTTGACTAGAATTAGAACATCATTGAGATAACAGCCATGGACCTGTCCGAGCTGGAGCTGTGGTGCTAATGTAAAGCAGAGCAGGGAGCCCCGCCGCCGACGGTTGTCAGCTAGAGAATGAGCGAGAGGTGCAGAGGTGGGGCTCGCAATCTGTCTTTACACAAATGTTTTCTCACTCTACAACTTTTTTATCAGCGGTGCACAATAGCAGCCACTTGTGAAATGTGTTCTTGTGAAATCGGAGGGTTTTGCATCTGGGCGACACTGTGTGTGTGTGTGTGTGTGTGTGTGTGTGGTTTTCTTTCATTAATCCCATTGAATCCTTGAGGCTGTAAAACTGGCTTGTCACTTCAGCTACGGCGCCTTTTGTTTAATTTGTCCTTTGTATCTCTGCGGCATGAATAAAGTACTGTAAAACTTGTTGGCAGCAGAAATAAAAACTGTGTGCCAAAAAAAAAAAAAAGGTATTACATTCTGATCTTGACTTGCAGCTGTAATGTTAACAGCTCTACCCAAACATGAAACACAAAAATACACAGACAAGCAAACTCACCCACCTACTCATCACACTCATTCTATCTTTCTTGATCTCTCTCTCTCTCTCTCACACACACACACACACACACACACATAGTACACATTTGACAGGGTCGCCATTCTAGTCTAGTCCAGTAATGGTTCTCAAATGTTTCTGCCATTCACCGGTCAATCTATTTAACTGATATACTTTGTTGAGCGTATCCATCTGGGTCAGGGACAGACCATGTTTGTCAACCATGTGAAATGAATGAATGAATAAAATGAATAAAAGACTCCTGCAGACGGCAGTGCTGCAATCTTTTCTGCTTATGTGGTTTTATTTTATCCCTACAGGCCCTCGTGGTATTTTGAATTGCCCTAGGTTATGTATTCACTCGTTCGTGTAAGCTAAATGAACCATCCATAATGTAAATGAGGGAGAAAGAGAGACTGAGAGTGAGTGAGTGAGAGAGAGAGAGAGAGAGCTGCAAATTCAGTGGTGCCCCTGGTGTTGGAAGGAATAGAATGAGATGTCAGCATTTTCCCACATTTCAATTTCAAATGAGCTACAGCTGTCTGAAGAGTCGAACCTCCACACTGGATATGCCAAATTGTGCAATTACTTACCAAACGATTCTACAGCATATGAATTTAAGAAGTCAAAAGCATTAAGATTGTGGTTTATTCTTTAATTTACATTAAAAAAAAGTCTCATTCTTCGTTCGTTTCTGTGCATATAGAGAGATTAATTCCATAGTCCCCATTTCCATTATTTTGAAAGTTGCTGACTTCCTCTGACTAGGGCGTAGTTAGCAGAGTTACGTGCTGTTGCATTTATTGTGGCTGAACGCCCCCCCCCCCCCCCCCCGCCACCCCCCCTCTCCCGTACCCGCTCAGCACACAACATCCCAAATGCACTGTTTTGCCATTTAGGAGATGGAAAGCACTTTTGGGTTTGTTTTGAGTGTGGAATTATCACTATTGGAAATACGTATCTGTCTGTTCAAGGAACAACACAACATAAGGTAACCAAATAACAATAGCCACAGTGCTGATCTCCTTCCCGTCAATAATCACCCTGCGTATACGTACACCGTGAAATATGGCGAATGTTATTTTGTGCCCTTGTTGAGAAATATTTCCTGGCATTTTACTGCTTGCAAAATGTTTCAAGCCAATTTAATATTAGATAAATATTTGAGCTGGCATGCAATGAAGCATATGTCAGATGAGCAAAGGCACTGGCACTACTGATGCATTTAGCTGCTCAAAGGCAGAAGAAAGACAAGGGAGAGGCCTTGTCTGTTCTCCATTAGAATCTGCTCAGCTCCTCTACAAACAGCGAGGATGCTAGCCAAACAAGCTTATTCAAGGGGGTTCTGTGGGGACCATGTTAGCTCAGCAAATCCAGCTCCACAAACATGCTTCAAAGAATCCTGCTATCTCCACAAAGCCTTTGATGTGGGTATTGATCATGCAGAGGGCTGTGAGAAAGATGGATGCAGCGGAGGTTTTAGTATTCCGTTCTGGCCGAGATAGAATAGATAATAGCAAAAACACGCACTCCCACCATGCCACGCTGTTGCACAGTTATGACAGCTGCACAACCATTTTCGACGGTTGAGGTAGAGGAGATCAGGGGTAAAAAAAAAGAAAAGGAGGAGAAAGATCGTTTGCTCCGGGGACAGATCACGGAGCATTATGTTTACTGTCGCCATGGTAACGAAGCAGCAGTGAGAGGGAGGAGCCCGGAAAAAAGAATCAGCATGGAGTCCAAACATGGGTTGAAGCCACACCTCCACATATGTGACAGTATGAATCGTGTGACATCTGACATCTGTCCTCCCCCGCCGAGAATCATTGATACTTTCTCACTTTAAAAGGTCACCTTGTACGCAGTGAAAGCACTTTGTTTGATTACGCACGGTGTTGCGTTACAATGGCGACACATTGCTACGGAAAGCAAAAGCAAACACAACGCGGCCACTACCAGAATTGCACAGTCACGCTTGTATGCTATAAGAAAGATAAACAAAGTCTGTTCTTCTTAGCATGGTGAAACAGCCACCCACAGTCCTGCTCCCGTCTCACACTGAGACCATTAGTCACAATGATTTCTCTGCCAGCTGTCCCGGTGTTTGCTTAAGCTAGCCTCGCAGGCAGGTTGAGCCTCATTTGAATCCTCACTTCAGTTTATTAGGCGGCGTGCGCTGGATCGTTAGCATCCAGTAAGGCCGATGCAGATGTGCCCCTCAGGTAAATGTTCGACTGTGGATCTGAACGGTCGTAAATCACGCGGATAAACTGGTAGCAGTGACGCTTCGCGGATCGTACGCAGCCACAGCCGTCCAGTGATTCGTGTTTTTTTGGGAGTGACCGGCCCGACCACGTTGTCGAAAGGAGCAACAGCTGGCGATCTAATCTCACTTGTACACGCGGGTGTCTTTATACTCACACCTGGCCTTGTGCGGCAAAAGTAGTTGCTTTATGAGAATGAATGAATTTAGCCATACCCTGTGAATAAAATAACGCTGTGGTAATTGCCTACCATTTATAAAGTGCAAAGTGCAAGAAAGTGGATAAAAGCACCGGCGCCGCAGACTATTTTAAGATAAACAGTTGATGTGCGTGTTCACCGAGGCCTTTGTGTTTGTGTAGGCGTGGGAGTCGTGGGGACCTGACTGAGCCTGACGCGGCTATGAAAATCATGCGGTGCTATTTCACCCTTTTCTAAATGCCACCTACGATTGTCCACAGATAAGACGGGTGCAACGTGGGCCATTTGCATGAAAGCATCGCCAGCTTCAAAGGACAACGGTTTGAAATACCGTTGTCTTTCTTGCTGTAGCAAATAAGGACGTGTATGTATCTGTTTAGCGGATTAATAAGAGATGGAATCTGAAGCCAGAACGGTCGTGTGACGCGAGAGCATGAGTCAATCTCTGTGCCATCCAAAGAGTCAGTCTTCCTACATCATGCTGCGTCACGCAATTGTCAGTACAATAATTTCGGGCATCTCCCCCCCCTCCCTTCATTTCATCGGCAAACTTGCTGGGAGCTCTGCTTAAATAATCAGCCGACTGCACGCGAAGCCCCGTTAGGCCGCAACGTTAACTAGATGAGATCAACCACTTGTAAAAAGGAGTTGGATGTTTCTGTGAGGGACACATTGTGGTTACAATGAAAGTGAGTCAACGGAAATCAGTCATGGCATACTGTCACCACAGTAAGGACACAGCCAGTTAAAGTGCAGCCAAGCCACATATTCTGGGCAAGGAGAATACACTCAACTGACAGCTGTAAGCACTTAGGCTGCTGCCAAGAACAAAGACAGGGAGAGAAAAAAACACTATCCAGCCCACTCTGGCTGTAATGAGCATGCACAACAATGACTTCCAATATTTTCAGTAAAAAAATCACTCATGGCTTCAATTGCCTTTGTCAGAGGTCAACTCCCTCAATGTTGACGCGTAACCACAACAACAAGCATAAGACAAATGGATTTCTTGTTACATATTACGCTCAGAATGACAACATGCTGTGTCAGACGAAGACTGGAGGCTGTGAGGGAGTAAAATAGACAGAGACAGACTGTGGTAGTTATCGTCCGCATGAAAGCAGATGATAGGAATGCAGACTCTGATGAGATGTAGTCATACACGTCTTAATGTAACAGCTAGGATGACAACAAAGTGACAACAGCTAGGATGGGGCTGGAGGCGGAGCAGCAGCAGGAGGAGGAGGAGGAGGAGGAGGAGGAGGCAGCAGATGGGATGAGGTGTTCCGAACCACTAACCACATGCGCTTAAGGGTCAGAGCAATTCACATCCAATGTGGTTCTAAACAGCTGAAACCCCAATTTTACCTCTGGGAGTCTCTCTGTGTTTGTGACTCTTTGACCCATCCCCCCCCCACCCCTCGTTGCAACCACGCCAGTAAGGAGAGAGAGAGAGAGAGACAGGCTGGCTAACGTTGCATTGAGATTCAACGCAGCGCCTCATGCCCTCACTATGCATGTTAGTATGCATTAAGGCGGAGGAGCACGAGGTGAGCAAGCGGTGAAGAGAAGCACCACAAAAAAGCCAGATGAGTCCCGAGAGGCCGGGAGATGGGCTGAATGACAATTGACTGGCTGTCAACACTCATCTGCATTCCCATATCTTCCTGGCCTGACACATTCTGCTGGCAGACAGTCGTGGCCTTGACATATTGAGATGTAGTGCAAGAACCCAGCTTCTAAGCTTTCACTAGCAGAGCACTGTTCTCATGCAGTATTTACCAAGTTTCCCCACTAATTGACTTTCATTGTCGGGGTGTGTTATCCTCGCCACTTAAAGAAGGCAGAAAAAGCCTTGTAACGAGTTATGGTTTATAGGACAGCTGTGATTGAAGTGCTTGCTGCAACATGCCCTTCAAATCAGCAACCATTCAGTTGTTATGATACAGCCTTTGAAGGAACTTAAACCTCCATCATACCTCAGATGCCCCGCAGCCAAGTATAGAATCGTACTGGATAGGATTACACTTTCATCACACCTATTTAAACCCATGCCCATGTTTCACAGCCTGATTTGGGACAGTGTGTTAATGATATAAGCAGAAAGGAGTCATGACCCTACTGTCGAGCTAAGTCAAATTTCCCCCATACAGAAAATCGAACATCTACTTTAAAGGATAGAAAACAGCAATTCATTCATCAGCAGTGAGTAAAATGATGTTATGTAAATAGAAAATATAGCAGATCAAATATGAGGAAATTATCGTATGAGCGATAAAATAATGGACAATGTCAATTTGAGCCATTGATTTATGAATGACACTCATACAGAATCACATCATTTGAAAATTATTTCATCATGCTTGTGCCCAAAGACAGCTTAATACCTCTTTATCAGAGTCAGTCAACCAAATAGTCAATAAAACACTGCAATTAGGCTTGCTCTTTCAAAAACCTAGATGGTCTAATTGACTGTGTGTGTTGAAGCAGAACATCAGAATTCCCTCCAGCAATTTTAATAACACTGATGAGCGTAATGCATAATCAGAAGATTTAAGCTCTCAAATGCAGAATGATCCATTCTGAAGATCCACCTCCAAGAGTGGTATCGCTTTAAGACTTTGTCATTTTAGTTTACAGCTAATGAATTTATAACCCTTTGTCTTTGTGGGGTTTGTTTTTTTTCCTCCAATGGATTTATAGCCGTCTACTTGCATCAGAAATTCCATAATAACACCTTTCTATTGCTCCTGCTACTAGGTTGTGGAGGCCTGGGTGTGAGGAGCAGGGGATAATAGTGTGGTGCAGCACATCAAACAGAGCCCAGTCAAAAGCAAAGCACTCAATATCTCATAGGAGTGAATTTAATGGCCGTTGGCTGCTCTGGGCTCTTGACCCTCTCCAAGAGGCTCCATGTTAGTCACTCTCCAGTGCTTTCCAATTGAAACCCAGCCAGACTGGTAGTAGATGAGATTTCAACTATCTACTCAAGCTTGGCTGAATGTACCAGTACCTACTGCTGATCATCGGGCTGATGCTGTTCAGTTGACATGAGATAGTGAACCTGGGCACTGACATTTCAGTAGGCTCTAGTTTTCATGGTAAATGTTTCAGGCAAAGACGACCCCATTCCTCTACCCTTGTTTATGTGTAGTGGATTGAAATGCAGGCCAATATTCACTCCATAACTGACAATATAATAAACGTACCATTGTCTCTTTGAACATCAATACCAACATTGTTCCTCATCTGTCCTTTGGCTGTTTCCAATGTCAAAACAATAAAAAGGCAAGAATATCAACAAGCCACCACAGTTCAGCACAAAATGCACAGCACTGGAGAGCAGGAACCCAGCTGACTTGGCCCCAGGGCAGCTAGCCAGATGAATTTAATATGGATTTATATACAAAGTGTCTTGTTTAACATAATGAATATCTAATCAAGCATGAACACAGGAAAGCAATTTCACTAAAGCAATTGAAAGCAGATTTTGTTTATATGACAAAGAATATTGCTACTCTTGGCACAGGATAGCCCTGAGCTCTAACTCAAGATTAAATCTGTCTGTTCAAGCACCATTTTTAAATAAATGGTTAGTTTTTCCCTTATGAGTGTGACCAATGTAGCTACAGCTAATTGCTAAGAATTGCTCATCTGTCCACAGAAATACTGCCATTGTGCAATATAAGGGACTCCACAAAACCCTGTATCAACCACCTAATGCCTCTCCCCCGGGATCAATAAAGTATCTACTATTCCAGCAGTGCAATTTAACCACAAGTTTCTAGCTTTATACTGTGTTGCAGTCCTCTGGCTCCATCTAGTGTTCAGTAAAGGCTCTACAGTAATTGTTGGACTCATGAAGAAGTCTGTGATTTTTTCCTCAAAGACAAAAACACAAAACAACAACGACAACGACAAGTAGATGCTTTAAAGGAATTTTATTCCTGAGGGAGTGCACAGTTTAGTCAGGGCCAGAAGCAGATTTCATACGTGAGCAAAGAAATTAAAATGTTTGGTTTTCTTTTTTAAAAAGAAAAAAAAAAAAGGTTTGAACCTGCAGCTCAATATTATGCCACCATGCAAGGTAGAAAAACTATTTTTAGTGGATAAAATCAATAATATGGCATCTCCACTGGCATCCAATGAGTCCTTATGTGCCAACTTAATAAAAATGTGACTGCATTACACACAAATGTACAAACAGACTATCTTATTTGTCGCCTTTGAAAGAAACACTTGTGTCAAGATATAATATATTTTACAAAACAGCTTTGGTGAACCATGTATACACATACATTTGCATATATAAAGAATAGTAAATGTTTAAATATTAATACTAGATATAAAAGTTCAGAATATCTACTATTGCACAACAGAAAGGTGAGGAGAGAAGGGAGTGATGACTGAAGCAGCAGTCAGCTCTTCTTCATGGTTTTCTGCGCCTGCAACACACCGTGGAATTCAATCCAACTCTCTCATTGCTCATTATCAGGAGACACAAAGTTCTATTCTCAGATATAATCCCAGAAAGAAAAGACCACTTACTTGGTGTAGCCACGATGCTCATAACCAGGACCCATATTTGATCCAGCCCTCATCTCCATGGCCACGGAGCACTGGGGAGATAAGAGGGATATTTAGGACCCAACAGAACGTAGAAGTATTAAAGTAAATATTCATACGGTAATTTGAAGGGGATGCAATTTTAAAAAGAAGAATGGGCTCTCATCACCTCCCAGAATGACTTCAAAAAGGTTTTTGCTGTTGTTGAATAAATGGCCAGCACTATGAAATATGTCGTACGCTGAGTGATTACTTCTTTGAGTACTAATCCTTCATTTTGTTGTCTGTAAACACATTTGGTTTCGTCGGTCCACAGAACATTCCCAGACAGATTTGGGTTTGTTCAGGTGGGATTTGGGAAAGATCAGTCAGGCCTTCTTGTGTTTCTCTTCCAGCAGTGGGGTGACTACCTTCCTGGTTCTGGGCTGAAACATGACCCCAGAACTCTCCAGGTCAGCCTTGTGATATTTGGATGCGATTACACTGCAAATGAGAATGTATTTCCTCCAACAATATTGATTTGAATTAGTCTAAAAAGGGTGCTAATAATCACGGCCACTTTAAAACCGTAAAAGTTTGTTTGACTTATTGTTTGATTCCTTGATGTGTGAAGACCGAAGATGTTTAATTTCCAATTATTTCAGAAGATATTGAACATTATCAAATCAAATCATTTTGGCCAGAACTGTATGGCATCGTCTTACCCTCGTCTCGACATCTGTCCAATCTCCATCTGTATGTCCGCCCGTCCTGGCAGGGCTGCCTTCGGATGATCTCCTCTTGCGACTTCACCACAACAAAAACACAGTGACATCGTAAACCATTTAAACATCTTTATACCGTCAGACTGACAAGCAGCTAATTCTAACTGGCTGTGGACATCTACCTTGGGGCTGTGTGGAGCTCCTGTCTCAGGGTCTCTATGTCAGTGAACTGGACTGACTGTCCTCCTCCTCTGGTTTTAGTCACCTCACCCTGTAATAAGAACAGCATACATTGGGTAGTGTGTCAACCAGACCTTTCACGACTTCTTATTCAATAGACTCCCAGTGTAAAAGAAAGGTTGCTCTCATTCCAAACACTGCAGAGGGGAGGGCCTGTGCTGGTGGGGGCACAAAAATGTTAAATATTTCACCTTGTGACAAATATTTTAACTTTTTATTTACCTTGATTAGTTTGGTCTGGATTTCACCGTCAGAGGCAACCTCCTGGTGCGTTAGCACGTATTTGTCACATTTAGACAGGACCTTCTC
Source organism: Hoplostethus mediterraneus (assembly GCA_034670385.1). Classification (NCBI taxonomy): domain Eukaryota; kingdom Metazoa; phylum Chordata; class Actinopteri; order Trachichthyiformes; family Trachichthyidae; genus Hoplostethus; species Hoplostethus mediterraneus. The sequence goes on along the minus strand of JAXDDW010000003.1, from coordinate 7,263,917 downwards.
ACTGGGGGCCGACACCTTGATGGCATTGGGGAGGATGGGCTGCAAAACGGTACCCAGGTCTATACTGGAGGAGGGCTTGTGGTCCACCCACTTCTCCCCACCAGCAGAACGGGAACGTCGGTGCAGCGGCCGTACCGGTGTCGTCGTCTACTCCGATCAAGAGAGTGGAGAACAAATTAGGGAGGAAGAGACTCCGAGTCTATTCAATCACATGGGTAAAGAAATGAGTTACTGCAGTTTACACAGCATGGGGAGATCCATTAGCATTAGCAATGATTACATTCAAGTTTGACATCATCGTCTGCCATGACATCAGGTTTAAATATATGATCAAATATGGTCACCATAACAAACCAAGTTGTATTTTGCATTTTGTAAAAGAGCAAGAGATTATAATAGAAGGGAAAAACGTTTTTTAGTATTACGTGCAAATAACAAATGTTACATGTTACACCTGATTAAAAACCAAGAATACCCATGATGTGAATCCTTGAGCCACTAGGGGGACACTCATTTTCTTGCCACTCTACAACCTCATCACGCTGCTCACATCTACAACCTCATCACGCTGCTCTCAGCTACAGCACTGACCCTGTAGGTTCGCTCGTCTAGGTCTACATCATGGGTAGGGGAGGGGGACTGGGGTTCTTCCTCCCTAACCAAACACATGCATCTCCTCCTGACCAGTCTGGCTGGAGGACCTGATGGGATGTGGGATCTAGTAGTTTTACTAGGGGAATGGCAAGCCTGCCTGGTGCCCTGGGGCGCCCACTGCTCCCACACAGAGACGCAGGAGGCCACAGACACAGAGCTAGTGGTGCTAGGCGTGGGGGAGGAGGGCCTTGGCCTCGTCTCACCCTCCAGAACCCTACTGGCATTGACTGGCAGTGACCCTGGCACTGGCCTGACCTGGAGAGAATCAACAGAGCACTGGGCAACAGTGTGGAACGGCTGCACACACACAGTTAATACACAGCAATCACATTAACATTAGATCAACGTTACAGTATTTGGAAGAATAAAGTTCATTCCCTTGGGAACTATATTTTGGGGTCAGTAGTAATCAGCAGAATTGTGTTACCAAATGATAACTGTCATGCTATCTAATGGTCTTTATGTTAGCAAACAGGGTAAATAACTAAGGAGGATGAGCTAGGAGGCACATGTCAGCACAACATACAGGCATAGGTGAGGGTGAGGCTGATCTCTTCGCAGGGAGGCGTTCCTCTCTGGAAGGTCTCTGATCCTCTCTGGAAGGTCTCTGATCCTCTCTGGAAGGTCTCTGAGGTTGCACTTGCCGCTGCTGAGGTTCAGGACGACCCGTCTTGCTCTCCGTCACGATGGCCTTCAGTTGCTTCAGCTTCTCGTCTTTCACCCATAACTTGTTTTGCATCTCCAGTTGCTTTGCATTAACGCGCCTCTCCTGCACAAATAGGAGGCGTAATGTGAATGGATAACACCAGTGATTGGGCAATGTTATGGCTATTGTCAGTGCATTTTTCCATTATAATTGCTACACCAGTGCTAGACACTTGACAACCGTTTAAGGAAACAGACATGCATCAAATATGCTGTTGGGTTTGTTTTGCCATTTTACATGTAGGGGATGCAGGCCATTAAAAAGGTTATATCAAGATTAATCAGGACCTCTTCGCATGTACACCACTTCTGCAAACTCTGTCGTCAGAGTTTTTTTAGTGATTGAATACAAACATACACAAGTGAAATAAGAATTATGTTTTAATGCATTTTAAATGCATTAGGAATAAGTGAACCACATTGCAGCCACTGGGAAATGTGAGGTAAGCTAACAACATTTCAATGGTGACACATATAATCCCTGAAATGACAGCAGAGATTTATATAAACTAATCGGCACAAAAGGCACCTAATCGATTTATATCCTGTTGTCATTTAAACGAGAGCTACTCACACATTCCTTCTCCCACTTGAACTGGGTGTCAGTGACCACGCCCTGCATGCGCTGCTCCATACGTCTCTTCTCAGACAGCTCCCTCTGCAGCCTCTGCGCCCTGGTTTCCAGCTCCATCTTCAGCGAACGCTTGTCTTCCTCATAAATGTTGGTGGTTTTCTGCAGGATGTCAATCTGAGAGAGAGAGCCATGTCAGATAAAAAATTAAAAAAAACAACCCAAAGATTTTTGGGAGGTTGAAATTCTTTGGTTTCTCACCTTGTATTCTTGCATCTTGGTCTTCTTATCTAAGCGATCAATCTCGGCCTTGTGATTCTGGATGATTTTGTCCTTCTCTCCCAGTTTGTCATTTTGTTCATGGATACAGTTGACTTTGGAAACAAGGTTGCTGTCCAGTTCCTGAAGCATAGACTTCATCATGTTGGCTAAAATAGTATGGAGGAGGAGAAATGTGAGCCAAGATAACAAAGTCAACGGTATAATTAACCTGGTAATTGTCCAGAGAGGTGAGGGTTGAATTAAAATGCTGGTGGTCACCTGCTTTGTCGTACTCCTCAATCATCATCTGCCTAATCCTCTGCCTCTCCTCCAGAGCGTCAATCACCCTGGGCAGGGTGACGTCATCATGAGGGTCAGTCAGCTCACAGGAGGGCAGGGGGGGGAAGCTGCGCAGTAGTTGGTTCATAACAGAGGTCATATCTAGGGAACAGAGAATTGATCATGAATACACTTAAATCCTGACTTTTCTGTGAGTGCTTCTAGCTGTACATTCCACCAATGAAACAAGCATTCTGGTTAAGTAGCACAATCACCCACGCAGGTTTCTTTAGTGTAGTTGCCCTACATTGTGCATGACATACCTCTGTCTATTGGACCACCACGGTCCTCCAACCTGTGAGACAGTTCCTCTTTAAAGGCCTGGTTTCTCTGACGCCGGCCTGCAGCAAAGCCACAGATAGGCATGTCCACTGGCCGAGCCACTTCCACCTCCTGGGTCATTTCTGCAAACCGCATTACCAGCTGTACATGCAGAGCACATTTTGCTCCAGATTACTGCACAGGGAGTCACCTGTCGCTCAAACAAAAGGAACTTATATTTTTACACAAATAAAAGCAGGATACACAAATGTTCTAAAATGTGAAGGGATGACTTACCATGCTTTCCTCATAGTCGTCGGCCTTGGGATTGACACACACAACCATTCTAACTTTGCCTTCTCCGTCAAAGTAGTTTTTGAACAGGTGGGTTACTTTAGAGTCTCTGTAGGGGACCATCTATGGGAGAAAAATGTCATTACATATGGTTCATCAGTGAATATAATGACCGTTTTTTTGCTTCAAGCTCAGAAGAAATACGAACCTTGTTTGTGCCACAGATCTGGTTCTCTCGAAGTACCTCAATACACGTCCGCAGGGTCATCAAGGACTGATTAATGTTACCTTCAATGAAAAGCGGTTGTTTAAGCTCACATGAACCTCAGCAATATGAAACACAATACCAATACCTTCTTGGTAAAGTACAGACCTGCTTCACGTAAACGGTTGCCCTCTGCCCTTGTCCTACTGGTGCGCTCACTTCCTGCCAAATCCACAAGGCACAGCTGACTCACAGTCACCTGGTTCTTATCCTGAAACCCAAGGTGAAAAAACTCATTCACATAAAAGAAACAAGCATGGAGATGATTTAGGTCCTTATATCATAATTTAAGCATCCATATAGGAGTCATTATAGAACTGCAACCAGCTCTGCAACTGCCCAACCCCGGCTTCAACAGACCTGGAGAATGTTAGCTCCATCTGCATCCAGGGGAGCCTGAGCCAGTTTGATGATGAACACACTGTGGGAGCGGCTGGACTCCCTATTCAGCTGGGTGTTCGCAATCCTCCTCTTCTTCTGACCTGGAAGAACATTAAACATGTTTCTTATCAAGCATGTTTACAGACATGTAGCCACTATCCATGCAATTTAAGCTATAAGCCAGTTCATGCACAAAACTACAACTGCTCTATATAACTCGTCTATGATCTGCTCAGAGAGAAGATTAACTGAGGTCATTCCCTGGTCAAAGCTGACCCGGAGGGCAGCATTACCAGGTCAGTCAAATCTAAAATCATCACCGCAGTGTTGCAGGGTCTGAAATAAACACTCACTAAGCATCAAATGCTGGTAAAATGTGTCTTTGGCAGATAAATCAGTTAGGGTCACCAGCTACACTGGCCTTTTGACACTACCACATCAAAACAAAGACCTGGCTGCCTGTTGCACTGGCTCTACACAAAGTGGTAGCATCTAAACCTTTTTGCCTGGATGGATAGAAACTTAGACATAGCAGGTGTGAGGCTGCTAAAAAGAAAAAATGAAAACCAAGACAAAAAACATTCATTGTATGAGTGAGTAAGCTTTAAATTACAACTCTAAATCTACTCACAGTACCCCATTCTGTACACAGAATCGCACTGAAACTATATATATATATATATATATATATCTTTCCTTATATTTGCCTCTTAGATTCCTAAGTCTAGAGTGCAGCAACGTACCTCTCCAGAATACTTCAAAGGCCTCCTCAGTTGACTTGACTTCAACCTCTGTGCATCCAGCCACATACATGTTGTGGTTTTGATCCTCTCTGAGAATTTTAGATTGAGGTGGTCTAGATGAAGAAAATGCAATTGTTAGTCCCTGAAGATATTGAACTGTATTCTTCATGCAACAGATGGGATGGGATAAGGAATGACAAACATTTGCGTTGCTGGATTCCAACAATCAATCAAAATACTATAAAGCGCCATACAAAGCAAGTGTAAAGACATTCACCGGCTCAGCCACAAGCAGCAGGGGGTAGTGTAAGGATTTCAGAATTACAAGGAACACTTGTCATCGCTTGAGACATTACCTTGTGTTGCATGCAATCATTGGCCCTGTCAAATTGTTAAGATTCAATCTTGCATACCCCTATGTTCCATAACTGGGATAACAACATATTTTAATTGTGATTGCATTGGTGCAATCACAAGAAAAATATCTACACATGGTTACAGAGGCAACAGCATTTTGAGAATGTCTCCAGCAGTGACATTTGTGTGCAGGAAGCAAATTCTTGCCAACTAAAGCTAATACTCTGATGTGCACTGGTCACGTACATGAACTCAGTGTTCTGTCGTATAGGTGTGCCGCCACCATTCCACCTAACAAAAAAAACACACATTTGATATGCCAGCAATGTAACATCTCTGTCAAAATGACACAATCTTTAATATCGGACTACTTTTAAACTAACTGTTAAGAATAAAGCCATGAACCAGATTAATTATTGTGCTGCACATTACATTTCACAAAAAATATAAAATTCCTTTCAGTTCACATTCCCTGAACTCACTTTGGTTTAATTGGGTCATATGGAATTTCCTCCAGGAGATCATAGATGTAGTTGTTGTAGATTTCTATGTAGGAGACAAAGATGCTGTTGCTGCTGTCCTCATCCACACCATCTGCCTTGCAGGCCTCCTCTGGCTTAATCATGTCAGCAAATTCAGGATCGAGCTTTTGCCTGCAAATATCCAAGGCAGTGAATTACAGCTGGTGGAATAAATGGACACAAAGTCAGAAGGCAGCAGATCACTGGCTTTTCACAGCACTCACAACTTACTTGGAGGAGGGAGTTTTGGGTACAGACGGCTGGTTTTCCCGTCTTTGGCGCTCCAACAAAGCATCAACTTCATTCTGTACCTCCATACCATTTTTATCGTCTGTCTTGAAGACCTGAACAGACAGGAAGCATGGCATTTAGATGAACTGACTTATTTAAGATTCAAGTCTACAGGTTTCGCAAAACAATATAATAAAGACATTTGATATGGAGAGGTGATAAACTGCCAACCCTGCTGCTACTCTCTTACATATCTTTTAGCCTGGTAAGGGCCTATACTGTTGAAGATCATGTCAAGGGAGCGAGGTAGAAGTCCACCCAGGCCAGGGGAGCCTGTCATAGTGAAGGTCTTTCCACTTCCTGTGACACCATATGTAAAGAGCAACCCTGCAACAGAGAAACCATAATGAAGAACAGTAGAGAGAATCTGAACTGCCAATTATAGCTTTAAAGCGATGCAGAACTTGGTGTATGTATCCTCGTTTAAAATACAGCATGAGGGATAGTGAGAGAAGGGCGTAGAACAAAACGCTGTCAAACTGTTGGCGTGAAGTAGCCAAATCAGGCAGATGGGTGTAGTTTAACATTGATCTGGAATTCTCAGGTTACCCAAACATCTTACCATTTTTTCCATGGATGAGGTCATCCACAAGAGGTTTGGCAATGTCCTCAAATAACTCCATCTGAGATGTTCCAATTCCAAACACTTTTTTGAAGGAATACTGTGTCTGAAAGTAAATGAGATGGGTTGGGCTACTCAGGTTTAGCACATAGATAAGATGAAACTTTGATGATCCCAAATCGGGTGAATAATGTAACTTAACATTGTGTAAATGTTAATGACAAAGGACTTATAGGCAATTTGTTTTGACTACTGCTACACTAGCTTTAGATACCTCTTTGAACTCTCCATTCCTATTAGCTTTGAGGCCTTCAGGTGCGTGTAACTGGATGGTGGTGCTGCTGATCACTTCAATGCAGCACTCTTCATTCTCCACACCTAAAGGTCGTACACGGCAGTACACCTGAGAAGAGATGAAGAAACATTAACGTCTAAATGCGTCCCAGGCAGAGTAGGTTAACATTACTTTTTTCATTTGCGACTAACTAATCACTGGTGGCTGATCGGAGAAGCTTTGAATGAAGGGTTAAAAAAGGTATTAACTAACTGTAACGCTAACTAACGCATGCTTACGGTAACGTTACTTCTGTAAGTAACGTAACGTTAGTTAATGCTAACTTACTCACCCCAACTGGGTCTTTCTGGTTGCTGAAAACTTTCTTGGGAGGAGGCCTGCGGGGGGTTTTACCCTTCCTGGAAGATCATAGCAACTCATGGTTAGCTCAGATTCACATTACGTTGTTAGGTTAAGGATACCATAGCCGTTGTTTAGTCAGCTTGGTAGCTGGCTAGTTACCGTTTGTTCAGGTCTCGTCGACATTACGGTAACCATAACACATAACATTATTATACTTGTCAACCGATTTCTAACATTATGTAATACATAAAAAGTACTCACGCCGGTCTTATCATTGTGTTGCCTTTTGGTTTTCTCGTTGGCTTTACCGTTCCGAAGTTCGAACTTCCCTCCTCCTCGAATACAAGGGATTTTTTCAAAATGAACCAATCGCAGCCAATAAAATTCGACAACAACCGATCACGTGTTTCCGCATTTACTTCCGGTATACTTGGGGATGAAGCCAATGAGGAAGTTCACCAAGACCGCCCGCCCACTGGTTTACTAGGGGCCAGCCCGATTTTCCATAGACGTTCCATAGACACACGTTTTATATAATGTTGAAAATCACCTGGCAGCACTATGTACAATTATGGAGAGAATTGTGACAGGGAGACTAACTTACTTCCTGGGAAGTAGGTGTTTAATATCTCCATAAAGATTTCTTATTTGGGAGAATGATACGAGTTAGAATAGGGAAAGAAATGTCAAGCCAATATAGGGTGGAAATTTGACACCACATTTTTTTATGTTTTTTCTCAGGTAGATCCAAATATAGGTAGGTCGTTGTTTTCTGATGATGGAGCACTAAGAGAGGTAGGAACATTTCCTACCTCTCTTAGTTCACTGGGAAAAGTTCAGGATCACACAGTGGAAAATTGGCTATGAGATGGGGTTTCAGATTCTCTGTTGAAAAGACACAAACTATGATTTTACTAGGAAGAAAGTGTTGATTAATAAATGGGGGCATATGTGGGAGAATGAGGAGAAGGGTAGACATCTCTTTCACATCCAAAGAAGAGTTGGAGTTGGGAGAGTCACAGGAAGGAGTAGACTGGAAGACACCATGTATACCAGACTACAAATAGTGCACAGTGGACTGAACGAGACACTTGATTATAGGAAAACATGACAGGGAGGTGTGATTTCTGCCAGGAGATGGAGACGGTAGAGCTTGTGGTAATGCAATGTGCTCAATATGAGAGAGAGGGGGAAATATTAAGAGGATTTGAGGGAAGAGGGAGTCAACAAGATAAGGGTTGAAATTTTTACTACAAGGGACGTCATTGCAAGCAATTTAAAAAGCTGTTTTTAGGTTTTTTTTAAGAGAAACTGGGCTATCGCATGATTTAAGTTTAAGATCTAAGGATCTCTGGTTCACACTCCAGTTCAGTAGGTGGCGGTAATGCGCCTTTAGCGTTGGTTGCCAACCGCCATTAAAAACCAAAGAAGAGGACCTGGCAGCACTCCGGTATAAAAGTAATCATAAGATATACAACATTTATGTATTTTTTGTAAAATAAATAAATAAATAAAGAATGTAGTGAATGAATAAATATCACTTCATTCTAGTGTTTCTCATCAACAAAGTATCTCTACAAGAAGGATTGGAGGTAATTGGTTGAACGTCACTGACACCTACCGTCCACTAGCTGTAACACACACAAGTTACAAAACAAGGAAAATCACGTGTACTTGTGCATGCTACACAAACACTGGGATTCCTGCTCTTTAGAGAGTAAAAAACACATTGCTCGTTGGAAGCCTGAACCATATAGGTAAGCAATCGGTAAACAGTGTCTTATAAATTCCTAACCTAAATTCCTAAATGAGCGTCGAGTTAAATCCCCGTATTGTCTTGTATAATCATACTTGTAACTTATAGGGAGAAAAATGAAAAGTAGACCAGATGCATCTGAATCCAAGGGTAAAGTAAAGAAAAGAACGGGGGAGAGCTCCGGGCGAACTATCGCCCATAAACTACGAGAGAAGATGGACGGGGAGACATCGAAATCAGGTCTGCATTCCTTATATACGAGCGCCACACTCCATAATGTGAATAAAGCATGTCATGATAGTTGTACTTATATAGGTTTCTGTACTTTTAAGGGCCTTCTCTCAAAACCAACTCTTCAGGAACCCAGAGGAGAGGTGGTCATGGAAGCATCTTGCACTACATTTACAAGAGCACATTGGGGCAAAGTCTTCACTCACAAATGAGACAGGTAAGATCAGTGGCAAATCTCTTGGCAGTGCAGAATACCTGGCTAACACTGTAATCATGAGCATTTTAACCTCTGACTCTTGAATTCCAGTGTCTTCAGGAGCCCTTTGTCCGTTCCCTGTGCTCCTACAAGCTCCATCGCACCGCCAGCCCTTTTGATCGCAGAATCACCTGTCTGGAATGGCATCCCACTCATCCCACTACACTGGCTGTCGGTTCCAAGGGCGGGGATATAGTTCTTTGGGACTTTGATGCACTCAACAAGACAACTGTTATTCAAGGGGTGAGAAAAGGGATATATTGTTATTGTCAAAACTGAGTTCATGCTTGGCCTGATTTGTTTTACCTGACTCTTGTTGACTGACCAGCACAGGATGCTCAACAAGCGTATCTTTTTAAATAACCTATAATTAATGCAGCAGTTATATTATGTAATGCAACACTATGATGTCAAGGAGAATTTCATACTGAGGCCTAACTTATTTTATACTTTATACTTCCTTGACTACACATTTCTAGTTGCTCTCTGTGGGGGCTGGAGACTCAGTTACAGACATTAAGTTTAACTCAGCTATTCAGCTCATATATGGGGGCGGTATTTCAATGGGACAACCCAAAGAGTGTTTGCCAACACAGACACATAGGAGTAAGATTTAGGCCCCTTGTTTTCTATAACAAAGCCAGAGTGGTAGGGGGTCAGAAAGCTATAAGGTTGTGGTAGGCCTGCCGTTACTTGGTCTGTCCAGTATCAGTCCTCGGGTGACCCTTATCTAATGAGTGCTGTCATCAGTGTGGTGGTGTAGTACTAGTAGTAACTGCCCTATGATAGGCCTGCATTTTTTCTTTTTGTGCACAGAAAGGAGCCGGGGACTTTATTGGAGGGATGAAGTTTTGTCCCACGGACCTTTCCAAAGTCTATGTGGCCTCTGGTGATGGCACGTTGACCATGCAGAGCTTTAAGGGTTGTACATCCACTACTCTGTCCACAATTCAAGACTGTGGCCACGAGCACCATGATGTTTGGTGAGGAAACAGGGATTTTAGTGCAAAGAAGACTGATGCTTGTTGTGTAAATGATGTTAAACGGAAGGGAGTATTCCGTGTTTGTTCACTGTAGTATTCATTGGAGTACATATAATGTGTGGTTTGTTTCAGTTGTGTTATATTCATATTACTAGTATTACTAGGATCACCCAGTTGATTTTAAAGGTTTTTATTGTTTTGAAGTAGTAATTGTTACTGCAGCATCAACTTTGTGTAGTTCCAGGGAAGTCTTATGTTTGATATGTTTAATTTTCCATCTATCTTATGCAGTAATAGTCACCTGTGCTTTCTTATACAGTTACTGGTACTGCTGTCTAGATGTGTCTGTGAACCGACAGATGCTTGTCACAGGGGACAATGTGGGACAACTCCTACTACTGAGTATGGATGGCCAAAAGGTATGGATTTATTCCAAAATGAAATAAATATTACTTCAATCTATAAAGAATGGGCTTTTTAATTGTCTTCTCATGCTGTAGATTTTCAGTGAGAAGTTGCACAAAGCTAAAGTGACCCATGCAGAGTTCAACTCCCGCTGTGATTGGTTGTTGGCGACAGCCTCTGTTGACCACACTGTCAAGCTATGGGACCTGAGGAACATTAAAGACAAGACGAGCTTCCTCCATGACATGCCTCATGATAAAGCTGTCAACTCAGGTAACACTCTTAGAAAACTTCTTTCCTTTGCGTACCACTAGGTTTGGACTTTTTCTATAAAGTTTTGTCTTTCTTTCTTAAATATAGGTCCTCAACCTTTTCCGTACAGAATTGTTTTTAATTGAAATGCATTTTGTCTGAGAACCCTAAAACTAAATCTGATACATAGTAAAGTAGTAAATGATATAATAATAAAATGTAAATTGTCCTTTTAAGGGGATCCTCTGGGCGTTTGCCATCCCATTTTGAAAAAACGTTTTTAGAAATGTAGGCTTTTCACATTAATATATACAATACAATTAGTTGTAATGGGACATTCACATTCACAAGATCCAATAATCTGCATTGTGTTTTCATTTAGTGCAATTTGGAAGTTGTCTGACTTTATTTGATGTAAAATCTTTGACCAAATGTTTTGGTAGCCTGGAGATTTGCACATGGAGCATGGAGAGGAATTAATGAAGTATGTAGATAGAAATGTCCCCGCGATTGTTATCACAATTCCTTTGACAAGAAGAGGTTTTTGATGATGCTGTTACTGTGCTCTCGACATAGCCTATTTCAATCCCTTGGACTGCTCCAAGTTGCTCACCACAGACCAGTATGACCAGATCCGAGTCTACTCATCCTCTGATTGGTCAAAGCCTCAGCATATCATCCAACACCCACACAGGCAGTTTCAGCATCTCACACCCATCAAGGTTGGTTTCCTCTCTAGATGAGTGTTGCTGATGTAATTCATTGTCTCCCACTAGGTCATGAGTCAGTTGGATTATATGATGATGACTGACTGCCTGTCTTTTGTTGTGCCTGTCAGTTTATATTTTTATACAATGCTCATTTTAATACTTTAATACTTTAATACTAATAACGTTGAAACTTGAAGTTTGTATTTTGTCCATTTGTCTGCAGGCCACATGGCACCCTGTGTATGACCTCATTGTGGCTGGCCGCTACCCTGATGAGAGGGTTTGTCCCGGTGATCAGAGGACCGTTGACATCTTCGATTCCAACACAGGAGAGCTTGTGTGTCAGCTGCGAGATCCCATTGCCCCCGGAATCATATCTGTGAGTCCAGTACAGTTAGTACAGTATAAAGATCTTCAAGGTACTGAAATTGTATTTTTTTTAACACCTGGACACGTTGATTTACAGGTCAACAAATTCAACCCAACAGGCGATATAATGGGATCTGGAATGGGTGAGTTTTTGTTTTGTTGTTTCTAAAAAGCAAATCACTGAGGCTTGTGGAATCTGGTCACTTCAGATTCAAATCATATCTATGAAAGAGGTGAAATTGTCTTGCTAAAGCAGCTTAATGTTCAATCCCAGGGGTTAACATACTAGTTTGGAACCGGGAAGACTCTGTGATGAGTAAGCGGGACAAGCTGCCGGAGGAAATGAGATCCAGCGTGGGAGGCTTAAGAGGCCAGCGAGGGAATCAGCAGCGCTCCAACAGGGACAGGAGAGGTCCTGCTGGGGATGGAAAGCTCAAGAAAAAGCTGGCTTCTCTGGAGTCATCAGGGACCAAGACTAAGTCTGGGACTGGGTGTACTAAAAACCATCAAGCACAGAAGAAGAAGAAGAAGAAGTGAAGGCTAAAATGTTCAGGATGTTGAAATGTCATATACTGTATATACTGAACGATAGTCGTTCATATCAGTTGTTGTATACTGTGAGTTATGATCATTTCAATGTTGAAATAATAACTGCGTGTTGGCACTGAGAAAAATCTCTGAATATTATTTTTCAGATACTATTTTATAGATCAGTATATGCCTGGAACTTTTGTATTCTTATGTACTCTTATGTTTTATACTGTAATACAATAAAAAATGTTCATGTTTCCTTTAATAGCACGAATATGTGAATGTTGACCACATAATGAAGACACATTAATGACTGCTGAGGTGATTTATTGGATCATTTATCTCATACAGAATAACAGTCAACATATCATGCATAGCTGAGGAGATATTGTCCACGTAGTTCATTGACTGTGACGTTTGCCAATCGCATGAGTACTTCACTCCAGGCCTCTTGCTCTTTTCTTTCCTGGTCCTTGGCCTGGTGGGCAGAGTAGACCATGCTCAGGACAAGACTCTCAAACTGGGCCTGAGTGAGGGGCCTCTTTCTCTGGCCCTCCAGTGTGGTCAGCATCTGCACCATGGAGCTCAGGGTTTTGGGAATATTGTCATTTATCTGAGACAGGAAAGCTCGCCCTTGCCTCATTGATGCCATCTCCTTGTCAAGCAAGACTATGTTGTTGTCCTTGTCAAGCTCTACCCCGCCCAGCAAGAACTGCATACAGGAGTAGAAAAGACAAATTCATCACATATCCTGCAAGTCAAATACTAAAAGATACGTAATATATCCGCACACAAGACTCCTATGTCAATAAGGAAGACTGTACCTCAAACATCAGGTTTGCATCAGAGACTGATGTACTTATATGAGAAGTAAGGCTCGGGTCTGCAGCCACATCTGAAGAAAAAATATGTTGCTGTTTTAGTAATAGTTCACTGTGATTAATCACTTCAAGGCCATACAAATGCTTGCGCACATCAATACTGAACACCTGTTGTGGTATTTGTCACTGCACATTGCAATGCATGCAATATCTTTACTTAACAAATATTGAAAAGTCAAAAATTTGAGTCCTAATTAAAGTACTGTTAGCAGGACTTCTGTCTCAACTCACCGTTAAATACTTGCTCAAACCACAGCCACGAAATGATCTGGAGGCAGATTTGAAGTTGTAATATCATGTCCATTCTTCTCCTGATTTTTATCGACAGTTCTCAAGGCATTCCTCTTATCCCTACTTTGCCTCAACTACTGGTAAATCCAGACAGGAGACAACGCAGACTGAATGCCATGCATTTTTCCACATTGGAAAACGGCACCAAAAGCCAGTTGGCTGTGACGCTTAAAGCAATATTTTATAAATCCTTCTGCTGTATCCACAGCATGCAGACCTTTACTCTAGCACTTGATAAAGCCCACCTAGGTAACCTTGACCAATATGTAAAACTGATATATGCTGGAATGAAGCGTGAATGCTCACAAAGTATTATTACATTTTAGGGAGGGAGGTGGACAAGGGGGCATCCTCTCAGCTCAGAGGAGTCAGTCTGATATACTCAATGAGCGCAAGTCTGTCTTGAGTTTCTCAGAGTTATAAGATCAAGCAGAAAATCAGTACAAGTGCTTATCAAATACCAACTGTAGTAATGCAATTCCACCACACGGAGGCAGCAGCGCCAATTGATACCAGCAAGTCGTTTGACAACTGACTGATGAAAAAGTTGATTTACTTCCGGAGAATAGGTCAAGTTCCTCTGAATGATAAAGTAGTGGAGAAAAGGTAAACTAGTCTAGTCTACTAGTCATTTTGTAAACCATGACGATTTTGCGTCCCACTAAATAATCATTTGCAGTAAAAACTCTACCGCCATCATATGAAGATTCAATTTACACTCGAGTAAAGTTAGCTAGCTGCTGTGTGCTAACGTTAGCCATATAACTGTCAACACAACACGGCTAGCGTTAGCGTAGCGTAGGCGGGACTGCAATAATTGGGATCACTTGTATGAATTCTGCTAATGCATATCTTCAGTTGGTCACCTATCTGTTATCATGCTTACTCAGCTTTCTAAACGGAGCATCGCGACGTGTAAATACATCATGTATCGGTGTGCAAAAGCTCTCAGCCACTTACCACCTGTATAAAAACCCACTAGCCGTTCCTGTGAAATCTCATGACAAGCGAGCTTCGGGAGCATTTGTATGTTTTGTATCTCATCTAAATGAACGTTGTACATCTCAGGTGACCAACAGAGATGGAGTCTAGTAAGGAGGGGGGCCTCAGTGTCGGGGGCTCTGTGGGAGAGGAGAACTACTTCCTGGGATACACCTTCACCGACCGCTCCCACTCCAGCCGGGTGGTGAAGAGCATTATGGACCTGTGTCTGGAGGATGGCCTGTTTGCCGATGTTACCATTGCCGTGGATGGCAAGGAGTTCCACCTCCACCGCCTGGTGCTCTCAGCCCAGAGCAGCTTCTTCCGCTCCATGTTCACGTCCAACCTTAAAGAGTCCCACAACCGCAGTATTGAGCTGAAGGATGTTGGTGCCACTGTCTTTCAGCTGCTGGTTGACTACATCTATCATGGCACTATCAAACTGAGGGTCGAAGACCTGCAGGATACTTACGAGATGGCAGACATGTACCAGTTGACTGCTCTGTTTGAGGAATGCTCCCGCTTCCTTTCACGGACTGTGGAAGTCAAAAATTGCCTACAGGTGATTTGCTCATTTGCACATCACAGGCCTAGCGGTCTCTGTTCATCAGTAATAGTTATGTAGTATTATGTAGTTTTATTATGAACTCTTTTCTCCAGGTGATGTGGCTTGCAGACAGACACAGTGACCAGGAGTTGTACACTGCTGCCAAGCATTGTGCTAAAATCCACCTGGTCCAGCTGCATCAGACAGAAGAATTCCTCAATCTGCCGCTCTGTCTGCTCTTGGATATCATTAAAGGTATTAAATGATGCTACATAGTTAATTGTATCCCCATGTACCATGATGTCTTAAC
Organism: Hoplostethus mediterraneus; assembly: GCA_034670385.1. Lineage (NCBI taxonomy): Eukaryota > Metazoa > Chordata > Actinopteri > Trachichthyiformes > Trachichthyidae > Hoplostethus > Hoplostethus mediterraneus. The sequence continues at coordinate 7,248,572 of JAXDDW010000003.1, read as the reverse complement.
ATCTGTTGTACTAAAATACATTACATACATTTGAATCCAAAGGCTTTGTGTTTGTCCTTTGTGCTACAGATGGTGTACCAACCTCCCAGAATCCAACAGTGGCCATTGAGTCGTGGATAAACCATAACAAGGTGGAAAGAGAGGAGTTTTCTTGCGTTCTCCAGGAAAACCTTAAGGTAACATTCTCTTACGGGGTTGAAAAGCAATTTTGTAAGAATCTGAGTCTCTAATATCTATTTGTTCTGTGCCCATAGGAAATTGGTGAGAATGTCCACATTTACCTGATAGGGAAAGAGGAGGCGCGGACCCACTCCCTGGCTGTGTCACTACACTGTGACGAGGATGATTCCATCAGCGTGAGCGGCCAGAACAGCTTGTGCCACCAGATCACAGCGGCCTGTAAGCATGGAGGCGACCTGTATGTGGTCGGGGGCTCCATCCCCCGCCGTATGTGGAAGTGCAACATGCACACCATGGACTGGGAGCGCTGCGCCCCACTGCCCAGAGACCGCCTCCACCACACCATGGTCTCTGTCTCCACTGAGGATGCCATCTACTCCCTAGGGGGCAAGACCTTGCAGGACACATTGTCCAATGCTGTCATCTACTACACGGTGAAGGACAACATGTGGACAGAGACCAGCCAACTGGACACAGCAGTATCCGGTGCTGCTGGGGTTAACCTGGGAGGTACCATCTACCTGCTCGGAGGGGAGGAGAATGACATGGACTTCTTTACTAAGCCATCCCGTCTCATTCAGTGCTTTGACACAGCCTTGCAGAAGTGCCAGATCAAACCCTACATGCTTCCATTCGCGGGATGCATGCATGCTGCTGCCCACATGGACGTAATCTTCATCGTGGCAGAAGGAGACTCCTTGGTGTGCTACAACCCTCTGCTAGAAAGCTTCACTCGCCTGCGCTTCCCTGAAGTGTGGAGCTGTGTTCCTTCACTCTGGAAGGTGGCCAGCTGTAATGGTTGCATATACGTCTTCAGGGACAAGTGTAAAAAAGGCGACGCAAACACATTAAAGTTTAACCCTGCCACATCTGTTGTCTCTGTGATTAGGGGTATCAAAATCCTCCTCACAAACTGGCAGTTTGTATTGGCCTAAAGGCTCTTCTGGATGTTAACACTCTGTGGCACACCCACAGTCAAACAGTCTGTGAGTGCTCGTGCTAACTATTGATGAACTATTCTGACATCCTCTGAGGAGACTTGCTGTAAATGTATTGACTCAGCTGGCTTCTGTATTTCATGCTCCATCCAACCAGAAGACCAGTTTAGCATTGTCTCATTGGATTGTATTTCATTGTGTCTTATTGTGGCTCTCTTAGGAGAGAAGCGAGGTCCAACCCATTTTGTAGTGATGCTGTGACCAATAATGTTTTCCGTGCACTGCTTGTTTATTAACATGCATGAACAGCTTCAATATGACAGATTACCCTGAACACAAAACACCCTCCATTATATTGTAAGTGAATAAATGTATCATAATGTTGTAGACTTGATATCTTCAGTTGATTGAGTCATTGTGCATATCAAGGTAGTCATGGATGTTTTCTAACTTTTCACAATTTCTTGTCCTAAGATTGAATTCTTTGCTGTACAGTGTACATGTACCTCAAGTTAAACTGTTATCAGAAATCTCAAATATATCACTGTAGCTATGAGCTGTCAGCTTTTGTTTTGATATCTGGGGCCCATGGCTTTATTACCAGGGATTTAACGAAGATCTTTCATTGTTGCAACTATACCGTAATGCATTTCTCAATGTGTGTATGTTCTGATGGTTGGCTTTGTTTTAACGTAAGTGTTGGCTATGCCACAACACAAACATGACTAACCTTGTGGTTTTATCTTGGTATCTTGTGAATGGCAAAGTGAAAGAATGGGCCCATTTGTATCCTGGTAAAAGGGGACTTGAGGAAGAGAAAGCTACACTAGAGAGGCCAATGCTCCGATCCCATTGATGTGTTGTAGGAGGCTGTGCAGCTGAAACCTAAGCCCAGTAACATGTCGGACTTTGTGAACTATTCTAAGCATCAGTTGCTGACGCCAAGGTGAGGGGTGGGGGGTTGCGGGGGCACATATGTGCCTCCCTAAGGACCACCAATAGGAACTGCCAGCCACTATGAGCACATGCAGTCCCTCAATGTTGTGAAATAACGCTGTTTATAGCCCCCATCTCTCGGCTCACTGACCCACATGAAACTGGTCAGATCCATTTGTGGATCTGTTCGAAGGGTTGTGATGTGAACACTTTAGTCCAGTGTTTGGTCAAGGAGTTGGGCTTTGTGTGAGGGTAGATTGCTAGGAGCTATAGTGACCTTGGGACTGCTTACTGAGGACAGAGCAGAATTCCTGAAGGGACACATGGTCTAGAGTGACAAGGCCATCTGCCGTAGCGCCAGCACTGGGAGGAAGGTGGAGGGGGGTGGACGTGGGGCTGCTGAGAATTCCTTTCACTGGGGTGTGGAGGGAGTAGATATTCTGGGATATTGCTGCTAGCACTCCATAGCGAAACGTGTTTCTTTGCCGTTTTTCAAGCGGAAACCGACCGAGAGGGGATCATTGTGGGGCTAAATAGGGAAGATCATTTTCCTCGCCCTACAACTCTCCTCAAAGTGAGCGGTGATAATGGTCTTAGTTGGTTTCTCTTTTACTCTGGTGTATCCAGTTTCGTTTCCATCTCAGCACAGCCATAGCTGAGGGAGCTGGATCTGGTGGGCCTTCTGGCACCGAGCTCTCAGAGGATCATCTTCGGGGGATTGTCTTCGGAGTCGTACTGTGCATGGCAAGGATTTACTTTCTTGCTTCCTCACTGAAATTGCACCACCTAAACGAATGAATATTTTTATGAGGCACCTTGTAACGGAGATGGGCCAGGACCAAACCAAGCAGCAGATAGAGAAGGGCCTTAAGCTTTATCAGTCCAATGAGACAAACAAAGCCCTGCATGTCTGGACAAAAGTGTTGGAGAAGACTTCAGATCCTGGAGGGAAGTTTCGGGTTTTGGGGTGTCTGATCACAGCTCACTCGGAAATGGGAAAATATAAAGAGATGCTCAAGGTAAGCATCCCAAACAATGACCCACACACTATACAATCAATGCATGTTGTGTTCAGGAGTCTCCTTGCTTTACTTCATGGAATTCAGTTTAGTGAAATTTTGTATACAAGCAACATGACTTTGTTTGCATACAAAACTGTACAATTGTATGCAACACTGTCATTGATATTGCTAGTAATAACACTATTGTAAAATGGTCCTGTGATCACTGTGTTTTATGGAAGTTATATGTAAGTACATCATATTTTGTTAAGTATAATCAGAATCATTCATAACCATAAATGAGCTTTACTTGGCATCAGGGTTTTGCAACCAGCAGAGGAATTGTGTATGAGTGAATGCTACTGTGTATCGCAACAATTTTATATGTCATGTCTGCAAGATGCAACATTTCAACAGTGTCCAAATAATAACGCAGTAGGACAAGTTCAGCGGTTACCTCTTGGTCCCCTTTCGTGTGATCCTGAGAACCATGGGTTAACTTGTGGCTTCCACAGGATGTGGAGTAAAATGAGTGCACTGCAACCTGAGCGTCAATGTGGGGTGTCTTGTTGACATAACCATCCTTACTCACCCAACACCCACAGTCTCTCAAACAGATAGTTTCGTGAGGACTTCATCAACAAGTTACTATGGCCTTAAAGTGGAGGCCCTATCACCTTGAAGTCCTTTAACAGGGACTCACAAGTATGATAGCTCATTACAATGCTGATTCAATGATACAATTACATTGAATCTATTCAAGTTTTTCTGTTTTATTTCATATTAAATTGGTTTTAATGATGCCATTTATTTGACGTTATAGATATTTCCAGTATATTGCCAGCTCCTCATCATCCCACCCATTCTCTCCCTGCAGCATGCCCTAGCTCAAATTGATGCAGCCAGAGAAATGGAGGACCCAGACTACCTGACAGAGGGCTACCTGAACTTGGCACGCAGCAATGAGAAACTATGTGATTTCCAGAAAACGGTGTCCTACTGTAAGACCTGCTTAGACATGCAGGGTACAACTGTCAGCCTCCAGCTCAATGGCCAGGTATGTCTTAGCATGGGCAATGCCTTCCTGGGCCTCAGTGTCTTCCAGAAGGCTTTGGAGAGCTACGAGAAGGCCCTCCGCTACGCACACAATAATGACGACAAGATGCTGGAGTGCAGAGTCTGCTGCAGTCTGGGAAACTTCTATGTCCAGCTTAAGGTACTGTGCCAAAGAGAATATACTATCCCAGCTTTTTTTTTAAATTTGTATGAGAGATTTGATTGCTTTGAATCAGTAACCTGTATTTGATGAGGAACCCTAACACTCAGCATTTATTCAATGTGTGCTCTAGATGTTGCACTGCATCATTTGAAGTCTCTGCTCAGCATTATCTTTGACTAAATTAATTTGATCAAAAAGGATCTTTGCATGAGGCCTTATAGACAAGGAGACTGAATAAGTGTATTTTACATCTGTAGAAAGAATCTGAAATACTTTATTGATTGTGAACTTCTAAAAGGCTTTATTGCCGATGTGTGAGTTAACTGTGTAATCAATATTGATGTTGCCAGGGCATTTGACAATTACGATAACACCGCAGAGCATTCAACCAAACACCATCAACAGTTAGCACACGCAATACTATGTATTGTAAAACAAATTCTGATTGAGTATGCTGTCTGGCAGAGGCTTATGTAGTACCCATGACACCAGAGATTTGTAAGAGTAATCCCCTGGCTTCCCAGGGAGGATTGGTTTCAATGGGATTGTGATGAATTGGTGTTCAAAGAATGCACTCATATGTCACGTTACTTTCTGAAACAAAAAATAGAGCCTGTCAGTAATAGGCGCACAGTCCAACACACCCTGATTGGATCAGATCACTGTCTACGGTTGTAATGCTCATGGGAAGGGAATTACAAACCACAAAGTTGATGTCTTGTATCTAAATAGGACATTTACCTAGGATGCTGTTATTTGTGGGTAATAATGGGACATCAGAGGTCTCACTCATTGACCATGTCTATCAACAGGACTATGAGAAAGCCCTGTTCTTCCCCTGCAAAGCGGCTGAGCTTGTCAATGACTATGGTAAGGGTTGGAGCCTCAAGTATCGCGCCATGAGCCAATACCACATGTCTGTGGCCTACAGGAAGCTGGAGCGCCTGCCAGACTCCATGGAATGCTGTGAGGTATTGTTTTATTACTGTTCATCAGATGAGGCCAGACCTGAGAGACAGGCTTCATCACTAAACACAAACTATTACTGAGCTCATCTAACCAGTGAAGAATGCTTTTGTCACGTTTTGGTTTCCTCACCAACTCGATGTCCCCTGATGCCTTCGGCTGCTCTGGTGTCGGAGCTGCAGATAGATTGTTGTGCTACTGACAGGTGCAGGTGCCAGTTGCTCTGTTGTACCAGGCCTTAGACCCTGACAAAAATATGCCCATGGAGGTGCTGGTTTAAAGTGTTAATGAAGAGTGTGGCTTTAGTCCTAACTCTGTTCTAATTATGTACTGAGGGAAAAATAACTTGATGTCATTGCCTTGGAGTGCAAAGGTATAAGACGTGTAAGTATAGTAACAAGGCAGCAGGGTTCATTTCAGATTTATTACTTTTGCCAAATGCATTTAGCCAAACAATTCACTCATTTTAGTTGATTATATGTACTATGCTATACGGTTTGTAAATACAGACACAGATAAATCTGAGATTTGTAATTGTAGTTTAATGGAGCAACATGCTATTCTCATGGTCAAGAACAGGGTAATCATTATTTGTGATCGTCAACAATTTTGTCCTAAAGCTAGAAACCAAAGAACCAAAGAACTAGAAACCAAAGCTAGAAACCAATGTCATTCCAATGTACAACATGAAGCGAATGAGACTAAACTTTAACACGCATGAAATTTTTGACTGAATTTGAAACCCAAATAAGTTCTACATTATAGTATTGCTACCAGTTCCAAGCCATATATTGAAAACCTACTCATTGATGTCCCCTTATATACCCTGAACTATATGAACGTGGCATGATTATTTCAATGCTGAAATAAACTGTTCATGGGATAATTTTAAATGTCATGCAGTAAACTATGAATGCACCATTCCAATTTAAAAACAGATAAACAAGGATAGGTGAAATATCAAAGGTTGAGGTCAGAGGTTGTGCTGAAGGACTCAAGCCACAAAAAACACTAACTTGTGTTTCCACTAGGAATCTATGAAGATTGCACTGCAGCATGGCGACCGTCCTCTTCAGGCACTGTGCTTACTAAACTTTGCAGATATTCACCGCTGCAGGACTGACGTTGATGTAAGGTGCCACCATTTATGCAAGTTTATTTAAGTTTACTATATTGATTGATATTGTTACAGATTTTATCATTGGTTCATGTACCTATTTGCTTTCTCGCTGAAATATCAGTTTTAAATATGCAGAGTTTTGTTTTTTTCCTGTTTATTATCACATTGTTTACCACCTAGGAGACCTTTTAAAAGTAGCAGTGGCTTTCTTCGCTTCAATTTGGTGTTTCTCCTCTTCCATCCAGGAAGCATTCCCTCGCTATGAGTCCGCAATGTGTATCATGACAGAGATTGGAAATCGTCTCGGACAAGCGCAGGTCTACCTGGGACTGGTGAAGTGCTGGCTTCTGCAAAAAGAATTTGACAAGGTTCCTATATTTAGTACCAGCATATAAATCTTTATTCTAGATACAAAATTGGTTATACAGTATTGCAAAATATTTTCCTTTAAATTGAAACTTAATGGTTTGATTGTGCCCATTACTATTATTTATATGGTATTCATGACATACCACTCTCTCTTGATTTCCCAGGCTCTTGATTCTTTGCAGCGAGCAGAGGAGGTGGCTGAGGGATTAGGAAACAAGGTATTGAAAGTTCTCCAATACAGAGTTGCACAGCAAAATGTTACAGGCGTATTGTTGGTATACCGTACAAGCACTAAGGGTTTGCATCTCATGTTGATGCTTTTTCTTCTGCATACCCTAGCTGTGTGCACTGAAGGTTCATTGCCTGAGGGAGGGGATTTTCCGCAGTCGGGAGCAGCAGGAGGAGCTCAGACAGCAGGTGGTGAAGTTCCTGCAGTGTGTCGAGGAGCTGGAGCTCTACTGTGCAATGTGTGGCGAGTCCATCGGGGAAAGAGACCAACAGCTGCAGGCCTTGCCCTGTTCCCACATTTTCCACCTCAAGTAGGTGCTCTAGCTGAACATCTCCTTCTTACTTTCTGTTGCTGCAACACATACATTTCAGAGGTAGCAGAAATTACTGGCGATGATTTTATTGTATTTTATACTCATACATCACTTAGCCCAAAGCGGTCATACAGGCTGATATAAAGCAATATAGTTTATTAGATCTTGTTTCAAATAGACATCTAGTCGAAGACATACTTTGCAGTGTACCTAGACAGAATCCAGCTCTGAATCTATCTGAATCTAAGCAAACGGATAAAACTGATTACACTCAACTGTTTTATCCCTTCAGGTGTCTGCAGACAAATGGGACAAACGGTTGTCCTAAATGTCGCCGGTCCTCCTTGAAGCCTGGATTTGTGTGATTGGATGACTGTGTTTGCGCGTTGGATCTGCAGGACACAGCATGGTGCCCCAACGTCAGACACACAGCTTCCTGACTGAACTAAGAGAAGCAGGTTGTCTCTGGATGTGCTGACTATATATGAGGAGTCTGATGATTCACTGTTCTGTGCTGAGGATGTTGGACAGAACCAAGTGCCACAGAGTGAGGCTCTGAGGACAGAATCAAGGCACCCATGTCTTTACTGGTTATTCACAGACGTCTACCTGTAAGCAACAGCTAACTGAGAAGGCCTAACCGGCAACGTTACATTTCAATATAAGCTGAAGAAATCCTACAGTACATTGTCTCTGATGACTGACCATCTATTTTAGAGTATAGTTAGAGGACTATGGAGCAGTCCAGAAAGAATTTAGATCTTTGTCCATTTGCTATTATATGCCTTGCAATTGTATTGGAAGCATGAGATGAAAGGATTTATAAAATTGTTTAACATTCAGTGATATCTCAGTAATCGTAGCCACAGGGTTTGTTGTTGAAATTTCAACATTTACTTTTACCATACATCCAACTGTTAAATGACCACACACATATTATGGATTTTGATTCTAAGACCGTCTACAGTTTCCCTGTGCTGGTTGATCATATTGTCATTTCAGGGTAGAGAACAGCATCACTGCTGCCATTGAGGAATTTATTTGATTTCAGATATGGTGTATTTATTATTTATTATTATTATTATACTCATGTACATAATCTAATGTTAAGAGTTTGATTCATTTGGTGTGTTTTGTAAACCCTAAAACTAACTAAACTAAAACTCTCTTAACAAGTCTAAAAACTAGTATGTCTTTACTAAGCAGGTGTATGCAGCTGTTTTTTTCCTTACTCTCACAGACTAAGGAACAGGATCAACACACATTGTGTTACTCATATAAATTCCTATTCTATCCAGCGTTTATATCTGGAAATGTTTTCCTCTTAAGTCTGACAACAGAAAGTTTGTTGCAATTTAATTCTAAAGACTGTTGAGAAGGGAAACCTTATGTGATATTGGAAAATGATTTTATATGACCAATCATTTACATGTTGAATAATACAAAGACATACATATTCTCATGTATTACTGTGGTACTTTGATATGTGTAAATATGACTTGATTGGTAAAATCCCAATGGTGAATTTTTTTTTATTGGAAAAGGGTGGCATTGTAATATCGAGGTGATGTCAAGGGAGAGAGTCAAATACTAAGATTAGATTGACTGATTAGATTGATTGATTAGACTAAGAAAATATTGATCAGCCACCATTTGGATTGTTATTGCATGTTTTATTTGCAATGCTGAGCAACAAAGATGGATGACATCAATTGTTGTTCAAAGTAACTGTGTATGCATATTTGTTATATCAAAATTTCAATATTTCTTAAATATTCAATGGCTTTCATCATTCAAACTTTCTTACAGTATATTTGTTTAATTCTGTTTTTCTCAATGATGATAAACAAACCGTATTAATCAAAATGAGACTTGAGAGTTGGTCAGGGCTTAGATGGAGTTTGCCATATAGATTTTCCTCAAAAGCTCTAAGCCTCTAATACTAAATTTGTTTTTAAGGAGAGTGTGGTGTCCTTGTGTGGTATAGTAAAGTGTTGTTTTTAAAACATTTCTTAAGGTAAGGTTAAACATTGATGAGTTGATTATGGTGAAAACATGTAAAATGCTTGATACTACAGGAACAAGCCACTGTCATCACATCAGTTGAACTTTCACAGCTAAGAGTGGTGAACAACTTATTTCACCGCACAACCAAGAGCAGTACACCCACTACCTGTTCAGTACTGTCTCTATAACATGTGACTACTGCCAAGTTGACAGCATGAGCAGAGAGAGACCAAGACTTTTGCCTATACTGCACAAGCACTTATGTTTTTCATTGTAGAACATCACTAATTGACTTCTGGACAGCACTTTCCCTGTTCTTGTCTGAGCACCATGCACCCCTTCAAAGCCCAGTGATGCTACATTTTACATTTATTGTCTGTTTACCCAGTTTATGGTCAATGCAAAAACTATTTACACATAATAGATAGATAGATAGATAGATAGATAATATCTATGGTGTTTAGATGTTTCACTCTTGACTTTTTATGTAGGCTCTGAGATATTTTAAAACATGTTTAACCTGATTTTAATGTTTGCAACTGCTGACAGAACAACCACTCATTTTAATGGTTTTAACTACCTCTGTTTTTTCCTCCAAGCCTTGCCCTCTTCAGAGGATTGATGCAGTAAATACACAAAGTTTAAATACATGTTTTAGAAATTCTGTTAATCATTTTAGGATTTAGAGGGACTGACTGAAATGCATTGTTAATATTAATATGAATTCATTTTTGTCATGAAAATAAAGTGCACCGAAAGTGAGAATACGTGGTTCTTTTCATATTTGTGGGCCTGGTGACATGAGACTGCCTCCCCATGCACCATGGTGTACTGTAGGCCTAAATGTATATTTCTAGGGAAAGATAATGCATTTATGCTATTATATGACAATTTGTGAAGAATTGTTTTTCCACAGCTTATGCTACATACTATCCTGTCTTCTGAAATGTGAGTTGAGTTGGATGTTATTGACTTATTTCCATATTGTGGTGAAAAGTTATAGTCTAAATAATATATTTATATATAAATAATATAAATTCAAACATGTACTACTGTAGCATAAGATATGAGGAAGCGATACTTTTACTCGTAAAAGTATTGCTTATATACTTAACCAGTTCAGCTAGTTTGTCAACATTTACAGAAACTCCAACCCCATGACTTTGAGAGCAGAGATTTGCCGCCTACACTCAACTTAAGAGACATGTACAGGAACTTTCATTGGATTGGATTGGTTTTTCAATGGACACTTGGATTTGATGGCAGCAAGGGCTTCACTCTCTGAGGACCTGCTTTGTCCTTTGTGCTGTGAGGTTTTTTGCCTCCCTGTTCTCCTAAAATGTGGCCATAACTCTTGCAAAGTTTGTTTACAGAAACTCTGGGAATGGAAAGGATCTCGAGAATGCCCTGTGTGCCGCACATTGTCCGTCTCTGAGAGGCCTCCTATCAATTTGCCACTAAAGATAGCTGCAGACATTCAAAAGCAAAGGACAGGCGAGAATCAAGAACTTTGCATTGTTCACAACGAGAAGCTGACACTTTTCTGTCAGAATGACGAAGAGCTCATCTGTCTCGTCTGCCAGACATCAAAGCAGCATAGAATTCACGTATGTTGCCCAGTTGGCGAGGCAGCTCTGGAGAAAAAGGTACAGTATCCCAAAAACATAGGATGAAGTTACCCATCTGAAAGAGTATAACGAGAATTGTCACTAACAATTTGACAGGTGTAGTTGTAATGGCTTATCACCATTAACATTTCAGACTGAAGTTTCATCCAAGCTGGAGTCCTTGCAGAAAAAGCTAAAAATACTGAACAAGACAATGGAGCAATGGGAGGAAACCAAAAAATATATGAAGGTAAAAGTTACTACACCATTCAATGTGCCAATTATATTGAAGAATAAATCATTTTACAAGGCACTTATACTTGCAATTATTATTTAGTATTATTTACTGAGGTAAACAGTTTACATGTTGCGGCACACACAGGCTTTTTTGTCTACAAGTAGAAGCACCTTGGCATCACTCCTTTCAAATTCAGTATTTGTCTGTGTAAATAATCAACGTCTGGTCACACAGACGCAGGCAAATCAAAATGAGAAAGCGATAAAGGATGAGTTTGAGAAGTTACACCAGTTTCTGTGGAGGGAGGAAAAGGCCAGACTGATGAAGCTTAGACACGAAGAGGAAACGAAGACCCAGGTGATGTGTTCGAAACTGGAGCATATTGAGGACAAGATCAAAAACCTCTCTTCCATTGTCAGTGATATTGAGAGCGCCATCAGAGCGAGGGACGTACTATTCTTACAGGTACATTTTGAGCCATTATTCATAGTGGCATTTTGCTTAACCTGACACGTAAAAGACATGATCAATTTCTTTAACTGTTTTCATTTCATTCTTTTGCTGAAGGACTACAAAAAGACTAAGACAAGGTATGTATATAACCAACTGTTTGCTAAAGCCAGCATGACCTCTCTGAATAAGAAACCGTATGAATCATTTCAACCTGTTCCAGGGCCAAATACAACATTCAAGAGCCAGAGTGTATCAGAGATATTCTGATAGATTCTGCAAAACATCTGGGATTACTTAAATTTGGAATTTGGAAGAAGATGGCCGAAGTTGTCAAGTGTGGTGAGTCACAAGTCTATGACCATTAATACCCCCACTATAAACTACAGGTATTTTCAATCCACTGAACTTTGTTTATGCTTCCAGTTCCTGTCACTCTGGATCCAAATACAGCCCAATTCAACTTGAGGTTCTCTCACGAACTGACCTGCGTGCAATATGGCAGTAAACAGCTCCTTCCTGACAACCCTGAACGCTGCAGCAGCCACATGTCTGTGCTGGGAGCTACTGGGTTCACTTCTGGAAAGCACAACTGGACTGTAGAGCTGGGCCATGGTAAAGATTGGTACATAGGTGTGGCCCGAGAGTCGATCAAAAGGAAGAGTACCGTCTTCCTAAACCCGACTGAGGGTTTCTGGGTCATTGGCTTGTGTGGAGACACGTACTGGGCTCAGACTTCCTCTCGTACCAGGCTAGTGGTGAAGAAGAAACTCCAGAGGATTACTGTACAACTGGACTATGACAAGGGAAAGGTAGTGTTCATCAACACTGCTGATTTAACACCAATACACACATTTAAAGACAGATTCACAGAGAGAGTATTCCCCTACTTCGCCCCTGGTATGTTTGAGGAGGGGAAAAGCCCCAGTCCACTGACAATTTGTGCAATGACAATAGCTATAGATGTACCTTAGACTGACACGGAGACAGTTGACTAGGTCTGGTTTCTGTTGAGATGTGTGTTATGGCTGTCACCACATACACAAATAACAAATAAATTGCATCAGTACTATTCCATGCTGTAGGTGTGGCATTCAGTAGCAACCTGTATGATCATATCCAATTGTATCCATTATAAATGTAGGTCTGGGAAAACGATATTGCATGTATGTATGAAATTATAAGTCATCACACAAGACTTGGATAAAATATCATTATTAAACAATAAGTGAAGTGTTTAATCTTGCTCAGCGTGACATTCTTCAGTTCTACTGAATATTACATTTAATTGTAATAACTTTAATTATCCGTTTCTTTGCTTTTTGTTTTCCTTTGAGATGCCATGCCTTTCAGTTTGGAGTCCAGTTTCCTTTGCAGATAGGCTTTCTTATTGGGGTCCATAGATTTGTCTTTCTTCCCACTACCAGCATAAAGAATGCCTTCCTTGCTTATTCTCATCCGAGCATGGGACTTGGCTTCATCGCCACAGCCATGGACCTGAAAGTGTTAACAACACGACGATCACATTTTGGGAGAAAAATCAGTACGATGCATTTTGGAATCAAGCTGCTCACAGATCTGCATAGTATTTGCAAATAATTGGTTGTGTTTAAGTTGTCAATCACTGAAAAATATAGCGACTTAAAATACTTTCCTGTGATTGTCTAAATTGTCTAAACAGCTGTTGTAATGTCATATCTGGCAAATCCCACCTATCTGGCACCATTGTAGGCTAATCCAAACTATTAAAAGCATTTGCAAATACTATGTGGCCCAGGTTTGGCCCTCACTTGCACTCTAACTCGCCTTACCTCTGGTATGTGGTGACTTAGACAATATTGCCTATTGCAAAACAGGCAAAGCTGGCCAAGGGTTAGCACAGAGGCTTTACACTTGACAAAACTGCACACACTGTCAGCCTTCACCACAGCATTTATAAGTGTGTCAAAGTCGTCATCTGCACCAGCAGCAGCAGCAATGTCACACGCTCCTGCCTTGGTACTATTCTTTCCTGGGGGAGAAATGACGAAGAGACATGTACATCACATCCCAGACATGTAAAAAGGAGCACATTAAAAATGAAATACTTCTAGTGCTAACCTTTAGCTGACTTGGTCTTCTTTGAAGATTGGGCCTGCCCTGTGGGAATGCTGTCCTGATGCTTTTTTTGTTGGGCACTTTCTTCCCTTTTCTGTTGCTCCCTCTTCATTCGCTCCAAATGTAAAGCTCTCAGGTCTAATGGAGGTTCACACAAAGGCCCTCCTTGGGGTTCGGGGACCCTTTCCTCCTCCTGAACATCTCCTGGTTGCGTTGGCTCCTCAGTGGGAGGAGAGGTTGAACTCAGTGGTCTGCACACAGTAATACATCTATCTTTACCCTCCCCTGTGCTCTCATGCTTGAGTCCCAGCTCCTCAGAGATCTGGTGGACCAGCAGGCGGTCATGAGAGTTGAGGGATGATGGGAACTGTAGTTCCCTCCGTCTTGGGTCCTTCAGAAAGCTATCCACCTGCTCTCTGATCTCGGCGTATTTGTTCTTGGTCTGCTCTTCTTCTGTCAGCGCTGAGTTGCATGACTTTGTGTGCTTATCTGAGCGAGCAGTACCTTCCTTATTCCTTTCACCAGGGTGTTTCTTCTGCCCCGGCTTTGCCTTGACTGGAGGCTGATCTTTGACCTTCTGTGTGGTAGATAAGGAGCTGCCAGCAGAAGCATTAGCCTTGGTGTCTTTGTGGTCGCGGGTATAGTTCTGTGGCACAATGTCCTGGAGGTACTCAAAGGCTGTTCGGACCTCTCCACACTCAGTCATATGATCGATCAGGGACTTCAGGAAGGCATGATTCTGGACCGTCTGCGTGTCGCACACCACAGCAAGGTGCCGTCTGGCGCGGGTAACAGCCACATTTATCCTCCTGTCCTCAGCTAGAAATCCAACTTCACCTATAAACAAATAAATATGTATGTATGAATGAAAATTGAGGAACAAGCTGCACCTACTAATGCAGCTGATGGTGTAACATAGCCAGGTCGGGCGTCAGATCAAGACGTTACCTTTTCTGTTCGACCGAACTAAGGACAACACTACAGCCTCTTTCTCTCTGCCCTGAAAACCATCCACCGACTTAATCTCTAGCTCTGGATGCCTTGCAGAAAGTCTCTGACGCAGAAGATCAACCTTTACAGAGATGAAGACAAACATGAATTAGTCTCTCAGTCTAAGGGCCTTTTTTTCTGTCAAGGCCTCTAAGCTTTGGAACAGCCTGTCTCAAGAGAATTGACTAGCTAAATCGGGGGTTTTTTCAAATCACTTAAAATCATTTCACACTTTGAAACTCTTCAAAAGTGCTATACAAATAAAGATAAATAAAGTTGTTCTATCATTATAACTACCACATTATAGACACATTGCACCTTATAGACTCTACCACCCACCCCTGCCATTCATCCTGGACCTATACACTTTATACTGATATTTACATTTTGAATGTACTGTGTATTATTGCCCTTTTAATTATACACAACTGCACTATTTGTCAACCTGTACTTGCCAACCTGTACAACCTGTATATACTCTTTATATATACTTTTTTTTTATATAGTTATTTTTATTCTACCGTGTATTATTATTCTACTTTCTTAATTTGATTCTAATGTTTTTTGCACTGTAGGTAGGTAGTAAGCATTTCACTGTATGGAACATACCTGCTGTATCTACTACATGTGACAAATACACTTGACTTGGAAACATTGTAAAGTAGCAGTGGAGCAATATTCAAGATGTACTTCCTCAAATCAATGGCTTACTTGTAAATTGTATGGGGCAATGACAGCTATGTCTTTGACTTTTATCCCAGCTTCAGTCAAAGCCTTTATGTGTAGTTCAACAAGGTCTACTTCACCTGAGGATACATCGAAACAGATTGTTAGACCTCATACAGAAGAACCATAAAAACATTCAAATATCCCTTTGAATTACAGTTTTCACAATAAAAACAGCTAACCTTGATTGCCTTTGGACTGCTCATCTGTGACCTCCATTTCACTCAGGCCACAGCCTGCAGTGTCAATAAGAAGAAGAGGGGTACTGGTCTCGTCTACACAGGTAATTCCCGGTAGATCTCTGTTTGGATGAAACATTAACTTAACTAAATGACTTATTATTATTATTTTTAAAGAGTTCTTAGTTCATTGAACTACACAAGTGAGATATTTTTCATAACAAAGGTTATTCTCACTTTAACAAGTGCCTCTCCACAGAGCTATGAGCAGTCAGTCTTCCCTGGTACATCTCTTTGGAAGCCCATTCCATGATGGCACTATTCATGCGGTACTGTACTGTTAGCATTCGGACCACTGAGTCCCCATACTTCTGAATAAGTCTCTCCATAAGACTGAGAGATAAGCCTTTTGATGCAGCCCTACGGGAGACAGAACATAAGAGACAAATACAGAGTAAACTATAATAAGCATGTAACAAGCTCAAACGTTCAGAAATGTTTCATTTATATATAAAAATAATAGGAACACAATAAACTTTGTTAACAGTTGAAAAATATTTGAAATGTTCAGCTGAATGCAAAAAAAAGAAAAACCTATTTTTACGTTTGTGATTTGATAGTGGGAGGTAATTGCTTGTAGTCTCCAGCCAGGATGCACTTGCGGGCTCTGAGCAGCGCTATCCAACAGCTGCTCTCCAGGGCCTGGGCACACTCATCTATCACCACCCAATCAAAATGGTCTGCTGGCAGGACCTTCAGAGGGCCATCCTTAGAAGCACCTGTGGACACACAGACAAGTGGTCTCTGATTGCCTTTTATCATCACTGCTACTGCTGAACATTTGCTACACTGGAGGCCATTACTGACCTGTGTTGGTTGATAAAACAACATCAGCACTTTTTAGGATCTGGGTGATGGCTGTTGCTTCCCGGGTTCTCAGCTCTTTTCGTAGCGCCCCCACTTCCCTTTTGAGGTTGAACCGCTCCCCTTTGTCACGAGTCTTCTTCATTCCCACCTTAACAAAACATATAAGTAAGCATAATATGAAAATCATTCAAGACAAATCACAACAAACAAATCATTCAAGACAGCACACTCGCTTGTGCAACACACATTAACATACTTACAAAAGCTTTATCAATGTCTTTACGGATGTCTGCAATGATATTTGTGTTGTCACTCTGGGCAAGGACGGCATCCAATGAATGTTTCTGGATAGACTCCAGCAGTCTGGCAGGATGACCCAGTCTCAGGACCTTGGCCTTGCACCTGGCAAGCCTCTCCACTAGGTTATCCACAGCCACATTAGAGGAGGCACAGCACAGGATCTGCAAAAACACAGAATCAAATTTAAAAAGATATTGCAACTGGATTGAGACAAATGGCAAATGCAGAAACCAGTGACACTGACAGGACAGGATAAAAGCAGCTCAACCAATCAGTTAAATAATTTTCTGACATATTCCAAAGGACATCTTTACACCTATGAAGACTCATGCACTTATAATATTCACATATACAATAGTAACCTCAGACAAATCAGCACCTTTTGGCCTTGTTTGACTGCTTGGAGGATGATCTCCACCACTGTGGTAGTTTTCCCAGTGCCTGGTGGTCCATGAATCACAGCAACCTCTCTCTGAGACAGAGCAAAAGACACAGCTTCTCTCTGGGAGTCATCCAGGTCCACGTTAAAGAAAGCCACTTTATCTGATGAAACAGAAACATACACAAAATCAATGCATGTATACTGATACTGTATGTATGTATGCTCATACTGGTTTGCAAGATTCTGAAATTAGTGTAAAAAATAATACATATACTTGTCTGTCTATGAATTGTCACCTCATGTAATTTACAAAAAGATTTGGTCTGTGAAGCCTTACTTACTTGGCTGTGATTGAGAGCCAGGTTCTGAGTATCCAAAGAGAACACTTATCAAATTGGAGGCTGGTCCACTGCCATATCCATTCAAAGTGTTCAAGGCACTGAAAACAAAAAGACACCACAGGGAAGAAAAATAATTTCAAGGTTTTCATAACTCACTTGTTTGTTTTTTTCATGCGACCATACATGCTTACATGTGGTTTGTTACGTTACAGAGGTCACTCACTGTTTCATTCGTTTGTAGGTGACATCATTTGCCAGCTTTAAGAGGTTGTAAAGGGAGTCAGTGTCAATACTGAGGCCATCCTGAAAGTCCTCAAAGGCCACAGTTACAGATGCTTGGCTGACTCTCGTCACTATCCCTGTACCAAGCTGAGAGGCTGCACTGCATCCACTTGTGTCATACAAGCCAACTATATCCCCTGTGTGTAACAAAGACCAGCAATTTCATGTTAGGTAAAGTGTGAAAATCTAAGTCACATTAAAGCACAGATCAAGCATTTTTTTCCAATCATCTTACCGGGTCCAAAGCTGTTACTTGGAAGAAGTGAGAGACCGACATGTTTTCTCGGCTCTAAAATGACGAGTGTCCGGCCATACAGGCCTGTGGACTGACTTTGTATTTGTAGTTTCAGCAGGCATACTCCTTTGCTTTGAAGATCCTTGAGAGAGATGTTCTCCTGCCATACCCTGAAGGGAAAAAACAAGACAATACACTGTCACTTTACTGGCAGTGTATACTGACAGCTATCAATCAGAAGATATTGTGTGAAAAGAAAACACTTCTGCAAGGAAAGGACAAGGGTATTTATTTAATTGTAGAACATGTGTCAACCTCTCTTTAGTAAAGAGGAAAAATAGGGCTTGATGTTAATTGTTTTTTAAATAACTGGATGGGCCTAAGTTACCTACCTAGTCTCTTCTATTTCAGCCTCTCTCTCCTCCTGTAGAAGCTCGAGTGTCTTGGACACAAATCGTTCAATTTCCATTACTCACTAAAAAGACCAAAACACAATCAAACAATACAGATGCAGAACAATGTCAGTCTCAAATTTGTAATTTGTTTACAGGTAAAGCCAACAGACAAACCAAAACAGACCCCAATTGCTAACCAAGATATAACGCTACCATTAGCTACATTTCCACCATAACCATACAGGCAGATCTCGCCTTAATCTATGTGGCTCTCACAGCCAAAAGAAGCTCCATTGTACAACTTGGTATAACTGTCCACGAAGATAGTTCCACTCTTTCCAGAGGTGTTTACAAGTTAGCTTGCGAACTGCAGCTTTATCACGTTGGTTGGAGTTAGCGAGCAAGCCTTACAAAAATGATTAGACTGACACTCACACAGTAACGTTACCTGAGTGGAGACTAAAACAGTAGTGGGCAGAATAGGAGATAACGTTAATATTATGCATGAAATCTTAAAATATGGTGATGACACATTAGTAGTAGCTGTGACAAGCTAAATAAGCCGGTCTTCTTTGATTGGGCTGCTAGCTAGTGGATTTAGAAGAAGCGGAAACATACACCG
This sequence comes from Hoplostethus mediterraneus, assembly GCA_034670385.1. NCBI lineage: Eukaryota > Metazoa > Chordata > Actinopteri > Trachichthyiformes > Trachichthyidae > Hoplostethus > Hoplostethus mediterraneus. The sequence continues at coordinate 7,229,583 of JAXDDW010000003.1, read as the reverse complement.
CCACCTATCTTCTGAGATGACTTCTCTTCTTGACGGTTTATTAGCGTTTGCGGGCTACAGAACTTTTATTTTGAAAGACACACAACACGGAAGTTGCACTTCTTCGCTGATGCTCACCAAAGCAGTTGAGCTAAATTGTCAATCAAAACTGGCTCTAGCCACCTTTAATGGGTGATATCAATAAGAGGTATTGTGCCGGCTGCTCAGGAAGGCTGTCTGTACAATTTTTTTAGCACGTTGATTCTGTAATTTGGTGCACACGTATGCTATTTCTTCTAAATTAACCTGGTTTATTTCAATCAGGAAGGAAGAACTTGTCCTGCATCGAACTGAACAAACCCATTTTATGTATTGGTTCACGACTCCTCTTTAACTTCGTTTTTGGAAATGAGAACGACGTTAATCCTGTTGCACGCCATCTCGTCCTGCTTGATGGTTAGTGCCACGCTTTCAAAGACGGATGCCAAGAAGTCGCACAAAACTGAGGCTGAGGTGAGTAACTTATATGATCCCTAGAATGGGTGTGAATTGCGTTTGTTGCCAGGTCATGCAGGTCCTTCAAGTCACTCGACTCACCTTTTGCCAGCATCAGGGACATCAAACTCAAACATCATATATCTGTATCACCACCTGCCATTTGTCCAGTCACGTCGGTGACATCATGTATGGTATTACCAACACAGTTATAGCTTGTCTAACTCTCATCTTTCTTATAACCAACGTTTTCCTGTACCAATAGACATCATATGCAGAGTTGTCTGTGTTGGAGAGAGGCCTTGTTGTGTCAGACCCGCAATGGAGAGACATAGTGAAGGAGGAAAAGAGATACTGTGCACATATGAAAAGAGCTTTTCAAGGACTGGTGCTTGGATACATCACACCTGTAAGCCTGAAATATATTCAATAGTATTTACATGTTGAGTTTTTGCTGTCCAGTATCTGGTGTGCCTTAATCAATTACAACATTATCATTACCACATTAGTGTCTCATGTTTATTGACTTGTACTGACACACAATATCGTATTTATTCCACCCTATAGTGGAATTCCCATGGCTATGATATAGTCAAGATATTTGGCTCCAAACTTACTTCAGTGTCTCCAGTGTGGCTTCAGCTTCGCCGACGGGGACCAGAAAGCTTTGATGTCACCGGCCTCCACGACCATGACCCAGGTAGGGGGATCATATCAGTAACAGTCAAGTATGAAATAGGAACGCGCAAGCGAGAGCACATTTCCCCCGTACTGGCCTCCCTCCACTGGCTCCCTATACGTTTTAGGATTCATGTTAAGATTTTATTGTTTGCTTATAAATCATTAAATGGGCTAGCTCCACCTTATCTCTCTGATGTTTTACAGCGATATGTCCCATTAAGGTCACTCAGGTCCGCTGATCAGTTGCTCCTGGTTGTACCTAAGGCAAGGCTTAAGCTCAGGGGAGATCGTGCTTTTGCAGTTGCAGCCCCCAAACTCTGGAACGAGCTGCCTCTACATGTTAGACTGGCCCCTACATTGTCTGTTTTTAAATCTCGCCTCAAAACACATTTGTACTCCTTGGCTTTTAACTCAGTATGAGAGTTGCATTTTCCTTTTTTTGTTTGTTTGGTCTTGTTGCTTTTATATTACTGTCATTCTGTCTCTTAAACTGGTCCTTGTGTTTTATTGTGTTTTTAAGTTTGATTGATTGTACAGCACTTTGGTCAACTGTGTTGTTTTAAATGTGCTTTATAGATAAAGTTGGATTGGATTGGATAGTCTTCGTAAGGACTTTATCTCTCAATAAAATGTCACTACAAAAGTATTTTCTTTCCAGGTTGGGTCAAAGCTGTACGGAAGTCTAATAGAAAAATCAAGATAGGTGAGTGGATATCTTCATCTCCCACCACAGGTCAGCTCAGGTCTGTTAACTCAGACCAGTGCCAGTGGTTTCAGATAAACCCGATCCTGACTTTTTGTTTTTGGGCCATCCTCAGTCAACCACTCAATTTCTCCATCTCCCCTACTCTTAGTGCCTCGCCTGTTATTTGATGGCTGGTCTTACCAGGACTACATGAGTGTGATGGGTAGTGAAGATGAAATTGAAGAGCTGGGAAGTGAGCTAGTGGATGTTGCAAAGGTAATTAAATGCAGAGGCAACGAGAAGTGCCAGAAGCAGCTATAATATAGCTTACTCCCTAGCGCCAATGTATTTGTGCTGTTTCTATCTAATTAAGCATTGGCCTTGCAGACAGAAGGCTTTGATGGTTTCACTTTGGAGCTGTGGAGCCAGCTGGGAGGTAACAAAAGAAAGTGAGTTATTCAGCACATTCACATCTTTATTATTGCTTCCATTACTTTGCTGCTACAGTATTTCATTGTCTAATGTAGATAACCAAACACTATTTCATTTATTCCATGCAGGGAGCTGGTCCATATGGTAAAACACATTTGTGAGACTTTGAAGGCTAAAAAAATGGAGTGTATCCTTGTTATTCCACCTGCGGTGACAAGGTGAATGAAGTTTGCTTACTTTTAACCAGTATAAATGCATTTCATTTATCTTCTTTTAAATGTATCTTAATGCCTTTCCATTATGACCATTATGACCAGCACGGGGCAGCCAGGTATGTTTGGCAGGGAGGAGTTTGAGCAGTTGGCTCCAGTAGTAGATGGATTCAGCCTTATGACATATGACTACTCCAATGCTGGCAGGTGAGGCTCACAGACACAAGTGATGATGAAATGGTGACATGACCTGAATAACTGGCCAGTGCAACTAGACTCAGAGCATTGCCACTTACATACAGTGGATTCATTGATTGATTTTATTTTTAATTTTTAGACCAGGCCCAAGTTCACCCCTGCCCTGGATGAGAGACTGTGTTCTCCAGTTGTCACCAAACACCCAGTGGAGAAAAAAGATCCTACTTGGACTCAATTTGTATGGTCTAGATTTTGCAAGCCAAGGAACAGAGCCAATCCTCGGGGTCAGGTAAGCACTGTAATTAGTAGTAATACTGTATTTACTTTTGAGAAATTTAAGGTTTCATATAGATCTTACTTTTTATTCTTCACTCTCTTATGCCTTTCTCTAATTCTCTGCAGGTACATTGAGATTTTGAGAGAACTTCGGCCAAAACTCCTCTGGGATGAATATGCTGCAGAGCATTATTTCAGTTACAAGAGGTAATAATTGTATAATGCTTTTATTTAAGTGAACAAACTAACAATCTTAAACATCCACCGGCATCTTTCAATGAGGTTTATTACTTCCCTTTCATTCTAGGAACAATGGAGTTAAGCATGTAGTGTACTTCCCAACTTTGAAGGTAAAGCCCTCACAATTTTAAGTTGTCTTTGTAGCTAAACACTTTGGGCTGAAACGTTGAATAGTGTGCGACTTTGATTTACTTTTACTGTTTTATGGTGAAATTAAGATTTATTTTTCTAATTTATTTTTCAGTCACTCTACCAAAGGATCTCTTTAGCTACCGAACTGGGCACAGGACTTTCCATGTGGGAATTAGGACAAGGACTGGATTATTTCTATGATCTCCTATGAAAAGAGGAAAGGACTATTTTATGGCTGCTGTGGACCTTTTGAACATCAGCATCGGGATTTACAATTAACTGACATTTACAAAAAAAAAATGTCCAAACGTGGTACACCAGAAAATACCTGTGCTGTATGCAGTGATTCTTTTTCTCTTGTTTTCCTTTCTGAGTGACTCAAATGAACTCTGGAACCAGCCATGGACAGAGTTAGTTAATACTCAACCTGTGCTGCTGTTGGCTTGGGGCTTGTCAGAGGGTTTGGAGGACTCATAATGTCAGCATGAATAAAACAGGGGTTAGTTGCTTTGAAAGATACTGGCAACAAATCATGAATTCTTTTAATTATTGTTTTATTCCTTTTCATTGACAAGACTCAAAGCATCATGGTGAAGAAATTAGCACATTTAACTGTTATACAGCAGTAACACATCTACCTTTTACACAACATTACATGCATGCTGTGAATTCATGTGCTACTTCTATCGCCTCTCTTCACTGGTCTTGAGTATTGAGGCAGAATTCAGTGGGAATCTTTTGACAGGTGTTGAGCTTTAATTGCTGTTAGGCTGCATTTTGGGCTAATTTCTCTTCTGTTGGGTTGGATGTCCCTGGGCTCCCATCTTCCATGTCCGTTTGAAGATCCTCAAAGAGCATCTCTTCCTGACATCCAAAGGTTGTTTTTTAATTTATCAAAATGTTTACGTTTGTTAAGTTTCTGTTTTGATGATAGTCTGTAATTAGGACATTGACAAGTAATGAACCTGTATTCACTTTGTTGCCAAAAATCCCTTCTGACTCAGTGTCTTCCCTGATAGTTGTCCTGGATGGATGTATAGTAGTTTTACTTGCCACTACAGAGCAGAATTAGATTATTTACAGCAACTGAAGTTGATTGGATATTCTGCCCGGTAACTAGGTGTCTGTCTACGACTACATGCAAGGCATCCTCTTGACTTGCTGAAAAACAAAGAGATAAACAGAAAAGGATTGTAGTTTGCTGATTTGGCATTTACTCAGTCCACTTAGTAACTGTATCGCTCGAAATACAGGCCTGCTCACCTGTGTATGATCCACCACTGTCTTTCACAAAGTCTTCCACTATCAAGGGCAGGTTGGCAAAGTCAGGTCTCCGCACCAGCTCAAACACTGACGGCTTTCAGCAAAGATAGGTACAATTAGTTGTTATACTGCAATACACACTGAACACCAGGTAACTGCATGAGTATATTTAGACATATTCCACACACTAACCCCTGTGAGACTGTAGCCACTGAAGATCCACCCCTGTCCCTCGGTGGCACAACATAACGCTGATACTCCCTGTCCCACTGCACACACAGGCTCTACACAGAGAAAGACAGCATGCATCCATGTCTCTACACCAGATGTGTACATACGGTATTACCTGCCCCACATGGGCTCATGGCATAGCTGTCATGGAGCGTTTTCAATATTACAGACTGGCTGCTTTCCAAATGAGCCACAGACTCACTTTGCTGAGAGATGAAGTGTGTGAGGATGCGGTGCAGAGAGCCACTGTGTGCCAGGTCATTCAGAGCTCCGGGGCAGTCTGGGATGAGTAGCGCCTGGTAGCGGGCACCTGCAGTGGGTCATCATGACATGGCCTTGAGCTTAGCTGAGCCCAAACAAAACGACATCAAAAGAACAAGAACACAGTCAAACGGACCATTCGGTAAGTGGACATTTTTAGTGGTTCTCACCATCTATAGATTCAAGTTTGGCTGGTGTTGCGTAGGGTTTCACATTGAAGTCCTGCACCCATCTAGCAGTGCTTTCATCGACCCCAACAAAGTCTATAGGCTTCCCCTACAATGCAAATAACAGTAACTATAAATGTGGCACCAATGGCAGGAATGCTTTTATATTTTGTGGTCAGAAAATGAGTCTTACCCCTGGTGTTGCTGTCTGGAGGTTGAACACTGAGCTGCAAAGACTAAAGGACTGATGGAATGATTTTGCTGATACCCCTAAATGGCCAAAACACATCAATTAGCAAAGTTGAGACATAATAAAGCGCTTTTCCTGATCACTTCTTAGATGAGGTGAGGGAGGTTGGGTTGGCTACGTGTTGGTTTACTTTGGACCACAGTTAGGTGGTGGACGTCACATAACACAAATAACAAATTGAATGTGGGCTAAATTAATATCTTTGTTATTGTGTTTTGCATCCCCATCATGGAACTGCTGATGCAAGTCATAAACCTACCTTGAGGAGCGGCACTCGCCACTATCAAGCAACTTGGCTTCGCAGACATTTCATGTAATTCTCTGTACGCTCGCAGGAAAATATTTGTATAGATTCTTTGAAATGAAGGAGGTTTTGTGAGTGAAATAAAACGAGAGAATCAGAGAAATCGTGAGTAGGAAGTCTTGTCACCTGACAACACCATCCGCTAAAGCTTTTCAAAATAAAAGTCCAATGTGTGTGTAGATGATACGTGAAAATCATTGTTAAAAAAATTACAACAAAATAATAACTGTATTTTAATTGTATTCCAACAAACATATTTTTACAATATTACTCTTTCAAATGAACACTTGGATGAACACCGTTTTTGAAAGCGTGACATACTTAAATATTTAACTACATAGGCTACAAGACCAAGAACTGTACACTCTTGAACTCAACAAAAACATGATTATTTTCCTCTGCTTTTTAAAAGAAATCCTTTGATTGTTAGCTCATCCACTCATCTTGGAGGCAGCATTAGCTTCAAGATAAAGGTTTTAATATAGAAAGCATGCAATGGAATATGCAGAACAGAGCAGTGCTGTCCAGCAGCATGACTGCTTCACCTATAAACTATGTGTCTTTTGAAAACGACCATGTCACGTACAGTTGGGACATAGAAATATATAACCAAACATTTGGCGATGCTGTGATGTGGTTCAATTTGTGATATTTGAGAAAATCCAAACTCAGAATGGTTCTTCTTTCAAATTTCGATAAAGGCAGCAAGTAAACATCATCCCCACAAGCTGAAAGAGAGACAGACAAATTGTTAATACCACATTGTACACAAAACCAACCACTGTACATAGAAGCAGCCGTTGGTGTTGTTTTGCACACCATTCATTACATGATGGATGTTGATTTAAAACTTTTTAAAAACTATTTCCTCAGTGGTTTATTGAGATTTACCTGGAGAAATGCAATCCCAATACCCACTGCACCAAGAATATGCAACTGATTCAGGATGAAGTCCTCTAATTTCATGATGCATCCTCCCTGAGAGCAAAAGAAAGGGGGAAATGAACATGCTGTTATAATTAAATGGTTATACACAGCCTAACGGACAGCCATACATACCTCTACTTTGTAGATATTGGAGGGATGGTCCCTACAGCCACAGTTGTCACTTGGTGTTTTGCAGCAGCTATCAGGAACCAGCCTTTCCTGCTCCGCTGCCTGGATCCAAACACTGTCTGACCAGTCTGAGGAGCTGTTACTGCCACAACACTTAAACTGGTGGAGGATAGAACAACATAAGGCAAAGATACACTTATGAATGAACTAAATATGAGTTCAACATTGATTATGTTCACATATAATGGGAATAATTTACCCTCATCCCAAACTAGAGTGATCTAACATACCCCAATCAAATTGAAGCTTCAAAGTCATTGTGTAGTCTCAGGTGTATAAGCAATAATGCCAATGCAGTTTTATTACGTTTCAGTCAGGTTGGGTGGATAATCTAAATGTCTAAAACATGAATATCTCACTTCCATACCTCCTGCTGAAGCTTGTCCACAGCCTGCGTGATGCTCTCCTCCCCTTGCTGCTGGTATTTCTGCTGCATGGTGTCCTTCAGGTTCTGTCTGAGCTCCTCATCCAGCTGTGTGAAAGGAGCAGAACTTGAGTGATGACTTATGAGAAGATTTGTCACCGTTTGGACACCATTCATATATACAGCCCATGGTCAAGTTTCTGTCATCCCCTGTAATTCCCCTATACCTGTCCACTGTCCATATAAGTCAGATTAAATGAGAACATAGATCCTCTGACCCTCATACCCTGTCTGACGTGAACATTCTTTAAATATGTTTGTAAATAGAAAAGTCAGAAGAGTGAATTCTAATTATTTTATATCAACCTGTTAGAGAAACAGGTTGATATAAAACGGGTGATAGCAGATTACCTTGTAGCAGAAGGGGAAACACTGGAGCAGGAAAAGGGGGAAGAAAGAGAGGTGTGAAAAGGATGGATAAACAGACAAATGAAGAGCATGCACACATGCATGCAATAGAATTTCACAATAGTGTACAGTAACTGTGCCATGCCATGGTTTTTGGGTTATACAAAACAATGTAAATAGTGACCATAGAGAAAAAAAGTAATTCTGGAATGATACAAACACACAGTTTACAGTATTAGTATGAAATGTAAGAAGAGAGAAGGAGCAAGTTGGGTTATTTGTGGGGGAGAGACAAAAAGCAAGACAAACATTTGTGGCTGCTGAAGAGCTTTAGCTTGCAATGTTTATGTTGAGAAATGGCATTACATGGGACTGATATCTGCCACTGCATCTCAGTCATAACTTTCAGTCAGTACATTCAAAGGTTTTACCTCTTGGTAGTTAACGTAGGCCAGCACACCCGCAATGACTTCCAGCAGGAAAATACACAACAATAAGATAAAATACTGTAGTGGAGAGAGAACACAGATGTGAATGAAGGTAGAAACATAGATTATAGTGTTTCAGTATATTACTATACTGAAATATGACATTTATAAGAATGAAATAAGCATTAAAAGACAAAACAAGTTATGGTCATACATTTATTCCTTACTTATTATATATATTATATAAACAACTTATTCAGTACAGGTCATGGGGAATATGGAAATAGAAATAACGTCACAGAGCTTGTCCAGTTTTGCTTCTATATTATATCCTCTCACTCTGTCTGTGTCTCCCACACACTCTGCAGTCCAACCGCCTGCTTGTGATGCCCCTCATTCCTCTGGCATGAGCCACACTCTAAATCTAAACTCTTAAAGAAACACTCTGCATTACTTTGTCTGTTATAGTTGACAGGCATGCACTTCTGACCTAACGAGCTGCACTGTATACATGCAGAACAGACAGCATAGTTCAGGTTGCAAAAACAAGATGGTCACCAGGGATGAAAACACGTAAACTCAAACAAACTTGTATGTATATAAACAGAATTTGTCTTTTTTTTTTTTTTGATTTCCCATAATGGAATGGGGTCATATTTGGGTTTATCTAAATAGACAAGTATACTGATTTGTGTAATTATTATACTTGAGTAACTAAGTAATTATCTAATATTTGGCATTACTGTCTAGTAGTTAAATAACACGGCCCTAATAACACATGCACTGTATTGTGACCGGGAAGTGTGTTGTGTACATTTGAGTGACCCCCCCCCCTTACCACGATCAAAAGACTCTTCATCTCCTTCAGAGTGGCACAGCATCCAATTATTCCCGTCACTACCACAATGGCCCCGGCTGTGATCAGGATGAAAGCTGAGGTCGAGTAGTAGGTGGAGTTGAGTAAACTGATGTATTCACTCTTCTCCACTATAGTCCATACACCCACTGCCAGTACAAACCCACCTGCCAGCTAACAGAACACAGCGTTATCAGCTCAATTCAAAGCAGATGATCATATCAAGAATGCACCACATAGTTCATACCAGTCCTATGCAGCTGCAAGCACCACTAAAAACACTTCCAGGTCTTTGAGTACATAGCTGTGTGAATTCGCAAAGCATACTAGGATTGATTCTGTCCACCCATTCGGCCTAAAGTTAAGAAAATAAAAAAGTTCTGTAGGCGTGGCTCTGTCTCTGGGTATAGAGTTTATTTCTCTTCCTTACCTCCAGCATAACCATAGTAGCCATAATAGATTGTGTCTTTTACTGTTCTTTGTACTGTAATTGTAGTCTGTATAGATAACAGTGTGGAACACAATAGTAAGTCTTATAAATGGACATAAGGAATGAGTTGGTTATTTATTTGAAACATCAACTAAAATCAGGAATAATGTAGATGCTGTAAATATCCGTTGTGTCTGGAGTGAAGCAGAATATGATGTTTAAATGATTAATGGTATTCAGTGTAGTTATGTAATAGGGGATTTTGTTGCCTTTAATTCAGCTGAAACACAGCAGGGCAACTTCTGGCCTTGTTAACTTACCCAGAAGAGAATGTTAAAGGTAAAAAGCAGGTATTTCAGACAAATTGTCCCACACGTGTTTGTTTTTTCACCTCGTGCTTCCATTCTGAAAAGAAAAATGTACATGTGTTAGATTGTAAGACGATGTACAGATTTTCATCAACAGGTTCTCCAGGTAAGAAAGGGAGAACATCACCTAAAACAAAACAATCGGTCTCTGCAGTAAATAGTATAGTTATATATAGTATATTTTTAACGCTGCATCTCCCTGTAGAGAATAAACACAAAATCCTCTCGCAGCAGGTCATATCTTTTAACACTGTTTTCATACTATAGTTATAGATTATGATTTCTCTATAAGGTACATTAAGCCTATTACTGCTCTATCTGATTGAGACTGGTCATGTCTCTGCACTATGAAGCTTGGTTAGAGAATAGGATTATCCTTTTCCAGTCTGCAATGCTCCAGTTCCCCTGTGGTGTGAAAAGGTGATTTATGGGATGGAACGCCAACATAATATACAAACAAAATATCTAATCTTCTGTAAGGTTTGTATTGTATTACCATTAAAGAACATTTGGTACGTTCCTAAACAATCCCAAAAAAAACACAAAGAGAGCCTGCTGATGAAATAAAGTATATTGTGGGGATAAATACTTGTCTTACATGCCAACTAGCAATAACCTTTTTTGGGGGGAATCAACAAACCAAGTAAGGTTATGGAGGACACATAAATCATATCAAATAAATCATTAAATGCACTTCACACATGAAGGATTTTCCAGCCATTAGATACTCGATGTGTGAATGTGATTGTCAAGCAGAACAAAATCTCATGAACTCATATTGGTATTATTTTTAAACCATTGTGTCATGGAAAAATTCCTCTCCCTCTTCCCTTGGTGACTAAAATACTCCTACCTTCTCTCAAATGGTGATCTGAAGGATGTAGATTATTAGGGTAACGTCTTCTCCTGCTAAGCCCAATCTCTGTGCTGTTCTCTTTGAAGGTTATGAGCAACAGTGAAAGTTCTCAGCTGACGCTCAGACCCAAGTCTGCTACCCACCCGTCTGAATGTCTGTCCTCTTTTGGCAGAATGGATCAGCTTGTCACGCCACAAGCTATATAAAGTGCATCGCTGCCACCAGCTGGTTTCTCACGCATATGACTTGTCCTGACACTGCCAAAAACAACTGCTGCTGTGAAGGAATTATTTAACAAATTTTAACAAAAGGTTGATGAAGACAGAGCTGTGTCCTAAAAATAATTTATTGGATCAGTAACAGGTAACAACACACAGATCAGGTAACAACATACAAAACAATACAGGTAAACATTAAACAAACAGTCCAGTAAATGTGTTCAAAGAAAAATGATGTGTCCAGAGATGGTGTAGGTGTAAGTCCCTTTGGAAGCATGTCCTTGTTGGTGCAGTGCTGTGGCTCCCTTTCACCGTTCCCGAAAAATCCCTCTTTTCTTCGGTGGGACAGATCCCACCGAAGAAAATGTGATTCCCCGAACCATGACCAATGAGTCAGTTAATGAGTCTTTTCTCTTGTCTATTTACAGCAGCTTCTTTCTGTGGTGTCCTCAGTCAGTAAAAGTGAGTCTTCAAATTCTTGATCATTCTGGGCAGCTAACATCCTAAGATAAGAGGGAAACTATGATAGCATCACTTTCCAGAAACCTTGTATATCAATAGTCAGTCTTTCAAGATTTGAGAATGAAATGTTTTATTTTGCTATAACACCTCTTTTATCTATCTATCTATCTATCTATCTATCTATCTATCTATCTATCTATCTATCTATCTATCTATCTATCTATCTATCTATCTATCTATCTATCTATCTATCTATCTATCTATCTATCTACTTATTTTACTTTTAAGGTGCATCTGTCTTGCTTATTCTCAGGTTTATGAATACAATCAATATGAGAGACAATGTTGGCTGCAGTAAAAAAACAATGCAGATGATATGAATGACATATACTGTACAGTAAGGCAGTGCTACATTATATGATGCCATACCCAACCAGCTGAGTCATCAGCTCCTCCATGTTATATCCATTCCTGGCACTACACTCATAGAACACAGCCTGGTGCTGCTGTATGAAACATAGTAGAGAGAAACAGGCCTTTATTCCTTCTTTCTCAGCAGTGATTTTCTGAGCAAATCACTTGAGAAAATAGTTTGAATATTCAAATGCCCCTCACCTCTGCTAGCCTCTGCCCCTCCCTTGTTGGCACTTTTCTACTGTCTGCCAGGTCCAGCTTGTTCCCCAGCAGCATTAGTACCGTTCCTTCACACTTCCTCTCCTATGACAGAATTACGACAGGTCAGGGTACATTCTCTTGGACGTATTAGCCTTGAAAACTGAAGCAACTATATCCCAAACTGTGCAGAATGCTGTTGTAGTGTCTATACAAACATCAGAAAAAATAAACAATATAGTATCGATATGTTAGGTATCATAATGAAGACTTGTTTCAATGCCATAAATGCCTACAGAGATTGCTACTGTATTGTATTGCCCATGACCTGTGTGTATTCAAAATGGTTCAAATCGTTTTGCATGTCAGACCATCTATGACATTTCCACCAACTCACCTGCACAGAGTCCATCCACCCTCTTACAGCAGTGAAGGAGGGGGAGTAAGCGATATCGTACATGGTGAGGATACCATCAGCTTTACGGTAGTAGTGCTCGGTGATGCTGCGAAATCTGAAAGGAATAAGAGAAAACACAAAAGGATAGGGAGGACAGAAACAAATAACACCCAATAGGGATGACTGGATGCTCTTTCAACATAGACAGACATGTCATAACTCAAGCTGGCATAACATGAGCTGGCATTGTGTGGTATCTGTAAAGCCAAAAGCAGATACTGAACACGGGAACAAGTTGTGTCATGTCCGACCTCTCCTGTCCTGCAGTGTCCCAGAGCTGGAGGAGTATGGTGGTGGAGCCCAGAGTTACAGTCTTCATCTGGTAATCTATACCTAGAAGCAACATTTATCATACTTTATTTAGATGCCTGCAGAGGCATACTCATTGTTGTGATAAGTTAGTTGAGACATGGTCACAAGAAGAGAATTGCTTACCAACAGTAGCACTCATACTGGAGAAGTGGCCTGTGCAGTAGTGCTGGATGAAGGAGCTCTTACCCACTCCCGAGTTACCCAGGAATACCACCTTGAACACTCGCTGGGGGCTAACATGTCTGGTCTACAATAAGTGTATAGGGATCACACTTTACATTTTGATTTATTTATGTTAACATGTTATGTTTTTATTTCCTTTCCTTTCACAGAATACAATTTAACTCAGATCAATAGTTGCATCATCCTCACTCTCTCTAGCTGCAGCAACTGAATGTCATATGATGAAGTGTGTATGTTTGTTTGTAGATCCAACATTTGCCCTACCTGAATTTGAGTCTGTTCAACATTTTCACACCTGACTCTACTTGACAGCTGGTGGCTCTTGGATGAGTCTGACATCTCTTCTGTTGCCTGCTCCAACTCACTGGATGAGCTCAGCTGTCTTCAGAATCAATGATACACAGCATCACAGTATTAGTCTCTCCTCTGCATAATTGCAAATACTAATATATATATATAAAGAACGTCAAATGTTATTGGTCATACAAACCTTTTCATTGCCGTGTCTGGTGGTAAGTAGTTACCTATGACTGACCCTTTCTTCTGCAAAGTCTTTCTGACATTAGGATTCTAAAAAGGTTTTGTGGAGAGTGAGGCAAAAGAAATGAGTAGCATTAAGTTTTATAGTCTTCAACACGCGGGTGTGCTTTGATCATTTGAATCTAAACTGATATGAATATCTTCTTCTCTGCAGTAATACTATTTGTTTCAAGCATGTTAATTCAGTGGTTCAGTACGCAAGTAGAAAAACAAGAACTCAGTCCAACGGTGATATTTATTCTACTACAAAGTAGCATATCATTATTCAGCAATACACACTTACAAAATACAAGAAATAAACAACAGGTGTTCATTGTGTTATAAACATTATGCTCTTTGTCCTTTTCATTGGCATGTCTTGACTTTGTTCACAAACTTCAAATGCTTGTTCAAACCCACAAAACAGCTATTGCGTATATCTACACTAGATATCCAATATTATTTTGTAGTGCGCAATATTCATCAATTTTCTCAAGGCGAGAGTACGGGATATTCAAGGGGATCTGGTGAGAGATTCTAGATTAGCGCTCCTTCTTTGAGAAATGTGATAAATAAGAGTTTGTTCAAATAAACGTATAACTTATAAAATATAAGTTCATCTAGATAAATAATGCTATGCATCACTAATAAACATATAACAGTCTTTCCTTTAAGTTGACACGGGACAAAACAAATGTCTTCTCAACAAAATTGTTCAGGTCACTGACCATATCTACTGAGCACAGCATAGTTTACACAGAAAACTCCAGTGGCAAGGACATCGTCACAATTACAAACAATAAGCAAACAATAAAAGCTGCCCACATAAACAATCATTGTCCAGATGATGGAAGAAAGCAAGAGGCCATTCAATGACTTAGCTTAGCGTCGATATACTTGCTGTGTCTTTGGGGTACAACGATCTCCATAGAGATTATGAGTTAATGGCAAAGGAGAAAGGACAGAGTGTCTATGACTAACCCTCTTCTGAGACTGGTGGATGTCTTTCTCATCTCGCAGCCTTTTGTTCATATCCCTGAGATGAAAAGAGAACATCATTTACAACCATTGCCATACTGGATTGCCATGTTTAGACAGGTCAGAGGTGAATGAACAGACATATAGAGAAATATTCATGATGGAATTTTGACGCAGAAAGTCTTGTTGGGGGATTTCTTTCATTTGAACAAATTGTGAAATAGGCTGGAAGCATATGTACTTTCTGTAAAGACTTACCTCAATAGCGCTAGTTGTCTCAAGAGACTATCCTTCTCTTTCTGCATGTTCTTAGACACATTCATCACATTTCTAAAGTGAACATAAGATTCTAAATTATTCCCATTATATTTATAATTTCAATTATATAACAAGGACAGCAGGTGTCCGATATTTCTGATATAATTGTTGTGATAATTCGCCAACTATCCCTCCCATTATCCCCTTACCTATGTTTGGCCATTTGCTCCTGAGCAGTGTTGAGTTGAATGAGGTTGAGCTGGGCCAGGGCGGTCTGGAGCTCCTCTCTAGTGGTCTCTAGCTTTTCATGTAACTTGAGGTTGAGGCTCTCCATTTGCTGGTTCTGCTCCTTGACGTCTGCGTGCTCGTAGCTCAGCTGCTGGAGTCTGGACTTCAGCTTAGTACAAAGACAGTTCAATGAATGAGACAAAATGACCTGACGGACTATTTCAAAACAGCATGAATACCATAATACCACCTGGATGCCTACCTCTCTCTCCTTGATCAGTGTACTCTCTAGCTCTTGCTCCTGCAGCTTCAGGTCCTCCTCAAGTTGTTTCCCTTTGTCCCACTGTCTAATATTCTCCTTTATTTAACAGTAAATACAAAGAATGTCATTTCTATAACTATTGTAAAGTAACACAGAGTTTGGGTTAGATAGTGTGTCTCTACCTGAGATAGCTGTTTCTCTCTCTCCTCTCTGACTTGATATTCCATTTCTTCATATATGGATCGAACAACCTGATCATGTTCAGTCTCCCGTCTGAAACAAAACAAGGCAGAATAAAACATCAGTAGTAAGCTTACACAGTTAGACCCATAAGGCAGAAGCAATATGAATGGATATAGTGCTCCATATGCAGAAGACAAGTTGGTGGGAACCTGCGTAGAGCTTGTTCCAGACTGTCTCTTTCTCTGAGAGAGTCCTGTAGATGCGACACAGCGTGGGCCAGGATTTCCTCCAGGGCACTCATTAGCTCTGGTCTGTCTCTCTGGAGCTCGCACCATAGAGAATATAACTCCGACTGACTGACACACAGCACAGCGGGACAAAACGCAACATTAACTGATACAATGACTGAGGACAATTACCCCCAACAGCACCACAACAACACTCACATAATATATCTACATCCAGTACATCCAAGTGCAACAAGCATCTTCATTATGCATGAAGTGAGATTGCTTAAAATATAGAGATATATACAACTATAACTTATTGTAACACACTGGAACAGAAATGTATGTGAAAGTATTACATTAAAATAACAGGAGACAGTATTCTGCCCTTTTTCCACTGGGTTGCCTCAGGGACAAACATGTGCTCAATGTTTCAGTGATAGGCAAATATTGCAATATGATTTGTGACACATGGACACTGCTTTTTCATTTCTTTTTCAACATTTGAGAATGGAAAATAATATTTTGGGGAAGTACTGTAAGAGCATCAGCTAAATGTAAAATCTCAGTGGGTTTTTAGGATGTGGGGGGGCTTTCTGCTACTGAAGCAAGTACAGTATGGAATATGTGGTCCACTTATAAATGCCATTAAAGTTCAGTTCCCGAGGCTTTTAAGAAGAAATGATTACCCTTCTGCCATTATGTACACATACATACTGTATATGTTTCCCCTGTCAAATTTAACTGTAAACATCAATGCGGAAACTTTAGAAGCATCTGAACAGTCTGTATGTAACTAATACCAAAGATCTTATGACAGTGGTCTTACTCTTTGAAGAGTTTGTCAGCGCCTATCTCCACCAGTATGTTTATAAATTTGATTGCCCTGGGGTCCTGGGTCCAGTCTACTTGCTCCTTGTCCTCCTTTGCCTCGTCTTGACTCGGCACCATGGTCTCCTCCTGCCCCACCAACTCCCCTGTGCCGCAGGCAGAGAGGCACAGAGAAATTGGACAACAGGTATTTGTGAATTAATGTAAGACTGTGTGACTATCAGTCTCAAATCTTTAGCAAATGAGGAGTATCATGACATAAGTCAACAAGGCGTACACTCACCAAGCCCTGTGTTAAACTCAACGGGGGTGAGGAAGCCATTACTCTCTCGGTCAAGGCTGTCGAACACTGTCTCCAACTGTTCTGGGGACAGAGGTAACTCCCCTTGTAGTCTCTAACCATAACAGAGAAAAACATTAAGATGGAACACTGACAATTTAATTAGCCTTAATTCTGTTATTCCTCCACTAGCTGCTCACCTGCATATCCCACTTTGTAATGAATCCTTTCCCCTCTTTGTCACACAGCACAAAGAGCTCCCTGGCCTTGCTCATGGTTTCTGGCTGCAGAGCTCCTGGTATGGCTTCCCTGGTGCTGGGTGAAGCCATCAGTCCACGTCCATAGCCTGACCTGGGGCTCCCAGCTGGGATGCTCCTCTGTCTGGAGCTCAATGGCGACGCCTCACCGCTACCTTGCCCCACCAACACTTCACCATCGTTCAGCCAGTTAGCCATTGCTGTAAAGAGGCGGGCAGATACCGGTGGAGTTGGGGTATAAATGTCATTATCAGCAGCATTGGCTATGTACCTAGTAGTACAGTAGTAGTAGTTTGTCATTTTAGTTTTATGCTTCATACACTTCACCTACTGCAATGATCTGGAGAGTCATGTGAAGGCTCTTTTAATATTTAATATTTTATGTTAGTTATTTCTAACTAACATAGAGCTGTAGGCTCTGTGATGTATTAACCATTAACCAGCAATGTTTGTAGCTTCATCAAACTCGGAGATACATTCCCTTTTCACTTCCTGGTGAAACGGAAAAAATGTAATGACATTTTGTATCTTCTCTCTTAATACTGGGGAAGATATCGCGTGACGCTAAGCCTACAGGACCTCCCTTGTCAAACATGACGTGCAGAGCAAACTGTGCTGTGACTGTACACATTATCTACAGCTGGTGTGATCAGGTGTTGGCCATGTCAAGCACCCTGAGGACTTTACAACTTTGAGGAATCCAGAGGGAAATTTAGCCTATGTCAATGTCCTAGGTATCATAGGTACCTCGGACAAAGCCTAGAACTAAGCACTGTACAACCAGTCATCTACATTTTCTTTTCTACATTTTACAAGTTCTCAGGAACAATTTGCTCTGTTGTTTTGGATGGTCAAACATTTAATATATTGCTCTGCAGGCAGCAGTGTCCTTGATTCTGTACCAGGATGTAGATGTTAGAAAACAGGATGGTGTCATGTGTGGAGGGTTACTGGGAGGGGAGGACAGATTGCCAAGTGAAAGGAGAGGCAAATAAACCATTTGCATTTGTTTGCATTGACATAACTATTATAATTGCAGACAATTCTGAACTACGGGATGAATGGATTACTTTACCTCCTTTGATGTCCATAACACAGTGATTTATGAAGAATACAGGCATGATCCAGCTTTTAAATTAAGGTGTTTCTATAGTTATACACAGTAAAAACAATCATACGCCACAGATCAACATGTAAAAGCTTTGTTTCAATAAGTCAGATCAAATCTTTATAAAACTACACAAAAGATTCAGGGTTTTCTTGTGCATGCCATTAACAATGTGTATTGAAATCATGTTCATGACTTTTGTAGCATGAAATATTCTCACTCTCTCTCCCATCTTTCATACAGAAGACTGATAATACTGATAATGGCTAGTACAGCATGTTGATGATCCAGGAAACAACCCAAACTTTATTATAACACAAGAGACAGGCTAACATTCCAGATAAGGGGGTTATATAAACAGTTGCAACAGCAACAGCAACAGCCACACCAAAGATCATATAAACTTACTCACCTAGCACACTATTTTGCAAGTGTGTTGTTGTAATAGTGACAGAACTAACACTGTACGAACCATACAGTAGATTTAATATTGTGGCCAGTCACACATTAGAAGGTCGCCCTGACTTTCTGAGATAAATCTAGAGGCAATATTGGACTATTATACCTATCTATCTGACAGCACAGAAGTTAACGAATTATGTTGCATGAAAACGCTGTGCGTTATCAGCAATGGTGATAAAACGGCGATTCAAAAGGATATGTTATGAAGATAACCACAGTTTTATGCTTGCAAAAGTAACACATGCTTGAATGAAATACAAGCGTAGGAAACTACAATAGGCTAAATAATACATCTTAGTTAGGAGTAATGTAACGTTAGCTTAAGGAACCATATCGAAGAATTAAGCAATGTACTCTGACACGCGTTATTGAGAGAGAAAATATACCCATATTCACAACACAGTTATGCGGTTGTCATTGTTCCAGACCGGACAAAAGGTGAACATCTGTGTTGACTCGTAATTTCTAAATAACTCGCATTACTAGATCTAATGTCAGTTAAGCAAAGTTGTAAAAAGTTACTTACCTACGGCGCAATGGACACAAGTGTCCACTACCTTTGATCAGCACACTTTTATTCAACCGAGTACCTGCTCCCGCCACTCGGTGGCAGTGTGGAGCATGTTATGGTTTTCTACCGTAAAGTTTAGTGTAGCCCGCAATTCTAAATCGTACACAAGGTTTATCCAATGTATTTTTTTATATTTTTAAATTAATTTTATTTTTAATTACATTCAGTGAATGCCAGAGTCTGGGCAACTGATACATTTATGATGTAAAGTAGCTCCTAAACTTCGCAAAGCATTATTTTTGGTTAAGATGTCAACGATCTATGGGTCTGTTATTAGGAGTTACATGGTAAGAAGTAGCGTTGCCATGGAAATACACAAGTTACCGCTGAAAAGCCCTCGAAGCTCTGTGGTCAACGTTATTTGCGGATAAAATCAGGACTTCGTGCAACGTATTGACTCTAGTATATAATCCAGGTAAATTATTATTCTTATCTACACTTTATTGGTAAGAGGGTGCTGGCTAGATGTTATTTCAGAGAGCTAATTTACACTAGATACACCGGTTACAATAATGCTGAGGCTAACGTTAGCAAACGTGGTTGGCACAGAATTAATTCCTCGAAGTTGTAATCTGTGACTGGGATACTACCAGCAAAGTGATTAGTTGTGGAAAACGACTGAAAGCTTAGTCAGTACATTATCTGTGTCCAGTTTTGTTCTGCGCGGATGAATACGTAAGACATTAAACGTTAGGCTAGTTGCGTACAAGAATAGGCGTGTGCAACAACAACAAAACAGTGATGGTGGTGTCTGTTTAAGTGAAACTTAACCTGTAATCCCATCGTTGACCTTTCCATGCCCGCCTATATAACAGCCTTACCCTGCTGACGTTACATACATAGTTTAACTTCATAGCTAGCTTGCTAACACATACGAGTTATGGACATTAACTCCACATGGGCAGAATCGAGTGGGAATTGTCAGATGAGGGAAGATGGTGATTGCTGACAGATAAAGACATGAGATACTGTTGTGAGTATACGTCAGAGATGAAAATGGCATTGTTTTTTTTCTGTTTACTTCCACCTACTCTCATAGTTTCCCTCAGGAAATACAGCAGATGAGGAGACATTCCAGAGAGATGTCAACATGGAGCATTTGGAAAGACCAAGAAAACCTCATCTGATATCTAGGAATACCTGCAGTCATCACCAAGATACTCTTTTCAAATACAGCACGTTTCCTCACATTCTTCACCAGAGTGAAGAATAACGGTGACAAAGATCTTGGAAAGTTAACTTCCAACCTTTTGAATATGAAAATGAACTGGTTGTGACTGACTAGTGTCTGACTGTCTCTAGACCCCTACACAGTGTGGGCGTGCACTGAAATATGTAGGGGGTGAATATACACAAAACACCATCCGGTACCTGCATTGTTGTAGTGTAAAGAAAAAGCCAGAGGAAGAGAGACTATACAGCCCAGTGATTTGCAGGTGTCAGTGGTTACAGGACCAGCCTCTGAAGATGCTCCAGACTAGCAACTACTCACTGGTGCTGTTGATCCAGTTGACGCTGCTGGCTTATGACCTCTTCGTCAACTCCTTCAGTGAACTCCTGAGGGGAGCGCCTGTCATCCAGCTTGTACTTTTCATGTAAGTCACTGAACTGTTGGGTTGTGTTTTATGTAGTGCTTTATGCCTTGAGCACGTTTTCCATTTGGTACAAATAGTCTTGAACTTGAACTTAATATTTGAAATTTTTAGTTAATATGTTAATCATGTCATCTTCTAATGTAATATCATAGCAATCTACCCAAACATTGACAGTAGTTGCCAGAGCCATATGGTAAAACAAATGTCACTTCAGTGACTAAAATCTTATGTGGCAAGTACTGGACAATGCTTGTAAAATTGATACATACTGATTTTACACTGTATCTTTCTCTTTCTGATGGGCTCATGTGTCTGTGTTTGGATCAGTGGTCTAAATTACATACTACAGACTCACACCTGTCTCACCTCACCTGTCTTTCCTGTCACAATTCACTACTGTCCAACAAACAAATACTAAAATAATCCTTTAAAATGTTTCCAGCATCCAGGACATTGCCATCTTGTTCAATGTGATCATCATCCTGCTGATGATGTTCAACACCTACGTGTTCCAGGTTGGCCTGCTGTCCCTGCTGCTGGAGAGATTCAGGGCTCTGTTGATGTTCTCCAGCCTCTACCTGGCCCTCAGCATCAGCTTCCACTGCTGGGTCATGGTATGCTCAGTCACACCATGCAAGACAGCTGCATGCTAGCTGTGTTGCCACTAAATTAAAATTGACACATGTAGGTGTATCTAAATTCAGTAACTGTATGGCTAAACTGTCTGATAAGTGTTAATTTCTTTTTTGTCTAGAACCTAAGATGGATCAAGTCAAACCGTTTTGTATGGACAAATGGTCTTCAAGCCCTCTTTGTTTTCCAGAGAACAGGTGACTTGTTCTTTAGGCCACATTTACATTTTTCATCATAAACATTTTTTTTGTGTCCTATCGTGATCTGGTTGTTAATTGGGTGTTTCTGTGTGCACAGTGGCAGTGTTGTATTATTACTTCTACAAACGCACAGCCGAGTATCTGGGAGACCCAAGGCTGTACGAGGACTCTCTCTGGTTGCGGGATGCCTTTGCCAGAGCTCGTCAGTGAAGAAGCAAGTCTGGAGAGGAAACCTACAAGGATCTGCCAAGCGAGGCCTTTTTCACAAGATAATACTGGGCATTGTCAGCTATTCTAAAATTGGACTCATGGGGGGAATGTTTTAACTTCTATTTAATTTAGCAATTTGAACAGATTGGTCTCAGAGACAAAGTGTCACGCTGTACAATAAGGCAATGGTTGATGCTAATGTACTCTGATGCAGCCCACTATGGGGTAGAGGGGATGGAGAGAAACCACAACAGTTTCTGTCTACTGGCTCTGAGTAGCCAAGCAGGCATCAGGTAAACAGTTTACAGTGGCAAGTAAGCCAACCACAGCATGTGTAGTTTTGTATTAATCAGGATTTAGTCTGTTAATCTGTGTGGCCTTTGTGAATCAATTTAAATGGTTTTTTTTTAAACATGTTGACAGTGGCAAATGTTGACAAATGTTAAGGGAAGAACTGTTTAAGAGACAGGCATTAGTTCCCATGGACTCTAATGTTTGCATTTTTAATGTATTGTAATGTGCATCAGATTTATTTTGTTTCAATGAGGATCTTTGAATTGTGCTTGCACTGTTTTTAATCAAATAAATAATCCTTCAGTAATCCTAATCTAATCCATCACTAAGGTAGTCAGTATTATCCTGGAGACAAGGTGAGAAGGATTGACTGCTCTATTTTTAACCCAAAGAATAATATGGGATTGAGGATTTAAATGTCATTAGTAAAATACTCACCATAAATAGTTTCCAGTGTGTCTGAGATAACCTATCTTCACTTGTTTATAGCATAAGGTGCTATACACTTCAGGTCTGCTCCCTCTACAATTACTAATCAATTTTCCATACAGCAATTACAATCCCTGCACAGTGGTTGCAGCAACTAGACCAAACCCCAGAAAGAGACAACACAAAAAGTTTTACAAATTCCTTTTTTACTAGTGAAAAACAAAAACAGCCCACATGATCCCACAATATTGTCAGTGCTGTCTAATCCCAAATCCAGTTCCTGTTGCGTGTGATGTGGAATGTTTGTCTTGATCTTTTGTGCAGTCACCTGAATCTGGAAAAAAAGCAAAAGGGGAATGGGAAAGTCAAAATCACAAAACCTTCAGTTATTGAAAATGACAAATATTAGACCTGTCATAAGATTTTAGACATACCTTCATACATATATGCCAACCCAGAGTAATAAGAATAGCACACCAAAGCCCATGAAGAGTGAAGCCACAAGGGAGATCAGCAGCTCTTTGTACACATCCCTGGTGTATTTTGTTGAAGTCACCTCATAGCTGAGAGAAAAAAGTTAAGGACTAGCCCACACTTAAGTGCAATGTAAATTATGTGTCCTATACTCAGCCTATGCTTAACACCTGAGTGTGGCTTACTAGTTACCAGTACATTCTCACAACTTTTAGTGTATCACAATATGTCACCTGTATTCTAAGTAGAATTAAACGGCACACTGTAATTGCACAATGTGACTGGAAAATGGAGATACTACATTGTGAGAACTCCGATCACAGTTCTCTCCACTGGAGGTTTAGTTGGTGGAGTTGCCTAGTGATCAGGGACACCATCATCCAGCTGCAGCACCCAGGTTCAAGCCCCGTCTCGGCAAGCATCTGCTCTGCCTAAGTGTCCCTGAGCAAGACATTGAATCCCAACGAGCTCCCGGGGGTGCTGTCCTGTAGCTGACCCGACATGGTTTTACTTTGTTTTATTTTCATTTTGTGGAACGGAATAAGATTATGTTTTACTTGGTGTCTATAAACCTATTGCAAAAACAGACCAAACATCATCAGACACATTCTGATCTGTATATTTTGCAGTAGGTGTAGTATTAGTCCTCATTGTGTGGCTCAGTTTCAAGCACTCTGACCCATGTTGTCAACTTAAGGTCTCATGGTTCTACTGATTGTAAATTGCTTGTTCCATGTTTACTGTGCATAGCATAAGTGGAGCTAGGGGTGTACCGTCGCAGCATCTGAAAGGATACACAAAGAACCACGCCGTGAAGAACATCCCAATAGCCAACAAGACCACAGTGAGGTGAGGGAACACCGCTGGGTTCACCGGGCTGGTGTATCTAGTCATTGCCTCGAGCTCCTGCAAGCAAAGGCGAGAGGACAGGTGCAAGCAGGTTAGAAATACAATATCTCCACGACCAACATTTACATTAACGCCCTACTGTAATGTAGAAGAGCTAAGTAAGCTAGCTTTTATTGCCCTATTCATACGTAAGGTGTTAGATAATTATTACGTTTGGTTTGGACCGAGCCGTTATCAACTGAGTTTGATGATGCATGAGAAGCTAATCCAGCTAGCCTGCGTAACGTAGTAACACTTTTCACTCTGAAAGCAAATGTTTTTTCTTAAGAAATGGCAAATAAGGTTTACAAATAAGCAGCATGTGATCATACATTAGATTTAGCATAACATATTTAATATAAACATCATATAATTCAGTGACTATACCATTTTGTAATGAAGCGGTGCTCCTGTTTCTGTAAGTCCAAGAGGAAAAGGCCACGTACGTACTGACTATTTCTTCCTGGTTTTTCATGACGTT
Source organism: Hoplostethus mediterraneus (assembly GCA_034670385.1). Taxonomy (NCBI): domain Eukaryota; kingdom Metazoa; phylum Chordata; class Actinopteri; order Trachichthyiformes; family Trachichthyidae; genus Hoplostethus; species Hoplostethus mediterraneus. The sequence continues at coordinate 7,205,339 of JAXDDW010000003.1, read as the reverse complement.
TATGTGACGTTCTAAAGCAATAATAAATCTTTGGCTGCCATCTAGTGGGCGGAATGAGTAACTTATTGTCAGCTAATACACAGCTAATACCAAATACAATTTTTTTTTAAATTCAATCACAATTTTATTTATTGCGTGCATTCTTATTATTACAGCATGTTCATGACAAAAGACTTTGAAAATGTAATTATCATGTAGGCTAATTAAAAACAACAATCAAGCAGGGACAATAATGAGGGAGGACATAAGTAAAAATAGCTAGTGTCAGGGATATTAAAATGCGCATGTGTTCTGGGGTTTTCACTGGGCAAATAGTTCAATCAAAATCTTGAAATGCTTAAAAAAAAAAGAAAGAAATGTGGCGTGTGTCTGTATGCATGTGAGCATAGTGATACAATTACATGCCTATTGGTAATTCCTGATTGAAACTGAAATGGGTTCCATAACAAAAAGTTAACATATTATTGATAATACAACAAAAATATGAACTATAAAAACAATATGATAAAACACATCCGATAAAAAGGAGCATTGGTTGTTATAAAATGAAGCTATACAGTTACATTTAATGCAGTTCTACAAGAGTATTTGAAACCAATGGGATGCACTGGATAGAGCAAAAGCAGTTCATATATACAGTGCAAAAAGTGCTACGCTGGTTTCACTATGCTAGCTGGTGCATTATAAATAAGCTAAAACAGTACACTGTACCCATTAAAGTCATAATAATCATATTGAAAGCACTGTACAATGTTTTCATATTATGGTAAATTAATTTGGCTAATGGCTGTTTTTCCAAATTCATTTTGATTCATGTTTGAGATTCATTATCATGGGTGTCCATCCTGGATGAAAACATCAACACTGTATATGGAGTGGGATTTCAAAATAGGACTAGGTTTCAATACCATTAAATGAAACATCAAATATTGCATGATGTTTGGGTGTACGTGGAGAAATCCTGTAACACTCAGTAAACAACAAGAAAAGATAATTGTAAAGAATAGGCTACAATACACAGGTCAGATATTGTTATATTAATCAAAGGTGTTATCACTCAGCAAACTCTTATTTGTGTAGGCACAGGTAAATAGTTTAAAACGTCCAGAGCAGTATATGAAACAGTCCAGTGTATAACATCCATTATTCTCTCTGGAGTGACTGAACACACCGAACACAGCTTTGTGATAAAGTCATTAAAATGGCATCACCATAGTTGAAGCAGCATTTGAGTTGCTGCTGCGCTGAGATGAACCATTTTAGAGGAATGATTGGGCCTGCACCTGAAATGATATGCCATTTGCCATACCAGCAATTCATCAAGTCAGCAACATACAGTGTAAGCTATTCCAGTGTTCTTGAAATATTGTCAGTGTTGGACATAGTAATTCCACTATAAGAGCTGCCAGGAGCTTTCAGTGTTTCTACACATCTGTGCGTTGTTTCCAGTAATTTGGTTCCTTATCCAGTTTTACCACATGCCATCCAGTGAATCTGCTACTGACACGATTAAGATTCAGGGCTCTTTAAAAATACCTCTTTGTTTAGGAGTGACGGTGAGGGTTTTTGTGTACTAGTATGCATACACATGACTGTTTTACGTAACAATTTGATGTTCCATTTGATGTGGCATCTGAAAGTCAAATGCTACACATTATTTTCTCCTCTGTACAAGTGTGTAGTTAGATGCCTTATAAGGAGACAGTGAGCCATCTAGTCTGACAGACTGCAGACTGCCTGTATTCGAGGTCCAGGATTCGCTAAGTGTGCACTAGTGAGGTATACTTTGAATGCATGTAGGCAATCATTCACTAAGGCCTTCAGCAGAATGAGCCAATGATCCAATGAGCCAATGATCTTCTCTCCAGTGTATAAAACTATTGAAAAGAGTTTCTTGTTTTTAGCTGATACTGGTTTCAGTGTACGCACAGATAAAAAGGATAACATGACAAAAAGAAAACGCGCAGGATCATCTACAGTACTTTCCTAGCCTGCACTTCTTTTGAAAACTTTGAACTTCATTCCACTAAAAAGTGATTATGGCTTGTGTTAGGTATGGAAGACATTGTGTGTTCAGTAATAAAGTGAGCTATAAAGTCATAGACATTATTTGTTTGCAATAGCAGTTAATAGTGACACAATACAGTTGTCATTTACAATGACTTTCAACCGACATCCCGCAAAGCGATATTCACTGACGGAGATACAAAATGAATAGAATGCAGTGTTTTAACGGCCAGTGATCACAGCAAGAAGAGATGTCTTAATTCATATACACATCGAAGGGCATACAGGGGGAGCAGTGGCAGGTGGTTTGTACTGTATGAGTCTCTTTAAAAATCAAGTTCAAGAGTCTGAGAAACCATCACAACAGTGTACGAATTGGACCATAAAGACGAAATATGGGGTGTTTTAAAGGCGCTGGGCCAGATCATCATCCTCCTTCTCACACACAGCTGCTCTGAATGAGAAAATGGTAGTCAGAGTATGACGCAGTGGTTTCACTCTCTTCCTTGGTAGGCACAACTCACTTCACTCTGTCAACAGAAAGCATGTGGAGAATGACGTTACTGAACATTCACTAATCAATTCCACTCAATATCTTAATTCATAATGTTAAATCCTTCAATAAATGTTCAATAAATCAAAGAACACAGGACAACACTGAAGTGAATATGTTGTGTGCCGCAGTGGATGCTTTGGGCGAGATAACCTTCTACCAAAAGTCCTGTGCAGTTTATTCATTATTACTCAGAGTGTTATCATGGTTTCTTTGATTTACTACACATCCATTCAACTATTCTATAAAGTAGACTGAATGCCCTTCCTATTTGAGAGGCCGGGTTTACTCACAGACAGAGAGACACGAAAGTGATAGGTGACTTCCTGGAAAGACAGCACTGGCACTGACCACAGGTGATGAGTCCCCTGAGAGGAGAATTCAGTACATTAACAACCAGTAGACTAAGCAGCGTAAGGGGAAATAGGTTTTGATAACTCATACATTTAGTTGAAAAATGAGGAATATGTTTACCACTAACAATCTTAGTGGCACCAAAACAAGAAAGTACCTTTGTAGATGTACTCTGTCCACCATTGAGCTCTGTCTCTGTGTGGTCAGGACATAAGCGTCCCTTGGTGGCTCCACATTGTCGTACCCACACACTCTTACTGGACCTACAATGAATTAAATACACTTTACTTCTCTGTGAAAAAAAAGCTTCCTATTAAGTGTGTAGATAGAGTTTGCAGTTACATGCGTCGCTAGATAGCGTGTTCTTTGTGTACTCACGTCATGTGCAAAGTGATTTGTGAGACAGTGGAGTTCCTGTTCCCATGGAGTGATACTGTGTAGCTGGAGTCAACATTGGGGAAAACAATGTCAGTACACAAACGCGTGACTTCAAACCCTCATCGTAGAAATGGTGTACGACATCATTCCAGTACATACACACCTGCAACCCTCAGGTGTTGGACAGCTTTGCGCTGTGATCTGTTGGTCCGTCTCCACGATGTATAGACCGATCAGAGACGGAGCTAACCTTTCTCCTGTCACAGCAAAAAAAGTTGCAATATGAGCAACTATGACCGTAATATGTAGTTGTATACAGACACACTCTGTAAACAGTGCTGTGTTTGTTGATTTACCCTGTGTGTGTACGCTGCGCTGTCTGCGTGGCTGCTGCCCCCTAGGCAGATGGTTGGTAGCTCCCACTCCATCCTGGTTTGAAGGAGGAAGCCTTTTGGACTTGGCAAAGTACAGGGGCGCTGAAGTATGACTCAGATGGTTCCTGCGGCCGTCCTTGTCCATGGGTCTTGACTTGGCCTTCTTATTAATAGTGACTGGCGTGGGGACCAGGCTGCCCAGATCTAGACAAGGAAGGGAATTAATGTGCATTGTAGATAAATACACAACAACATAAAATATGTTTCTTATCTTTCTTACCTGCTGTGGATTGGTTGTTACTCGGTGACAGAACTGTGGCTGATTGGTTGTTTGTGGCTGTGGTTGAACAGCAAGCTGCAGGATTCGACAAAGAAGGAGAGAATGGGACCAGATCTGAGCAGAACACACGTTCACTATGTTGTGAGTGAGCTGGTTAGCTACTGTGGTTTGATTTCACTGGCTACTTAGTAAGGATCTCTATTCACCTGGTGCAGAGGTGGTGGACTGTGGAGTGTACGAATTCTTACGGGAGGATCCCAATGCAGCTCTGGACCTGTTCCATTCAGAGGACATAGTACAGGAGGTGAAACGGGGTACTACAGATAAAATAATGATACATTCAAAAATGAATGATTTTTAAGGTGTTCAGACGTGTCAGATGTGACTCATGACCTCCATTCAGGTAGGGTAATAGAAACACCCAACTGAGCAATCAAAGATAAGATACTGATAGAGTGACTCAGAAAATTACATAAATAAAAGAGAGAAAGGAAGGTGTTGAGAGCATACCATGGGCAGACAGGTGGACAGAAAGTGACAGTGGCAGTGAAGATGGGCATCCAAGAGATGTAGAGAACACAGGAGGAAACATAGCTACAAAAAGCACGAACACATGACGATATATTGAAAGATAGTAAAGGACAGAAGTGGAAAATTGATTTGTTGCACCATGAAGACTAAGTAAAAGGACATACCCATCTTTCTCAGTGACATCTCCTCTGTGGTGAAGAGTCAGCACATACAGAACGGACATGGAAATGACACTGATGGGAACAAATAAAGATCCATTACATCTCTGTAACAAATCATGCCAGTACTGGGCATGAAAGAAGCAAGTTTATTTTTTCCCCCATCCCACACATTTTCTCAGTCTGACCTGAAGGCCATGACAATGACAAGTGCCAGGATGGTCCCCTGCATGAACCTCTGGCTGATGCAGCCTTGATCTGGAGCCGAGCTCTGCAATAATACCAAACACAACGATTACATAAAAGCTGTACTCCCAACGGTATTACCAACTTGCAACACAGTTTGTAAATAGTGTCACCACAGACCTTGCTCCCAGGTCTGACTGTCTTCTTCCTGAGTGGGCCACTTCCTGTCCTGCTAAAATAACTCCCTGATTGGCTACATGGATGAAAAAACAAATGTCAATTATTAATTCCTTTCTGCTGATAGTAGATTATCTCATTGTGTAACTCCCATCCTAGTCCTATATGTGTAGCTATTACTGTCCATCCCTCTCACCTGATAGTGCCTCCACTCACGGTGCTCTTCATGCTGTCAAGGCGGCGGAGCTTGGCCAGTTTGCGGCTCCAGCGCTCCAGTTCATCTATACGAGTCTCCAGGTTGTCTGTCAGCTTACACAGCTCTTTCACCGCTCCCACGTTCTCCATGAAGATACGGTCCTTTGGTAGGGGAATCATAACTGTCAGTGAGTCAACGTGTTAAGGCAGAAGCGTCTTGTGTGCATGCATGTGCGTGGGCGCGTGGCTGTCCGTTACCTTGTTGACCACCAACAGGTTGGGAATGGTTTCTCCGTTGGCACACACCACGTCCCCGCCCTCCTTCACCGCTTCAGGCAAGATCTGCTGAACGTCTTGGGCTATCACTCCTACAGGTAGGAAAGAGGATATAAGAGGCGCTGAGGTGAAAAAGAGCAACAAGAGCTTACGGGCGGCACACGGGCATACACAGAAACAGAAAACAAGACAGATCAAATATTAAGACATGATGATGATCATGTGATATACAGGTTTTGTTTAACACACATGCGTGAGATGATGGAAGGAAACATTTTAAGAGAAGGTTATTTATGAAGTTGCACAATATGTTACCGGTCTCTGCAGTGTTCTCTATGCCCACGGTGGCAGCAAACTCAGGCTTGTAGTGATAATGGACGAGCCTCATCTGAGAGATCCGTTTCAAATTGTCTGTGGTGTCCACCTACACGCAGACAGAATGACAATGACACCCATGCAGATGTGGCGATATGACCATGACAATCAAGTGGCAGATGAAAATGTATGGATCAAGGATAATGAATAGACAAAACACTAAGTCAAACTTCTATTGCATTGACAGAGATCTATGCTGACTGAGCATGGGCCTTCTGGGTAGACAAACAGGCATGATGACAAGTACAGTATGCACACACAGACAGACGGAAACACACACACACACACACACACACACACACACACTCATCCTGACCTCCTGGACATTCTCCTTGGTCCTGATGTCGGAGGGGTGCACCAGGGAGCCCATGACCTTGAGGTTGCCATGGATGACCAGGGCCTCGTCCGGACGGTCCGTATTGATGCCGACTCTCCCGTGGTGGTAGACCGAGTCTGGCAGTTGGCCGCGCTGCCATAGCACCTCGCTGTCGCTCTCAAACTGGCCTGGGTTAGATGCCTGAAACAGAAGGACCAGGGACAAGGTGCACAGACACACACTGATATTCAGATATTAGATACACTGTGCAGCAAAAGATCCAAATCACAGCAATGTTTTAACTCGAGCTTAAACCGTAAAGGTTTGGCATTACATTATTAGAGCTAATAGGTTGTAACTAATTGTTTGAAATCACTCACAGTAAGCTATTACATAATGGTTTACATAGGTCTCATAGTGCTACAGCTAATTTCATAAATACCTCTCCTAATACTCAGTTCACTATCATAAACATTATAATTCCCTGGCCTGGACAAACCACTTTTTTAACAACTACAAGCAGGAAATGCCACACCAGCAACTTGAGTCACATTCTCCTAAACTACTTTAAAGTAAAAGTCCTAACAGCGGTGTTTCATGTTGAGGATCACAGGCAAAAGAGAGGGAATGGAAAGACAGAAAAGTATGAAGAGGGACAGATGCTGTAAACACATCAACACAGTGGTTTTCAATTGCTGGTGGCTCCAGGCAGCTATGCATACAGTAGACCATGAGAAAGGTGTCACATTCACAAGGGATATGATTGGTGGGGGAGGCAGACAGACAGACACGGCCAGACTGACAGATGTTACCCTGACGATGATCCTCTCAGAAGCCTGAGCGGCCACAGTGTAGGTCTGACTGTGGGACTGAACCTGCAGTGCCACCACCAGCATAAAATACCTGGGAGAGGAAACACAAGAGTAGGTGACTATCTATCTATCTATCTATCTATCTATCTATCTATCTATCTATCTATCTATCTATCTATCTATCTATCTATCTATCTATCTATCTATCTGTCGTTTACCTCTGGTCAGGGTTGGGTTTGCCCTTCTTCCTCATGTTATTTGCCGTGGTCTCGCTGAAGTGGAGCCGTCCAACTGTGACCTTGGTGACCTGCTCGGGCGGCAGAGTTACCCTGGGGAAAACAAAAGAAGCACAAAGACGTCATACAGAACCGCCAGCTACACCTTATGTATTATTCCTGCCTCAGTGAAAGAGTGCAGACTTACAGCACTGGTTTGAAGGGTCTCTTGCTGCGGTCAGACTGGGACTGCTCCACGTTGATGGACTGGTTCATGGCCTCCAGCTGGGAAACAAGCCAGATTAGTGATTAGACATAGTTGCGACATGGTCTGAGGATCACCCTGGTCAGTCACATCAGTACTGTACCTCTCACTGTGTTCTCTACTTCCCCTCCTCTCACCTTTACTCCATTGAGCTTGAGATAGAAGCAGTCTATGGGCTGTAGGCCTTCGCTTGTCTTGATGTACTTGGGATCTCCCAGCATGCCAACGTATACCGTGACCTGGAAGTGGTTCTTCTTCTGGCAGACGAAAGAATCATCCGCCAAGGAGAAGTTGAAGCCCTTATCCGCATCAACACGGTAGGTGGGCATCGGCCTAAAGACAAGGGAAGAGATAATGACAACCAATAACATCAATAGGAAATACTTGGATAGCCTATTGGATAGTTCAAATAAATAAATGGAAAATGGAAGTAAGGTCAACTGCTCCAAAATGTCAAGATCGCAGTTTCACTTTAATCACCAGGGGGAGACTCTAACTCTACTACAGGGGCTTCCAAAAGTTTTCATGTCAAGCCCTCCAAGTAGATACACATGAGAGCACAGGCCTTCATCATATAAAATGTTGTCTTTTTGTTGTTTGATATGATTTGGTATAGAAGTGGACAACTGTTTATACTGTAGCTAGGGAGATAATAGCATGAAACCGACGATGAAAATATACATTCATCTATCCTTCACTCTAACTCTACTACAGCTTCAGTGAAATCTGGTTCAGCGAAACTCCTCGTTTTGCTGGGAACCCCCTCATGGCCCCTGGGCGTCCTCACCCCATCACTGCTTTAAAACTCTCAGTCTTCTGACCTTCTGAAGAAACAAATAGATGATGGAATTTAAGTGTAACGAAACCCTCTGACAGCCGAAGTGGGGGTGGTGTGTTGATGAGCAACCGGGTGGTGATGATAATATACAATTGGGAAGGTCTTATGAGTTCATTTCGATCTTCCTCCCTATCTCTCCTTCTTTCCACTTGGCATCACATGAGCACAAGTAGGTGTTCACTAATTTCTCCCTCTACCCCCTCCCCACTTCTCCTACTAAACCGAAACCCTGCACTCGTTCACTCCTCCGCACAGCTCACCTCAGAGGAATTTGTAGACCTCTACAACTGCGCTATTCCCTTGCCACTCCCTCTATTTTGTTGAATTATCCGTTTACCCTATTATAGCTCTCTTCGTTTTACCCTCTTACTCTCTAACTATGCCCCTTCCCAAAGTGAAAACCATGTATAGATATGCCAAAATAAAATTCCACCCACAGCTCTTTGCAGTTGACGTCAAACAGTGGTGTCCACTTATTCTGCTGGTGAGGCTGCCACTTAATACACTGGTAGTTAGGGTCCAAGTAGGAGTTGTCTGCGTCCTGCATGAGACCTGCAGCAAACAGTTTGAAAAAATGAGCATTCAAGGTATAGATGCATTTTAGGCCTACGTCATAAAATGTATTTGACAAACGTCTCTGAGCGTTAATGTTTTGGGCTTTTCTCTCAGTTTTAAGGGTAGTTAAGAGTAGATAGGTGTGAGGGAGATGAGGTGAGGAAAGAAAGATGCCTGCCTACCTGGTTCTTGTTTGATGATACCTGTGAGGATTTGGGAATTGAGGGTGCTGTTGGGAGAGTCAGAGTGCTTCCTCTTCTTGGCCTGGTGAACAGGGATCCCACTGTATGAGGAAACATAGAAACACAGTCAACATACCCACCTTTCCCTGTCTCCCCTATAAACTGGACAGTCACCCCTCCCTCCCTCCCTCCCTCCTGTATCATCATCACTCACTCCTGCCCCTGAGGATGCTGCAGTAGCTGGTGGAGCATCTGGGTCTGCTGCATGTCTCCACTTCCACTCGTGGCTGGACCAATAGGATACTGCGATATCATGGGTTCAGGCTTCAGGTACATGTCCCGATGCATGCTGGGATAGTGCCCATGCGGCGGGAGGGGCGGCGGGGGAGTCATGTGACACATGTTCTCTGGTGTCATGGTCCTGATCATGTGAGGATCTAAACGACATGATGGAGTACTGTGAATGGAGCATGTTTACACACTCTGAATACTGGCCTAAATATAAGGTTCAGCAGATCATGAGGATTAAAAAAAAATGTTTTTCTCGCAAATATACCCGATCACACACAGAATCCACCTTTTACGTTTCAAGACCGATCTGTCACTTTTGCATTTCATTATGTCAGATGGCAGTACGGTCCACTTTCCTCCACCCTTGGCTAATGGTGTTTTCCATTGTTTCAAACTGGAGTAATGCCCATCAGATAACACAATTCCACACCTTTTCACTAATGGGAAAGACCAACACAGGTGTGTGAGTGGCAAGAAGTACATTGTGACATTCAGTATTGTTGTTGTACAACTTGTGTTGGAATGTTGGAACAAGCTAAACATACACCGATCCATTTATGGTGCAAGCACCTGAAAGGAAAGTGAGACGTAGAAACAAATTTACAAAACTCTATTTATTTGATGAAACCCAAATTATGAAAACGGGTTAATAAATGACTGAATGTTTGAATATATTGATTTGTATACACATTAACTCAATTCTTCGTGTTCCATTCAAATAGCCCGGAGTGATGAGTAACAGATATTGATCTGAGCAGAGGAGCAGACAGAGCAGGTTGGAAGGATGGACAAAGTCGAGGGCACACCTACCTGTGTGAGGATTCTCCATCTGTGAGTCTCTTCAACTCAACCCTTCACCGTTCACGCAATCTGCCACATGCGTCCATATCTGTGCCTATGTGTGCCGTGACCCACATATGGCTTGGAAACCTCAGTGGCTTTCTCTGACTAAGTGACTGTCTGGGAGCAGTCTACAACCAACCATTTCTGTTTGTTCTATGCTCTCGCTCTCTCTCTCTCTCTCTCTCTCTCTCTCTCTCTCTCTCTCTCTCTCTCTCTCTTGCTCTGTCTTGCTCTCTCGCTCTCTCTCTTTCTCTAGGCAGAGGGAAAAGATGCATGACTTACCATTCACCTGCTGAGGAGAGTATGGCTCTGAGCTGGAGTCTGGTGGGGATTCAGGTAGTGTCCTAAGAAAATGGACAACAACAGGAAGTTATATTCACAAATAAAATAAAAAAATCAAACTTTCAAATTTGAAAGTTAGAATTCTTTCAAAGTTAGAATTCTTTCAAATAGTACCATGCTGGACTTGATAATACCAGCCTAGCGCTTCCTTCTTGTTTTACTAAAGCGTCATCATATTTAAAAGAGATAATATCCTATGGGATCAGTGTTAGTGTACAAGTCCTTTACACCAGATTGTGTGTCAGGATTTTTTTTGCAGGATGTAATTTGACTCTTTCTCTGTTATCAGTCTCCCTCCCCCTCTTGACCAGCTCAAACTTTATTTGTACAAATGAAGTTCAATCGAGCGTTGGTTGCATAATCGTCATGTAGTAGGGCGTGTGTCTGGTTTCGTTGTGTGATAAAAATAACTGCTGCGTCACCCAAGGATTCACTTTAAATGAGCAATTTCAAAGCTGATTTCGATGTCACGCTAGTGTATACTTGAAACTTGAAACCAATAGCTTACAATTGCCCTACATCTCTAAGTATCAACCTATCTATCCTCTCTCAACCCTCCCTGTCCTAGACTGCTCACCCCGGAGCGTAGTGGCCCCTATGCTCAGGCTTGACGTGAGCCTGCTGCTGCTGCTGCTGCTGTTGTTGCTGTTGCTGCTGCTGTCCTAGGCAAGGGTAGTTGTGTCGGAGGAGCCCCAGGGATGGACCTGGGGGGTAGGAGCTCTGACAGTTGGGGGGCCCAGGCGGAGGGGCTCCTTGGCGCAGTGGGATGGGGGGGCTCACACCACACACCAACCCCCCAGAGGAGGACACTCCCGCCTGGGGAGATGAGTAATGTGGTCCCGGGGTGCTGTGGACCTCTGAAAAACAGCTGGGAGAAAGGAGAAAAAAAAAGGATTAGCCTTATCAGAAAAACAAATTCCTTTGTAACGACATGATCTGATTCGGTTGGTGCATGCTGTTTTGACGTTGTAGTTTTGTTGTTAGGTTGATTTGGAGTCCCTACTGACATGTCAGTGCTATCGTCCTCCTTGCTGATGTACTCCTCCAGGATACTGGTGTCGATGTTGGCTGGCTCCAGAGAACTGGTAATATCATGACCTGTGGTAAAGGGAGGGCCGGGAACATGGAGGGGAGATGGAGAGCTCTGGGGATTAGCAATGGGAATCTTTCAGCAACCATACACACTGCCACTACCTGCTCCAGTTCAACACAATTCCCTGGAAGACTTATCTAATAACATAGGATAAGGTCAGTTCAGATTATTTATTACTGATTATGTTTTTTCTGCTAACTCATCTGGTAAACACATACGTAAGCATGATAATGTACAGAGGAAAACTATGATTCACTCACTGAGCATTTAAAGATTGAGGTTACGGGAAAGCTCTGCGCTGTTTGTACTTTGAATTTAAGCAGCAGCCTTGACCAGGAGTCTGAGTATGTGTTAGTAGTCGACATTACAGAGTGACCAAGTGGTAATGATTCAGTGTCTAATTGGTTACAGAGACCCATACTATTATGTACCGCTGCCTCTTTTGCCCCATTTTAAATCAAAACAATAAATACTTATTATTGCGTCATAATTACTAAATTATTAACTTACTAAACTAGCTTGTCTGCTCTTCGTCATCTTCCTCATCAACATTGTGTGTGGCATCATTCACATTTGTTTTATATATATCTAGTATTTAGTATGCGAAGCATATCAATTATATAATCATTTCGCCATTCTCCAGTCACTCAACCCCCATTTTCACCCCCTTGATAGCCAAAGCTCCACAAATCCCAAACACATGACCCCTGTAATCTCCAAAAACACTCAAATGTAGAACACACACTTATGCTTAGCTTTAGAAAAAGAGTAAATCACTTTTTCAAATGAACCTTCCCTATTAACCACAGCTTATATGTTGCATGAGTAAAAGAGGTGAATCTTATTCTTCTTATCTTATTCTCCCAATTGTCCCACATTGCAGATGGGAAATTTAAAAAAAAAAGTGTTAGAGAAGAGGGGGGAGCAGCAGAGAGAGAGAGGGGGTTAGGCACAGGGTCAAGAATTGGTATACAGTGGGTGGGCAGGCAACCCCAGTCTCTCCCTCACTTCTCTTTCTCTCTCTCTCTCTCTCTCTCCCTCTCTCCTCTCTCTCTCTCTCACACACACACACACACACACACACACACACACTCACTCACTTACTCTCTCTGATAGATTAAGCAGCTCCTCAGTTGGGAATGCAAAGAATTTCTGTGTTAGCTTTGGGAAAAATTCTCTTTTTCTCTCTCTTTGTCTTCCTCTAATGCTGCGCTCTTCATCACAATCCCAATTGAAATATCACTTTATCAGAATACAGGGGTGCCGAAGTTAATAATATCACTGTCCCATCATCGCCCGCTCCACACACTACTGACACTCTGTTGGAATTAAAACATCTTTCTGAATAAAATGTGTTTTGTCCTAAAACATCTCTTCTCATCAGTTGGGGGATCAATGTCATTCCACTGTCGGGCTCCAAGCACCAGTTTGACTGTATATGGCAGCATGAACATCAGACCTAACATATTTTTTAAAACTTAACACCATGTCTACACTGACTTGGCTTTGTTCGTGGATCAAAACAGTTGGTTAATGTCTTTTAATACATGCCAGCGCCTGGGGAGAAGATTAGGATGGTTTCCCTTAAATAAGATCCAGATGTGCACCCCACCCAAAAGGGTAGTAAATTTAGGCTGGCAGGCCTGATAACGAAAAATAGAGAGATGGAGAGAGAGAGGGGAGGGTAGATAGATGGAGGCAGGGGAGAGAGGGGGTAAAGAAGGCAGTTAGTGATGTGGAATAATGAAATACAAGTTTAAGGTCTAAAGATGGAACGGTAGAAAAGAGGGGAAAAAAAACCTGAGAGGAAAATTAAAGACGGAGTATGAAGAAAAGAGATTAAAAGAATCGCCAATCTAGTCAAACTGCTCTTAAGCATGTGTTACATTTGATTAAATATCTTGTAAGTTTGCGGGAGACAAACATGTTCCTTGAAAACAGAGATGTTTGTTGCTTGGAGCAATCTTCATCACTTTTCTTGACACAATGGACTTCTTGCCTTTACGTTGAAAGACAATACATTAGTCATGACTAAAGGAAAGTTAAAGTTAAAGTTGTCATGTTATTGTTATGCTGTTTATAGCCTAATAGAAACACAATATTGGTTGAAATGTAAAGGAGCTGTAACCACTAAATAAAGTTTAAATTGCTGTGGATTGGGATGTGTAAATTTCCCTGTCCTCTATGTGTTTCTCTGTCCAGCTGTGTTCGACAGGGAACAGTACAATGATTGTCAGTCCGACTTCGATACAGACTGGCCTTTTGAGAGATTAGGGGGCAGTGTGTGTGTGTGTGTGTGTGTGCGCGTGTGCATGTGTACTCACACACGTGCATTTGTGTGTATGCATGTGTTTGTGTGTGTGTTATGCCACCATTTCAATGCCTGAGTTGTCAGCAGTGTAATAATCTAAAATGAGCACAAACAGAGGAGTGAGTGTGTGACGACCCATTTGGCTTATATCATTCAACCTAATGTGCATCCTTCGCTTTTCTTTCCACTTGTCTAACATTTGTACAAAATGGTGGTTGTTTTTTTTAGATGTTTGAAAAAAATGGATAAAAGCTGCTGATTAGCAAGACAATACAAATTTTAAACAAACACAGATTTTTACTTATATTCTTCCTCCAAATTAAGTTTTGTGTGCGTGTGTGAAAGGATGTTAATAATTAATGACTCTCAGAGTGGCACTCTATGTGATGTACTGTGACGGAACAAAGTCCATTTGATTATCAAACAGTATGACCCAGAATGCACTTGGATGTGTTAAATGAAGATACATAAAATAAAATGGTCACCCACAACACACACACACACACATTCTGAGGGATTTACCTGCAAATTGACGTACTGTACCAATAATTTCTAAGCATTACAACAAAAATCATGCAAATATTTTCCTACTCATACAACATATATTAGTTAATAGGTGGTTGCCTAAACTCATGTGTCATATGTCCATATATGTCTGTAAGCTCTTTTAGGCATCATTCTCAAAAAACCCTTATTTTAATTATATGGAAAGTCTTCACCTTACAAAAAAAAAAGATTGAATGGAAACAGTTTTATTACCATTGATATCAATATAATGCCAATGTTGGCAGATGTACATAAGCAGGCAATCTCTCAGTTTTTCTAGAGAATACTGTAGCAACTCACCTACTGATTGCGGTCAACTGTATATCATTAGACACAGACAGAAACGGTAAACTACAAACATTTCAGCTCGATCTGTCATTGAAAAGAAATGTCTCATATTCCTCTAGAATGTGTTAGATGGCTCTGTGAGATCTAGACCTTCTCATTTGTTCGCAAGACTTGCTCCAATCAAAGCATGTTAAAAAAGCTGAATCCTCTGAATGATCAAGAAAAAGAGTATAGCGCTACGACACAGATATTAGAAGTAAACAATCATAGAAAAGCACTCATCAGGTGGAGACTAATAAATCACATCCAGATAGAAGCAGAGTGGACAGCGGGGCAGAGTACCTGCGCGTAGCCAAAGCATGTTGGATGTCCTTGAGATGAAAGCACCTGAAACGGAAGATGAGAAGAACAATTCCTCTCTATTTTTCACATGTTTCGCTACTCTAGTTGAAAGACTTTCTTCTGTGCACCCGAGAGTCGCAGATCGGGGGTTACGAGTGTGTTGGTGTGTGTCTGCGCGTGCACGCCTATGTGCGAAGGCATATTGTGTGTGTGTGTGTGTGTGTGTGTGTGTGTGTGTGTGTGTGTGTGTGTGTGTGTGTGTGTGTGTGTGTGTGTGTGTGTGTGTGAGTGTGTGAGAAAGGTTGGGAGTGTGTTATAATGAGGATTATTCCCCAGTCATGAGAAAGGGCTGTACCAGGCTGCCACACACAGCCCTTGTCGCACACAAGCACTGGTCGCACCGGCGGACCTGGCTCAGGAGATTATGAGAGTGGCCAGACCAGACTGGGACGTGGAGAGAGGCTGGAAAAAAAACGAAACACTGCGAAAGCGATGGTGAGCGCGAGAGAGAATTAGAGACAATGAAGGGAGAGAGGGAGAGAGGGAGAGAGAGAGAAATAGAGAGAGAGGAGAATAAGAATCCATTTACGACATTGATACCATTCAGAATAAAAAGAGAATAACAAAGAACTAAATGGATAAAAACTGAAGTATTTCATTTTTAACAATTGTTTCAGATCAGTTCACTGTCACAGAGCAATGCTGATCGTCATCTGCTGTCATGACAGCTGTGCTTGGGATACACAAAATCACCTAACTGTTATAGTAGTAGTAAATTAGTAGCAGTAATTTAATGTAGGACGCCATGTAGATGCAGAAAACATCTCTACAAAATACCTTGCCAATACTGCACATCAAGTTTACTCTTCTTTGGCACTGTTGCCTTATTTCACAGTTTGTAATTTGAGAAAAGAAGTCTGATTATTTACTGCAGTCTATTCTTTAAATTACACACACACACACACATACACACACATACCCACGTGAGTGCACATTGTGTTCAGTGAAGCTTCAATCTTATGAAGTCCAGTTAAACCACAAACAACATTTATCATCGGCCAAGGATTACTCAGTTGGCAGTCAGCGCTGATGGGAGTGAAGCACAATGATGAAAAATAAAACTTGTAAGCATTGTAAGCCTGGCTGCTCAAAAACAATGCATTCCAGTTACAGCAATACACTGGTGAAGCTGTAAATCAGAGCCAAGCTTCGATCTGAATTACTCCGCGTTTCCAAGATGGAAGAAGGGCATCCTATCCCTGATTCACCACTACAAAGGAACTTAAATGGGAACTTAATAGATGATCAGGTGTAAGCTTATGGAGGTACTTTGGAATGGGATGGTGCGCAATCCACCTCCAGACTCAGACGATTAAAGGTGAGGAGCTTGAAACTTGAAATCTGTAAAGTACGGATAACACTCATCAGTACTTGTAAGAAGAATACGATGGTGTGGGGAGCTTAAACAAGCATTGACAATCCTTTGTAATCCATCTAAAAACGTTCATATCCGTGGACATTTTTATATTTTGGATAGAAAATATCCCATGTCCTGTGTTTCAAGGCCTCGCTGAAGCCACACAACAGCCTCCTGGACCCACTTGAATTACAATAACAAAATGATTACTCTGAGTAATCTCATTTCCTCAGTAATCTTCTCCAAGATATTATACGTGAAAATTTCACCGCAACGTTTTGTCTTAAAGATATTTGGTCACTTCGGATGGGGCATTACTTGGAGTAACTTGACACAACAGCAATAAATGTCAATATCCTTTGTGCGTGCATGCTTGGGTCTGTGTGTGTGTGTGTGTGTGTGTGTGTGTGTGTGTGTGTGTGTGTGTTTCTGTGACTGTTTGTTTAAGTGCATTTAAGTGTGTTAGAGAGGAGGAGGTCAAGTTTTCAGGGGGGGTTTGCTGTGTTTCTCTCATCGGGCCAGTCTCACCCCACCCTGTGTCTGCACTATCTCACCTTCTCAACCCGTCTGCTCACTGTCATTCTAATGGAGTCAGAGAGAGAGAGAGAGAAAGAGCGAGAGGGAGGAGAAGCGAAGGGGAAATACCGGGGAGAAACACCAGTCTCACCTCATTGTGTTTTAACAGCCACCGGGGCTATGCCAGGAATGTACACTGTGCATTAGGGTGAATGTATACATATTTCCCTAATCCTATTAAACTACAGTTAACCAGCGCAGAAATCCATTACAGCACTGTGTGTGTGGGTTTGGGTGTATGTGTGTGTGTGTGTGTGCTGTCTGTGTCTCTTTTCCGGGTAAAGAGCAAGATGAACACGGCCACCAATTAGCTCTAATAATGCAATATATAAAGTCAAGGACGTATTGATTATACTGCGGCTTTTATCACACAGGTGAGGGTCAAATATTACCGAGGGTTTGAGTTCATAGGACAGAAAATAAAAACAGATTTGGTTGGTGAAATGACATGGGAAGTTACTTTGGCGATGGCGAACGCTCACCAAAGACGACCCATTGCAACAAAATAGGGAAGTATCTAAGAGGCACCTACTGTATACTTCTTATGGACAAGCTGACGTCTTAGTCAAAAGCAGAGTGGCTGAAATAAAGCCAAAGTAAGAACATCTCTCTCACTCCCAAACCAAGAATGTAAACAATCTAAATTCCTGTCAGAGTGGCAAGGAACCTTTGACAGTCATGGATTGCTGTATATATTCCAGTCAACACTCTGTGTACACTATAACAGTGTTAAGTCTCTCTAGAGATAACTTATTATACATAAGCCACAGTCTGTGTTTTTATGTGCTCTTGACTTTTCTAGAACACTTGACATGACGTTTCTCAAAAAACACTAAATAATAAGATGTGAATTGGTTGGCATGCTTTAAATCACAAACCCTGACACGTGACAAAACTAATGAATGAATAATTCTCCAATTCTGACTAATTCATTGAACTCAAGCGAGTCAAAATCTTCATGTTTGGAAGTCAACACACAAAGCTGCTTCAGTACAAAGGGCTGATATGAGAGATGTAGTGGAGGGGAAACCTTAACATTTACCAACCGCTGTAGACTGACAGAAGTCTTAATGATTCATCATAGTAAGTAAGGTGTTATATGTTATATGAAGATAAAGATAAAGGATCCTTTAATTGGAGAAAAAAAACATAATTTAATTATGTTCTAAAAATGTTTTCTGTTTCTACTGGTCGGTGATCAGCTTAGTGGAGGTCCTAGTTTACCCACCATCACTCCATCACTGCTTGATATCAAGTTGTCCATGCCTTTTTCTAAAACACATTGTGCCACAGCGAGTCGCTTACAAAACACACCATTTATCTTGACTTAAATTCCTGCACCCCAACACCCCCTCACCTCCCCCTCCCCTCCCCTCCACCTCGCTTTTTACTCAGGATTCTCGTTACTCGATCTCCCAGCCTCTGCTACCCATCACCATCACTTTTGCTCCCCGCACTCGTTAACCTTCCTGCCTTCTCTCGCGTTTTGGCTTTTCAGCAGAACAGCAAAGAACTTTAAGTGACTCCGACATCATAACAGTCCTACACATCATTGTTTAAATATCTTTCATCTAGAAGCCACAAGTCCTCATGAAATCATCCACAATAAAAATGTCTAAATTATTTGAAACTGTGAGATGTTATTGTTACTACTAGCCACCTGTCCTGGGTGTTGCATCAAAGCAATTTAACCCAGGTCTCCTGACACCACATGAAACAACTAAAAACAAACAAAAATTGGCAAGAGCTGCCACTCACTTAAAAGATTTTTTTCCCACGGCCAATACCAAGATTGTGGTTGTAAAATAACAGAAAACCACACATTGCCCATTGTACTTTCCGTTTCCAGTTTGAGGTGTGGAAGGTGTGAGGCGCACACGGCTTTTTTTTAACCAGTTATTCCAAGACGAACAGTGCGATAATATCACATATTTCTGTATTATCTGAATCAATACGGATATTATAGCATTCTTACCTTCAAAAAACCTCTGTAACGCTTCAGTTTCATCTACCACGTCCATCCTAGCGGGTCCCACTTAAAAAATCCATGAACGTCTCCCCTTGTCCGAACGAAATAAATTCGTATCGGGGAAACTTTCACATATACATTACGAAATCCAGTTACTCTCGGATAATATTTTGTGTGATTTCTTGGCTTTTTTTTTTAGCTTACATAAATCCACCTCTTGGGGAGAGCTGCTTTCTCCTTTCCAGCAACTTGGCAATTAGGTGTAGGCTTGACGTCCTTTAGGCAAATGGCCAGGCGCCTGTAGTGACGCTATCATAAAATAACCATAAACGACAGTTGTTAAGCTATCCTGAGATTTGTAATTAGAAGGCAACAAATATCCGTATGCGTTGCAGAATTAACCTTCAGGCGCACCTTCACTTCAGTTCCAACCAGCAACATAATATTGTCTTGATCACTTTCGCGAAATTGCCATCAGTGGTTTTTTTTTTTGTTTTGTGTTCCTTTAAAGTAGCTCATAAAATGTTTTGGAAAGTCTTTAAAAACGTGAGTGTAAAAGTTAAAAGCTAAACTTGACTCACGACTCCCTCAAGTTGGTTCTCTTCCTCCTTCCCCTCTCCCTCCCAGACAGGATGTGTGCTGCGGAGTCGGAGGAGAGGAGCAGCACAGCACAGGACAGGTGAGGGATGTGCGCCCTGGGCTGGAAGATCCCCGGACGAAAAGTCACCAGGCTTTTCCTATAGGACCTCATAGAGTACTGACTTAATAGTGACCTTACCGTGTTGTTGTTTTTTAATCCCCTATGGTATCACTATTTATATCCCATTACATGTATTATTAGGTTTCGTTAGGGTTCGCACAGCATGTCTCCTCCTTCACAGTAAGATAAATCTGCTCCAAATCTGATTTGATTTCTTGTAAATTATATATTTTTAAAACTGTTAATTCATCAAGCTATAACAACCAAAGTCAGTAATGACCAGGTGTACCGGAGATGCCTTTGATGCCAGATTCACTTTTAATACTTGTACCTGATGCATGCTCTTATGCAACTATAAGAGATACAAGACATTTGCTGCTCCACAAATGATGTATGAGTCCCTATAGCAAAATGAGGAATAGTTCATTCATTTATTCATTTATGAGTTTATTCCTATTCAGGGTCACAGGGAAGAATAGTTTAATTTCACTATAATTTAATTCACTAGAAATTATTCCCATTAGAGAATGTAAGAATGACCGTTCTAATCATAGTTTTCACTTTCAACACCATTATATCCCCACATACAATGTAGACAGTTCAATACTAAATCATCAATAACAAATATCTTCCTTATATGGAGGTCCCTGGTACAAAAGCTTATCAATTGGGGATCTGAGGTCAAATGTGTGTCTATTTGGGGGGTCGTGACATGAAAACATTTGAGAAACCCTTATCTATGATATATTTCAGTCTCTGAAAAGACTTCTGGTGGACCCTTTTTGAAATCCTGCAGTTTTATCATCCATACAGTAACAGGAGTGTTTTCTGTCTAGGCTTCCCCAGGGAGGGTTTGAGGGAATGATCCATTTCTCTCAACCTTATCAGCTGCATCCCACCCCCCTCATAACAATGCCACTGTGTGCAGCCCCCACAGCTTTGCCCCCTCACCTCCCCCCTGCATGTGAGATGCTGTTGTGTTGTCTTGTCCCCCACAGCTGGAGCATCTCTCTCTCTCCACCCCCCCCCCCCCCCCCCCCCCCCCCCGCTTTTCCTCCATTCAACCCAAACAACGCCTCCGTTATTTCATCCACACTATGCAGATTGTTTCAGAGGACAAGCAAGAAAGAGAAAGAGATAGAGGCTGCAGGGGACAATGAAACAGCTGGCTATGTTAAAGCAGTTCATTTTTGTATTTAGTATTTCTTCTTCCTATATGAGTATGTGTAACTGCGTGTGTGTGTGTGTGTGTGTGTGTGTGTGTGTGTGTGTGTGTGTGAGAGAGAGAGAGAGAAAGAGAGAGAGAGAGAAAGAGAGAGAGAGAGAGAGAGAGAGAGAGCTTTCTGAATACTTTTTACTTCACTATAAATACTTTAACTCTGACTGCTTCCGTCAGAGAGTTGCACTACTCTTGGTTGCAGAGGAAGTCTAGAGGGATTTGTACACAAAAATAACTCAGTTGAAGGAGAATACTATCATTAGAAATATAATATTCTTCATTGTTATGTTACAGTTATTTTGCAATCTCTTGGAGAGGTTTGACAAAATAACTATTTTTTTCTTCATTTCACCCTCCCACAGCAGGTGTATTTCTTCACTTTTTTCTTGACATTGCCACATTCCAGAGATTCATATGTGTGTGTGTGTGTGTGTGTGTGTGTGTGTGTGTGTGTGTGTGTGTGTCTGTGCGTCCCTGTGCTATTTCTCCGTGAGCACTCTTGTGTTGTAGTTCATATTCCAGCCAGTAGGTGGTGGCATTGATTCTTTGGTTAGAACTGAGCCGCAGAGGGAAAACAAGAAAATTCAAGATGGCGCTGCCCAGAACAGGTTGGTAGACGCGTTGCTATAGACACGATTTTTCATGACTTGATGAAACTTGAAAACATATTATTATCCATATTAGTTGAAATTATTTTAAAGAAGAAATTACTTTGTTTTGTTTCATAGCTTTGATAGCCATAGTGTGCCACAATCCTGACCCCTATTTCATATATCGTTACTAAAGATATCTCTCTCTCTGTCTCTAGGAAGGTCTACCATTGTTGTATCCTTTTCATTGCATTCAACTGTGCAGACATGCAGTCATCTTTAACATTAACATTAACTTTAACATCTTTAACAACTGGCAGGCATATCCAACTCACCAGCTGGAAACTGTAGCCTTGCCAAGAGCAAAACAGTCACTCACAGTGTTGTGTATGATAACACCTTAACTCCACATCCAGCTGTCATCTGTCCCTTTCCAGTTGCTGCTGTACCTGACAGCCATATACTTTGTCCTCTATTTCCTCTCCACTCTCAGCATGATCATCTACAAGAGTGAGTGCTCAGTAGCTCACACAATCCCAGGATTATTAACCATATTGATCTCCAGTTTTACCACTCTCATGTAACTTGAGAGTCATTGAATGAACGTGTGTTGGTCTCAGGCCGGGTGCTGAGCTATCCTGACGAGAACCTGGCCTGTGACCTGGGTCTGCTGTTCCTCATGGCCGCCCTGGAGGCTCTCCGTCTCTTCGTTGGTGAGCCGATGGGTTCACTGAATAGGTTCAGTGCAACGCTGAGTGATTTTCAAGCCTGCCTTTGTTACAGGCTTGCTGCCACTGAACATACATTTCTATGCCTCTTTTATAGCTACTATAATGAAGGTTAGGTTTATGGTCATGCCTACAAAGGTGCAATAAAATGCTAACTTGCATGAAGATCCCCACACCAATAATTAACAAGAAACACAAAATAGATTAAACAATAACATAAAACTAAATAACAGGTGGTCTCTAATTCCATTCCCTTCCACCCTGTGCGCCTCCAGGTGTGAAGGGCAACCTAAAGGAGACCGAGGGATATGTTGTGGCTAACTTAGTCCTGACGGCGACAACAGTCCTGCTGTCGGTCTACTTCCTGACCTGGCAGTCCTACGTGCTGCGGGCAGATGTCATCATCAACGCTGTCTTGCTTGTTGCCTATGGTGTAGGCGGAGTCCTGGCTTTCATCACGGTGGCCCGTTTCACCAGGTCAGAGTTCCACTTTCACTAGCTCTCATTACAACCAATGTATGGTCGGCCTCACTGACCATGTTTGCCAAGGCAGCTTTATTGGATCGTTTGACATGTGAGACCGCAAGCAATCTTTTTGTATCTTTTTTTCCAAAAAGATCATGCAGGCATAACTGATACATAGGCCTGTAATTTTTACTTACCAGTAACTGGTGTCAAATGTACACAACATACTTCATCATGATGTGAAGAGACTGGTGTACATTTAATTTTTGATTGACAAGATATTTCCATGTAATTAGCATCTCATACATGTGTTGTGAATGGCCTGACTGCATGGAGCTTTCCTTTTGTCCACTCTTTTGTTCCTGAATGAAATAAGCCCTGGTTCTTCAGGACTTGTTTGAATTATTGATTCGGATGTCATTCATCAAAGTGTTACTGTATACCTTGTACAATGCCGTCACATCCTTAAAATTTTCCTCCCAAGACAGATCCAAGAAAAATTCCAGATCGCTTATTCTGAAAAGGTGGATATTGTTTATACCAATGGTAGACGGACAAAAATACATTTTGAAGTCTGTGAAATCAGTTATGAATATCACATACTTTATCCTGGGCAAAAGATGAATTGTATGAATGAAAAACAGAGCTTGCACAGTAGTATACTGACATTATCGTTTTTGATGTAACACATTTATGGTTTATCATAGACCAAAACATTTTCACTCTACAATACGATGGCAATGTTCTTTTTTATGTACAGGTTGACTTGTCTAAACCCAACCAAGCACTGGATGTACATAAGGATTGCACAATTAATCAAATAAGTATTCAAATTGCAATATTGATTACTGCAGTTTTCAACTTGCAATGACCCCCAGCACAAGGTATTTTAATATTGGGCACAATTTCTGGCTGACAAACAAGATTTATGTTGAGGAAACTCTTTCATTTTGTTCAAACTGAACAAATCCTCAGCATTAGCCCCACCCACATGCACACACACATTTATTGTTCCATTTGTTTTAAGCACTGAAAAAGAAATGATGTCGCAAAGCTCAAAGTTCAATCTGTTACATTGCATACAATAAATATCTGTCAATATTGTGCAGTCCTATGTGCATGGGGACCCAATTGTTTGTAAAGTAAATTTTGGGCAACCTTAAACAGTAACAGAAACACAAACACCTTTTGTGTTTCACTTACACTAAGCCTTTGAAGAGCAGTTTAATGTAATCACAACGTTTTTATGTGTTCTCCTTTGTGTCTTACAGTGTCTACTCATGAGGAAATCTCTTCGTGGCTTTGAGCCCCTGTATGTTACAGTTGAACTCACAGCACTTCTGCACTTCCTTGTTATGACCAGAAATATTGAAAAGTAACATTGTCTGAGGACTTTTCCAATGTTTGTAAAGTTTGGATCGTCATTTTCATCTTAGAATGTTTGACTTTCAAAATGTGGGGATATTTGTCGAACAGATGTTTTGTATTGTTTTATAGCTTCTGAAAATACTTTAAAAGCACCAGTTTGTCTGTTATATAAGGATCTCTCAGGGAATTTACTGTGTCAATGGGAGGGAGCAAATCAAATCAGGTCATACTTTCTGTAAAGGTACTGTATGTACAAATGTACAAGTGTTTCTATTCTTCTGTATATATATATATATTTTTTTTTACATGTGTTAGTTATGAAATCTTTCTATTTTTGTGCTACTATTGATTTGTTTTTCTACTAAACTACGGTATTGTAGGTTATTGAGGTTTATGTGTTTGTATAACTTAGAAAAAACATTTGTCCAGTAGAGGGCAGGAGCGCTTTGGTAACGATGTGAATGATACCAACTGATTTTATTACTACAGCAGACAGGGTCAATATCTCTGAAATAAAAGCAATCTGTTGTTGAGGAGTAAAGCCCAATTCAGGTTCTTTATCCAGGTACATTTCCGTTACATTTGATTGTACATTCAAATAACCTCACAATATTTCTATTGATATGTAAAGTAGCATCAATTTTATGACAAGCTTTTCTATAATTACCGCAGATGATATGTCTCAAGTGTAAGTGATCCTCTCTCAGGAATGTATATTTCAGTTTGGTTCTTTTAACTTGAAATTGTGGGGATTTCATGTCAGATCAATTATTGCTCTTCTTAACACCTGCAACATAATTCAGATTAAGAAAATGGAGCAAGTCTTTCAGTATTATCAATTTATTGTAACACCCAGAGGCTTTCCCCACCTCACATTCTTCAAACATGCAATTTCTCAGCAGTGACAGCTGAAGTTAATAATCAAACTCCATTCCCAGGTTTCCAAAGTAACCAGCTTCAACACATTACATTTCTGTGTGCCAGTGCTTGAGCAACCAGCGAGCGTAGCTGCATTACTTTAACTACAGGTCAAGTCAATGTGTGGGCAGACATTTATTTGTGTCTTCTTAAACACTGCTGGTATGTGTTCAATGTGTTAAGATTAAAAGCCTTTCCCCCAAGAAGAATGTCATATTATTGATTTTTATTACAACACAATAAATATCATGATTGTTATTGTAATAGACCCAGGTTTATAAAATATCCTCTTAACATGATCTTCTATACAGAGATGGTAAGCTAGTTGCACAAAGAGGGGTCATTTTTACCAGCCTGGGACATTGAGACCTGGGCAATGTTCCACACTGTTGCTCCTCTTTCACTCACCTTGTTGAATTCACCTACTTTCTACCAGTCTCTCCCTTGCCGCACAGAGTTATACCTGTGGGAGTGAAATGCTTCTAGTGCTGAAGGACCTTTTTTGACTTTCATTTTCAGTGTCATATAAAGGATGCTAATCATATCACCAAGAGCTATTGTTTATGTATTGTATTATTCATGTGCATCGATCTGATTTTAAGCCACTTTAGTGATTAGATTTCAACAATTTATCGATAACCCACAGCCGAGGTTTGTGTACCAGATTATTATTGCTTAAGCACTATGAATTGCAAGCATGCATCATACCTCTTAATGAAACTAGTTAGATTTATAAAAATGAATGAGAAAAGCTCGACTCGACCCACTCCCATTATGTGTCTGTGCTCCGCCCCTTCCAGGTTGAGTTACCTGCAGAGTCCCCTGTCACTCACCTGCTCCTGCGCTGCCTCCCGAGCGGCAATAAACGTTAACGTCTATCCTTTTAGTCCAGGGACTTCTGAGGTTTTGCTCCAATAAAAAAGGTTCCGAGTATCGCCACTTTCCAGCGGAGTGTATTCCTCCTGACAGGCTGCAGACTGGGATGCCAGGCTGATGCTCCAGGCACTGTCTTGCCCACGTTTGTCACCTTGAGCATCCCGTCCGGAAAAGACCTAGGTGAGTTCCCGTGCGGTTAAAACACTTTCATTTCTTCTTTCTTTCTTTCTTTCTTTCTTTCTTTAAACCTATATTTAGTTTTATTTGAACCCCTTGAACCCTTCACACATAAAGGTGACTGACGGTCGATTGTCCGATTCTCGTTGTAGTAAGAAAGTTTACAAAATACAATCAGGAGAGAGTGAAAGGGGGTTGGAAAGTAAAGGAAGCTGGATGTTAGGGGAATAGGGAATGAAAGAGAAGGACACGATTTAATAGATTCTGTTTTGTCGTTGACTTAGCTATGGATATTACTTGTCAGCAGATTATGAATTGGCTATGATCAGTAACAGCAGGGCTATTCATTGAAATGCTACAAAAGTTGAAGGGTTTTGGGATGATGGTTTGCACTCATTCATATAACATATATTTGTTGTTTGTCCACGTGGACTATAGTTCCCTTTGATTCTAGATGGGCGTCATGCACAAGCAAAAAGAGTTTTCCATTTATATTTACATATGACTTCACTAAACCACCATTAGTTACAGTTTCATGTGAATGATAAATCATTTCTTGTGGGTCCACAAGGTTTAGAAATGGCTTTATTAGATGCTATATATTAAAATATGAACCAAAGAACAAATGCTGACTGATAAACACTAAAATGAGGATCACAACTGAAGCAGATGCTTCGTCATGAACTGAGTTTTGGCCCATCATGAGATTGTTGTTCTCCGTTAGTCGGATGGGGTCAAGTGAATCTTCCGTGAACAAACTGGGGCCTGGCCTGTGAAATCTGACCTGATTTTTGTGTTGGTTATCCGGCTACTGTGCCCTGATTCACAGAATGCACTTACACTTTCCACACTGGAGCAGTTTACTCAAAAGAAACATGTCATATCATCATATCATCACAATCATAACAATGTGATGACATTGAAGTGAATGGTTGAATGGCTTGAAATACATAAAATCAGATAACCATTATCTATTATCTATCTATTATCTATGGGTTAATTATTAAAATGATGATTCAGGAGAATGGGACAAAGTTCAGATAAATCATATCAGGGCTCATGCTTATTACATAAGCTATCTCTGTCAATACATGTTACTAGTATTACCAGTGCTGTAGTATTGGATATGAGGCTGATTTGATATTATATATGGGTTATGTTATGGGTATATGTTAGAATGCAAGATCATAATCCAATGACACATCTGAAATGGATAAATTGACTTGGCTTCTTGCCATTTGAGGTCAAGTTAGAACTGACTTATCTCATTTGGTTGGAGTTGTTACTGAGTTTGTGTCACCACTATGGTACCTGATAGGAGTATTTCTCTTAAAGCTCCAGCTATGTTGTGTCTAAGGTAGACTGTTGTAAAAGCACAGATTGCTTCGGGAACTCTTTGTACTGAAAGTTAAGTACGGTATGGTACAGTAAGTTATTGTGTTTTGGCTTTAGACGTATTTCAAAGTGTAGCTGTTATAAATGCATTGGTACTTGATACAGTACTTGATTTTCTCTGAAGCAAAAAGTCCCTTGTCTGATTGTCTGATCAGAAGCACATTTAAGAAAATTACTCTTGTGATGTATAATTACACTGATTGTTGGGTCAGAGCTTGAACACTCTTAGGTCTAAGGCTATCTCAGGATTTATAATCAGTAACTGCATGATCAAGAAGGAAACATATAGTAGATATTCATGCCATTGAGATATATAGTTATTGACTAGTGCTCAGACAAAGGTGGAGCCTTTCAAGTTATGCAATATCCATAGATAAAACAGCACATGGTTTGTTTTCGGTTTTGGCACCATTATAAGAGGTTTGTGAAATTGTATACTGTTGGCATGTTACATGTATGTTAGATGAAGATATGAATTTCCATTCAAAAATGACATGTCCACACACTTACACTTACCAAATGTTTTGCTGTGCCTGTCATAGAAAGCTGCATGAATATGATGATCAAAACAACCAGATCTGGTCAAGAAAAAGGACAGAAAATATATTTGACAGATTATCAGCTTGGAGAGCCTTAGGCTGAGTGGACTGTGAGGTGTGCAGAAGGCCTCTTGCCACAAGCATGACAACATACGACACCCAGCCTGTACTCCCCTTGCTTCACCTCCCTCCTGACACCTGGCAACATGCCACAGCCAGGAACAATAGCATGGGGAGAAGATGGTCAGAGAGATAAGAAAGAAAGAGGAAGTCCACCTTTTGTGCAGACTGGACTGACTGAATTAAACCGACTCACTTCTTCTCCCTCTCTTCCCATTTGTTTTTTATATTGTAGCGTATAACAACTTTGAGGGTACATAAAGCTGAATGGCTGCAATTAAGATTTGGCTCTGATTAAAGAAAATCAAACTTTGTCTCTAGGAATACAACGCGATATGAGGTTTTGACCTTGGTATGTTATTGATATGATGTGGCCTTTATTTGTTTCAGAAGATCTGAAGGGATTATCTGCAGAGGGCGATTATGTTTATGATCTGCTGCGAAGATAAGCTCTAGTGACTGTGCTATCATAACTATCATGCTTATTGTATGTCTTGTGCATGTGCAGTTGATACATACAACATACAGTTTTACCCGTGGCTCCCCGTGCTACAGAAAGGAAGCAAGGCTTTGTCATACTGCTGTCATTTACAAGTGGTAGCAGTTTGGTTAGAGTATAATATTGAAATATTCCCAGCCATTCTGGGAAGGAAGCAGCGCCAAAGCCACAAAGTGTTAATAGTGTGAAGAGGCTGGTCTATCCTTCTGTCTATCTATCTATCTATCTATCTATCTATCTATCTATCTATCTATCTGAAAGGTGATTAGGATGGACTACGTTAAGGAACACTTATCAGCACCGACATTTACCTACCTGTTTCATTTAATGATAAAAACCCAGTAAATCTTAACACCATCCATTGTTTTGTGTCATAGCTTGATAGAGTCCTGGAGACCACAGCTATAGACTGATTGGAGCCATAGTGTACGCCATACGCATTACATAATAACTTCATCAGTGCATGCCTTGACAAACAAGTCGGAGTTGCCAGGCTCTCTCAGCAGAGGGGAAAAAGTGTGGGAAATTTTTATTCTTTCTGTACCTCCTACTGTTAATCTCTCAGGTTTAGACGCTGTGCAAGTACATGTTAGTTTATTTGAGGCCACGCTAATTATCTAATAGTGAGGGTGGATGGGTGTAAAACACAACCAGATAAATGAAATGCAACTATGTAGATATAGTCATCAATAGAGCAGATCTGATTACACAGTGCATATCAGCCTGCTGTCTGCCATTGTCCCAGAGCGGTCCCCTGACTACCAACAATACAGGCCCAACACCTGGCTCTTCCCACTGGAAGGACAGGTTGTTTAGTAGAGTACACCTCTTCACATAGATACAACCGTAATAAGGTAGCTATACGTTTTTTGGTTTTTGACAATGGACAATATCTTGGAGGTTATCTAAGGGGAATGAAGGAGAAGGACACGAAAAGATACCCGATGCAACAGGTACTTAATAGCTCTTTTGAACTGAATAATGCATGTCTGTTTTGGTGGGAAACGTTTTCCCACCACCATTCTCTCTCTCTCTCTCTCTCTCTCTCTCTCTCTCTCTGTGTGAGAGAGAGAGTGTGTGTGTGGGGGGGGGGGGGGGCGCGCATGTGTGCATAATTTCTATAAGGGAATATTTCTATATTTCTAAGTTTGTTTCTCTATCAGCATGGTTTGTGTTTTTGTTGGTTTCATTGCGGCTTTGTAAGTGAGATGGTCTATTTAAGAACATCAAAAGTCTCTCTCTCTCTCTCTCTCTCTCTCTCTCTCTCTCTCTCTCTCTCTCTCTCTCTCTCTCTCTCTCTCTCTCTCTCTCTCTCTCTCTCTCTCTCATATCTCCCACTCTCTTCCTGTCTCTTCCTCTGGACTTGCCCTCTCCTCACCCTCTCCATCTCTCCTCCAGGTGGATGTCTTAAGTCATGAATATCCCGGGACCTCATTCGAGGCAAGCCAAGTGAGTGCCACACACATTCTTGGGAATTCTGTTTTACTGCTTACATATTTACCTTTCGTGGCTGGGTTGGCTAATGGCCTTATCTCGAGCCACTGTCACACAGAACAGTGGGAGTGAGAATCACTAACTCAGTATGTGAAAGGTGGTGTGGGTCAGGGACCTCAGGCACAGAGCAGCTCTGTTGAGGAATGTTTGCTTTGCCTGGGTTTCTGGCTCCAGTAACTCTCTAGCCCCATGCCCCACGCCCCCTCTCTGCCTCTCCCTCTCCCTTTTCCACTCTCACTCCCTGGCTGGTCCATATGCTCAGAATCTCAAGCTAATCTCATCCAGTCCTGGCCAGTCTGTTCGGACGCTCTCTTGTTTATCGCTCCTGTTTTGTGTGTGTGTGTGTGTGTGTGTGCCCATTCATGAGAAGTGAGAGTACAGGAGTTGCAGACGATTTGGGACAGTGAGATCAAGGGGTGTAGGAGAAAAGATGAAGGGCAGACAGCGTAACCCTGCCTCCTCTTCCTTTCAATGCAGTGGGGTGGCCAGATCGGACAGCAAGATCAGCGCCAAGGCCCTCTACGGTAAGCTGCTGCATGGATGTGTGGACAGGAGCTTTACTGTAATTGTTAGCAGGAATGCTTTATTACTTCATCTTTTCTTGCCTTTACATGTTCTTAAGCCTGCCTTTGTTTATATGGCATGAGTCACCATAGACATGTTACATACAGTTGACAAAGGCATGCACTTTAATATTTAACATAACTGTCAAGGGATAGTTTAAAAAAATGTTATTCATATAAATTCTCCTGCTTACTGTTTGTTCTGTGTCATTTCCTTCATTTTCCATACTTATTTCCTTGCCGAATTTCCTTACAAAGTGAAAATGGTGAAACTGAGGATCTACTGTATTGGCATTGTAATTGAGTCAAATCATAACAATAGTCAATTTGCTAGGCAAATGACTGTGCCAGGAAATCCAACACTCTCACTGTGAGGCGTGTTGCTGTGGCCCCACCGCCCCCCTGGACTACCAGAGCAGTTGTAATTCTCTCCCCAGCACACACTGATAAGAGGGGGTGGGGGGGCAAGGTCCTACCCAGGGGTCCCGTCCTGTTCAAACAGCCAGACTGCTACTTCTGCTGACACCGCTGTTAGACACTGTGGGACACAAGAGGGAGGCAGGACTCCTGAAGGGAACATGGCATCTCTGTGCCAGGCCTACACAGCATGCTGGAGTTGCATTCCCATGTGTGCAACCATGTATACAATTTGTCTGACTGGCAGCTTTGCGAGTTGAAAGAAGTGCTTATGTGATTGTTGTTTTATATCCACAGTGCCAGGCCGCATCGCCGTGTTTCACCGGTTGCTATCCTGATTATGGTGAATCTCAGTAATACAGTTATGGCCCATGCCATCTGATTTTAGCCGTTGCATACTTGTGCTAGGGTGTGTTTATGTGACAGAATTATGCTATGTTACATTAGCAGGCAGTGCAGGGTGTGCCTGTTTTCAATGTGTGGTTGGAACAGGGTGGGGATGCACATGTCTTGCAGGTGAATAAAAGAAGCATTGAAAAGGGGAAAGCAAGGGCCGGGCTCCGCCTCTCCCTCACCCCTGGTCCTCCCCAGCTGCCTTAGACATTAGCTCACTCGTCCCTGCAGCACCACCTTCCACACTGCCAACATAGAGAATCATTGTACAGCACATCGTAGGCCCAAATATAAACCTACACCGAGGTATGACAGGATTGATGCCCTTGGTGCCCTGCAGCACTGTTCCAAATTTAGCATTGCCTAAAATGACACATGATGATATTCTAGGGATGCACAATGTTCCTCAACCATCTGACTGTACACCTACAGCACATTAGCTGTCTGTGAAACATTTTTTGTGGTGTAAGTCATCCAAATATCCACATGGTGTGCAGTGACCAAACCCACTCTTGTGATCTCAGTGAAATATCCTGCTGTACGTGTGATGAAGTGGTGCTATTTTTCATCGGCTCCTTCTGTCTCGTGTGACAGATGGTCAGTGCTGTCTTCTCACTGCAGGAAGGCTAGGGAGCAATATGCCTATCCTCTCTGACGAGGCAGCAGATAGTATGATATTGCACACCATGTATATCAGTGGTAGAGATGTTCACAGAGATTAGGTCGCTGCTCGCTCTTAACCGAATAAACAGGTAGAGGGACAAGAGGAAAAATCCCAGCTCAATCTCTCCTATGTAAAACATCCCATCATACAATGCAGTGCAGCAGACAAGTGATGCAAATCCAGCGCAGGACCTCCCACCTGTTCTGTTATCAGTAGCATCACATTGGAAAGGCAGAGAGAAACAGGGGCCACATAAGACCCGTCAGCCCTGGACATCGGACAATCCACCAACTTTCTCAAGTCTCTCATACGGCTTCTTGTCGGGCGGCATGTCTCTGTCAGGTAAAATGTTTTTCTCAGACATACGAGATTGAGATTGGATCAATGGCAGAAATACTCAGAGAAAGACAATGACTTCTTTCTCTTTTTCTTTACATTTTAGAAGTGAGTTCTTTCAGTAGGAGTCTTCTCTGTTTTGTCAGTGAACCTGGTACATTCCATACTTGTGTCTAAAGAAGTGTTATTAGTCATTGTGTTTTATGGATGGTACGTGTTTCGTTCCTTATTGGGCTTGATAAAAAATGTGTTATAAATCTGTGTTGACAACCTGTTAATAGACAACTGTCTATTAATGTGTGAGCCCAACACCGTCCACATAGAAGATAAATCAGCCTGTGAGATGTGTTGATGTGACATATGGCCGAATCTGCATGGACACAGCGGTACACTTCCGTATCCAAAGGGTGCCTTGCAGTGCTCTAGTTGAGGTGTGGACAGATAGTCTGATATAAAAAAAGGGTTTGTTTCATAAAGGCAGCGAACGTTTGCCAAGAAAATGGTTTATTGTTGTAACTGTAACCCCGTGGTATGACTCATTCAGTCTTTTGAAGTTGCAATGCCGTATTCTCATTCTTAGTTTTTTTATTCATCTTGACCATCAAACTGAATTATCCAATACAAAAAAAAAATACAAAAAAAATTTAGTTGAAACTATTTAATGACCTTGCATTAATTGAGAGTAACATTTTATTTTGTTCCAGAGTTTTGTTTTGGGTGAAGGAAGTTTAAAAAGTTCCTTGTGTTTCAGTAATGGCGGTCAGGGAGGTTGTGGTGGAGCCATTTAGGTTGTCTCATTGATCTGGGCCGTGTATGGTGCTGATCATCTGCCAGGCAGCCATGTTTATCACTGGTCATTGACTCTGGAGAGCCCTGAGGATCTGCCCATCTGCCTGCTAAGTGGCTCTCATTGCAAGCTGTCGCAACGCTGTGAATTGATTGGCATAAATGTCAGTCATTAATAAGACATGGGTGAGCTCAACTTTCACAAAGACACCTGGCGCTTGTGTTTCACCTGAGGGGAGCCAAGCAGGAAGGAATCAGCGGAAAGAGGAAAGACACACGTTTGCGTCATTTGGGCGGTGGCAGAGGTGACATGGACATAAAGTCGTCCCTTCAGTATCTTTTTTGTTTTGCATGTTTTCATGTTCAGGCCTGTAAAAGGTGGACCATCCAGAGCTCTATGACGCATGTGTAAATCTCACTGAATTTCATCATCTCGGGGACGTCAAAGGTTGGAAAGTAGAGCCGTGACACACATTTGCTAAGTCTTGCACAAACAGAAAGACTTTGTGCCACATTCAGTATAAAGCACACTCTGTATGCACAGAAAGTGAGAGCAGGAGTCTGTGTGACATCAAAATGTTGACTCTATTGGGTGGGGGACAGAGAGAGACCTGATATGAGATCTGGCAGTGGAGTTGATTGGAACAAGCTCGTTTACCCGTCTCTCGTTTACCCGTAATTGTTACCTGCAGACTATTCATCTGGAGAATAGGTCTGTGAGCACACTGGCACACTCATTTAACATTGGACAGCTTAAAAACAATCGTCCCAGCCAATGGGTCACTCTTGGACAATGGCATTCTGAAAATGAAACTTCACGAAATCAACTAAAATGAGTGGACTTGATATGACTATCTATTATTTCCCTGTTTTTATCTCTATTACACTAGTTGTTAATGCAAGACTGACTGTTAGTGAATTGTTTCAAAGTTAAAAGAATAGACTTTCTATCTGCATTTATAGAAAACAATTCACATCTACTACTTCCCGTTTCCAGTAATCTCCTCTGGCTGACAACCTCTCACAGGTTTAGGCTACATCATGTTTTTCAGAAAGACTTTATTTTGTGTATAAGATTAAACAGCATTAGCACCAACTATAAAGTAACTATGTTATTA
The DNA here is from genome assembly GCA_034670385.1 of Hoplostethus mediterraneus. Lineage (NCBI taxonomy): Eukaryota > Metazoa > Chordata > Actinopteri > Trachichthyiformes > Trachichthyidae > Hoplostethus > Hoplostethus mediterraneus. The sequence continues at coordinate 7,170,929 of JAXDDW010000003.1, read as the reverse complement.
TATCTTGGAGAAGATTGATGGATGCTGTGGTTTACATTCACATGACTGCTGTCTGTCCTCAATGCCCATACTGAGATGGGGAAAAGAGCTTTTATGTATTCTGCTCCTTCTGCTTGGAATATGTTGAAAAATGACCTGAAAACTTCAGGAGATAATCTCACTACATGCTTTTAAAAATGGAGGAATTGGAGGCAGATTCATTAATCATCATTTTGAAACTGTCAGAAACGTTTCATAATTATTTGTGCTGCTGCCGTCTTGACCAGGTCAAAGTTTTAATCTCAGTAGAACATCTTGGTTAAATAAAGGTTAAACAATAAAAACAGTATAGTAATAATGACAAGGAAGTAACATGGGGCTGGCAGGAACTGCCATCACTAATCTTTGACCCTGTGGTAAATCTGTGCCTCTGATTGGTGCACTGGATGGAGCAAACTCTAATGCCAGCCTTGCCAAGGTGATATAACGTAACAGTGGCCAAGTCTGGACACGCTCACGCTTTGATATGAAATGTCATTTTTAGCTTCTCATATATGTTATCATTTCATGTCACTTGCCTTACAACAGGAAAGTTTTTAAAAAAAGTACTAAAACACTGGTACCCACATTAAAGAGTATCTGGATATGGCTAATGGTGTCTAGATTGCACTGGACACTGGAGCACTGTTGACCTTAGTACAGAGAACAGCTATTACACTTTGTAGTCTTTATACATGATTTATTCTTTATTAATTGTATTATTTATTTTATGTAAAATAAATTTCGTGCCCATTCAAAGTACAAACACAATATTGATTGTGGGGTGTAGAGCTCCTCCGTGACCGTTAACCCATTCACGTGCACAGCAATGCCTGTTCTTGTTACTTATTTATTGCCCTGGGTGCAACACAGGCGTTTACTTCCGTCTAGCTGTTCACTTCACACTGCAGGCTTCAGGTCAGTGGCACTGCTGGCTATCTACCGCGGATATATGGACTCAGGCAGGGCTTGGCGTTTGTCAGCTTCTTACCCAAACCTTTAAATTTCTTTGTTTTCTTACCAACAGAACAGAGGAAAAAATACTCCAACTCCAATATTATAATGCATGAGACGTCACAGTATCATGTTGAGGTAAGACCTGCTGTGTTTCTCTTTGTCTGTGGGGTGAAACTGACACTGCAGTTAAATGGGGATTTTACTCAGGTCTGTATTCAACCTATTATACAGGTTTTAAAAATACAGATTACAGATTAAGAATACAAATTATGGAAAAAATAATTTAGACAATTTCCAGGTTTAAAATGTATGGAAAATGAACCGAAACAAATAGAAAAAGAGAAAGGAAGGAGGAAGGAGGAGGAGGAGGAAAATAAATTCACCAGCACAACTGTGAGGTAATGGATCAGTCTGAATGGAGCTTTATTTTCTGTAGCATGCTAGTAGTCAAAATGTTTTTACTTTCAGCTATTATCTAGCTAGAAGATCATCATCAGAAGATTCATTTTCATGAAAATTTTCAAGAAATATCTTCCCACGGACGCACGTCCCAAGTATCAGTGATATGTTTGTGTTTGTGTTTTATGCATAGTGGTGTGTAGTTATTATTTTGAATCGAATCTAATTTATTTATTTATTATATTGTCCCTAATTTATGTAGTACTTGTTCACCTGCCCAGAGACAGGAGAGGAAATGACTGTAGCTGTCTAGTTTAATCTCTGTTTAGTGCTTCAGACAAGTTTACTTTGAAGTTTATATTTTAATTTTAGGTGGTCCCTGTTAAATTGACTTGGAAATGAAATTGATAGCCTATAGTCAAATGGGTAAAATGGTGAGCAATTATAAAATATAAAATATAAAAATGAAGGTCTAGAAAAGTATGGATTTTGAAATTGGAAAAGGCCTAGGAACGTCACGTAGAGAACCATTAAAAAGCAAACCACTTAAATGTAGTGATCTTTTCCTTCTTCCCCAGGCACAAAAGCTGGTACACTGATTCATGTCTTGATTACATTTCATCTACTTGAAAAGTGTTGTAATATAGTTATCAGGACTGTTTATTACACCAGTGTGGGTCTAATGTAGGGAAGTCAGAGTCGTTGAAGTGCTCCAAGCTGTGTCGCCCACGGTTGGTGTTGAACTATATCCTGTGGCCATTGTGGATTTCTTTAAATGCCTCTTCATATCAGACAGGTAATCACAGATAAATTTGTGCCACGCTGTCACAGATTGGAGACTGTTGGAAGTAATGCTGCACCTGCCAATTAAACTATATACAGGAGATATCCTTCATTTGTTAAGAGTTTACTGCCTCCTCTTCATCTAAATCCCCCCCGCCCCATCACCAATTGTCTCTCCCTCAATAACAAATTACTTTCTCTTCAGCATCTCTCCACCTTCATGCTGGACAAGACAGAGTCCATTGCCACGGTGGCCGATGCCATCAAGAAGCTGGTCCTTCTGGATTCCAAAGACAAGATCTGGACCCAGGAGATGCTCCTTCAGGTCAGCGACAAGGCGGTCAGGCTGCTGGACTGTGACACACAGGTACGGCTATCCATCGGGTCTATATTAACGCACAATAAACATCTCAATTAGTTATTTTGTGATCAGCTGTGTAATAGTAGAATAGTGCATACCTGATACCTGGTTTGCTCTCAACCACGACAACACAGAAGATAAATGATAAATAATGTCTTCTGTGCCAACCATACATTGTTTGGTGCCACTGGTGTTGTGGAGAAATAAAAGTAAAAGTGATTCTTTTCAACCTGACAAGAAAATATAATATTATATGTAATATTATACAGTTTTCTTACTTTGTCATAATGTCCTACATGGTTGCGATTATGCCCATCCACACCTTAAACAACCTTTCATTTCCTTTTATCACACAAACCTTGATGACCTTAAAACCTTTGTAACATTATCTTGGATTACTGATTACCGAGGTCCGAAGCGAGCCGAACTCACTCTTCCTGCCTCTGCCTTTTTTCTTCCAACCATTTCTCTATTGTACTTCTGTAGGAAGAGTTGGAGAACTTCCCTCTATCCACAATCCACCACTGTCAGACGGTGCTTAATCAGACGCGCTACCCCTCCGTGCTGCTGCTTATGTGCCAGGACAATGAGCAGCACAAGCCTGATATCCACTTCTTCCACTGTGACGAGGTGGAGGTGGGTCTCTGTCTCAGCCAAGGCTCTGGCTCAGTATATTGCTTGTGTCATTTAATGGGTATACATGATTTGTGAGCATTTGATGTCATAAATCTAAGGGGGTGTTTTTGGAGCTGTAGATTATATTTTAGTGGTAGTGGTGACTGTGTGTCTAGGGGGTCATAAATTGCAAACATGAACTTTACTGTCATACTGCAATCCTGTGTCTAGTTTATTGTTACCATAGTCTACAATAAACAGCTGCAATACAATCACTCACCAAAAATCACCTGTGAAAAGTCAATTATACCTGAAATAGCCAGCCAGCCACATTTATCAGTGTGTGGTACAGCAATATATAATATACAGTATAAATGAGCACATCATGTGTTGGGTTAGCAATGTGACTGGAAAGCAAGTTTGGCATATTAACAGGAAGTCTATGGAAGCCCGGAACCGCCAAAATAAAAAATAAATAAATGAATAAATAAATGACTCAATAAATAAATTAATAAATAAATATAAATTCAATAAAAATGCAAAAATAAATATATATACACATAAATAAATAAATGTATAAATGAAATTAATGAATAAATGGGTATTTATGCATTTATTTATTTCACTATTTATTTATTTCCTTAATCATTCATTTTTGTACTAATTTATTCCCCTATTTATTTATTTCCTTTAGCATTCATTTCTGTATTTATTCATGACCATATTTATTTATTTCTTGATTTCTTTTATTTCTGTATATTTATTTCCAGATTTATTTATTTATTGATTTCTTCATCCATATGATAATGAGGGGGCTGTCAATCACACTATGTCATGGTGTCACCTTATTCCCACTGGTTGATCGATACCAGAGTGCTTAGATCGACTGCACAGCACAATAAATAGGGGAATAAATGAGTGCAAAAATTAATGATTAAGGAAATAAATAAATAGTGAAGTAAATAAATGCATAAATCCCCATTTATTCATTAATTTCATTTATTTATTTATGTGTACATATATTTAATTTTGCATTTTTATTGAATTTATATTATTTATTTATGTATTAATTTATTTATTGAGTCATTCATTGATCCATTTATTTATTTATTTATTTTGGCGGTTCCGGGCTTCCATAGCAGTCTCTCTCTCTGTTTCTGATATTGTTTTGAATATGTTAAAAAAAAAAAATTCTGATCCATTGGTGCATGTCATCAAATTGACCAATATGTGCTTTTCTTTCTTTCTTTCTTTCTTTCATGTTCTTTCATGTAGCAGTTTAATGGTTATAATGATTATCAGCAAACATAGCAGACCTTTTCCAAATCGGTAGTCTGCTGGCAAATTTGCCATACATATGATCCACCAAGAGGTATGTAGGTTTGCCAGTAAGCAAGGCAACATTTAAATGCCACATTTCGGCATTTAATTGTTTGATATGACATTTTCTCCCATGCACAAAGAGAATAGTAAACATCAGCACTAGGATAAATCATGCTGAAATAAACTTTTGCAATCAGATGCAGGGAAATCTAAAGCAAAGACCAAAAAAAAACCTCTCCCCGTTCTGCATGGCAAATTGTAAACTGTAATACATATTTATGTTATGTACTCATTATAGCTCTCCTCACTCCCTCCAGGCTGAGATGGTTCATGAGGACATCGACAGTGCCCTTGGAGACAACAAGGATGGAAAGAAAATGAGGCCTCAGACTTTGAAGTGAGAATAATATTGCAGTTAGAACCATATGCTCTCACACACACACACACACACACACACACACACACACACACACACACACACACACACACACACACACACATACACACACACACACAATACACAGTCACATAGGTTGCACTGACTCATATGCAGTTGAGATAACTTTGATCTGATTGATGCCTCGTCATCCTCCAGGGTGAACCAGGAGAAAATGAGGCGTCACAGGGAGACTATTATCCCTCCTTCGGCCCCTAAGGGCCCCGCCCCTGGAGTGAAGGGACGAGTGGCCATGAGCATGCACGGTGAGCACACGCACACACGTGCACTCACAAGGATGCACTGACATACAGGCAGGCGTACAGAGCACATATTAATGAAGAATTACTTTTTTACATTTGTCATATTGATATCAGCAATGGGCTTTTCATTACAAGAGCTTTTTTGTGTATTAGATGTAGAGAGACGAGGCTCAGGACAGAATGACCCAGAGTCCCATGAAAAGCTGGCCCAGCGCATTGAGAAGGACGTGGTGAGTGTTCCCTCCATACGTATACTGCACATGGCTAAATCCTGATATAATCTGACATTACACATCTTCTTCCACTGTAACAGAAGCCTTGACATCCCCCCTGCTGTATTCAACACGCTAAAGCCCACGTTCTGTCTCCCTCAGCAAATCCTCAACTGTGCCCTAGATGACATAGAAATTTTTGTGGCGCGGCTGCAGAAGGCAGCAGAGGCCTTTACCCAGCTCAACCAGCGTAACAAGAGTAAGAAGAATAAGAAGAAAGGACCAGCAGGTCTGTCTCCCTTTCTTCTGATGTGGTGGCAAGAACTCAGCGGCAATATGTCCATATTGTCCACTCTGCCATGTTTGTCTCTGTGTGTCCTGTGTCCCGGGACCCTAATCCAGTGATGTCTGTGTGGTAGCAGCCACTGTGGGGCTCCTTACCACGTAATACAATACTCATTTCTCATTACCAAGGTAATATTATTACTTTACTTGTTACTACCTGGGAGCAGTAATTCGCTACAGTACTCCTTACGTTACTGTTCTATTAAACCCACAAAAAAAACTCAGAAATTGCAATAACTCAATTGCCTTGCCTGTACCTGCACACTATTGTCTGAATAATCATAGCAACCAAATAGAATTGAGGTGCAATGTTCTTGTCATCCTTTTGTTCATTAAAGTCAAAGCAGTGGAAATAGAGAAGGTAAACTGTTCTGCAATTTCCAAGGCTAGCACAGTGTGTGTCGTGTCAAATGGGAGAATGAGGACTATGTGAAAAACAAATTGGGGAACGGGGTGGGAAGTAGTTTTTGGAAAATTCAACTTCAGTCTCATATTTAAAGGGTTTGATCAAAAGTAACAACTTCATTTTATTTGATTGGAAACTGTAATTACTGCTGAGATTGTAATAGTAGTAAAGTAATAATATAATATTACGTTGACATATTACTGGTAGTGGTGTGATGTTGTGTTGATGACATCAACACAGCTCGTTCCCTACATGTACAGCCGTCTTTCCTGGGTTGTTACTCTCTGGCCAAGATTTTTCTTTTTTTAAATCTGTTTATAAGCTAATGCTCACTGTAACCCTAACCTTGATCTCACTGGAGACTTTGCAACTTGGCCAAAAAGTGAAAACTGTGTTTCTTATCTGATCTGGTTGAACTGAGGCCTGGTAACCCTGGAGGCCGCGTGTGGTCATTGTTGTTGGTCTGCTCTGTTTTTCACAGAGGGCATGCTGACCCTGCGAGCCAGGCCCCCCTCTGAAGCAGAGTTCATTGATAGCCTGCAGAAACTGAAGCTGGCCTTCAACCTCTTGGTGAGATATCACAGCTCCTAACCTCCCTTCATTGCCACCCCACTATTCACCGCCTTCTCACTGTGTCTATCGCTGTGCCCCCTGCAGGCCAAATTGAAGAGGCACATACAGAATCCAAGTGCGTCTGAGCTGGTTCATTTCCTCTTCGGACCTTTGGAGCTGGTAAGACTATAAATCGTGCTCGGAGTGTGTCTAATGTGACACAGTCATAGAGGTATATAGGTCAAGAGTCTCTTACAGGAGGTGCCATTGTCCTAAAGTACACAATGATGTACTGAACAATATAATTCCATGTCTGGCTAAACAACTTCTCCATGTCAATGGATACCCATAATATTGACTTAGCCCACAGGCATAGCACATACTAGTATTATTACCATTGTCAGTGAGGTACTTTTAGTTTATTTGGTCATTCAGCGAGCCTATTTAAAAGGACAGAATGGGAACAGTTTAGGGTTTGCATTGTTGCCATCAGAAGCATTCCTACTATTGTCTTGGATGACACCACACCTACTGCCGCCCTGCTGAACTCTCACCAGACTGGAGCAACTTGGCTTTCAGTTCTAACACAGGTGCAGCCATACTTACATAATGCTGGGCGCATTTCCCAAGCCACAGCCACACCTTCGATACTGCTGGCTAGAAACACAGCAGCGTGATTAGGCGCTGCACTGATATGGTGCAGTTTAACCACAACTGGGTTTGCATGATAAGATCAAGATAAAGCAGGAGCAGTGATATTCAAAGTCAGACCCAAGGGCCCCATGCCCTCAAAAACATTTCTCAGTGGCCCTCAGAAACACTCCAGTATAAAACTAGAATCTAGATTCTCCGTTCTGTTATATGAGGTCCAAAATGCCTCACATTTATATTCTAGGTGTCCATCCATCCATCCTTTTTCAGTGGTCTTGGTCTTGATTGGCTTTGCTCACTAAATAAATGCTAAAATTCAATCTTGCAGTTTGCAGTGTTTGAACTTGAGTTGCATCTATATTAAGTTATATTGCATATATTATATTGCAGTTATATGCTACAAAATGCTAAATACTAAATATCCTTTTAACTAAACATTTGCAGAACATCATGAAGGATATTATTCTTATCCTGAGTCATAGTATATTTGAAAACAAAAGAATGAAAACTGAATAATATGGCAAGAAAGAGATTAGAAAGAGATTTGAGTTAACACATATGAATTAGTTTTCTTTGTGTGTGTGTGTGTGTGTGTGTGTGTGTGTGTGTGTGTGTGTGTGTGTGTGTGTGTGTGTGTGTGTGTGTGTGTGTGTGTGTGTGTGTCCACAGGTGCTGCAGAGCTGTGGGAGTCCTGATTTGCCGCGCTCAGTCATCTCCCCTCACCTGTCCAAAGATGCTGTAGACTTCCTCAGAGGACACCTTTCTCCTAAGGAGATGACTATCTTTGAGCTGCTGGGGGAGGGATGGACCTTACCCAGGTACATGCAACACATTACTGGCTCTATGTCTGGATGGGTGGCTTAAAGATTGACTGTCCTGCTGTTTTTGCTCCCACAGAGCGGACTGGCCCAGGGACCAGTGTGCCCCTCCTTACTACCCCAAGTTCCGTAACGGCTGGGAGCCACCGGCGGAGCTCTTCAGGATGTCCCCGTGGGAGACGGAGGGACCGACAGGACCGGGACCGACAGGACCGATGGGACCGATGGGACCGACAGGACCGATGGCGTCCCCAGATTACAGGAAGCACTCAGCTGATGAGGTATGGGTCTGTGGATATACCTACCGTTACAGTTGCCAACCCTTGAGAATGAATTGATGAAATGATGTATGTTTACATTTCTCTATTTTTCCAGTTTTATGGAACTCATTCCTCAAGCTCATCAAATGGGTAAGTTATTACGTTCTATATACACTTTGCCCTCTCTGTCAAGTAATTTATTTCTGCTGGTTTAATAATATAACATCACACTTTTGTGCGTTGACAGGTCTTACAATGGGATGCCCTCCATCCGCAAATATGCCAAGATTCGCTACCACTTCGTAGCCCGCAATGCCAATGAGCTGTCAGTGCTGCAGGATGAAGTCCTGGAGGTAAAAACAATATGATATTTTATTGAAATTCGCTTTTCACTTGCCCCCCTCCACAGACTACAGACACATCAGCAGGCTACACACTCCGCTCTAAGATGCCCACCGAAAGCCACATATTTTTTGATTGCCGGTGAACCAAGTATAAATAGATTGCAGCTTCTGGCAGGACTGACACAAACCTACTGTATGACCTCATGCTCCCACTATCACTGTAGCAACAGGGATATCTCAGTGGGCTAGCCCTTCCAGGGTCGCCATAATGTTTTATATTTTTGTTAGCCTGCTATGATATTAATAATGGTGACTTTTTTACATTTGGCTGTCTCTGCTGTCAACAAACTGTTAACAGGTAAGATTTAATAATTGTGTTATCATTAGGCATAAAAGGAGACGACCAGCAATGCTAGCAGCAATGCTGTACCCCACAAGCAACCTGTGTGTTTCTATTGCTTAAGACTTGAGTTGAATTACAGTTTCCAGTGCTGTGGACTGAGATGTATCATGTATCTTGCAGGTGATAGAGGATGACAAACAGTGGTGGAAACTACGGAATCGCAGTGGCCAGGCAGGCTACGTCCCATACAACATCCTGGATGTTGTGAAGCTAGAGGAGCCGGAAGGCATTCACAGCCAGGTGAGCTACTGTAGTACCGCAGCACGTTGCATAACGTTCATACACATAGACCCAATGTTGACGGGTGTGTTTAGCCTCTCATTAAGAGAGCTTAAGATTATGTAGTCATGTGGTCTGAACAATTATCCTAAATCAGTGCCGGTGCATATGGTATATGGTGTGGTCCTATATATCACGCAGCAATTATATTCACACCCTCACCGCAAATATGCATTCCTACAGATACACACACACAGTACACATACCTTAATGCTGCATGCACGCTCACCAACACCCTCTATGCTGCATGCAACTACCTACATGACTTGATGTCAAATATTTTCACACACATTTTTCGCTTTTGGCTCTGAAGCAAAAATGAGATAAACGGCAAACCTGTTTTTATAATAATATTTGCGATTTTCCTTTGACATTGACTGCGGTTGTGTCTATATGTGTCTGTGTGTGCAGCCTGGGCACCTCTATGGAGGGTTATCACCTTCTAGTTCTATGGGACATGGTGAAAGCTTCAACATGGGTAGACACAAAGACAAAGGTGAGCGATGACAAAACATTGTTACCAAATTCAAGGACCTGTATTCTCTTCATTTTGAGAACTGGAGTATGTAAAGGCAAAAATAATGAAGTAAAGCAGCAGCTTGCCTGTAAGTGCAGAGTTCTGCTGTCTTGTCTGTTGTCATCATTTTTTCGTCCTGTTGCTGTATTATAGCGCTATCTCACCAGATGAATGAGGTCAACGATGAGTTATTGAAGAGAATCACTACCAACAAGAGCCAGCCTCCCAGCAGGAACTTCCGCGTGGAGCGTACAGGTGGCAGCCACGTGTCACTCACGTTTGAGTCGAGCACAGAGCAAGTCATCACGTGGCTCATGGCGAAAGGATTCTCCAAAGCGTAAGTCATCCTGTTCAAATTCATCAAATAAAGATAGCACTGCAAAGCTTAAAGCTAGGCCGGGCCAAAATCTCAGCATGTAGATATTAGTAGCTGATATTTGCCTTTGATAGATACTATATCTGTATCAGAAAATGTTCCACTGTTAGTGTAGAAATAAGATAAGTAAAAAAAGACATTTCAGCATGACTTTTTTTTAAGGTTTTCACTTTTGCTGCACTAGTTCTTTGAGAAGACTTTCTAAACAAAATCCAACAACATCTGAGTCTTAGACAATGGGTTGATAGTCTGCTCTACAGAGGGATTGTAATCAATGATGTTGATTAACAACAATACCACAACATAAATTAGTGTCACCAAGTATTGTTACATTTCATAGGTATCACTCATCTCTGCTCTAGAGTGTTTTAGCAAGATAATGTCAGTCTACTGGAATCAGTGAAAAATAAAGAAATGTGTCACCTGCATTTATAAATATGGTAACATGTAAGTGACTCTCCTCTCTATCTGTAGCACGATAGATTGTCTGGGCATCCTGACTGGAGCCCAACTCTTTTCCCTCGACAAAGAAGAACTCAAGGCCGTGTGTGGAGATGAAGGCTCCCGTGTCTACAGTCAGATCACTGTGCAGAAAGCACAGCTAGAGGTGAGTCACACACACTTTCCTATGCCGTGCACACACACACACAGCTTAAGCATCGGTTAAGAATTACTGTCATTTATTTGAAGGCTCCTAGAATTGATACTCTGGGCCGCCCTGGCTCACACCTGGCTCGCAGTGTCATCAGTTCATTTACACCTCATGTCTTTCAACGCTCTCTGCTCCTTCTCTGCTGTACACGTTCTAATAAATCAGAGGTTCCATAAAAAATACTTTCACAAAATAATGTATCTTCTTCTGTTTGCTTTACAGAAGAACAGGGGGGACTCGGAGCTCCAGGAGGTCATGAAGCGGAGGCAAGAGAGGATTGGATCTACCAGCAAGGACTGAACCTGCACCAGCCACAGCCCTGCATGGCTGACCACCACTCAACCAGCATGACCTTTCCAGAAGCTTACCTTGCTTACAGCATTCAACCTGCAGCAGCTTTTTAAAACAATCTACTGTTAATTTGGGCATACAGTAGAATATACTCAAATGTTGTTGTATACATTTTTAATTGTATATTTATTTTGTATCCCTGTATTCAATTATTTTCTTGGCTAATTTTGTCCCGTTATCTTATGTACTTTAACTGTGTTGTTAAGAGAAGTGTTTTGTATGAAAAGAGGAACATATGAATTCATGTACAGTTCAGTGTGTATGAGAGTGTGTGTGCATGTGTACGCATGACATGCATGTAACGTGTGTACAAGCCGTGTGTATACAGTTAATGTTCATGTTCGATGTCAATAATTCAACTGTTTACTAAATGACTTAGTAAATAACTAGATCTTTGCTGAGTATTGCATACCCAAATCTCTGTGCCAGAACGTATGACGGATCTTCTGCTATATAACCATTATTTTCATATTACTCTGTTTACAGATCCTAATAAAACATGGTCTAAAATGTGTTACTCCTAGCTAGTGTCAGAGGAGGTCTCATCATATTTGGTATACTACAGATCAGCCACATCAAATAATGAAGTTATTAGATTTTGCTATCCATAATCAAAAGTCATCGTCGCTAATATCCAGACACTGTCATTAATGTGCTTCTTTGCAGCATGGTATTTTGTAAACTGTACAGTCACTAAGGAAGAAATAACTTAAGGGTAATTACACTTGAAAAATTGGTATTTGAAAAATGAAATTATATATCCGATCCAAGGAGTTTGTAAATATTGGACGCAGAGTTTAAAAATAACATCTTAATAAAAATTAAACTTGGTAAAGATTTAATACCGCACCTTTTTGTATACATAACTGTCACATTTCCGTCACTGGATCAATAATATTCCAGTCAGAGAGAAACAGCCAACATGGTTTCTTTATTGTTGTATTAGAAGACAGGAGAGTTTGGTGTAGAAGAAGGAAGAGTACGCTAGAGGTCTAACAGTAGAGAAAATTACATCTGCAATATACTCAGACCTTCAGTTAGACAGGAAACCCCACTAGTTTTATTGATTAAATTGCATCTCCTGATCAAATAGAAAAACATTACTTGTTTCAAATAAGTCACAATCAATTTTCACAATTTTATTGAATATACCATACTAGTCCAGGATACTGTAAGGCAATTTTGGAATATCCTCTGAGCACTATAAAATCTGGGATGTACCCCAGACTGACCACAACACCAATAATAAGAAAACATGAGTTCCCACACTATACTGTATCATAAAGCCAAACAGATATAATTTATCTATAATGCAGTGCATGAGAGAAACATTACTCTTTTTGGTACAGTATAGGCAATAGAATCAATCAGGATCTGTCATTTATGGAGATATGCATCAAGCCACAGGTCCCCCGAGTTTTTCAGTGACCTAGAAAAGAACAAAAGACAAAATATACAAAACATAAGTGACTAGTAAAAGGCAAATGAGACATATACCCAATCTTGGACACTCTAACCTGCATGTGTGTGTGTGTTGTGCGGCCACTTCCCCCTGCATGTGTTGTGGACAATGTTGTGATTAAAGTCGTTCTTCTTCTCTTCTCTGTTACTGAATGGTAGTCTAGCTAACAGACCATAATGTTGTTGTCAAACTGCCAAAGCTTAGGACTTATTCATTACTAAATTTTTAACAAATCGTCACTACATTGTGCAGATATTATTCGGGCTACTGCACCAAGTATGAGTTGAATTCATGCAGGTTTCAAACTAGTGCACATGCATGTTCCCCTTCCAGCCCTTTCAAAGTGGTTGCCCATCCTGGCGGTCTGTTATAAATGTATTTTATTGTATCCCCAACTAATTGTCCAGAGATTACTTCCTATGTATGGGTCTCTGTAATACAATCTCTTCCAAGCTCCACTTACCTGACAACATCAGTGAGGCCTTGACACAATGTCTTAACCTGGTAACGAATCCCATGCTTTTCACACAATGCACGTACTAGTGGGGCCACTAGGTGGTAGTTGTGACGCGGCATGGTAGGAAACAGACTTTGGCAGAGAGAAGGAACAGAAGGCATCCGTAAGACAGACAGATAAGATCCGACAAGTTCTCCCCTCACACACACAAGTTACATCTATCATTTCACTTACTGGTGTTCGATTTGAAAGTTGAGGTGCCCGCTGAACCAGTCGTTGAAGCTTGACTGCTCAATATTACAGGTGGCATGTAACTAAACCAGAAGAGAAGACATGGAGAACAGTAAGACAGGAGCGCCTACAGGGAGCCTTGGAGTTCCCAACAGCCAGAGTCTTTCTTGGGGGGGGAAAAGGTACCTGCATGGTGAGCCAGTCCTCATGCTTCTCATGGTCTATATCCATAGGCAGATGGTTCATCTGAGTCACCCACACAAACCAGTGGCTCTCCAGAAACCTGCGTTGTTCAGGATAATAGCATATCAGTAACTGAATCATATGATACACCGTGTAATTGAAGTGTTGTATGAAAATGTTTTCGATTTAATTCTCTTTCAGATCGTTTACCTGACAAAGCTGATTAGTGCCACTGAGCCAAAGTAGCCGTAGAAGGGGGAATAACAGCAGAAGTAGCGAAGGTAGTAGGACATGGACCATGCCAGATCCTTCAGAAGAGAAGTAGGTTGGTGTGATTGATATTACTGCTTTGTTATCAAGCAGTAGGAATTTCATGAGCTTAATCGTGACTCGTTGTAACAAATCCCCCTTTTTATTTATGTATTGCTATGTATTGACTGTAAATCTGTATGTACTGTAAGCTGCCATAGGATAAGCATAACAACTATTTTATTTAACCTGATACAGTGACATATAGCATATGCCCTTACGTAAAACCGAAAATCTTCATGTATGACTGCATTGTACTATGCAGTAGCTGGCATCTTACCACCCAGTCCCGGCGGGAAAACATGGTGCGTAATATCTGAATATGGAAGTACACTGGAATGAGCAGGGGTGGTCCAACTAGAAGAGAAAGAAATAGCAGTTATTCATATAAAGCTTTCGTGATTTCATCCATTTTTAAATGATTATAAAAAAAAACACATACTCAGAAAGAAGTACTGGTGTTGGCGTTGATACGGCATGTACTTTATCTTTTTTATACCATACTGTAACAGAAAGGGATGCAGAGTCAGATGAGCAGCTTGTGAAGCATGTGTTGGAGGAGTCATAGTTGTCTACAAATTCATATTTGCCTCCACTGGTTGTGAGTCTCCCACTACGAAGACATGCAGCATGTTGACATCGGGGTCCTTGCTGAAGATATTGGGCTTAGCGTGGTGCTGGAAGTGTCGATGATTCCACCAGTTGGCAGAGGCGCCCTAAGAAAACACTCTTAATTTCTGTGCATTACTCATACACTCAGCGATAATATAAAATGTGAAAGGCGCGTTATCAGGGAAACTATATTACAGCCCCATACCTTTAAATGACCAATGACAAACTTGTGCAATATGTGATTCCATCTCGACTTCTTGAAGACAGACAGGTGGCCAAAGTCATGCTGCAACCATCCAGCCTGGGACTAGGGACGAGAAACAAGAGAAAAGAGCATTTTGAGAGGCGATAGTTGAAGAAAATCCATGATAGCAATGTTGATGTGATGATTAAAATAAATAATCACACAGTTCCCGTCACCTGAGCAATAGCCAGAATGACAGAGCACAGCAGTGTCAAGCTCCAGCTCGTCCCCCAAGCCCAGAGAATCAGCCAGGCCAGGGCCTCTAGCAGCAGGATGTGGCCCAGGTGGAGGCAGAAGAACAGGGGCTGAGCTTGAAACAGGCCCCCGCCCTCTGCCTGCGCACGCAAAGTATGGAAATCCTGTGCAACTGCTGCCTGAGAAGAGAGAAGAGGAGAAGGAACAGATGTGTTTCCGCAGCTCAAAAGGTGATACGTGTCTCTGATGCCGCCAGTGTTAGGTGTCACCAAAAAGGTATATGCTCTCATAGAACTGTGGGAAGTATAGTAACAGAATTTCGTAGTATGAGTGAAGAGCGGGAAATCAGCGTGAAGGCAGTTTGAATACGTTCATGTGTAAGGAAACAGGATTATTGGAAAAGCATTGTACAACACAGAGGTGGCAGACTCATAAATAACAAAACAGGTGTGTGAATGGTGTGACCTACTTATTTTCAGCAGGTGGTTTTTGTACATGATATTACGCCATTGTGCGCCTAACCGGTATGGCACTGTGCGGATATGAACTGAGATGGCGCTTACATTTTTGCTTCGGTCCTGACTGGGTTCTGTTGCTGCCAGCTCACCAATCAGCAGGGGCTTCAGAAACTTTTGCACAAATTTTGGATCAGGATGGAAAGCAGTGAACGCCTCCTAGAACACGTAAATAATATCACGATTGTTTTTATGCTGCTCTGTGATATAGGATTGAAAAGTAGGTGATCATCATGAGGCAAACACCACCAACATAGCATACTTACCGTGGCATCTTCTCCAGCGTAGTGGCTGATGACCCGAAACCCACCTGGGTGCCTCTTGGCCCACTGGGTGATGTTGTACACTTTCCTGTCGATGACAAGCCACTGGTCGTTCCTATGGCAGTGTCTCTGCACCTCCTCCCAGGTGTAAAGGTTGCCACCTCGCCCACTGCCTGGCTCTCCTGGCTCTGTCAGCTGGCCTCCACCACCCATCTTCACAGAAACTACTGTCTCTGGTCTGGATCCACCTGCACACCGAGGGCCAGTCCACTGCAACGTAGGTGCAAAGTGCTGAGGCTGCTTTTAACACCTAAGTGTAAAAACGGTCTGCTTTACTCCCTCTAGCAGTGAGAAAATATCCCTGGAGTCAGATTTTCCAGCCTCAATAGGGCGCAGTGCACTGTAAGCTTAGTGCTTTCAGGGGAAGAGGCTAACCTGTTGCTCCCTACACTTTAACCACGCAGTTGATTGTAACACTAGTGAAGTAAGACAAAGACGATTCCTGTCTTTACAAATAATTGATGATGAAAACCGAGAAGCAGTATTGGCCAGGCAGGGCACTTTTTGGCATAGGCTATTCATCATTTGTCAATATTAGAGTGACTCGTGGATCTCAATGCCAAGTTCAAATCCTCACAAAACTGATATTCTGGAAATAATCCATACATAGACTATACTGTGCGTTTTTATGAAATTCATTTTCACAGCAACGCCTCTATTGATGATCATTTGCGCATATGACACTAAGTGTGTATAAATAACATGCAGTAGTATATACCACATACAGACCTAATCAACCCCAAAACGGTTAATTGAATAACGGTTCGCGCAGTTTATAGATTACATGTAGAATAATCGCAGATAGCGGGTGGCAGGCTGTCCTACCTTTCCCAGGCCTACATACATGAAGAGAAATAGAAAGAAAAATAGCACTTACAGCACTGGAATACAGATTTACTCTCCCTGTGTTTGAATCACATTAGCACAAAGGCGCACTTTTGCTCACGTTTCGTACATATCCATTTTAAACAGTTATCATCACATTTATCCTCTTCCCTAACGTGTTCACTGGCTCATTCACCCACTCATTCACTAAAAATTCCGAGCCGATCATTCGAGGGTTTCTGGGCCAATCCGCGCATATCCTGAACCACTGGCATATTTGCAATTGGCTCAAAGCAAACCATCTGAATATTTCATTTGTGTGCCTGTGCGCTCAGACATAAAGAGTTGACAAAAGAGTGCTTCGGTTTAACACGTTTCACATATACGGGTTTAGTGAGGCATTTCAAAATGTGCAAGACATTTGCCAAAATGTGTTTGTGTATAGCGAAGATACTCATTCGGAATATATTTTGAATGGCCAAAATATATTTTAGGTACACCTGGTTTATAAAATGTATTTCAAAGAGATTTGTTGCCCATTTTCTGTATACGTAGCCTATACCTCCCAACATTTTCTAAAAGTGTATGTGAATTGTATTTTATTCAGCAATTGGCCACGTCCCAGGCTGATGTGTGACTCCAACAGCACGTGAGCGGTACTGGAATTATACGTACAGCTATTCATCAGTAATATGCGCTCTCAGCAAGCGTCTTTAATTCACATTTGTTCGCATTTGTATCTGAAATTAAGTAGCCAATTACCAAAAATACCCCCAATTTTAATATGACATCTATTAATACCAACACATCCTTCGAATACACAGACTTTCACCGAATTTCATTGAACATCAGTTATTATTATTTTAAAGTGGTCAATTGCAATGTAGAAAGCCTCTTGAGAAAGTACTTCCACATACCAATAGATGGTGCAATCGTGCTCCTTTAAACACACACCTCTCGTCCTCTCCCCTATCCTCATCTGACCCTGTAGAAGCTGTGCTTTCAATGCCAGCAGATATAGTTCCAATTTTGTATTGCATCTACCATGGCCTGGGGTAAGGTTGTATTAAGCAATCCAAAAATATTCATTAAATATTTGAATATCACCCCAATGTGATATTTTATTGTGGACATGTCCCTGGTGCACAGACATTCAAATGACTGTCAATGTCAAGATGTGCTTTAGAGTATTTGTTTTGGCAGTGTGGCTCTCATGTGGTTTGGAGTGGTACGAGAAGGTGGTAAAGTTTCATTCCCCACGTTCACTTCACCAGTCACATTCATTTACCCCCTGAAGTCCCTTGTCTGTTTGCTGCATAGTCCATTGCACCATTTCAGGGTCATTTCAATGCAATGCTGAAATTTGCAAATCAGCTGTTTTGGTCCTCACCATATCAGACAGGGTTATCCTCAAGCACTGTGTTGCCTGTCACCCTGTTTGTCACCATCTTCTAGCACAGCTCATCTGTGTGACTGGTGTGTTACACGTTTGACCTAGCTGTTCCTGCCGTTTTTTAAGTATCACAACCACCTAAGCAGAATGTCAATCAGTACAGGTGCCCTACAATATCTTCCAATTTCTTGGATATATTGAAAGATGTGCCCTGCAAAGTTTACTTTGGTGTTACCTATGTTTTACAACTATTTGGAGGTATATCTATCTATCTATCTATCTATCTATCTATGTATCTATCTATCTATCTATCTATCTATCTATCTCTCTCTCTCTCTCTCTCTCTCTCTCTATCTATCTATCAATAAAGTATCTATCTATCTATCTATCTATCTATCTATCTATCTATCTATCTATCTATCTATCTATCTATCTATCTATCTATCTATCTATCTATCTATCAATAAAGTATCTATCTATCTATCTATCTATCTATCTATCTATCTATCTATCTATCTATCTATGCATATCTACCCATCCCGGTCCACACACTGTTAAGGGGTGGTAGCGGTGCATGTATGCATATATGTATAGACAGATGTGTGTGTGAGTGTGTGTGATATTTTCATGAACAAAAAATAAAACCGTGTCATAACTATAAATCTCTCTCTCTCTCTCTCTCTTTCTCGTTCTCTCTCTCTCACTCTCTCTCTCGCACACACACACACACACACACACACACACACACACACACACACACACACACACACACACTTGACCATGTGATGTGTCTAAATGACCCCTGTTCCGGTTGCTAGAGGAGGGAGGGAGAGACAACGGGGACCGTAAACCCTCCCACTGATGGAGAGAAGTAGGCAACAACAGGAGAGTGGAGCAAGTCAGCGCTGAAATTTCGGAAATGTGCAATTAAGCCAGGACGGATCATAACTTCGCGATATTTGTCCGATAATGAGAAGCAGTGGCATTAACTAGTGGACAGACTTCCATTAACTGCTTCTCTTTGCCGCTGGCCAGGTCACAGAGCTGCGTAGACACTGTGGGCTTATTCACCGACACCGGGCAGGAAGAGGGTCAGTAAACTGGCATCGAATTGTCGCCTAAATTTATACCTTTTTCTACCCTGAATATCCAGGACACAGAGCCCAACTCAAGGGAATAAAATCTCAAACCATCCTGAGGGAATTCAAAGGAAAAGTGGGGGAAAGAGTTCTGAAAAGTTGCACAGGGTAAGGAGCGCGAGGACTTAATTTCAGCTCAAAATTCAGCTGTACTTTGTTGAGTGCAATTACTACCGTCAATATTACCATTACTATTATTATTACTACTACTATTACTATTACTACTACTACTATTACTACTACCATTACTATTACTCAGCTTTTTTATAGATATTTTCTGAACTTTCAAATGCTGCTAACCTGATGAAGGGAAGAAGAGACACCTGACAGTGGTCAGCCCGTTGTGGCATGGCTGTGAATAAGTGGCCAAGTGGCTAGGACCAAGATGCTCTCCATAGCTGGTGGTCCTGTGAGTGGCTTCTACCATGAAACAACAGCAGCCAGGCTGAGGGTTAACCTGTCACAGATACTACCTCATCAAATGACTCTGTCCTGACTCATATAGGAGTCAGGGGCAGCAGGCCACAGCATGGGCAACTCCTCCAGGAAGGGAGAGGAAGAAGAAGAAGAGAAGGAGGAGGATGGGGAGGAAACAAACATTACCGAAACGACGAAGAAAAAAGAGGAGGAGGAGGTCGAGGATGAGCTTCCCCTGGGGGTAGATGAGTTGTTGGCAAGTGGAGATCCTGTGTTGGATTTGAGCTACCGTAAATTCCGCCGGCTGCCCTCTCGCGTTTGTGGACTGATGCACCTGGAAAAGCTATATGTTTGTGGCAACAGTCTGCGTACTCTGCCAGACAGCATCTCCCAGCTGCAAGGACTGCGGATACTCGCGCTGGACTTTAACAAGATGGAGGACGTTCCTCTGGCCATCTGCCAGCTCAGTAACCTCACTCGTCTCTACCTGGGCAGCAATCGGCTGATGTGTCTCCCACCTGAAGTCCAGAATCTACAGAGTCTACGCTGCCTATGGATTGAGAGCAACTACTTCCAGCACTTCCCACGACAGCTGTACGACCTGCCTCACCTCAAGTCCCTTCAAATTGGGGACAATCGGCTGAAAACGCTCCCCCCTGACCTGTGCCGCATGGAGGCTTTGAGGGGATTATGGCTCTATGGGAACCGCTTTGTGGACTTCCCTAGAGTTCTGCTGCACATGGTGGACTTGGAGATATTAGACATGGACCGCAACAAGATCACTGAGTTCCCTAGCCTGAAGCGTCTCCCTGCCCTGCAGCTGTTCTCCTATGACCACAATCCAGTCGATGCCCCTCCAAAGGTGGGTGAGGAGGTGCTCCTGGTTGGGGAAGGGGCAGCCGACGCCATGCAGGAGCGTGAGAATAGGAAGGAGAGACGACGAAAGGCTGCAGAGAAAGAGGCTGAGGAGATGGCCCTGGCAGAGGAGGAGCCAGTGATTCATGGCATCCTGAAGAATAGCAGCTCTAACCCGAGCCGAATCACAAACGAAGCTGTAGCAGTGACTATAGGAGAGGTGACTATGGAGGACGATGACCCCCTAAAGGATGAAGAGGGGGAGCTGGAGCTGGAGAGATCCGTCACAGAGTACGACGGTGCTGAACTGGAATATGATGAGGAAGGAATTGAATATGAAAGGGAGGAACTAATATTTGAGGGTGAGGGGTTCGAGTATGAGGGAGAAGAGCTGGAGTATGAGAGGGCTCAGATGGACTATGAATATGAGGAAGGGGTGGACCTGGAGGATGCAGGGAGGCAGGATGCAGAGGCCTGAAAACCCCCCATAACTCCATCTGGTTTCACTATCGGGGAAAACTCTTGAGAATTATCCGCTATACATTAGTCGTTGTGGTAAAAGCTGACACAAGTTGGATGAAGATCTGCAGGAATAACTGACTCTCTTCATGTTTGTCACAGAGCTGTGCTGCTAATTTATGATCTTTTGTCAACTGTGAAAACGAATGAACTGGACACTATGAAATGATTTCTGACATCTCAATCAGTTGCAAATTGGCAAATCAGAGCAGGACTCAGGTGATGCGTGCGTGTGTGTGTGTGTGAGTGTGTGTGTTGGTGTGTACAACTGACAGCGTGCGGTGTGTGTGTGTGGGAGTTTTCCGAGGCTATACATTACCTGCATTAACTGCTGCAATGTGATACAACTTTTTCAATTCTATTACGAGTGTGCACAGGAGACTTACTCTTCCCTTAATAAATATTTATTGAGTCATTCAAGTCAGTGTCAATCATTCATACAAGGATATTTGTTAATTGGGAACATTGAAAACACTTGCCATTGTTAAAGGACACAATTTACTTGACCCATACAAAATGTAGTATTTCCACTATTTCTCGCCCTTCATGGGTAGTGTCTGTTTTATGTGCTTGCCACAATACCTCAGCTAGGCTTACTTTAATTTTTACACACCGAGTATATGTACATATAAATGTGTGTATTGGAGCTTAGATTTACCAAAATATTTATTGCACGCTAAACACAACCCCCAAACCCGTGTCAGTGTTGTGTAAGCAGTCTTATGAGTGTCAGTGCCAAGGAAGAGAGGAAGACGAGGAGGATTATTAGAGGGATGAATAGCTGGGGTACCTCACCATAAAAGGCAAGCCTATAGGGAAGCTCTAAACATCAGATGGAATGTAAAACATCAAAGGGGGGGATTTTATTGAAATAAAACTCTGATATGTGATGAAGGAGCTCTGGGTCGGAGAGTACCACATCAAGCTTATGATGTGTCAGTTCCATGATGACCTTCATATATTCCTTTTTATTAATGACTCCCTGTTTTACCTCCGTCTCTAACGTAATGTAGGCCGAGCCCTTGTTCTCCTCACATCTCTGCAGCCATTATTCATGTGGGGCTTGCATGTAATTCAACCCTCTTTCCCTCCATGTATCTTTTTCTCACGTCTCATTGGAAGAGTGAAATATTTATCTGACTGTTGAAATATTTATGGGTGTACTCATGTGGCAGTGTATCTTGATTATGTCACTTGTGCGTGCGCTGTTGAAACAAGTGCAGGACAAGCAGACACAAAACTTTATGAGGGGCTCTTTTATGTGAACGTCATGATTATTACTTTTATTTTACAGTCTGCATGATTCTTGAGAACTGGGACAAAACATGTCCCACAAAGAAAAGTGCTGCATTTTTTATGTTGAAACTTATCAGAGGTGGTCATCTGAAGGCCCTTTGCACAAATCCACTTTTCATTTGATAATATTTTAGACTTTTTTGTAAATGATGTGATTATATGCACAGTACCTGTAAAACCACTTGTCGTCAAACAAGATCACAATTTCAAATGGATCAAAAAAGGTAAAAAAAGGTCTTTAAAATGTTAAAGTATCAACTGAAACAGGAGCATGAACGCCATACCAAGACCCAGATACAGTGAAATGTGTCCTGATAATTTAGATATATTATATTGATATTACTACTGTCACAACCAGGATATACTGTCAACACCATCGGAAAGATTAGTTTGAAGTTCTGAACTAAATGTATGTATTTTAAGAAGAGCTCAGGGCAGCTGGCAACAGAGGGAAAACAAAATGGCTCCTGTGTAGGACACATGGATGATGTAAAGATATGTTTGGTCAAACCTGTCAGACATCAACACCATCAGGCTTTCTGTTTGATGGTGTTGACAAATACCTGTAAAGCATCTTTCATGGTGATCATAGTATCTAATATGTCTAATATGTTTTATTAACGTGTACTTAAACTAAACATACACCTGATTCTGAAGTTCTGAAGTTTCCTGGTTATGAGATGTGTAAGCACTAAAAACATATACAGTAGGTAAAACTTACTACTATTACTATTATAGGCTTGTACCTGCTGTTTACTTGGTAAATATGGACTATGCTCCTTGTCTGGTCCACATCAGATTCTGATGGGAGGTGAGCGCACTAGGCTAATATGCTCCCAGATATTTCATTTCAAATCACGAGTTATCATTTTAAACACTATGCAATAATATAATAAGGTATAGTAATATAGTACTATAATATAGTACAGTAAGGTCATGTCAAAACCTTGTTAATTTTGTTGATTTCCAAGTATTTATTTAAATTGTTTACATCTTTTGGAATCGACTGATTGGTTTAAATAATGAAATGACCTGTTGCAACAGCCCTCAGTCGCCTCTGTGTGATGGACTCTCGGTTGATTTGAGATAAATATGCTTATATCTTCTTCAGCCAATAGTGTCAATCTACTAATCTATTAATTTATCCCCCAAAACTTCAAAACATGTAATCAATTAAATCAACATCTAATAGTCCATGTGTGTAACTAAGAGGTAGAAAGGAAGATTCTGAGGCTCCAAATCTGTGTTGGTCAAAAGAAATCAAAATCACATGATTTTTATTTTGTCTGATGGTGTTGACACAAACCAAGCAAAAGTTAAAAGCATTTATTTTGTGGAAAAAATGGTAGGAGTAAATCAGGAGGTTGCACCAAAACATTACTTGATAGCTGAGAACTTGTTCTATAAACATATCTGATTTGTATGTTTTTCAAAATGAAGTTGTTTTGCTCCAGTTCTCAAGAATAAGTGGTGTAAAGAGCCTTTCTCAGATAACAGCATACACAGTAGATGAAGCTAAGGTGCATGAAAGACAAATTAATGAAGTGTGGTTTTATGCATCTCGTGTTTTGACATAGTCATTTTATGGTTATTTAACTTCTGTGATAATGTTAAATTACTGTACTTTTTAAGAGCTGGCGGAGCCCACAGTTGTTGTATTGTAAGCAAGTATGGTACCCATGATGTGATGCTATTGGAATATGATCAGCTCCTCAGGGCCGGCGTTCTGCTCCTCGTTCCACAGCTATGACTGGGAGGCTAAACACTTTGACATATAACAGACCTGCATGGGAATCAGTGCCGTATTCAGTCAGAGCGTAATTATTTTGCTCATTAACTTACACTCCTTTCATTCTCTGCAGGTCAGTGACAGATCAGCAGTCTGTAGCAACAAAATACATCATCTCCTTCATGGCTACCTCCCTCTCTTGGCTTTCACGCTACTCGCGTCACACAACTGATGTACTGGCAGCTTTTCAAGTTAAACAAAAAGAACATCACGCAGAGCAGAAAATTAGCCGTTTTTGTCAGGACCATTATAAAACAATGGGGATCTGGTGTAATTAAGGTTTTCAAGATTTGATGATGTGAGAACGCAGTACAGCGCCTGTTCTTAGTCACACTCACATTCTCATAATTAACATTCCTGTACAAACTACTGACTCTTCTGTGAGAAAGTAACACATGAAGGATTAAGAGATCAAAGCAGATCATACAGTAATATATCAATGTCAATCCCAGCCTTTTATTTTTTGAGCAGTATGCATGCTGGTCTGTACAAGATATTGGTTTTGGGTTACATCACAGGTGTGAAGTTCTATCCCCTACGGCTGAACCTGTGAAAAGAGGTGGAATGGAATGAGTCAATGGAAATGTGTGCATTATGTGTTTACCTATCCATGTCACGCCCAGCATAGCCATTGCTTGTTTTAGATGGATAGATACTTTATTGATTTCCACAATTTCCCATCTGGAAAAGGTACCTGTCAGAAGTGGGATTCGAACCCACACCTCCAGGGGAGCCTGGGACCTGAACGCAGCACACTCAGCCATCCTGATTTTTAGTATTGCAGGAGACCCTGGTCCTTTGAGATCTTAGCTTTTCAACTGCAGGATGATCACAAAACCTGGACAATTAACAACTCAGTTTTATTTCCAGTTTTTAACTTCTATTTGTCAGCTATGGGTTTCTTGCATTCTTTTGGACTGGATAAAATCTTGCAGTGTTAGTCAGTCTGATAGTTGGTAAGAACAATCAAAAGGCATGTTAGGGAAGGTTTGGTTGTTCGGGGCATTGAACAAACCCAGAGCACACCTGTAAACAAAAGAACAACTAAACTCAACAAATGAAAGAGTAACTATAATGGAGTATATTGAGTTACTATTTCTTCTTAGAATAAAGATAGTATGGATAATAGATGCTAACCTTTTTTCCAATTAACCTCTCAGTTGGTGTATTGTTCTTAATCTGGTATCATGGCAGGAGGGAGGTCTAATAAAATAGCAGAGGAAGGGATGTTGAGGTTCTGATGTCATTATATTTTCGAATGTATGGATGGCTAGGAGGAGGGCTACTCACTGGGCAGGCCAAACCTTCCAGATGGCATCTCGAGTGAATCCTGTTTCTCGAGAACTATGGCTGAACAGGATTGGTAAAGCCTCAGTCTCAGTGCTGTGACACACAGCACAGAAAGACACTGTCAAACAATCTATGCAAAATGACCCCGGGATGAATTTTTAAACATGAATGAGAGGTCAAATTGAAATTGTGCTGTCGGCGAGGAGTCTCTTCTATTTCTATCTGGCGAGGTTCACCCTGAACATTAACCAACGTTGAAAAAGACTGAAAGAACAAAAAATGTAACAAAATAAACCATGTTGAGGCAAAGTAGACTATAGAGACATATACCGGAGTACAGTATGATTACTCTAATCAATGGTTAACATTTCCTTCCTGAGTGATATATCATTTATAAGAGAGGAAATAATGGTGTGATTATTATTATAAATATAGCCGCAAGCAGCAAAGAAGGGGCCACACGAACGGCAGAGGCTGCTGCAGTAGTTGAAGCAGCAGCAGGACTTGGAAGTAGCAGTAATTGAAGCAGTAGCAGTACTTGAAGGAGCAGTAATTGAAGCAGTAGCAGTACTTGAAGCAGCAGTAATTGAAGCAGTAGCAGTACTTGAAGGAGCAGTAATTGAAGCAGTAGCAGTACTTGAAGTAGCAGTAATTGAAGCAGTAGCAGTAGTGGTAGCAGTGGTAGTCGTGGTATTATAAGGGATGAAACAACGGCCAATGTGTAAATATGGCAGGGCTTTGCAACAGATCCTCGCTTTGTCGCTGTTGATTTGCATTAATTTCTTAGTGAATAAATGAAAACTGCAGTCGTAGCTCACGCAACTGAGGAGCAAAACATGTTTTACTTTTAATGAATGTTTAATCTGTGAAGAGACATTTCCATTGCTTGCAACACCCAGTAACTGACATGAGAGCTGAAGCAATATAAATATACTTGAAGAAGAAACAGAAACAGCTGACTGGAACTGTTGGGATCAACTCAACTGATCAGTGCAACATCCCTTTCTAAGTGTATCTCAAAATCATTAAACTGCTATTCCTCATTATTTCTTTATATATCGAAAATCTTCATGTTTAGTGTTTTTTTTGCTGGCCTGGCCTGATGATGGCACTAGAGGAAAGGTCATAGGGTATAAGTGACCTATGGATTCTATGGGCTATAGACACCCATATGGAAAAATAATAAGAAAACTAATGTGCATTTTCAATTCCAATAAACTTGGATCTTGAAACTCAACAGTTTGAATTACCTGTTAGTCTGGGCTGATGGAGAATCCCTTGTATTCTGTGTGAGGAGACATATTCTTAATTTTTATTCATATTCTTGACAAGAAAGAAGAAGAAATGTACTTTTTAGGATTCATGCAACCGCTGGCATACTCACTGTTTTAGGGAGAGTCCTCAGCTGAAGGTAGCCACTCTCTCTAGGCTTGTCATTTATATTTAGCAAGGCCTCTGAGCCATCAGACCTTGTGTAGGGTTGGTTATGCTATTTGGTCTGAGCCTGTTTGAGGTGACACTGCACTCCAGAAGAGTGTTTATGTCATCAGGGTTGGGGTTTATACATTTTTGTATCAGTCAATACAGGAAGTTGATTCAAAATCTTTTGCCATAAAAATGTTCTTACACCTTATGAGTTGTTCTTGCCGAGTGACCTAAGGCAACAGAGTGCAAACTCGCTGAGCAGCAGGGTGGCATAGTGAGCAAGGAGTCTGCACTCCAGATAAACAATGCAGGTTCAAGCCCCCCATGTCAACAAGCATCTACCATGATGAAATGTCCTTGAGCAAGAATCACTACTGGCTCTGTAGCTGACTGACCTCTCTCTGGAGGGGGGCAAGCAGAAACACTTCCCTTATGGGGATCAATATCATCATTTTTATGGAGACATTATTGAGGGTAAAGGCTCTATCATTATTGTGTCAATTGCTGTCTCCATGTATATTTTAATGTGAGTGAACTGACCCCAAACCAAATTTTTATTTTCAGAGTCGTAGCCTCTGGAGCATCAGCCCTCATCTGCCCTGAACCTCACCCAAGCTGAGAGTTGTCAAAGTGGTCCAAACAGGCTCTGTAGTATAATGCTGGTCTGAGGTTTGCTGAGTAGCCTGTCCCATCGCGATGCCCCAGGTAAGGAGGCATGTTGTCAATGCCCGTGTGAAAGATAATGGCACATTATTCATTCTACGAAGAACAATGCACCCAACCATTTCAATCCTAATCCTTAACGAGGTTCCCTGTATGATCAACGCTTTGTCTGTCGATGCTGTAACTCTTATATCCTTTCAAGCAAAAAATGATAGCTTTCCACCTCATCATCTAATCTCTGTGTGTGCTCGAGTGTGTTGCTGGTCAGTTGTCCCCCATTGCCTGTTGCTGCAACAGTCAGCATGACTATCCACCCCTGTTCAGCCATCTGTGACTGGTGTAATGGAAACCTTCAGTGACAGCAGTGATGGATGGCCAATCCTCAGGGTATTTGGGCTGTGCTGTAACCACAAATGAAAGACCAACAACAATAAACAAGGTGTAACTGCATTGCTTTAGTTTTGACACTATCCACAAGTTCAACATCAAAGCTCAATGAAAAAAGAAATGATGCAGTCTATAGGGAGTAATGCAGTATGCCATCTCCTTTTCAAATGCCGTCTCCACAACAATGATGACTAGGGGATGAGGAAAAAAGCTCCAACTGCACTACTTTGCAGTGTAACATATTTTTACTGCATATAAATTCTAGAAAGATTCCCTACAGTACAAAAAATCCCCCACTGACTCCCCAGGCATACCTGAAACTCTAGGTTGTCTGTTCACCTTTCTGTCTCGCAGTGGTGGTTTTGTAGGGCAACAAGTCTCCGTTGCTAGGAGATTCTGCACAAGGGCAGAACATTACAGTTAAAGAAAGAGTTCATCATTTAGCAGGTTGCCTGCTTCCAATAAACAACACATACCATTCCCATTAGTCCCATGCTCTATTTCATAAAGACTTGTCCTATACAAATAATCTGATTGGCTCAAAATAATGTTGCAGCAACATTTTACCTCATGTTGCAGCAAGGTGTGTTGTAGGATTCCTGATGCGTTATCTGCAAATTGTATTTTAGTCAGCTGTCATAAGTACACTTGGACATGGTGCTCATAACAACAACACTGCCTTTAGCGAAGAGCAGGCATCAAAAGTAGGTGCACGGTTCTCATACCAAATACCCACACAAGTCTGACGGTTTCAAAATATGGCCACTCGATGGCAGTGTGATGCCACAGTTGAACTAGACTTCTCCTACCCCCAGAATAGATGTACGATTATGTAAGATGATGGATCACTTGGAAATTGCATGACAACTTGACAAAAAATTCCATTGCAGACAGGAAGTTATCATCGAACACTGTGAAGAGCATACATGTCTATTTCCAGTAGGATTTCTTGATACCCAGACATGAACACACATCCTTACTGGCTAACCCAGCAATAGAAGGAATCCAGAGTTAACTGGAGAGAGCCAGCTATCACATGAAACCGTGAGATCTTCATGTAGTGGATGTAACACTACCTGCACTTTATATTCAGGACTGCAAACGATCTTCAAAAACAGCATGAACTTCTGCCTTGCTTCATTAGGTGGCAAAGTATGAAATAGATCATCTATTTGTGTTAGCAAATGTAAGTGGGGTTTTTCCATGACAACCTGCTCTCCCATTGGATTAGTTTATCACTTATTATGACAATGCATATTCACATCATGTCCACGCTTGTCCTTTAGTTCTGACATCCCAGTCCTTCTCTTATCTCGTTCCCTTGGATCCACACTGAATCTCCACCTCTGTCACATCACTTTGCGTTCCCCTTTTCTTCTCTCCATCTGTCCAGCATTGGAAGCCGATGGTGCCTGTCTTTACCAAGCTGCTGCTTGTATTGCAAAGCCACAGTCTGTCTTGCTTGACATGCTGTCGTGCCAAGCCTGGAACTGCTCATTATCTTTTCCAAAAAATAACTACAGTGAAACGTCTGGATCATTGAAACTGCCAGTCCCATTTCCTGTTTCTTTCTTTTAAACACAATGTGCCGATTATTGCCATTTCTCATAATAGATTCTCAGGCATCCATACAGCAAGCTATATTTATTCTACATCTACATAATTCACATGTAACATGAAAGCCGCGATATGAATACAGATGCTACTATATATATCAGAATATCATCATAAAGTCTGCCTTCTTGATCAAATCCAGGATAAAAAAAAACCTGACAGCCATTCTGAGAACAAGCTCTGCCCCTTACGCAACAGTTCACATTCATGATAAGATAACAGCTAGAATACTGAGGAAGCTTAAGAGAAGAACAAGGTGGGTGCAGTGGGTCTAAAAATAGACCGAGGTGATGCAGGCGAGGGTCTCCCGTCGAGTGATGCGCTTGGCTTGCCTGCAGCCGTCTGTTGTAGTTCAGTGAAGGACAACACCTTGGCCCCTGTCTGCAGGAGCCTGGCTGGTTTAGTGTCCGTCTGTGTGTCCGTCTGCTTTCTGCTCAACTCTGCTCTTGATACTCTCCCGCACTGGGGAGAAAATCTCAATGGTTTCTCTGTCAGTTCGGTAACTTCTATGTCTGCCATAGAATACCATCGGCTTAATATTTAGAGAGATATTACGAGACAGCTCAGGCTCTAAGGCCCTTCTTTGTGTGACAGGTCTCCGAGGTGCTGTCTCTGTTTCATCGCCTTGCTCTTCCTAAGACTTACCTCGTTTCCTCTTCTTTCTTCACTTCTGTACTTAATAGGCAAATCTGGCACTGACAGCGTGGAGTAAATTGCATTGTCATTTTTTTCCATTTGGAGTTTCAGTCAGCTTTTGCACATTAAATACTAAATAGGCGGTGTGTGAAGAGCAGAATGGGATTCAAGCATGGATCAAGACATTTAAAGTCAAAGCTGTCATGTACGAGACAGACCATTCAGTAGCTTGATGAGAACTACATTAAAGAAAAACACACAGATCATCAAATGTGACTATTGTGTTGATGTCCCAAGAAGTGATTGATTTATGAAATTATGTTTGATGGATTCACACAGAGCAGCACACAACTGTTGCGCTAATTGCAACCTGTCCAACTGAAACCAAACTGCATGAACAGTGTAGAAGTTAATTAAGCTACATACCAGAATCTGTCACTGTCCTTGGGAATACATGAAGGATTCCTAAAACATGTAACATTGTGTGAATAATTTACCTTCGTTCTGAATAATGTGCTACTGAGAGCAGAGGCCACGCAGAAATGATTTGTACAAAATTGCTCTCAAAAAATTAGAGCAATGAGCCTTGCAAATTGCTGTCTTTAACCATCAACAAATGGGTGTACATGTTAAATTGAAATGGGCATCATTATAGTTTCTAATCATTTATATTACACCGTACCTTTAAATATGAGTGAGTGTGTGTGTGTGTGTGTGTGTGTGTCGTCCATTTCCAATGATACCCGTCTGCAGAATCAATCTCCAATTAACCATGCAAAAAAACAGCAACCAAGACCAATTCATTTCTCAACACAGGTGTAGTAAAAATGATTCTTTAATATGGAACAAAATCAGAGCTCAGCTCCATAGCTCCGGCCACCCAATACACCCTGTAACACAGATGGGTGGAGGAGGACGAGAAAAATCAACCAGTAAGATCACAGTCCGCTCGGCCAAAAAACAGGAGAGGCTAAAGAACATGGAACGCGTTACCAAAGTGCTACTGGGTTTGACCTCAAGACGCCCTCATTCCCTTCCCTCCTGACCCAGGATGCGTCCTCAGGGACAGGCCTCCCCGCCACCTCCACAGGGCTCTCCCACCTCCACCATACCTCACCCTTCACATCCGCAAGCCTCTCTGTAGGGCCTGTAGATGAAGGAGCCTGGAGGTATCTGGAGATGCATGGCGGTGCACACATCCCAGTGGGGCGGGCCAATGACTCCCCCAGCTAGTCGGTGACCCGGTGACCTCTCAGAGCCAATGAGATCAGCGTGGGGGCGGGTTTTGGAGGAGCGGAGAGGCGTGTGTGAAGGTCCTTATGTGGAGTGTGCTGTCAGTTGCAGGGATGAGGTTCTGAGGGGCACGAACACAGACATCGTGTTTTCATTATTATCATGGCTCCATTGGAAATGTCTGCGGTTCTGCCCTTCTGCAGCTTTTTGCCCGGCCTACATGAAGTCTAAATACCATACTTGTTTCTCTCTTGATTCAAATGGAATGTTTGAAGTTTTAAAGTTAGAGGAGATGAGAAGGTGCAGGAGGGAGAGGGTGTCTACGGAGCCAGCCCAGCGAGAACCCACTACTATCCTAATACAGGGACATCAACAGAAGTACTACACAGATATGTACAGAGCAACCAAGCAACACATTGGAATACCGAGTAATAAATTTGGCGTGGGAAAGGGAAGGTAATAATATTCCATTACAAATGCACATATCCCACTCTTACTACATTGTTATGTAGTTGGTCCAATCGTTAAGGCTATTCTGTTACTCTTGCTACAAATAGGTATATGAAGGGTGGCCCCAACATAGATTTGAGTCAAAAAACTTGACTTCTGAATATGGCTGTTTTGTGTTTCTGCACATTGTGCTGACAGCTGCCCTTCTCCTCAGGGTTTGTATATGGGAGGTGATGGAGTTGGGCGTGATCCCATACACTGCCTCAATTTTGTCCCACGGGTCGAATGATAAAGAGATAAAACAGAAGAGCGTGAAGCTAGGTTGGGAACGTCCTTGTCGTACAGCTCCCTTCCTTTTCAAACAAGGTTTGTGCTAAATCATTCTCTGGTCCACAGAGCTCTGTAGAAAATATAGGGCCTCCCATGCAGTACAGTAATGTACTGGGTGCGTTTTCCTAGACAGGGAAAAGGAGGGATGAAAGCCAGAGCTACTAATGGACAAAGAATCACAGATAGATGAGGAAGCATGGATTACTGAGGAATTAGTCTGCCTCTTGCAGCATACAGCAACATTTCAATGGGAGAATAAATGAACAATGGGGCAGATGAAGTGGAAATCTATACTTGGTGGAGGATTAAAATGGCGGATTGTAATGAAGAAGCGCAGTGGACAAGGGGAAAGAGAGAGAGGGCATCTGTCAGCATCAGCTTAACATGGTCGTCCCACATCTTTAACACACACTGCATCACACGACACAACTACACTAGTGAGAAGGGAAGAGGGAGGCACTGCACAGAGAGCACTAGCACTACCATGGACAGACACCTAACATACACTACTGCACAGGGTCCCTTTCTGCGTTCCAATGCACTCTCCTGGCTGCCAGAACCTCGCTGTGTCTTGTCAAGAAAAACAACAAACAAACCAATCAACAAACAAACGGACAAAAAGAAGAACAACACACACTTTGGATACCACTGGCCAATAAAAAAATAAACCATAAACGAAACCTAGAATATAAAAAGAACCAGTGGCACCAGGTTTTACAGAAAGCATGTTCTCAATAACTGGCTTTTGAACGGCTCTACGCTTTTTCTTTTAGTCTACCAAGTATATACTATTAACCTTACCAGGCAGCTAAAATCTATACAGTACTGTCATTTTTCATATATTTATAGATATTTATACACTATACAAAGTTGGCAAAAATACATAAATAAATACATTAAATTAGATTGTACACATCACAATTGTGTGTTTTAAGTTAGAGCACTCTTTGTTGAAGAGGTGGGCCATGGTAGGTTGAGAAAGGGGGTCGAGAAAAAGGAGTGTTACCCTCTACATCCGTGATGCAAAGGAGTCACCATCAGACTGAGCCCTGATGCTGCTAGGTAAGTAATAGTTCAATATTTCCATGTTGTCTGGCAGCAGATAAATTTATTGCATTGCTCATGTTATTACCTACCTGACCAAAATGTCCACATTATGACAAAAGTTAGAGGCTGCGATAAATTAAGTACAACTTACAACTGATCCAATTAACATTTAGGGGGAAAGAGTCCAAGGAATTATCAACATATGAATAAAAGGGAGGTTTTTCTTTGCACTGTGTTTGTTCGTATGTATGCGAGCGCGTATTTTCTGACCTCCTGGGACTCCCTCGGAAGGATGGCATTACAAATGAAGGGAGGCCAGTATCCCCTGTCCTTCCTGCAGACTGCTGCTGGGAGTATCTGCTGTGCCGTATCATGTCGGTGTCCCAGCCTGGCGCAGACAGTACTAAAAGTAATCTGAAATGGATAAGCTTATTTCCTGTACTGTACCCAGGCCCTGCCAGATACACAAGGCATATGGAAAATGTGGAAGGGGGTGGACAGAAACCTAACCAAAAATAGCCGAACTCAAGCCCTGTGCATTTCTTTGGGCGCAGAATTGGGCTGAATATGTCTGGCAAGAAGACAAGGGCCATGTTGGAAGCAAGGTTTGGACAGAACAATCCTACTCTACTTGACTCTTCTGCATAGAAAGCATGGCAGCAGGGAAGGGCATTTATTAAATGTCTACAGTCCAAGAATTATTGAAAACCCTTATTTCCATAGAGTCTGTCATAATGCGGTTCAAATTTCGGTTCTTGCAATAATCCTGTTTTTGCATGCTGCGCATACGGGTGTTGGAGAGGTCTTACATACACATGCAAGAGATAAGCCTATTAAATGGCAAGTTCAAGGGAGTCCGTTGTGCTTAATGATAGGTCTATCCAGAAATGAGGGCCCAGATCACAAGCATGCATGTTCTTTTCACAGGGCCAGAGTGATGGCAGACATCCTTCCTCCGGAGTCCGCTCCCCTACATACATGTCCAACCCCAGGTATGGCCTCAAACGGAGCAATAACGAGCCCAAATGCAACGAGGAAGGCATCATTAGTGTCAGTACAGGGCCAATCCCCTCTAACACAATGGCATTACAGTAAATCCCCAAGCGCATAAGCAGAGTGGGTTGAGATGGGATGCCAAGCCACTAAGACAGAGTGACTCCACAAGGAGGCAACATATTCTCTCCACACAGTCCTCAGCTCTGTTGTTGATGTACATCGTGAAAGTAAAGAGGTTTTACAACATAACTGCAGGAAATGCTTGTGTCATTTTTTTTGTACCTAACGGAGGAGGTGGCAGG
Organism: Hoplostethus mediterraneus; assembly: GCA_034670385.1. Lineage (NCBI taxonomy): Eukaryota > Metazoa > Chordata > Actinopteri > Trachichthyiformes > Trachichthyidae > Hoplostethus > Hoplostethus mediterraneus. The sequence continues at coordinate 7,136,471 of JAXDDW010000003.1, read as the reverse complement.
GTAAGGGTCAGAATGTGGCAGCGTTGCTACAGTGGGCCGGCGATGTGTCGGGTATCACTCCTCCCCTTTTGTTTCTCTTGCCCAAACCTCACTACACCTCCAACAAAAATACAGCGGACATCAAAAGCCCTTGTTCAAGAAGGGCAGGTATAATCAGCTTCAGCATCATCAACACCATTGTTATCATGAATATTGTGGTTTTCTTCATCATTTCAAGTGACAAATGAAACCTCGGCGTACAACAAATGTTAATTTTCACCAACAATATTTACAGAAAGTTTTCAAAAACAGAACGAGGATTTTCTTATCACATTTTTGTTAAAGAAATAAAACCCAACACAAGAACACCAAGCACACACATACATACACACTGACCAACAGTCAAAATGTAAACAAAAAAATATTATTACTCATTGTTGTTTTTCATATTCATTTTTGTTACCATTCGAATAATGCTTACTTGAACCCTGATTGGGAGAAGTCACATCGGTTTTCACCGGATGCTTAAAACAATTGAAAGGGTGAGCTAGAGGAGGCCAGGTCTGACTGGGCAGGGCGAAACTCACATTGGGTCTGACTGGCGAAGTGACAAAGGTGACCCAGACTTCCAAACCAACTCAGACTCCTTAATAAGATCCTGCAGAAGAAAAAACCCAACTACTACAGCTGGTCCAGGGTGATATATGCAGGCTCACTTTAATCCACACATGCACGTAAAACGAGACATGAAGCACAGTGTGTCCTCATCGCAATATTGCACTAACTATTGTAGAGCAGGCACCGCTCCAACGCAGTAACTCACTGACACTCATCTTAAGACAGCCATATCCATCAAGGGGGACCAGCGTCAAACAATAAGAATGAAACTGAGGAGGTATGAGGAGTGTATGACAAGGACAAAATATCATCCGGCTCGGAAGCATATTTTTCTAATCCCTTGGCAAACAGGTGTGACCCCTTCAGCCAATAAAGCTTTCATTTATTTAGAAAGGGCCATGGTGCTGCGTAAACAGGGGAGGGAGGAGGGAGGGAGAGAGGGAGGGGGGGAGGGCTGCTTGTGACAATGATAAATTTGGGGGGGACAAACCTATGAATAAACATCTCAGAGGAGACGGGAGTCCAGGAGGTTCTCTCTCTCTCTCTCTCTCTCTCTCTAACTCGCTAAAATTTTGTAAATGTGTAAAAATGGACAGCGCAGGTCAGAAATATGAAACAAATGTTTCAAATACCCATTTAAAAGTAAATATAGAAACATGAATAAAAATGGGGAAAACTTAGAATTTGAGGCACTCTAAAGTCAGTTTATTGTTGTTGTTAAAGGCCTTTATTGCGTGGTGAAGTTGTAGACAGTGATGGCTGTGGCTGTCTTCATGGATCAAACCTTAGCAATCATAGACTAATTATCCACACCTGTACCTACCAGTTTGCTCCGCCAGGGACTCAGGAAATGATGAAAGACAGAGCTCAGTGCACACGAGGAAAGAGAGTAAACTGAGATGAGCTGGCTGAATATTTTGACTGGTAGCATCTGCAACGCTGCCATGTTATACTCATGAGTTCAGGATTGTGTTGGTCATTGCTTTCAGTACAGCTGCCAACAAAAACAAAACAAGTAGGTGTGGGACAAGTGGCAGGCACCGTGATAGGACTGGGATTTATAAATGATCGTCTCCTCCTTTATGTTGTTTGGCTCTGAGCTTCCCATCCATTTTCAAAGACTGCTAGCTATGAGGAAACAACGTTAGGGGCTATCTGGTTATTTAATGGAGTGAGCAACACTCTGGATACTGCATGATGGATGTGCCCTGATACACTGTGCATCCTAAAATATATGGCTTATTTTTCTTGAAATTGCATCCTATCAGTGCAGATGATATTACCATCACATCTAGGTGTAACTTTGCTTGCCATTCATAGTGGTAACAGTTACCTTTGTGATCTTGAATGTGAATAACCACTCAGTCTAGATAAAACCAGACTGTGCACATTGAATCTTGCATGTGTACAGGTGGCAAGCAGCTAGTCTCCCCTAGCTGCAAAATTTCTGCTGACACCGGACCACACAGGTTATTCAAAGTGGGTGACAGCATTACACTCAATTAGTTCAGCATCCTCCAGCCTCAGCCCCAAGGGTGTATGACAATGTTATTGGCTGGTCATATTTTAAAAAGTGTGCCTGTGTTTTACTTAAATGATAAGCCCGAAGAATAAACCTTTTAAAACCGATATTAAGAGTGCCTTGGATTCACATTGGACTAAAGAAGGCTGTTTTTTAAGAGCTCGCAGTAGTGCAAGTATTAAACTTTCGAAGCCAAGTGGCATTGTTGCCTCCTGTCTAGCTTCAAGGATCACTGGCGTCACACTATGCCTCATGTTACTAAGAATAAAGCCATCTCCCCACTTTACATAGTCATTGATGACTAAGCTTTATGAACCCCTGCAGCATTGCAATTCATCACTCTTTCAGCAACATACAATTTCGGTGAAAGGAAATGGCAGAAGTATTGCGTTGACTTATCACCGGCACACCTGCACATTCAAACGATGCGTAGAAATCACAGTTTCAGCAGTGGTCTCCTACCGATTTACGTCCTCGTTTTGATTAGTGAGCTTTCCTCCCAGTCCATCATATGCACACTCCCAATAACTAACGACCGCATGTTATCTATTATTTTTTTAGCCAGTATTACCTCTCCAAATCATGTGACCCCCAGGCCCAAGGAGGGAGAAATTGCTCCTCTCTGACCGCCTAATGGGAGTGTAATGTGCTGTGACACCCCAGGCAGTGACTGTCAAAACAGTAGGGCCTGTTCCACAGTTGGCCAATTGTTCTGAAGGGTGCTGGACTGGCTGAGAGCATCACAGCATCCAGCACCAAGTCTCACACAAGACATACTGCCCGTCCTCCCACATGTGCCACACACAGTACATAATGTACTGCCTAGACTGTCATATAGAAACACTAAATTAGGACTGACTGGCCACAGACAAGGACTTTCACGGGTTCTTCGCTCTGTCCCATGCTATCCAAGTTATCTTCGTTAAAAGAAAACAGCCACAAAATGAGAGTCTACCAAATTATTGCAAAATAAAGATAAAATGCACTGTGGGGCAAAGCATTTTAGACACCACTTTTGATGAGCCCAGAGTTAGTAGAAACAAATATGACAAAAATTCTGCACAGGCAGGAGGAAATGTCTCAACCAAACAACAAACAGTTGCACAAATTCCAAATGATTATGTTTGCTTGCTAAGCTTGTCTAACCTGAGAGGTGTCTAAAAGGTGAATCCCCATTTAGAGATAACAAGTAAACTGCCGCAGTGACATCCTGAACAGCTTACAGGGCCGTGCTTCACAGGACAATATGTAATATATATATTCTCAATTGCAGTCGATACTCCACTAAAATACTCAAAATACTCAGTACAAAAATACATGACTTTGACAAGCTCTGATAATTTATAGCCTCTACTGTCAGAGGAGTAGATTTCTATGTAAGTAGTTGTTAATGGCTTACAGTATTCATGTTGCTCTGTTATGACTACTCTATCTAGGTTACAGAAATGCCCAGCTGAGCTGACTGTGCCTAACAAGCAGAGCAGCGGTACCAATAGACACGAGCGCTCACAAGATCTATCTCTATCTCTATCTCTATCTCACAGTCACAGATCAGTCAAACATCTAATATCACACCTTTCTGAATATACAGCGGTTCATTGTTTTTCACCGACAAAAAGGACGAGAGGACACAATAGCCTGCTTTGTTTTCCTGTTTTGCATTCGATAACAAAGCCAAAAACCACATCTGTCACAGTCTTTCCAGACATGCACCAGTCACTCAGCAGTCCTCATGACAGCGACATAGCAACCAGACTCTTGGCTAGAGCTCCTACGCTGTACAGGGCCATGTGTGCTGTTGACGGCCACATTGTGTAATAGTACTGCTGTGCTGGCTGGCCTCCATGTGACAAGCATAATCTCTCCATTCGGGCCTGACATTTCAGACACTAGCAGCCTGCCACCAGGAATCTGTTCACTACCAACACACATAAACACACAGAGGCGTGCACACACACACACGTGTATACGACGCATGCATACGGGGAGGAAAAGCGGGAGGAACAAAGAGAGGAGGATGAGAGCCCTGCATCCATCCTCTCCGTCCTCCATCCCATCCCAGACCGCAGAGCAGACGTAGCCTCACCCCAGCTGCTGCTCACCCTTTCAGATACTCCTCCCTTAATTGTCATCAGTACTATAATCATCATCAAAACATCGTCATCGTTATTAACGTTATTACATTTTCAAAAAGTGCAGATAGAACTTCCCCATGCCCTCGTTCAGAAGGCAGGGCGGTAAAGGAGGATGGGGAAACAATGGCAGTAAGAAGAGCAATAAGAGCGCAAGATGAGAAAGAGAAAAGAGAAGAAGATATTTGCCGAGTTTAAATTGTGTTGCTCCTGTGAACACACACGCGCACACACGCACACGCACACACACACACACACACACAGCAACAAGTACACAAGTATCAACGCAGTCATACTACATGCCATTCACAGGTTAAGTCAAAACTGGTGGGGAGCTCACAGGATCAACCCCCATCAGCACAATAGGGCAACACAAGAGCACAGGGCAGCACAAACAATTCATTGCGTACACAAATATACGCACACGCACGTGCACACACCCAAATGCATGTGCACACGCAGCACAACCCAAGGAACTCGCTTTTTGCTTCTATTTTCATTTTAACGTTGGAAGAACATTTTAATTGGTTTCTTCAGTTGGTGATTTTATGAAAAATGACATCATTGCATTTTGGGGGGTATTTTTTGGTCTTCTTTTTTCTCTCTCCATGTCAGGGCTTTTATCTGGGAAAACCAGGAGCGATCCTTTTCAGAAGTTTATTGTATTCCCGCTTTCCCAGTTCAGTACGTTTTTTCTGTTTTTTGTTTTTTTTTATCTCTACTTTTGTTGGAGCTACAGCACAGCACCCACAGCACACAGACGACAAGGGGTCCAGAAAGGGGAGATTCACTAATATTGTGCCAGAGGAAGAGAAAGAGAGAACAATAAGAAAAGAGAGAAAAATAAAGGTGTAGAGAAGAAAAGAGAGGACAGCAGTATCAACAATTCAATTTTGAGTCCGGTTGTTCTCAGGAAAGTCATCACAAACCGTACATTGATTGCTTTCTACAACTTCAGCTGAACATTGAACCACTTTTCAGTGAAAAGAGAGAAGGCCAAAACGAGGGGGAGGATATCGTACAGAAGACAAGGCCAAGCCAACAGATGAAGAGACAGGAGAGATGGCTTTTGAAGACAACAATAACATATATTTCTAACGTGTATAGGGGGAGCTCTGCCAATCTAAACGCCTATAGTATATATATATGTATAGGTACATACAGTACATACTGTATAGCATTGTTTACCTGGAATAGTCATACAGTAGGATTACATGAGATTAGATCATTACGCCATACTTAAGATTCTCTGTGATCCCACGGGACTGGCACCTTATATAGGTCAGGGGCTGCATTGCAGTTCACAACCAAGGGGTCTCGCAAAGAGGAACAAAGAAACCAACTGAACCAAGATCTCCACAGGTGAGGTGCATAAGGACAGACAGACATACAGACAGTCAGAAACAGGGGGACCATTGGCAAAGTGGCAGGACACAGAACATGAGACGGGCCAAATGAGAAGGAACAGAAGAAGAGAGAAGAGTCGGAGAGGAATAGAGAGGAGAGAGATTCCAAGAGGAGAGACGAGAGTTTAAAGGTTTAAGAGAGCAGATGGCTAATTGTACCCGTGTTTCGCAGCCTGGCAGCAAGTCAGTCTTGTGCATAAGGACGGGAGTGGACAGGAAGGGGAGGGGAAAATAGGAGACGGGGGAGGGGCCACGGAGGAAGCGGAGCAGCACGATCAGGCCTTGAGAGCGTGCCATTGGGCGACGTTAGTACGCGGCCGACCCATCATGTCTTTCCAGTGCTTCACCTCCGCCGGTCCACTCTTCCACGATAAATAGATCTGAGAGGGTGGAGAGAGATGAACAAATCAAAGGGAGGGAAGAAAAGAGAGTCGACGATAACAGAGAATTTTGCGTGATCCCGGGAGACAGCGGTGTCGGTCAGGCGTTACCTTGCCAATAACGTCGTTGCGGCTGAGCCTGTCCTTGTCCATGACGGTGATGATGATGGTGGTCTCCCTCAGCACATGGGCGGGCACGTCAAAGGGGAAGGACTCGTTGAAGATGGGGTTGAGACAGCGCTTCATCGTCACCGTCTTCTTCTTCTCCACGCGCTTGTCCTTGTGCATCAGCCACAGCTTCACATAGGGATCTGCAATACGGATGGAGGCGGAATAAAGTGCACGCAGCGCGTACCGCCAACCTGTGTAGGATGAACTTGCCACCAGGAGTTGATTTGGGGGTCGGGCTTTTGCAATTACCCTCTTAATTGTTA